>JANHMN010000014.1:19895027-19995366 GCA_030674055.1 Rhabdomys pumilio | reverse complement strand
GTGTGTGTGTGTGTGTGTGTGTGTGTGTGTGTGTGTGTGTGTGTGTGAGAGAGAGAGAGAGAGAGAGAGAGAGAGAGAGTTTTCTTGCCCCCAATGCCCGCTGAACATTAACCTTCAACCTGTGCTTTCCCAGGCTAGCAAATTGTGACCCTTAAGGCTCTGCTCCAGATCCAACCTCACACTTGCAGACACCCAGCCTATGTTTCAATAGATCTTGCTGAATGCCTCCAGCAAGAAACAGAATTGAGGGTTCCCAACACAAAAATTTAACTCTAAACCTAAGAATGTTGCTCTACCCAAGAGTACAGACTTGGACCTCTTTCTAGACCTCTTGTGTAGAAGGACAGGGTAGATAGGTGTGTGGAAGTGACAGCTACCCTATGGCTCCATTTCCATTTCCCTGATGTTCTATTACAATCTCTTGCCTGTTGACACTGACAGTTAGGTCCTTTTGCAGTTACGGTCTGATCCCCCAGTTCAGCTTCCTCTGTAGACTCCTACTTAGATAGTGAGGGTGAGAAATGGGCAAAGAGGAACATTTCCAGGAGAGATGGGGGAAAAATCAGTCACCCCTCCGTCCCCAGTCCGCAGGTTTGGGTTTGAGAAACCTTAAAAGTTCAATGTGTGTTCTGGGAGCTTGTTTTCGTTGTTGTTTTGCTTACTTGGGTGTTGGGGGCGAGATTTCATTTTGCAGTTCCATTCTCGGACTAGGTAGGTTCTGATCAAATCCAAGTTACATAAACCGGCCTCTCAAAGTGGAGTGTTGGCGAACATGAGAGCAGATTTCCACCAGAGGGCGCTGCGGAGCTGAAACGGAAGCGGGAATGGTTTTTGTGTCTAGTTTTAAAACAACGGAGGGAAAGCTTGGCAATCGCCAGAGTAGTTTTAACTCTAAACCCTTTCTTTGCCCCGAGGCAGACGACTCCGATTAGCAAACTTATGTCAAAAAGAGCTAATTGGGTTTCATAACTGCAGACAGGATTCACAAATATTTCCAGATCGCTATGGCTGTGCCTTGACACAGCTTTTCCTCACAGGCAGAATCCTATCACCCTCCCCGCCTAGCTCCTGCTGTCGAGCTATCTCAGTTAATTGCTTCACTCAATTACCACCCACCTCGTTTCCCATCGGCACGGAAGCGTAGAACTACAATTCCCAAGCTCCTTTGCTGCTAGAGTGTTAAAGTCTTTGGTGTCCATACTCCGTGATTCTGTGAATCTTGAATTCAGAAGACAGAGAGAGGATACAGAGTTTCTTTTCTGCGGGTCCAGATTGGAACCAAGATGACATAATCCGAGTCAATTTCTTCAGCTCTAGTGAGGATTCTATGAGCCACTCAGTTCCCTACAGTGAATGTTTCTAAAATAACTATTCGCACATTCTATTTTCTGTAACTAAGATGCTGATACATTATAATATGTCTGCGTTAGACATTTGGCAAAGTTCCCAAATTCTACTCTGTCCTTCCCTCCTTGAGACCAACGGATCACAAATATTGTCAAAACTGAATTAAAGAAAAATGATTATTTTGACATTTGCTAGACTAACAGAAAGACTTTACTCAGGACTACTCAAGGAAGAATCAAGGTTACAGGAATAGAAGAAAAAGGCTGGCCTAGACTTTGAATACCACAAAAATAGCTAGGGTACCAGATACAGTAAGGGAGATGGAGATGGAAAAATGACAGAGGTCTCAGTGTTGAGGGACTCTTTAGAAGCCAACTTAATAAAAATCTGGCGGAAGGCAGACCAAAGTGACCAGAAGCCTAAGTTGGGGAATTAGGAACTGATATAGGATGTGGGAATCTCTGCTCATCAGACTTGCCAGAATTCTTGGTATCTGACAGAATTTCTGTGCAAATCCCGTCAGAACAGGAAACAAAGCTGAGGTCAAGTCCAGAAGACACGCTGAAGCCTTATGGAACTTTGGCTAAGAAAGGAGTTTTCATAAGTATGTGTTGTTTCTAACAAAATCTTAGTCTAGAGTAAGGAGCCAGATGGTGGGGTGAGAGCCTTAGAGAGGCTGAGAGAGACAGAGAAAGCACCCAGCTGACCTTCCTCCACAGCTGACATCCCCAAAAGAAGGCTCTCCTCCACTTCTCAAAAACCCTTCAAACTGAATGTCTCTCCCTTCTACTTCCTGTGAGTCTTTCTATCCACCCTTCTGAGTTCCTCATACTCTATTTTTTTTCCCTATGTTTATTCCCTGTCAACTCGTTACTGGCTTTGCTTTTTGACCTATGATTGACTTTAATCCTGTTTAAAACAATCAGAAAGCTCTTGGATTAAAGGCGTGTGCTAGGGCTGAGCCACACAACTAAAGACAGGATTTTCCAGTAAATAACACAATCTTGGGGATTCACAGTATGATCAGACACCCCGCACCTGTACATACACGTCAGCTGTTCAGCACAGAGCAACAATGGGCTCGAGTTCTTGACTTCCCCGCTTTGGTAACCCCATGGGTCAGGCTGTGCGGGAGGAAAAAGCTCAGTGGATGCAGGTAACAGGCCAGGGTACCAAAACCAAAGCACTAGAGAAGGAGAAAAGGGAGGTGGTAGAGAGACAGTGAACACCAAGATGGGCCACACTGTGGAGGGTGGTCAGGATTCCGTGTTTTGTTCTAGGTCCATGGAGGCAACATCCACTGAAGCACATTAAACACGGGACTAAAAGGTCCTCATTCACATTTTACACAGACCCCCTTAGCAGCTGTATTTCTGTCAGGGATGGATAGGTTGGCATGGTACGGCAAGTAGCAAAACTCACTGCACTAAGCTGTGGGTTCTCAGGAGAAACTATAGGTAGGGTGACTCAAATTAGAATGCCTATTTGAATACTTGATCCCAAGTTGGTGGTGTTTCAGGATGGTGCAGCCTTGCTGGAGGAAGTACATCACCAGAGGTATGCTGCTTCAGGAGTTCAAAGCCTCCTTCCACTTTCCTTTCATTCCCTGTGCTTTATGCTTGTCGGTGGAAATAGATCTCTCAGCTTCCTGCTCTACCTTCACTCCTCAACCATGCTCAACCAACTCTCCCTCGGAGCCATAAACTATGATAAACTCTCGTGAAAGTTGTCTTGGACAGTCATGATGTTGTATCATAGCAACCAAAAAGTACCACACTGGGGAAGAAGCCAACCCATCTCATTAACAGCAGCTACAAAAACAATGGAGATCCTACTGATATTTAATGGACATGAAAAAGACTCATGTAAAATAGACTGGAAGACTTGGGTGTCAAGATTTGGCTATAGGTTTATCATCAGATCACAGATGTTGTAATTAAAAAAAAAATCTTTACTCAATCAAAGCCAAATGAAGAAGGAAAAAAAAAAACACATCTCAACGTTGTTATCACTGATCCATGGATTCTGGCAATTCAACAATCACTTCTGGCCATCTCTTCTAGAAATGTGGTGGGAGCCACACACACACACAAAACCACTGAGAATCTTGAGGAGGCTGAGATGGGATGAGCTCCTTCAAACATGCCTGGATCTTTGGTGTGAGCATGGTATCCCTGGTGACACCTCCCTGTAGAAACTTGAGACTCACAAATACTATGTGATAATCAGTAATGTTCCGAGACGGAGACTTTATTAAAAACATAATCATAGGCACATGCATTAGAGTTACCCATGCTGTCCTGACCGTTGGTGCTGGCAAGTCTGAAGCTGGTACCTCCAATGATGGCAGGCCTGTGAGCATTCCCTTGTGCATCACACCAGGTATGAAATAGTTAAATGTTAACGTTAACAAATCATTCCACTGGGCCACCTCACAGCCAGAAGAAAACAAAACATGAAAACAAACATTTACATGAAAACAAAACAAAGAAAAAAAACCACAACTGGCTACAACTCTGATGTGATTGTATTTGTGCCTATTTCTGTTTGGAATAGTCACGACATGCTACTTGATGTGCTAATATACCTTGGGCTCACACTTGTTGAGAACTTCTCAGACCCTCTCTACGTTGTTCCATTATTTTCGGGTTTGAGACAGGACATTGCTGTCAGTGGACAAGAACCCGTGGCCTTAAGTCCCATTAGACAGCTTGTTGGCTATCTCTCAGATATTAATGTCATTACTGCATGTTGGAGTATATGTTGCCAAGATGGTTGTTGTTGTAGTTCACAGATGAGTAGGACTTTGTTTTTCTTGATTGGCAGATGGCCTAGCACCCTCCAGTGCTATGATGGCTACTCCTCCGGGAAGAGGTTTGGGACAGAGCCAGCTCCATTCTTCCATAAAGTTTTAAAAGGCAATTTAAAGGTGTTTAAAGATTAGCAGTTTCAACTGAAAGGTACAGGCACACAATCTAATGAGTCCTTAGATATCTCAAAGTTCAACCAGTAGGAAGGAGACTGAGGAACCCAGTCTAAAGCAGGCACAGCTGTCATTTAAAATGCAACAGTCGACAGGTAGACTTGTCCAGGGACAAGAGCTTCAGAAAACTGCCCAGAATTTGAATCCTAATCAAGGGTCCTCCGACTTCTGCCTTGCTTTCAGAACTGCTACAGACAGATTGGTGTTTTCCTGTTTCTTTCTTGAGTAGAACGTCCATATTGGTCATTCTCTGCCCATCTACCATCTTATTTGGGGGGAGGGGGGGGAGAGGCCGAATAACTTGTCTATAGATTTGTAGATCATAGACTTTTAGTTGAGAAAGAAACGTCACTTCATCTGTACTTACACACATATACACACAATTGTATATTTGCTAACTTTTTTTTTTTTTTTTGAGAAAGGATCTTACTATGAAACCCTGGCTGGTCTAGAACTCTCTGTGTAGAACAAACTGGTTTTAAAGTAAGAGACAGGCCTAGCTCTGCCTCCCAAGTCCTGGGACTAAAGGCATGTATGAACACACTCAACTTTGTATACATACAGTTTAGGTAGTTGGGCCTCATGATAGGTTCTAAGGCAGAGTCACTCAGCTGCATTTTTTAAATTGCTGACTCACAAAGACTATGTGATATAGCCAGGCAGTGGTGGCCCACGACTTTAAACCCAGCAGTTGGGAGGCAGAGGCAGGTGGATTTCTGAGTTTGAGGCCAGCCTGGTCTACAGAGTGAGTTCCAGGACAGCCAGGGCTACACAGAGAAACCCTGTTTCAAAAAACTAAACAAAAAAAAAAAAAAAAAAAAAAGAAAGAAAAGAAAAACAAACAAACAAACAAAAAAGACTGTGTGATATGTATCCTGTCATTATGACCTTGTTTTAGGATTACACAATAGATAACTCATACACAAGATAACATCCTCAAGCATACGGTGATTTCAACACCACGAATAGACACTGCATGCAGAGTGTATGTTCCTTACAGGAAATGGAAAGTTATACGACCCTGAGGTTTGCTTTCGTGGAAGAACTTGGCTTTCAGCATACACCATATAAGCTTTTATGAGACTTTTCTTGCAACTCTCTTTTTGAACTGCTTGCTGTGCCTGTGTGTTTGAGTTTGCCTGGCGCCTCTTTTTCCTTGTGTAAGTAAAAACCTGCTGGATGCTCTGCTAGGGTAGGTGCTTGAGAGAGCACGCGGTGTTTGGAAAGGGTATACATATAACCCCACAGATAGTGACTCACAACCCTGTGTCGTATTGATTCGCCTTGACACCATTTACTGGCCATCATTGGTGATGACTTTGTAGAGAGAAACGCACCAAAGAACTTCCGATGGTGTTCCAGCAGCTTCTTGCAGCTTCAAGAACTCTGGCCAATGGGCAGAACCTCTCAGTTTCTTCTGGATCTAACTGCCATTGCTGTTTTGTGGATGGTATTTGCCAATGGATCTAGCTAAGACTGGATTCGTGTGAACTGAATTGTTGACATCCTGACAACACAGACTGGATTTGCTCCAAAGAAGTATTTCTAAACAGGTCCACATCCTGCTTTGCCCTGTTAATCTTTCCTTTCCACTGCCTCTGGTCGGCGGTGGACTAGAAGGGAGGTTAAAGCATTGAGGCCCATTTATTAGAGCAGGTTTTCAAAAGTATAAGCAGGGCGGTGGTGGCGCACACCTTTAACCCCAGCACTTGGGAGGCAGAGGCAGGTGGATTTCTGAGTTTGAGGCTAGCCTGGTCTACAGAGTGAGTTCCAGGAGAGCCCAGGCTATACAGAAAAACCCTGTCTCAAAAAACAAACAAACAAACAAACAAACAAAACACCTCTCCAGCTGTGCAGCTCACAGCTTCACTTAGCTTCCTCCTGGAGAGGTTGTGAAATCAGGCTTGTTGACTGGGTTTGGGATTTTATTAGGATAAACATGCATTTTCTTTTGAGAAGCTGGTCCTGAGCCCTGGGGCTCCTGGGACGATGTAATATGTAGAAAATGAAGCTAAAAGAGGAAACCTGATTGGTAGTTCTACGAGAGGGGAGAGAGGAGATAGAGGTCTGGTGATATCGCCTGTGCCTAGATGTGTTTATCTCCAAACACTACACACAGAGGCCTGCCACAAATTGCTGCATGAGTTGCTCTCAGGAACTTATTATAAGTGGATTTTTCCTTCTTTTGTTCTTCTTATCTAGGGGTGGTTATACTGGGAACTCCGGTTCATACTGCTGTGCTCTTGTAGAATACAACCCAATTTTGAACTACTTAGCTGTCTTCTTTATAAAAAATATTTTTAATTTTTCTCTGTGTGTGCATTAGTCAGAGTTACAAAATTTATGGAATGTCTCTATATATTAAGGGAATTTATTGTGATGACTTACAGTCTGTAGTCCAACAAACCCAACAATGGGCAGCTGTGGATGAGAAGTCCAAGAATCTAGTAGTTGCTCAGTCCCACGAGGCTAGTTGTTTCAACTAGTCTTCTGTAGAAGTAGCTTCCAACAGATGTGCTGGCAAGTAAGTGCAAGCAGGTGAAGGATGAATCTTTCTTTTTCCAGTGTCCTTCTGTAGGTCTCCAGCAGAAGGTGTGGCCCAGATTAAGGTATGTACCACCAGGCCTGGGACTTGTTTTGTCCCAGGATGATGTTGAACTCAGACATCTCCTTGCCTCAGTCTCCTGGGATTAAAGGTGTGTACTACCTTGCCTAGGCCCAAGCTTTTTATGGTCACTGTGCCTCAAGATCTCTATGCCAAGATTCAGGCCAAAAACTTGTGTCTTCCAGCCTCAATAACTGGATCCCAGGTGAGCCCTCCAATTCTGGATTGTAGTTCATTCCAGATATAGTTAAGTTGACAACCAGGAATAGCCACCGGTGTGTATGAGTGTTCTGTCTGTATGTACATCCACGCACCACATGCATGCCTGGTGCCCTCAGAGGCCATAAGGGTGAAGAATTCCCTAGGACTGGAGTTACTGGCAGTTGAGCCACCAAAAGCGTGCTAGAAATTGACCCGGGGTCTTATGGAAGTACAGAGTTCTTATCTGCGGAGCCATCTCTCCAGCTCCCACTGAACAATCTTCTAGTATCGAGTTATTTACTAAGTTGCTAGTCCGCCTGTGATTCGGCATCTTTGTTGCACATTCGGTCTATCTAATCGTCTTAAAGGTCTTTGGAAAATTATACATCGACATTAATCTCCACTACAGAAATATTCTCTTTGTATCACTTTAGTATTAACGTAGTCCATCGCGTCTGTCTCAAGTTTTAAATGCTCCCCCTGTCCATTTATTTTTCCATGCATAAATGTTAACCTCCCATTAGTTCCAAAGTCAGCTCCAGGGAATTCTGACCCGGAGGTTTTATCAGAGACCACCACCGCCATCTAGACTTCGTGGCAAAAACACCGCCTGAGGCGTGGAGGAAGAAACGGGTCCTGCTTGTCAATGGGCTGCCCAAAGGGGTTCTACAGGCGTGATAGGCGTGAGCCACACACTGCAAACCGGCTAGAGCGCAACCGCCTCCGCACCGAGCCAGCCCAGTTTTCCGGCCAATCCCCGCTTGGAGGCGGAGCCCGGGCGGGGACCTTGGTCATCTGACTCGGTGACTCGGGCACGGATGCTTTTTTCCCTGAGACTCAGGCTAGAAGGTTGGTCTGAAGACTCTGCCCAGCCAGACTTGCGGATCAGTCATGTCCGGGTCCCCGCGTCGCTTCCCCGGACTGCTGCTGCAGGCACTGGTGGCGCTGGTGGCGCTGGCCCCGGTGACCTCAGCCTGGCTGCAGCCCGCGCTGTGGCCCTATCCGCGCTCGGTGCAGATGTTCCCGCGGCTGCTGTACATCTCCGCGGAGAACTTCCAAATCGTCCACGGCCCCAATTCCACCGCGGGCCCCTCCTGCTCGCTGCTGCAGGAGGCGTTTCGGCGGTGAGCAGCTCCACCCAGCGGGGAGGGGACCTAGGGCGCAGAGACGGATCGCCAGGCAACTTGGGTTTCACAGGACTGGAAGACAGCCTGACTAGCTAGTCTAACTTAGGTCTAACCTATGCAGACCGAAGCCCTGGACTTAACCTGTTCATGCTGCTTCCTTCTCACCCTAGGTGCTCAGGGTTCGCATGGGTTCAAAATAACAGCAGAACCCGTGACTCTGTCGGAGTCAGTTGGGCTTCAGAAGAGCAGTTTAGATGGCTCCAGAGATAGGGAGAGAACAAGGTCCTAGCCTGCAGAGTGAACCGGCAATGAGTGCATTCTTAGGATCTTTTAAGGGCCCGAGGTATCCCCCAGTGTTGACTGTCGCTTTCAGTTCCGGATGTGGCAACAATTCAGATATCTTTAATCTCTTCTAATTTTTTTTTCTTTAAGTGTATGCGAGCCTGCATGAATTTATGTTTACCGCGTGTGTGGGGATACCTGCAGATGCCGAGGGCATGAAATTTTGGTGTGAGCCCCTAAAACGGGTGTTGAGAACCGAACCCGGGTCCTCTGTAAGAGCAATGAGAGTTCTAATGCTCTGGGGTAGTGGTGGTGGTGGAGAGACCTTAAGTTGAAGCTTTATGGGAAACTTCCGCCTTGCAAGCTATGTTCCATACCTCATATTAGGTGTTCAAATCTTAGTCTTTCCAAATGGCCTTCAAGTGGCTCTTAGGTAACAACTGCTTTTCTTCCTCTTCCTCTTCCTCTTCCTCCTCCTCTTCCTCTCCCCCTTCCCCTTCCCCTCCTCCTCCTCCCCCCCTTCCTCCTCCTCTTCCTCCTCCTCCTCCTTCTTTTTTTTTGTGTGTGTTTTCAAGACATGGTTTCTCTGTATAGCCCTGGCTGTGCTAGAACTCACTCTGTAGACCAGGCTGGCCTCGAACTCAGAAATCCGCCTGCCTCTGCCTCCCAAGTGCTGGGATTAAAAGGCGTGTGCCACCACTGCCTGGCTCTTCTTGTTTTTCAACACCTAGCAGTTTTGCTCTGTCTTTTTCTTCTCTGATAGATAGGTTCCCTAAATCCTTTGCCTTATCTGGCACTTGGCATTTTATAGTCTTGTCAAGTCTGGGCACAGAGTGCGGGCCATAGGCAGGTAGCCTTCCCAAGAACAGCAGGCTGTACTAACCTTATTGGTTGTGGGATAGGATGTATTTGGGACCATGTTTGAATGGGCCACCCTCTGCTCTCTCAGTGCAAGACCTGCGCATACAGCTATAACTTGATTTTGCCTGCCAGACACCAAACAGCTGACAAGGGAATGCAAAACAAAGTTAAGGGTGAGTGAGTGTTTTAGGTTCTGTGGTATCGAAGCCTCCATGGAAGAGGTCCCACATGCAGCAGAAACAGCGGTGTTCTCTGTTCTCGGCCACAGAAGAATATTGTCATCCTATTTTGGAGGCCTGCTCTAAAAAGCCTTTGGAGTTGAATTGCCAATGGGCTGGGATGCTTTGAGGCCCAGGTGGAGGGAAAATGTACAACTAAAGTGACTGGTAGTATTGGGATATCTGGGATGCTATCCAAGCTACTGGACTGAATAACTTCTGAAAACTGGCTTGCTTGCTTTAGAGCTGACTGTCAAGCTCGCTTTTTCCTTTTGCCTTGGTGTGAACCTGAGCAAGCATGAGTTACTTGTTGATGGATACAACGTTACAGAGGCTTGAGTCAGCTAGGAGGTAGTTTGAAAACAGGCTTGCCATCTCAAAATAAGCCCTGGTAATTGTTACCTGAAGGATTTGTCCAACTCCTTTGTGGCCAGTGTTCAAAGCAGCTAGTAATTGCACCTGGCATTGTTTGGAAGCTGGCTGGAAGAGGTGGCTAACCTTTGAATCCATTTGGCGGAGCATTCTCATAGTCACTCTAGCAAGCACGGTAGGGTTGGAAGTCTCTAGTGGACATCCATACAAGCTGTTCAGAGTTCAGCGGCTTCTATCTGTAAGAGCCCAGGCTTCACCACAAACAAGGCTTTCTGCAGAGATACTTTGGCTGTTGAATGTATGGCTGCTTCCTCAACCTTGAAAAAAAAAAAAAAACGACTGAATAGTAGACACTAGTTTGTGTTTTGTTTTTGTTTGAGACAGATGTCATTGTGTAGCCCTGACTGGCCTCAAACTCATCATGTAGGCCAGGATGACCTCAAACTCACAACAGCTTCTGTCTCCTTAATGGTGAGATTAAAGGCGTGGACCACTACACCTGACCTGGAACTCTTGTTTTAAAAGGACAGTTTCATTTCTTTGGGTCCTAGAAAGCTAGCTAGCTAGCAAGCACCTAACTCAGACCTCAGATCTTAAAAGCTAATTAGTGGTTCCTCCCTGACACTTCCCCCTCCCAGTCCCTGTCCAGTACTAGGAAGGCCTTGTACAATGCAAGCCAGAGCTGTGCCACTTGGGCTATCCCCCAGCTCCTTTTGAACTTTTTTCATTTTTAAAAATATTCTTTTATAGCTAGGCGGTGGTGACAAATGCCTTTGATCCCAGCCCTTGGGAGGCAGGTCAATCTCTTAGTCCAAAGCCAGACTTATCTATAGATGAGTTCCTGGACAGAGATACACAGGAAAACCCTGTCTTGAAAAACAAAAGACAATAACAACAAAAATTATTTTATGTGTATGGATGTTTTGACTGGTTGTGTCTATGTTCCATTTGTGTACAAAGGCCGATCATAATTGGTTGTGAATCACTATGAGGGTGCTGGGAATTGAACCCAGATCCTCTGGAAGAGCAGCCAGTGCTCTTAACAAGTGAGCCAGCTCTCCAATTTTTCCTTTAAAGTTTTTCCTTTTTTCTTCTCCTATTTATTTATTTGTTTGTTTATTTATTTATTTATTTATTTGAGACAGGGTCTTTGTGTTGCCCTGGAATTCACTCTGTAAACCAAGCTGGCCTCAAGCTCAGAGATCTACCTGCCTTTGCCTCTAGATCAAAGGCATTCGCCACCACTGCCTAGCTAAAGTTTTTAATTATGGTAAAATGTATATAAAATTTGCCATAGTAACTTTAAAAAATATTCATTTTCATGTGTATGGATGTTGGGTACACGTGTATGTCTGTGCCCCATGTATGTGCGGTGCCTGTGGATCCCCACGTATGAATTTCATCCTCAGGAAGTCTGATCTGAAGGTGTGGCCATCAGGGTTTTCAGAAGGATCCCCTGAGAGTTTCAAGAGTGTCTTGAGGAAGAGCGTGGTTAGATTGAACTGGCAGAAGATTTGAGATCTGACTTCTGTATCCACCAGCACATACATGCTATTTGGTTCATTATTTAAATGGATTTCTTCCACAGATATGGCAACTATATTTTTCGTTTCTACAAGAGACATCGTAACCCTGCTAAATTTCTAGACAGACCACAGTTACAGAAGCTTCTGGTATCCATTAACCTCCAGTCGGAGTGTGATTCCTTCCCTAGTTTGTCATCAGATGAATCCTGTAAGTACTTATTATAAAATTGCAGTCATTGTAAAACATTCATAAATTCAGTAGTATTCAGCAGGAAGGAAGGAAGGAAGGAAGGAAGGAAGGAAGGAAGGAAGGAAGGAAGGATTAACCTGTCCTTCACCCCAGCCCTCAGAATTAGCCACTGCCGTTTCAGATGTCCGTATGTATGCTGTTTATTGCAGCAAATGTTTTGTGTGAGTACAAACATTAATATAAATGCTTAGTTAGTATATGTTTAATAACATTTAATTAATTAATGCTATACACACACGCACTGCAAACTGTGTTCTGACAAGGATGCTTCTTGAGGTAAGTTTTAGGAAATTCGCCAGCATCCCAAATGTAAAACCCAGACCCCCAGCCCCCTGTATTAAAAAGAAAGACAAGGGCACCCTGAGAACTAGAAGTGAACCAATTACTTGCAGTGAAGACTTCAACAAAATGGACTTGCCATCCATTGGTAGAGGACTGGCTGAACAGATGGAAGTTTGCCAGACAGACTGCCAAACTGCTGAGTCGGGCCAAGGAAGGAAGTTTTGTAGAGGGAAGGGAGAGGCTCCATTTAGACACCAACACACCAGAACTCACAGGTAGAGAAAATGGTATTTTTTTTTTAATTACACAATTATGTGTGTCAATGCCAGGAAAAGAACTAATAAGTAGAACTGGGTGGGCATCTCAAGTAATGCCTGAGTAGTGTTTTAAGTACTGGTATCTATGTAGATACTGGTATACGGATACCGTGATATCTATATGGATATCCTCTAAAGCAATGGTATCCACAGTGCAAACACGTACGGAAGGGATAGTTGCAGAGTTAAAGCCATCTTCCTACTCCTCCAGTACACACAAGCAGAGTCACTACCAAACCTAAGTATTTACTTTTGAAATTAAAATTCTGTAGCTACATGTCTGAGTACTTATCAGGTAAGCCTTCCAACTACTATATATGATTGGATGAGTTCAGGGTCCTATTTAGATACTACTACTGTATACTTTTTTATACTATATATGGGATGAGTTTAGTCAGGGTCCTTTTTAATACTAGCAGACAGACCTCATCTGTTGTGGGAAAGAGGAGGCTTGCTTCAATTGCACCCACAGTAGCAAAACAGTTCCGAGTCTGACATCTTGCTCACTCAGCACCGTGGTCTTTGGATTGGAAAGGCTGTTCTGGTAAGCTGAGTGTGTCACATGAGTGACTTCCATCTTTTCTCTGCCTGCAGCCATCTGCCTTCTGGCAGTCTGAAGGTAGTCCAGGTGATATGGTACTAAGTCATTAACTGGGCTCTAGCTGTGGCAAAGTCCGCACGGGCACCCATAGCTCTCGGTGTCTGTGCCTTCTGCATGCACTAAGACCAAATTTACTGTGGGTCAAACTTAGGCAAGGTATGATTCCAAAGACTGAAGCCCTTTTTGGCCCAACCCAGCCAACTAGAACACTACACTCTTGTGGGTATTTTTGTTTTGAGACAGTGTTCCTGTTTAGCCCAGGGTGGCTTTGAACCTATGATTCTCATGTCTCTACCTTCTAAATGCTGGGATTACAGGCTCATTCTTCCCCTCCCACTGTGTCTGGCTGGAGTCCCATTCTTGATAGATAGATATGGACTTCTTGAGTGAGGCAAAGCAGAACTGCAGTGAAGGGAGCTAGAAAGCAAGTCTTAAGCAGATTTCAGATGACATCAGGGAAAGGGGAAGTAGTCGGATCAAAACAGAAGAGTGGAGTGATCTCGCTAGCCTTGGGGGAAGTGGAAAGTTTCAGTAAAGACTGAGTACTGAAGACTTTGCACTTCAGACCTGAGAAGGTGAGGAGGGGGAAGGGTGCCCAGGGTGAAGTGAGGCAGAGTCTCTGGGGTTCCGGCTGGGGCATTTGAGTTGAAGGAATGCACGTGAGGCATGCTGGAGGAGAGAGAGAAGGATGTGTGAAAAGACCAACAATATGTGTAGAAAATAGATTATGTGTCATTCTGAGACTAACAAACGTTCACTCATCTTGCCCCACAGATTCTCTCCTTGTAAAAGAGCCAGTGGCTCTCCTCAAAGCCAACAGAGTTTGGGGAGCATTACGAGGTAAGTTCTGTGCCGTTCCATCGGCTCTAGAGCGGGGTGATATCATGTGTCGCTTTGTAAAATCAAACACGGCAAGACTGGGAAACACTAGCTTGAGCACCTAGATTCCTTCAGCCAAAAGATGCCCCAAGCTGAACCCCAGAGTCGTTTGTCTCACCTGAGTGAGTCCCAGGGCCACAAGCCAGGCAGCTGAGCTGTTCAAGCCAGCCCCTGTCCTCATCCTCTCAGAGCTGATCTGCCAGGTCAGAAACACAGAGCCTTCCGTACTCGGGTTTTTTTATTTGTTTGTTTGTTTGTTTGTTTGTCTTTTGGGGGAACATTGGTGGTTTGTTTTTTCAAGACAGGGTTTCTCTCTGTAGGCCTGACTGTCCTGGAACTCACTGTGTAGACCAGGCTGGCCTCAAACTCAGAAATCCACCTGCCTCTGCCTCCTGGCCAGGCCACCACTGCCAGGCACTCACCTTTCGTATTCACTCACAAACCTTCCTCGTTTGACCTTTTCAGACCCTTGAGGTTAGGTGTTTATTCAGAGCATCAGACAATTTACACTGAGGGTTAGGAGTCACATGAGTAGAGTGGCAGGTGACTGCACATGGTAGAAACACGTTTACATAAGACATAAATAACAATGGCCAGTTGTAATAACTAACCTCACTCCTATCTGCTACACCGGGAGGCACAGAAGCACATCCCAAGAACAATTCTCTTGTTTTTGAAGAGACTGGGGTCACAGACCCTTGTCTTGTTTTCTTGGAGTTTATTCATAAGTGCTCACACATCTCCTCCATGTGCTTACACATGACTCCATTTTTGGAGTGTGGTCCAATCTTATACTGTAACATTACAGAACTGTCAGTAGCCCCAGTTAGTTCAGCTTTGGTTTGGACTCAATCTATTCTTTCTTAGCACCTTCAGGAGCAAGTATCCGTCTCCCCCAATTTTCTATGCCGATGGATTTAGAAACATCAGCAGGTTTATAGGAGCAGAAGGAAATGGAAATATGTTGCAACCTCTTTCCCCACCTGACTTCCTGAATCATTAGGATCTGCAGCTGAGCAAATTCCCTGGGTGATTCCTGAGAGTTTGAGAAACCGAGGCGTAAGAAAATACCTGCTCACTTTAGGGACAGATGGCTTCAGTGAACCACATTCTAGAGCCCTGTTGCTCCTCACAGTTGGGTCTTGGGACCTCTTTGGACTGCCTACTCCTGGGTCCACATGTTTGTGTCTGAGTGGGACAAATGGAGTGAGGGCAGCCTCGTCAGGGAGGACTGAGAGGACTCGCTGTCATCTCTGCCCTGGAGCCACACAACCTTGGCATCCATAGGATCAGGGTCAGAGTTAATCTTTTTTTCCTTTTGGTTTTTTGAGACAGGGTTTCTCTGTGTAGCCCTGGCTGTCCTGGAGCTCACTCTACAGACCAGGCTGGCCTTGAACTCAGAGTTCTACCACCTGTCTCTGCCTCCCAAATGTTGGGATTAAAGTCAGGGGCCTCCACCAGCAAATTTAGGTACTTCCCAAAGTGACCCAGACTTCAGCATAAACATTCTTTCTTTGACGGCTTTACATTTATTAGGGAGTTAATATTTCATCAAGAGGCTTTTTCGTTAAGCATATAAGCAAAGTAGAGGGGACTGGTACCATGAGGTCAGGTGCATTTATTCAGTGGATACAGGAGCTGTGGGATTACTTATATTAGGGGAATATAGAGATTATAGGAGTGCTACATTTTAGAAAGTGTGGGTGCAGTACTTGCTTTTTAAACTATTCCTCCCATGGTTATGAGTCTGTTTGGACATTACTTTCATTTCCATTTTTTTTTTTTATCTTGTAAATAACACAATGCCTTTTACTTCTCCCCCCAGGTTTAGAGACGTTTAGCCAGTTAATTTACCAAGACTCTTATGGGGCTGTGAGTATTCCTTTGTGTCTTGCTGAGGCTGGTTGGATGGGCACTGCTGTTAGAATGTAGCCTGCCGAGCTGTCGTGAAAGTTTCTTTTCCCAATACAGTTTATCTTATAAACTTCATGCACTTTTGGGTCCTACATTTTTATGCAGTGCTTGTAGATGGTTTTAATCTTTGTTGAACTTGAGGAGAAAAACATTAAAAAAGAAATCACCAAAATTTTATTTCGTCTCCTAGTTCACCATCAATGAATCCACTATTGCTGATTCTCCAAGATTCCCTCATAGAGGAATTTTAATTGATACATCCAGACACTACCTGCCCGTGAAGACAATTTTAAAAACTCTGGTAGGTAATTGCTTTATCAGATCCCTTGTTCCTCTGCCCCAGTGGTTACTTCATGTTTCTTGTGCTTAGACGACTAGAAAGACTTGTTTTTCTTGGTCCTAAATCTAAGCTCTGGGCTTCTTGATTCTGTCACTGAAAACAGAGTGTTCTTATGTGAAATGAAGATACACCCAAGTGGATCGCCCTGGTAGTGTTATTGGATCACAGACAACATGAATTTTGGCCAAGACTGCTAAGAGAATTTTTGTTTGTTTGTTTGAAGCCAGGGTCTTGGTATGTAGCCGAGACTGCTCTCAAGCCCCCTCAGCCATGGGATTACCAGCATATGCTATGTTTAGTGAGAAAGGCAGTTTTAATATTCCCATTGGCCCATGTGCCTGCTCCCGTTACCCAGATCACAGCTCTAGACATAACCTGGAATAAATGGCTGTAGTTTTTAGAAGGGGTCAAGGAGTGGCTTTTTTTTTTTCCTTTGGAAATGTTTCAAACAGTATCTGGAACCTTGGGATGGAGGGATGGGAAGGTTGGTGATGACTGCCTTTCTCTGGGGGCTTTTTCTTGGTTTGTCCCCACTACCACTGGCCAACCCACTCCATACGTGGCTTGCAGCTTTTTAGAAGACCACAAAGAACTTTCACGTATTCTGCATATGTGAAATGCATATTGAGACTATATGAATAAAAGTTATGAATATGGGAATATCATAAGTATATGAATATAAAATTTATAGATATATGAATTTGAAGCTTATGATTTAAAATTTTTAAATATTTGCTCAATTTAATTAAAGCTTGTATTTGTCTGAATCTCCCTAGTTTAAGGTCTGATAGGCACCTTTGTGTAACCCTGAGTGGGTTACTCAAATATTAGTTTGCATCTCCTATTAAAAGAAAAGAATGCATCTTAAAATAGCTTCCATGCAGTTATCAGGAGCAGGAAGCTAATACCATGTGCCCTCTGTCTACCCGCAGTGCGGATTCCACGGCTGGTGGTGCAGGATCTATCTAGGGCCTGTGTTGAACTTCCTTGTTCCATTTCCTCATTTACTTCCAGCCTAGACTGTTATCTTTCCTCATTTTGAAGAACTGTGATATTTTAAAAGTCTAGTGACTTTTAGAACATGCCTTAGCTCATCTGTTTCCCACATGAGATCCTGTTTCCCCGGCAAGAGTAAAGCAGAAGCCGACTGTGTCCTCAGACAGTATCAGTTGGCACACTGTCTCACTCCGGGTAATGTACACTGAATTAGCTGAGATGTCGTCTGCCCTATTTCTCCACTGTCAGGTTAATTTTAGGGTATTTTGTGCTTATTAAGTACCCTGTGGGAGAAATAGCGAGACTATGTAAAAATCCCCGTAGCTCACACTTCATGCTCAGCCACCATTGATCCTTGCCTAGTCAGAGGGTTGTTGCTTTGACCATCACCTTTGGCATTTGGTAGTGGTGAATTATCTCCCATGGGAAGGCAGAGCACCCCTTCCCACTTGCATATGTATTATCAGTCTAGATTATCATTTTGCTTGATGGGTTGTAAGCTGTTAACACCCCATATATAATTTATAATTGTCAAATTAGTCCTACTATGGCCATCGGAAGCCCGTTTATTTATCCTTTTGAGATGCCTCTCCGCCCTCAAGCTCTGTACTTTTGAAACCATGATATCCCAGGCTTATGTTGCCCTGTCTCGATCTAGATTCAGGCTTTTAAAAAAAGGAACACTTTCAGCGATCACTATTTCAAAACCCAGACTTGGGCAGTAGGGGTGGGGGTGGTTAATTCCAACAAAGGTATGTCCTGACCTTACAGACCACTAGGAAACATACCCATGTATGTGTTCAGTATATTTATGTGAGCATACATGTATACAGCTTTCCCTGTGTGTGTCTCTGTCTGTATCCGCGCTGGTTTAGTACAACCCAAGAGTCAGATGCAGTTGCTGTCGTGGGCCAGGAGAGACTGTGTTGACCCTCTGTTCTCACTTTACGGTTCATCTTGAAGACGTCTTTCTGTGGCTTTAAAGGACTTAAAGATCCTCCAGTCTCCCCCACCCCCCAACAACTGGGTGTCCTCAGACCAGCTAGTGTTGTCAAATCCCAGAAGCTGAAGGCTTAGTCCCCAAGGCTACCCCAAGAGGTTTACCTATGCTCCATGATATACGTCTACAAATCAGGGTTCCCATAACCCCCAGTCAAGTCCAGTTAATTTCCTTGAGTGGCTGCCAGAACTTAGAGACACACACCTATCAGTTTATTACAAAGGACACTGTGAGGGCCGCAGGTGAGGAAGTCCTTAGGGTTGGGGTTTGGAGCCTGGGTTCTTAGCCCTCTCTGGGCATGCCGATCTCCAGTATCTCCTGTGTCCAGGGCTGTAGAAGCCCTGAACCTGTCCTTTAGGATATATATTCACTACATAGACATGGCACAAGAGGAAATGTGACTAGACAGAAAGGGTCTGAGCAAAGCCCAGAAGTCCTGCAGCTTCAGTCCCCTCTCTCTATGCAGCATCCCTCCCTTGGGGTACAGGACAGGTCCCCTCAGGAATAAGTAGGGTCTTAGGACCTACTATCAGATGAGATAGGTCAGAGAATTTCATTGAGGTCAGCTCCAAGACAGAAACCCAAGTCAAGATTGGTTTCTGTGACCAGCCTTGGGGACGAGAAGCCCTAATATCTACAACCTGCACTGGGAGGGATTTAGGAACCCAAACCTCAGCAACATTTACGACAGCATCACAGCCAGCCCTCTGTGTCTGCAGTGTTTACCCACATGCAGTTGTTACCTACCGCTGTACTGCTTTACAGCCTGCAGGGTAGACTGGTTACAATAGAAACCTGGCCCCACAGCTGAGATACTTGTTATCTGGCCCTTTATGCCAAGTTTAAACCACCAGGTCTGTATTACGAACTATGAGTTTATGTTAGTTTATGTTAGTCAATTAGCACATACATTACTACTACTTATTTATAACTTCCTTGTAAGTTCTCTGACAATAAAAACACTGTCATCCTAATGTCCCCCCAACTACATCCGCCAAAAGTCCCTAGAGCCCTAGGATAAAGGAAGCTTTACACTTGTAACCATCTGCTAGCACAAACCCACCCCATGCTTTATCCTCTTAGAATCTGCTTTATGTAAGTACTGTAGTTTATTCCTTCCTGGTACACTTTACATTGATATATCCTAGGTTTTCTCCAGGCATCTGCTTGGCCTATATTGAGCCTATAATGAATCTCACCTCCCAGGGCTATCACCTTTCATACATATACATGGGAATGTTAAGCTTTACGCTTACCTAAATGCCTTGTTTGTCCTGTACCCTGCTTCCTAAGACAATCTCAGCATCTTCAGCCCCTATCCCTGGCTCCCCAAAGTAATGACGAATTCATAAGCGTGCTCTCCTATACAGCAGTATCACAGCTTCCTGTATACCACGTATATGCTCTGGTATGGGAAGGCTCTAATAGAGACGTATCATGCTGACCACATATGAAGAAGCATTTATACTTCCTCTTCATTCTTTCTTTGTTAAAAGAAACTACAAACAAAAAGAAGCACCAACTGGAAGCAATCCCAGCGTAGACAGATGCAGTATTTACTGAATTCTGTGGCTTATCGTTTTCCCCATGTCTGCTTGCAGGATGCCATGGCTTTTAACAAGTTTAATGTCCTTCACTGGCACATAGTGGATGACCAGTCTTTCCCTTATCAGAGCACCACATTCCCTGAGCTCAGCAATAAGGTGAGTGCTTCGTGTCATTGTTGTCTGCACACAAACACCTTTGGCGTAGCTTCACTAGAAGATCTTAGCTTCAGTGGTTTTCTTAGAAATGGAACCAAAGTGTAACGGCTATTTGTGGTTTAAAATATCTTTTTTTCACCTTGCTGCTTAGCATTTTATTTCCATAAATCTTTTTGTAATTGTTATAAGTACTAAGTACTAAGATCATTACTGTCAATGTTATTATGAACATAATCTCTGGGAGCAGCACACATAGTTTAAAAGCTTAATGAATAACATTAGTTAAGACATTCAGTTGCTAATAGGATATTTATTTTAAATAGGTTTGGAAACATGTAAATGACCTTCTTTTTCTAAGGACACACAAAACATAGGATATTTTGGAGATGTTTTTATGTTAAGACAGGGTCTCAGGCTCAGCGTGGTTGTGCATGCCTTTAGGAAGACAGGGCAATAAGTTCAAGGCAGGCCTGGTCTACATAGTGGGTTCCAGGACAGCCAGGACTACAGAGAGACCTCTCAATAAACAAAACAAGAGCCAGTGTCTCCTCTTTCTCAGGATGGCCTTGAACTTGCCATGTAGCTGAGGATGATCTTGAAAGTGGACCCCTTGCTCCCTCCCTAGTGCTGGTGGTATCTGTTGTGTTCAAACGGGAAGCTCATCCTAGGGTCTCAGTTTAATCTCCCTGTAATAGAGAATGCCAGCTGACATCCAGAGAAGCTACATGCCTTATCAGGACTCCTGCCTTCTGGCCACAGTTCCAACTCTGATGATGTGTTTGCTATAGGCTGAAGTGCTTGGCGGTGGGTCACTGATGCGGTGACTGCCTTCCTACTTTCATGTGCACTTTCAGACACAGACGGACAGAAAAGTTCCATTTGTTCAGTACTCAGCTCCAACAATCAGTCTGTGACAACTCTGCCCTTCCCACCACCTATTATTTTGAATCACACCACAGACTTACCTCACTTGTGCAAAAGCTTGGCTTTACCTAT
Organism: Rhabdomys pumilio; assembly: GCA_030674055.1. NCBI lineage: Eukaryota > Metazoa > Chordata > Mammalia > Rodentia > Muridae > Rhabdomys > Rhabdomys pumilio. The sequence continues at coordinate 19,974,566 of JANHMN010000014.1, read as the reverse complement.
TCAGCCATCGATGCTCACATTTAACCAAGTGTCTTTTCCTCCCTTGAAAAAAAACATTTTACTCATTTGCATTGGAACATATAAGGTCCATGCGTTATGGGTGCTAACATGTCTGCTAATTCTCTTTTCTTCTTGTAAGTTATTGTTATTGACAGAATGTTGGTGGCCCTGTCTCTCTGTGCCGTCTTGGTTTTGCTGGTTACATCCCAAAGTATCAATTAACTGTATATTGACATGGGGTTAAAGGTCAAGACGATTTCTACAGCCAGAGTCTGTATTGGAAGATGTGCCAAACCTTATCTTTCAATGGACCTTTATCATTATTCACAACCAGTATGGAGTACTATTCTTCAAGTGGCACAGAGAGACTGAATTAATATTTAAACAAAATTAAGTTACTTATTGTTTGGGGTGGGGGGATGGGTTTTTAGGTGATTGTAATTAAAGAGATTGAAAGAGAAAAGTCTGTGTTTTATAATAATGGGTGAGTTTTGCTTCTAAACTTGACAAGGGCCATATTTTCCAAGGTTTCACTTTGGAGGCAAACATTTTGCTTGTTTTGTTGTTCCCACAAAGTTGAAAGTAGCAGTGCGTATTCTTGAAGCAGGAAGCACTGAAATCAGACACTGTTTCTATTGATTTCTCTTCTGAAACTACGAGTCACCCAGTGTTAGGTAGGACTGTTCAATACCTGGTGATAATGAAAAACTGTCCAGCAAACTGCAACAGGCCAAATCCATCTTGCACATCTTAACTTGACTATTACAGGGAAGCTATTCTTTGTCTCATGTCTATACACCAAATGACGTCCATACAGTGCTTGAGTATGCCCGGTTGCGAGGGATTCGAGTCTTACCAGAATTTGATACCCCTGGCCACACACAGTCTTGGGGCAAAGGTAAGGAGTCTGTTTTACAGGTTTTAAAGGGGCCTTTGTCTCTTAACAGTTAGGTAGTTTTGTTCTTAACTGTTGTCTGTGCAGTGGTAGCTCACATGCTACAGATGTAATGAACTATTTTGTGTGCCTTCACAGTCACTGCCTAGATCCTGTCTCAACTATCCAAGTTGGGTGAAGAACAACACTGAATTATAAGTAGAACATGATGACTTAATTCCATTTTATTGACTGACACGCTTTAGGGAGAGCATAGAATGTACTCACAGTTCTGGGAAAGGGGACAGCGTGAGGAAAGCATGCAGAGAGAGTTTGAGTGGGAAGAGTGTGGAACAAATTCTAGGAGCTGCCTTAGGTGGCGGTTAAGAATGGTGCCAGCCTGTTTGAGCGTGCATCCTGCTTTTGTCATCTGGAGTGAACCTTGGGCAAGTTTACACTTCACCTCCAGTTTCCCTATCTATAAAATAAGGCTAGCATTTCTGAGCATCGGATAAACAATAGAGTATACAGCACGGGACCCAGCATTTATAATTGTTGAGTACATAGTAATATCATGGTAGGCATGGACAACTATGGGAACTGAGTTGGAAAGGCATCACTGAAGCTCCTGGTGACAGCAGTGGGCTTTGGCAGCACACCCTGGAAACCAGTGCCAACCTCTGAGTAGAGAAGTAACATGGTTTGGGTGCCACTTGGGGAAAATCTTTGTGAAAGCAACAGATTGAAAAGAGAAAGGCACTGGGGGTCCTACACTGGGAGGGTGAAAGGGGCTTGAAAAGCAATGAGCAGAACCAGAGGTGTTCTGGAAACATATTCAGGGAACTCAGTAACTACTGACTCAGGAGCTACAGAACTCAGTGAGGCCCACAGGCAGGCCTGTCAGAAACTAGGGAATGAGAGTTTGTTTTTTGTTAGATCATACTGAAAGGCAGCTATGGTTTCTATGTGTATTGAGCAGAAAATATGAACTATGCACTGAAGCTCAAGAAAAATTTGAGAGTCACTGTTATCTGAAGGGGATAAACCCTCAAAGTGTGCTAACGGCAGCAAAGGGGACCTGAGGAAGCAGCTCTTGTCTTCCTGGGGAGAAACTACGTGAATATTGTTAAATGTGGTTTGTCTTCTCTCTATAAAATTTCTAGTGTCAACAATATAATGCCCAGATGCTCGGGGTTTACAGTGTCTCCTGTTATAACGGTATGAGAGTAGGTCGTACTCTATAGAAAACCATGCTTTGGGTATTGACCTTTCCCAGGTTACTATTGAGTAGACACCATCCTTAAGGAGCCCCAGGACCCAGCAGACACACAAACACAGATTACAGTATGCTGGGTAGCTGAGCTGCACTTGTTGGGCTAGTGTATCAAATGCATTCTGACTATTGGTATTTTCACCTCACTTCTGGGGTGTATTGGGACTCAACACCATTGTTAAGGGGAGGACCATCTATAGCATAAAGATGTGCAGATTCAGGTCTTTGTGATTAATATCCTTATAAAAATAAATGTTTGCATTTTCTTCTAGGACAGAAGAACCTTCTAACTCCATGTTTCAGGCAAAAAATTAAAACTCAAAACCTTGGACCCGTAGACCCAAGTCTAAACACAACATATGCATTCTTTGACACATTTTTCAAAGAAATCAGCAGCGTGTTTCCAGATCAGTTCATCCACTTGGGAGGAGATGAAGTGGAATTTGAATGTTGGTATGGTAACTCCAAACCTTTATTTTTTTCAGTTTTTGTTCTTAAAGTATTATCAATATAAAGAATGCACATTAAAAAGGGATAATCTGGGGGGTTAAAAAAAAAACTTGCAAGGATTTAATTATTAAAAAATGTGCATTTGAGAGGTATAACAAGGTAAGGCTTAAGTTAGAAGAATCAAGTAGAAGCTGGGCATGTGGGCTCATGCCTATAACCAAGGTCAAGGGCAGCCTGAGCTTACTCAAGAACAAACCGAGTGGAAGAATCTATAAGCAGTCTTGGTGGTAAGATCTAATCCCTGTGGTCATGAGAATGGATGTGGGATACTGTGAGTTCAGGGTCAACCTGGACTATAGTTTGACTGTCTCAAAAGCCCTAAGAGACTAGGGATAAGATGAGTTTTGGTGGGAGGGGAACAAGTGAGTAGGGACAGATTTTCAAATAAGAGTTCTCAGCATTGTAAGTGGCCTGGGCTGGAGGGTGGGCGTGGAAGAAAAGCCTTTGCTTTGTTTGTTTGTTTGTTTGTTTGTTTGTTTTTGTTTTTCGAGACAGGGTTTCTCTGTGTAGCCCTGGCTGTCCTGGAACTCACTCTGTAGACCAGGCTGGCCCTAAACTCAGAAATCTGCCAGCCTCTGCCTCCCAAGTGCTGGGATTAAAAGGCGTGCACCACCACTGCCTGGCTTTTTTTTTTTTTTAATAGAAGATCATTTCTGGAAAAAAAAATACTTTGCATTAGAAGATCCAGACTCCGTCTGAATATCTTACAGTTTGTATGACTGATGTTAGAGGCGCATGCTGCTTCAGATAATCAACTGGGCACATCAGAATGTTTATAACATTTCAGTCACTGTTTTATTTAAGGGCATCAAATCCAAACATCCAAAATTTCATGAAGAAAAAGGGATTTGGCAACGATTTTAGAAGACTAGAATCCTTTTATATTAAAAAGTAAGTCATCTGAAAAAGCCTAATCACCTCTGTGGCTTAGTTCTCTGCTTTGCTTTCTCATCTTCTCCGCCCCTTACCAAAGTGGAGCCACGGACACCTACTAAAGGAGGCAGCGCTGTACCCTGTTCTCCTTAGAATGGTGAGCATTTTGCAGTAACTACTGGCATAGAGGGAGAGGCCATCTGCTTTTTTGAGAACTCAGTCCACACTACCCAGGTGCTAGAACTTGCTCCTTTTGTCCTCGATGACCTGGAGGTCTCTTTCGCTCCTTACCATAGCTGCACGTGCTGTCAGAGCTGATTAGAAGTGAAGGGTGCTACAGCCACATTTCCAGAATTCCACAGCCAGGGGATTGGTACTGAAGTGGTGGCTGCCTTCTTGGAAAATACAGATAGAGCACTTCCTGAGAGTTTGAAGGACAGTGCTTTCGGCTGGGAATCAGCACATTTTTTTTCCATAGGGACCAGACCACCCTTAGGCGTCATGGGCCATGTGGAATTGCAAATCTTTTTTAAAAAGAAAGTGATGCAGATTTAAAAAAAAAAAAACCATCCTTAGCTTAGCCACAGAAAAGCTGGCTACAAGCTGTGGTTTTCTCGCTCTACTCTGCACTACCCGTTTGGGAAGCTCGGAGTTCACACTGTTCCTACTAAGCTTTTGTGTGGTATTGTTTCCTTCCCTTTCAAGTGTCTGTTATTGCCGAACTGCAAATCTGTGCCAGCTAACAGCTGAATGTTACTGATGTGACATGACAGACTAGGTGACAGTTTCCTTTCTTCCAAGAAACCTTTGGAAACCTAAGAGATGGCTAGAGTTCTGTTGGGACAGTTTTATGTGCGTTTGAGAGCACTCCTTCCTAGTTCAGAGACCAGTACTGACCTCTACTGTGCTAATGTCCAAAACAGGAGCTATGTGAGTTGCTACCCAGCTTCGTTCGGTTCTTCTATACCAGTGGTTCTCAACCTGTCAGCAGTGACCCCTTTACGACAATTGGAAATACCAGATACTTACACTATGGCTAATAAGAATAGCAAAATTAGCTATGAAGTAACAACAATAATAATTTTATGGTCGTGGGTCAGCACAGCATGAGGAATTATATTTAAGGGCCGCAGCATTAGGAAGGTTGAGAACCACTGCTCTATAAAGATACGTCACAAACATGGGAAGGAAGGTCAAAGTTGAGGCTCCGCTGAACCCTGAGGCGCTCCTGAGGGACCTCTACGCACGTGTGGCTGGGTTTCACAAACCACACTGAGACAGTCCGGGTTCAATCAGAAGGAAGGGCAGCTGCATCTGAAGAGTGAGGGTCTCGGCAGGCTATGGAAGTGACTGGAGAACTCTGCCACACTGTTTAAAGAGGTAAACTATAAGATGTAAGGGAAGCTTACATATGAGGAAGACAAAAATGGATCAAAATTTAAAATGAAGTTTCCTGTGTCAGAGGGTAAGACATGCATCCTGAGCATGGAGCACTAACCGGCTCACTCTTGCCTGTGGTATTTTAAGGGAGTTTACTTTGTGTGTGCAGTTTTAGTCTAATCAGCAAGACATAATCTCAAGTTGTCTTGAGGTTAAAGAATTTTTTCCATTTCCCATGTCCCCTTCCCCTCTTCCTACCTTTCTATGCTGCCTCAACTACACAACGTGGCTGGTTCTCTATAGCTATGTATGTAATACTTAGATATGGTACCTTGCAACACTGCATGTTCCTGGTAGAAACCACACATGTTTTACGAGTGTTAACCTTGTGATCCTAAAGTGTCCATGTTTTCAATGTTAGGATTTTGGATATTATTACGTCCTTAAAGAAGAGCTCCATTGTTTGGCAAGAAGTGTTTGATGATAAGGTGGAGGTAAGGACTGTGCAGACCGCCTCAGCCTGCAGTGACAGCTGGGAAGAGCTGTCTGTTGTGCCAGACCTGCCTGTGGGCCCAGCAGTCAGGACAGACTGACGGAGGGAGGAGGGGCAGAAGGGCTTTGTTCACTGCTATAGACAGACTCAAGGAGAGGAGTCATTACTTAGTCACGCACCTCCTGGTGACCCTCCAGGCTCCAACAGACAGTTCCAGTGCAGTGGTCAGAGAGAACTAAAACCCACAGCCATCAGTCTGCCGAAGGGACTGAGGGGATTCACGGCAGAAACTAATCAGTGCGCATCATACTCATATATTGTCAAGAACAAACTTAAAAAAGAGCCAAGCATGACCTAGTGTGTACCTGTCAGCCAAACCCTGCCAGGTGCTAGGACAAGAAGGTTGCTGGGACTTGCTAGCCTCCAGCATAGCTCCAGGTTCAGTGAGAGCCTGTCTCAAGGGAGTCAGGTGATCCAAGCAGGATGGCAACCCTACCCATGCACACATAGGCACACATTTTACTATGCAGATACAAAACTCCACCAGGACTATAGACAACTCACTGTTTCCTTCTCCCTTCTTTCCCCAAATCTTGCTGTGATGTCTCACAAGGTGAAGTTCCTTTTTGTTTTTAAGAGCAAAATACAACAAATCAGGTTTTAAAAAACAGTGTTAAAGTGGTTTAAAATATGTAAAATCAGGGCTGGAGAGATGACTCACAGGTTAAAAGCACTGGCTGTTCTTCCAGAGGTTCTGAGTTCAATTCCCAGCAACTACGTGGTGGCTGACAACCATCTGTAATGAGATCTGATGCCTGGTGTTCAGGCATACAGGCAGGCAGAACGCTATACACAATAAATACATAAACTAATGTGCACTTTTAAGAAATATTTTTTTCTGACAGGATTATTTCTTACAAGCCCAGCTGCCAGCGTTACCTTTCTAGGGGGCTGGTGACAAGTCTCATGGTTCCAAGTTAATAGAACATTGGTGTTGTAGAAATAGGTTTAAGGTGCAAATCTTACTCATCTCTGAAATATTAGCTATAGACAAAAGTTAAATACCCAGCTTTAAAGGTTAATTTGAATAGCACATGGCACTGAATGACCATTAGCAAAAAGAAAAAAGGAAGTATAATTTTTCTAAGACCTTAGACATTTATGTTTACCAGTCATGATCCCACAAACCTCTAAGATTGTATCTCCTGGACCTAATACTGTGACTGCAATCTGTGCCTTCAATAGCTTCAGCCGGGCACAGTGGTTGAGGTGTGGAAGAGTGAACATTACCTAAGTGAGCTACAACATGTCACAGCATCCGGCTTCCCTGCCATTCTTTCTGCTCCTTGGTACTTAGACCTGATTAGCTATGGGCAAGACTGGAAAAACTACTACAAAGCTGAGCCCCTTAATTTTGAAGGTAAGCAAAACAAACATGGCTGCTGGTTTCTTTCATAACTCTCACTCTCTCCTCCTAAGTCTAATCTGGATGCTGCTCTGTGAGCCACTGCCTATCTCATCTTTGATTTTATTTAAAATAAAACTTTGGTATTATTTTAAGTTCTGAAAGGAACAACGTGTAGTCCAACGAAATACATACTAGACCCTTATATTCTGCCTCGGTTTTCATGGAGCTGCTTCTTGTGTCTGGGATGTTCGGATGCGTTAACTTTGAGAGACACCTATGATGCCTGTAGCACCTAAGTAAGATTTTGGTCCCTTTATTAGCAATTCTATTTTATATAGTTTTTGTATTCCAGCCTTTAGAAAATGATTATATGATTAAAAGTTTCAAAAATATTGATCCACTAGAAAGCATTTTGAGGATCAAAACGTAATTATAAAAAATAGTTCTTAGATACTCTTTTTTGTTTTGTTATGAAATACCAAGGACTATAAGTCAACGATAAGTGTAGTGGTAAGCTCATTAAAATGAAGCTAGTATTCCAACTTGTGTTTTCTGGCACACCACTTAACAGGAAATGTGGGGAGGGGATGAATGTATGTCCAAACATTTTGTTTGTGTAGGACCCTAGGGAAAGTCTCTCTCTCATCTACCCCAAGCTCCCACAATCCTCTATTATGTTGAATAGCACTGAGCCAGGGTACAAGGCTTTGCTGCCTACAGGAGGGTACAGAGCGGTATTGTAGGATGACTCTAGAGGAAACCAGTATTGTACAGCTCAGCCTCTCTCCCTTAACCATTGCGATGCAGGTTCTGAGAAGCAGAAACAACTTGTGATTGGTGGAGAGGCTTGCCTATGGGGCGAATTTGTGGATGCAACTAACCTTATTCCAAGATTATGGTAAGGAATTGAAAGATGCCTTGGCTTTTAGTCTCCATGTAAGCAGGAGAGCTGTTAAGAATCTCCTCATGTAGGTGACTCAAGGAAAAAAGAAATAGAAACTGCTTTGGGAGCCACATGTTTTAAATTTCAGGCCTCGGGCAAGCGCTGTTGGTGAGAGACTCTGGAGCCCTAAAACTGTCACTGACCTAGAAAATGCCTACAGCCGACTGACAGTGCACCGCTGCAGAATGGTCAGGTGAGACACTGCCTTCCTGATCCAGGATCTCTTACCGAAGTCCAGCATTCAGTGTAAATAGCCCCTGTGAGATATATTATAGTATAACTGCCATCTTAAAGGAGTTAATAGCTTAAATAAGAATATTAAGTCATGTGGCCTCATGGGAGGCCACCCATCTAAAACATCTCTCTATGTTGTCTATCTACAGCCGCGGGATAGCTGCACAACCTCTCTTTACTGGATATTGTAGCTATGAGAATGAAAGGGAAAAGTGACAGAAGTCTACAGCATTCCAGCTATAATTATGTTGATTCTGAAATCATGTAAATTAACATTTGTTAGGCTGTTTTTTAAATAAACCATCTTTTTATTGATTAAATCTTTCTATACCCGAATCAAAACACCAAATACTGACATCTTTTATGTGAGCAGCTTAAAAAAAATAAAAGGAAAAGCTTTGCAATACCACTCAGTACTCCAGAGGACTGCACTGCATGAACCCCTTCTTCATTGCAATGGTTTAAATGAGAAATGCTGGGCACTTGCTACTCTTGTAGAGGACCCGAGTTCAGTTCCTGGATCTTCATAACCACACCGTAATTCCAGTTCCAGGGGGATTAACATCTACATCTGACCTCCACAGCCACCAGGCATACACGTGGGCAAGATAGTCAAGGGAAGGAAGGAAGGAAGGAAGGAAGGAAGGAAGGAAGGAAGGAAGGAAGGAAGGAAGGCAGGCAGGCTGGCTTAGTGAGATATGTTCCTCATAGGCCCAGGCTCTGGGGCTCTTGTTCCCAGGGGGGTGGTGCTGTTTGTGGAGGTTTAGGCAGTGCAGTCTTGCCGGAGGAAGTTCATCACTAGGTGAACGTCGAGCCCTCATTGCCTGGCCCTACATCTAGTCTGCACTCTGCTGAGAAAAGAAACCCTTTCTAAGCTGCCCTGACACATCATCAGAGAAGAGACAACCAGGCCCCAGCTGTGGTACATCATAGCAAAGTACACTCAACAGTATTAGAACGGCAGCTCCCAGGCCATTCTGCCGTGTTTTGTCAAGTTCTTTCCACATCTGAAGCAGCAGTTTACCAGCCAGTTAATAGGACAGCACTCTTACTGAGAATAAAGCCAGCAATCCCCGTTTCCAAGGACCTACAGCACATGGGCCAAACCACTCCTCTGGGTGAGTAGAGTACTTTGGTCTTGAGGACTCATGGCTTGATAAGTAGACAGTTCTAAGGCAAAAGTAGCTGAGCCTGATGTCAGGGTTCGAAGCACAGTTGAATATCCCTAATGAAAAAAATTTCAGTTTGTTACTGCACTTAATTTAAGCCTTGTGGACTATCTTTAGAGGTGGTGGTACCACTGCCTCCAGGAAGTCATTTTCTTTTGGTTTTTTGAGACAGGGTTTCTCAGTATAGACCTGGCTGTCCTGGAACTCACTCTGTAGACCAGGCTGGCCTCAAACTCAGAAATCTGCCTGCCTCTGCCTCCCAAGTGCTGGGATTAAAGGTGTGCGCCACCACCGCCCTGCTGAGAGGTTTTCAAAAAGAAAGAAAAGGGAAATACTGTGGCAAAAACAACACAGGGAAGGTGAGCAGTGCATGCATTCTGAGGCCCAGGAATCTGGCAGTTGACTCTGTCCTTCCTCCGCGGCTGACTCTACCCCTCATGCCTATCCTAGGTGTACAAGTCCCTGGTTGGATGCTGGCCCCAAAATTTAGCAAAGGGAAAATGGATGGGACATGGGAAAGACAGTTAACAGACTGACCACATTTTGGTACAGTGTACCTTTATCTTTGTGGTCCTATGGTTGGAAGTAGCCTGCCTGAAATGCAGTGTTCCCTAGTTCTCAACCACCACTGAAGGCCAAAATTCTGCCATCCATGGTGGTTGACACCTTGGCGTGCATTCTCTAAACCCAAGGCAGATGCCCGCAGGTGTTGGTGAGCACCTAGTTTCCCTCACACTGCATCTCCTAGAGTAAACAATATGTACATTTCAAACATGAACAACTTACCATAATTTCTGCTAAAGGAACAAATCCTAGAACAACTTTGTTGTCTTGGCGAGTCTGAATTTCCTGAATGTTCCCTCTTCTTTGTGCCAAATCTGCCAGGACAGGGCTGAGGTACTCTCTACTCACTGTGACCTCAAGACTCATCAGAGGTTCCAGCACCTGCTTGTCAGCTTTCTTCAGGGCCTAAAGAGATTTCGTAAATTGAACAAATTTCTCTTTTAGTACAGGAAGCTATAGAAAGACTGAACTATTCCTATATTCCTGAGCAGAGGGCTCTAAGAAGCTCACTGGCTTTAACACTCCACAGAGAACACTGTATAAGAAGCCAAGAAGTTAACACTTGTAATAGTGGCCACATGCTAGAAAGAACAGCAAAGGAGAGCACTTTAAAAAGCCAGCAAAGCCTATAGTCAAGACTTATAATCTTTAATCTTAGACTTCATAGGCCACATAAGGAAGCTGAAAATGTTTTCAAGATAAAATAATCATGTGGGAACAGGTAAATATAAGATAAAAATGCTACCACTAGGGACTGGACTTCCAGAACTGCCCTTCATCCTTACAGTCTTCTGAACAGTACCTCACTGCAGAGTTTCAAAACAAGATTATGTGTGGCTTCCACAGCAGTTCCAGCCCGTCTCTGAGGATTGCAGTCTGTCCTCCACTGACTTGCTGTGGGGCAGTGTGTGGATGGATACTCTGCAGCTCCCCAGTGTGCCACAAGCCTAGCTCAGCATTTTCTTTTCCAAGCACTTCTCTGGCCCTTCTTATTTGCTGATGGCATTAGTAGTTTTCAGCTTGCTTATATATACTTCTCTGATATCCTTTTCCCAACAAACAGCAGTATTTTTTATGTCTGTTGCTTGCTGTTATCTTGACTCAGGCCTAATCTATTTCCTGTATGTCCTAGAATGTCTGCCAATCGCTTCTGTGCTCTGACTATACTTTACTGTTCAAAAAATTTATTCTTCATTGTTCCCAGATCACAGTTCAAGTCTTAACTAGTGTTGCAAGTTTCACCATGACGACATCACTTTACTCTCCAGTGCCAGGCTAGGGCACTCCCACACTGGGAAACAAGCATGGGAGTTATCAGCTCTGGTGAGTCACTGAGGCAGGAAGCAGAAGGCCATGACGCTCAAGGATAACTCAAGTGATCACATGCTTGATACTTTGAGAGAGAAGATGCTTGGCCTAAATCTGTTGTTCAATGGGACGGATTGTTTTTTTTTTAATAAAAGCAATCTTATTCGAACAAACTCAAAAATTTGAAATTAAGGCTCAGCAGTTAAAAGCACTGACTGCTCTTCCAGAGGTCCTGAGTTCAATTCCCAGCAACCACATGGTGGATCACAACCATCTATAATGGGATCTAATGCCCTCTTCTGGTATGCAGGTACACGTAAAGACAGAACACTCACATACATAAAATAATCTTTAAAAAGAAATTGAAAATTAATATTAGATTTCCACTGTCCTTGACATTAAAGCCCAATGTTAAGCTGACCTCAGATCTATTTAAATCCACCAGGCAGGCTGGAAAGATGGCTTATCAGTTAAGAGCGTTGGGTATTCTTCCACAGGACCTGGGAATTCAATTTCCAGCACCTACATAGCAACTCACACATGTTGCTATGCATGTAACTCCATACATGCAACTCCAGTTCTAGAGCTTCTGACACCCTCATACAAACATACATGTAGGCAAACACCAATGCACATAAGATATAAATTATCTATCATATATATATATATATATAAATTGATAATTTATATATATATATAATAGATTATATATAATAGAATATATATATATATATATATTTTTTTTTTTTTTTTTTTTCCCCTCCCCTCAACCAGGCTTGTAGCTAATTGCTGCTATATGTTTGGAAACAGGAAAACATATTTCTTTCGCTAAAATCAGCCGGGCAGTGGTAGTGCATGCCTTTAATCCCAGCACTTGGGAGGCAGAGGCAGGCGGATTTCTGAGTTCGAGGCCAGCCTGGTCTACAGAGTGAGTTCCAGGACAGCCAGGGCTACACAGAGAAACCCTGTCTCGAAAAAAAAACAAAACAAAAAAATAAATAAATAAAAAAATAAAATCAGAATGTTTTGTTTAATCTGTCTGAGCAGCAATTTCTAAAATTTTTCAAATGAAAATTTAGTTTAAGAAATCAAAGATTCACCATCCAAGAGCTAGTGTAAAAGTTTTAAATGACATCTGTGTGTGGTGTGTGCTCATGGGCACCACATTATACATGTGGAGGTCAGAGGACAACTGTTTGAAGTCAGAGGTCTCTCTATGTTGCAGTTCCTGAGGATTAAACTCAGAATGAGGCTTTGTGTAAGTACCTTTACCCACTGAGCCATCTGGATGGCCCCATGACGATAAGGTCAAGCTCTGTGGCACAGCTGCATGTGGAATTTGTGACGCTGGACTCAGTGCACTTCCTTAACGCAAAAGCATGAGGAGTGCTCCATACCTTCTGTATACATCGTGAGATGCAGGCAGTGACCATAGTTGTGGAGGTGCCAGGGTGAATCATAAGTGAGTGTAACGTCATTGCCACGTCCTGGACTGGGGATCCAAGCAAGGGTCCTGAGGGGGAAACAAAGCACAACAATATATGCAGTACAATAACAAAGAGTAATGCAACAAGAACTCAACTGAAGTACAAACACAGAGAACACTGACATGTCGGCAACCCATGACTAACTGGGAGGCAAGGAGTGTAACATCAAGGCAGAGTGCACTCTGGTATGCCCAAGATCCTGGCTCAGACTCCAGCATGAGGGGACAAAGGAGAAATTAAACAGTCAATGGGAGACAGAACTGTGCGTCCCTCACCCTGGAGGCATGCGCTGTGGACAGCACTTTCAATGGCCTCCCGAGAGGCCTGCAGCAGGTCTTCAGCCACACAGTCAGCATACTCGATCATGGCCATGGCACATGGCTCGTCCGCTGGCCGGACTTCCAGCTCCGCTCTCACAAAATGCCGCTTGTCTCCTAGCACCCTATCGAGGGTATCTGAGGACAAACACATTGAAATGCATGAAAAATAAAGAGATGTCTACACACAATGCTCAATTTTTGGCCAAGAAAATGAAGGAAGCCAAAGAAAGATGCCAGGAACAGACTGCCCCAGCATGTAGGCTGCCCTCACTGAGACTGCCTGCATCTGAGTCTACTCAAAACTAAGTCTTGAAGAGTATTGAATAAATGACGAGACCTTGGAAAAAAGGTAACATTCAAATTGTAAAACATCCAGAGAGCACAAAAAGGTGATAATAAAAACTATAAAACTTGTTCCTCTGCCAATTTCCAAACTTAAATTTCCTATATTCTTTCAGCAATATTTACTGTTTCTTCCCCTCCTCTCCAAAAAACTAATAAAGCATTTCACAGGACATGCCGTGAGGATACTGAAGACAGCAGATGTGCACAGGACACGCATCTGCTGTCTTCAGTGTCCTCACTGTGTGCACATCTGCTGTCTTCAGTGTCCCCACTGCGTGTGTCCTCTGAACATCTGTTCACTTTTGTCATTTGCTTTCCCTGAGGCTGTGCTCCCATCCCAGCCATGGTCGCATATAAACACACGAGACCACACATATGAGTGATAATTTCACATCATACTTAGTGTGCATTTACTGTACTTCATCCTCTCTCTGGATGTCTAATGACTCCACATTTGACAGTGAGCATATTTTTCAAGCTGACAGCTGGTTCCTGTAATCTTGAGACCTTTGTTTCCTTTTATACAGCATTTATTAGTAAAGTACCTTACTGTGGGATGCCCTTGAGGCATAAGTTGAAATACATCTCTCTAGAGTCCTCTGCTTCTTCCAGAACTTCAGAAGAAAAATCGATCTATGACATTAAATTAAACATTAAATCCTTTTTAAAGTTTCTCACACTAACTGTTTCTGTGGATTTAGGCTTAAAGCTCTGCATTAGAAGCTTGTAATTATGAAGTCTGGTGCTTCCCTCGATGCCATGCCCAGACATGTTTCCTGCCTCCTGCCTGTGCAGAGAAAACTCTCCCAAGTCACCTCTTTCCATGATGAAGTGGCCTCCAGCACTGAGAGAGAGGACAGCAGACTCTCCCAGCTGGTGGCTGCAGTGGTCACCTTCCTAGATTCCTGTTCCCTCTTCCTTCTAACCTCCAGAGTTTGATTCTACCCAGCTCGGGCACTAAGTTAAGAGGGCATTACTCACATTCATTTTGACTTTTCACTGTTGCAGGTGCATAGCCCAGCAGCAGTTTCTGTGTCGCTGCAGTTATATTTGGTTACCTTCTCAAGGTTCAGTCAAATGTGGTCAACTAGACTCAACAAGTTTTCAAAACGGCGATTTAGATATCGTCAACATTTCTGGCCCGCATTACGTCACAACCTGTTCATGATAGTTCTTCACCTTCAGGTGAATAGTGATCATTGCTAGTTTGCTTAAGGGAACCAAATATAGAAAACCTAAGCACTTACATTCAGGACATTAACATAAAAACCGCACTTCCTCTAGAATGCTATCAGGATAAGAACACTGCATTAAATAACAGAATTACTCACACACTAAATATAATTCATTGACTTCAAATTCTTTTTTTTTTTTTTGGTTTTTCGAGACAGGGTTTCTCTGTGTAGCCCTGGCTGTCCTGGAACTCACTCTGTAGATCAGGCTGGCCTCAAACTTAGAAATCTGCCTGCCTCTGCCTCCCAAGTGCTGGGATTAAAGGCGTGCACCACCACCGCCCGGCGACTTCAAATTCTTATCACCCATTTCAGTGGTAAGGGCTGGAACAAACCATCTACGTCACTGTCCCACGGCCACCAGAAAACACATTTGTCTGATGCAAATGGTGCCAAAAGTGGTACCAGGCCTCCTGTGCTCATATATATATTTTTTTTTTTAAATATACGCAGTAAAACCATGGGAGACACTAGAAACTGTGACCTCTGTTTACACAGCTAAACACTAAACAAACCCAGAACATCCAAAATGTTTTATTTTTTACCTGTGGCGCGAGCTGAGTTTAAGATGGTTTCCCGGTATGCCACCTGCAGAGGCCCTAGGTAGGTCTCTAGGCCATACTCCCTCTTGATACGGTCATGAATAATCTCAATATGTAACTCCCCCATACCACACAGGACAGTCTGATAGTAAAAAGGAAAAACAAAACAAAATATTATATATAGGAAAAAAATTAATTAATGCAAAGTATGATAAAAAGGAATGATGTTCACATATTTGAATAATTTTCTATTAATTACAACTGAGTTTCTTTTGAAAGTTTTCTGAAGGTTCCTACATGAAAATACTACTTCTGACTTTTCTGACTAGAATAATAAATCAAATGCAGTGAACTTTTGCTGAGTAAGTGGCATCAAGTTAGGGTCACATACACTTCCTAGCCCCCATACCATATCTGGCCAAAGCAACAGAAGTACAATCAATGCTTGCAACTCCTGGATTATGCCTTTTATCTCCTTTCTCTGTATGCAGTTGGCTTATTATTAATTATTATTGTATGTGTGCTATGTTTGTGTATGATGTAGGGGAAAGGCATGTGCAGAGGTCAGAGGACAACTTATTTAGATTCCAGGATGGAATCCAGGTCTTAGTCTTGTGCAGCCAGTGCCTTTATGCACTGAGGCATCTCACTGGGACTGGTTTTTAATATTTTATGTGTATTGGTGTTTTGCCTGCATCTATGTCTGTGCCCCACTGGAATGCCTGGTGCCTAAAAAGCCGTAAGATGGCACTGGAGTTGCAAGTGGTTGGGAGCCACCATGTGGGTGCTGGGAACTGAACTCAGGACCTCTAGAAGAGCAGTCAGTGCTCTTAACCACTGAGCCATCTCTCCAGCTCTGCTGGTTTGATTTTTGATGGGGTTTCACTTGTGTGCCATCCAACTTCACATCAAGCTTGTAGCAATCATATTACCTCATATTACTCATTATCATCATATCACAGGCACGAGACACTCCAAACTTGGCTAAACCCTTTTTCTTTTCTTTTTTGGGGTTGTCGTGATGATACGGTGATTTTTGAGACAGAGTCTCACTATGTAGCTCTGGCTGTCCTGGAACTCACTTTGTAGACCAGGCTGCTCTAGAACTCAGAGACCCACCTGCTTTTCCTCCAAAGTGCTGGGACTAAAGGCAAGCACCAGCACCATTCAGCTAAAACTCTTTTCTGAATGAAGAAGCAGACAGCTGTTTGACACTATGGCTTAAGATAATGCCTTAAGAATGGGGTAAATAACCTCCCTCTAAACCCTCTCTCAACTACATAGATGTTTTCTAAAAGTTGTAGGCAGTGACACCCCTAGGCTAGTTTGAACATGTGTACAACAGACACTGGCTTCCCTGGTTCCTGACCTCCTTCAGTATACTGTTTTTGTAAGCATCAGTGTAAGAGACATAAGAGTTGAACCGTATTTCAAACTTCACAGAAGCCTGTGTTGTGGAAAGTCCAAACCAATGGGGAGCCAGCAGTAGATGTGAAATGTAATTATTTTAGGGAACTCAAGAGAATGTTTATGTAGAATGACAACATACATGAAAAGAAACTTCTGCTATAAATCAATGCTTTTTTCTTTCAAGAGCATATACTAATCAATGTTATATGTATGGCTCCTCTCCTTCCCAGGACTAGGCCATAACATACGTACTTGTCCAGAGTCAGGATCGACTTTCACTTTTAAACTGGGATCTTCCCGCTGAAGGCGTTCCAAGGCATGATCCAAATCTGAGTGATTAAACAATACCTGTTATGCTCATTTCTAGGTGACAACAATAAGTTTCAAGTAGGGAGCACAGATTAACAAGCAGGTACATTGATTAAAAACAAGAAAATTTCAAAGAGCCAATAAATGCTCTGCAGAGGCTAAATCAAGGTAAGACCATTCCAGAGAGCATGCACTCTCTGACAGGCCACATTGAGAGGTTTGGCTTTACACTGGGAAGCAACTGAAGGGCTTTATAGACACAGTAACCTCACCTGGTTTTACTGCATAAAGACAAATCTAGGAGCTGACCAAAAAAAAAAAAATCATTATGCCGTCAGAAACACTGGCTACAGTGAAGAGATTACTCTGTGGCCAGTTTTCAACCATAGGAGAAATAAAGATGAATCACTTGTGTTTAATATGCTACATGGAGTAAGACAATAATGAAAGTGCGGTTGAAGAAAAGAGCTGAACTACAGATTAATGAGTTAATCCTTATCAACTATATTCATTCAACTGTTTCTCAGGTATATAAGCCAAGCTTTCTAAAGCTGTGATGTCCATTTCTACATGTTACTGGTCTGAATTAACAGGTGCCATAACTGCAAATGCACCCCAGATTTCAAAGACTTCATATGAAAAGACAGTACTCTACAAAGATTTATGTGTCTGAGTACTTTGACTGCCTGTGTGTATGTGCACTACTTGCATGCCGGCGTCCTTGGAGGCCAGAAGGTGTCACAGTCTCTGGAAATGGAGTTACAGACGCTGCTAGTCACCATGATCCAGCACTAGGTGCTGAGAACTCAACCCAGACCCTGCCAGAGCAGAGTGTGCTCCTAACTACTGCGTCATCTCTCTAGATCGCATTAATACTTTTTACATTACTTCATGCTTAAATGACAATATAGTATGACATCTATCATCTGAATGCTTGAAATGAAAAATGTTCAAATCTCACGCTTTCAGATTTGGGATTTTGCTACATTTTTTAAAAAAATATATTTTATATGAGAGCTGTGTGTATGTATATACATATATATTATGTACAACATAACTGGCTGGTACTGAGGGCACCAGAAGAGAGATTAGACCTCTTGGAACTTGACCCACTGGCAATTGTAAGCAGCTGTGTGGTGCTGGGAATCAAACTCAGGGCCACTGAAAGAACAAGTGCTCTTAACTGAGCCATGGCTCCAGCCCCTGCTACATTTGCCTTATACTACATCTATTCCTTCAGCAACTGGACAAGAAAAGACCCAGTTTCTTTCATTACTTGGGGTCTTACATCTGCACTTCAATTTCTTTCATGTGCCCTCTAGCTGGGTAGGGGAACTATAACCCACCTGGCCAGATATTTCTCTCACTGCATCTTAGGAGATATGGAGAGGAAATAAAGGTTGCTCTTGATCTCCCATAATTTCTGCATCCAAGTTGTTTATAAGGGGATAAAGGACACTAAAACGTTTGTCTTTAGGTGGTGTTCATAAGAGAACTCACTGAGAGCCTCACAAAGTACTGATACTTGAGCTCATACCTAGAGTTCAGGGGAGCCATTGTAATGTGAGCAAGACAAGGTGAAAGATGAGAAAACATCTTCAGGAAATCAGAACTGGTTCATGTTGTAGATGTAAGAAAGTGAACTAGTTTCAAATCAAGTCCTAATTAATCTAACACATCAGGAGGGTGGAGCAGGAATTTCATAAAAATCACTACAAGGCTGGGCAGTGGTGGGACATACTTTGAATTGAGATGAAGAGGCATAGAGATGCAGAGGTGCATCTGAGTTCGAGGCCAGCCTGATCTATAAAGTGAGTTCCAGGACAGCCAAGGCTACACAGAGAAACCCTAACTTGAAAAATCACAACCTAAACAACAATAACAACAACAAAACAAACAAATTAAAGCAACTCAAGTAAAACCCAGACCAAGCACAGAAACGCTGACCAGTAAACACAAGTAAAATTTAACTCCATCACTCAGGAAATCTTTTGAGGTCTCACTGAAACTACTTCCCACAGGCTACAAACACCAACGAACTGAAAAACCAACACTGCTTGTACCTGGCTGCTTGGCCACTGATGGGGGTTCTATGGTGCAGAAGAAGACAGGCTCTGGGATCTCCACTCCAGCCAACAGCAGACTTTCCGCTTCACTGTTCTTTCTGTGCTTTCGTTCTCCTCGTCCGGCTCTGCGAGCTGCAGCTAGTGCGCTGGACTTAGACGAGACTATGGTGTCTCCAGTGGCAGTCTGCAAGCAAACAGGACAGTTTCCTGGCTAGCACTCATCTTCCACCCAAACCACATGACAAAACCTAGTGTAGCATGTTTTTTGCTCAAACTAAAGAGAAATAATTCACAAATCTTACACCTTTATATAAGGCTCATTGAACTCTAATCTAAACTGTCACTGTAATAAATTCTAATAAATAATGAAACATATAATACACACCAAAATTTATTAGCAAAAGTATATCTGCCTAAAAATATATATATCTCTGCCTAAAAATATGTCTTCTTGAATTTGCCATTATAGTAAGGTAAAAGCTCACAAAATGTTTTAACCTATTAGTGACAGAAAAATACTCTTACACATACACACACACACACACACACACACACACACACGCACGCACGCACACGCACACGCACACACGCACATGCACACACACACAAAAACACTTTAACACAAGTTAAGAATTTAGTATTTTACAGAAAATTCTCTATTAACTTGAATATCCAATTATGAAAACCACAGACACACTCTGACACTATGTAAAAGCTCCATGGAAACAAAGTAATATTTTAAATGAACATAAGAGACACCCATAAGCGGTATAGACTGTATGTGAACTTCCAAACTGCAATTCACTTATGCTCTGCTCAGCTCAAGGTTCTGCTGGCTTTCCTCTGTAGACAGCTCTCCAGATGGCTACAGTGCTCCTTCAAATATGCACAAGGAGCAGGGACTGCCATTAGGAAGACAGAGGAGACAGATTAGGACAGCCAGGTACAGCCAGGCACGGTGGCACACATCTTTAATCCCAACACCCAGGAAGCAGAGGTAGGTGGACCTCTGAGTTCGAGGCCAGCCTAGTCTACAGAGTTCCAGGACAGCCAGGGCCAAACAGAGAAACCTGGCTTTAAAAGTACTGCAGGTACAAAATTCAGACCATGGATGTTTTCTCCTAAACATTTCTGAAACCTGCAGTTAATCATGAAGAGCTAAAATGTTAATGTAACAATTTTATCCCAATATAAGGTATGCCAAAGTTTAATGGAAAACAACGTTTGAATAAGCCGAATTAAAACAAGTCCTCAGCTTTAACTCACTCAAACCCAACTTGGCACCAAGTATTTCCTTCCACTGACCCTATAAATGTCTATGTCATGCCTCTTTTGTGCAGGCACCAATGAACTGTGGGCTGAGAACAGAACTGGGAACAACAGAAACCCAAACCCTGGTCCTAAAGAGCCCTCCTGAGCAAAAGACCTTTCGTCACTTCCTGACCAGTTGTAAAGTTGGATCAAACTTTCTTTCATGATACAAATAGGTGAACACTCAGCAAGCATGGTAGAGGATTTTGACCAGTCAGGCCCAGCCAGTAAGCTCAAGGCAAGCCTGGGAAACTTAGTGACAGAGAAACAGAGAATCAGAGAATCAGAGAATCAGAGAATCTCTCTTCCTGACATCCCCCTGCTTCCAAAGAGAATCTCCTTCTTCTCCCTCTCCTCTGTCTCTCTCTCTATTATACACACACACATACATACATACACACACACACACACACACACACACACACACACACACACACACATTCACACTCACAAATAGTCAAAAATTCCATGGGAATAAAAATAAAATAAAAAAATTGTAAATAAACTTCAGACTTTACTTGGAATTGAATGCTATTTGACAATATCCATCCTGACCGTGGGCTTCTGTAATCTATTTTTCTTTCTAGTAAATTCATGACATTCAACTATACTGATAAATGTGCCATCATATTCATATAACAGACATATAGTTGATTTGTGATTTTTTTGCTATTATAAAGTATTTAAAAATTACATTTACATGATATGCCATGGAACCCATGTGGTCACTCACTTGTTTAAGCCCAACTGTCAAAGCAATGTTTCCAGCAGTCAGGGAAGGGATTTCTACATGTTGATCAGCAAATGGCAAAAGCAGACGGCTCATTCTCTCCCTATAAAACCCATGATCTATATTAGTAAAGTATTTTTAAATAAATGAGTGCAGAAAATAAAAAATAACCAAAACTTCTCCTTACGTGCAGTTTCTATTAATGTTATGGACAGCCAACTGGGGTGTCAGTGTACCCGAGTAAATGCGCAGGAAAACCAGGGCTCCTCGCTGTTTGTCATGTAGCACTTTAAATGCCAGTGCACACAAGTCTCCCTTATACCACTGCCTGCAAGATAAAGGAGGTGTTAAAGAAGGCCCAGCTACCTGCACAGATCAGGCAGGGTCCTCCCAACGATCTCATGCACCTTTTCGCAGAGTTATCCAGGCCCAGGAAGAAACATTTCTACAACCCTCTCTTCCATCACCGACTAAAATACTTAATGGGGGCTTACCAATAAATCTTTAAAACTAAAACTAAAACTAAAAATGGGTTCTCTTTAAAGTACTGTCATATTTGCAAACATCTTCATTGCATGAATTCTCTCCTTAAAAAGTGTATCTTCGAGGTCATAAAACCAAGGAATCTCCTGAGGATAAGCAAATATTCTCTCCAACTGTTGCTTCAGCCTCTCTCACCTTTTTTTTGTGTCTAGCTGAAAAATACCAGCAATCTACAGTAGAAACTTGAACTTGTTCTCAGAAATGGTATTCTTTTTTTTTTGGTTTTTTGAAACAGGGTTTCTCTGTGTAGCTCTGGCTGTCCTGGAACTCACTCTGTAGACCAGGCTGGCCTCGAGCTCAGAAATCCGCCTGCCTCTGCCTCCCAAGTGCAGAAATGGTATTCTTAAAGAAATGTTTCTAAATTGCATTCATTAAAAAATTTAGAAAGTTTGAACTTTCCTGAAATTGACAAATTTTGTCCATTAGGTGCATTTTTCTGAGGAAAGATGACACTGTCATCAGTCTCAAGGAAGTCCCCGAGTCAAAGTAAGCTAACCAGACCTTTAACGATAGCCTTTTCCCATCCTATTCCTAGTCCTTTTAAAGGTACTAATCTGGAAGCTTTCTACAGGCCAGCACGGCTCCTTACACTTCATCAACATATTAACTCACTGGATTTGTATACCAGTCTTAGGAGACAGGAGTCCGATCGCCTGTCTTTCACTGATGTGAGGCTAAGTCACTTGGATTTTTCCAGCCGTATGAGTTTAATGGATGTGGTCACACACTTACAGAAACTCATCCTCGCGCTCCTCAGGTGATGGCAGGTAAGCGGTCACGGCATCCAGCAGGGGCTGCACGCCCTTGTTTCTCAAGGCACTCCCACACAGCACGGGCACTGCAGTCTGAGCCAGCGTTACTCTGTGTATTGCAGCCTGTAGCTAAAAGCAAAGAGAGTGTGAACGTGGATTTGTGCACAGTCCCCTAGTCCCTGCCAGAATCTCTCAGATAAAGGCTTCCCCTAAACACCCTAGTGAAACGCTCTGCACCACTCCTCGTGGAAGCACTCCTCATGGAAGCACTCCTCGTGGAAGCACTCCTCATAGAAGCACTCCTCATGGAAGCACTCCTCGTGGAAGCACTCCTCATGGAAGCACTCCTCATGGAAGCACTCCTCATGGAAGCACTCCTCATGGAAGCACTCCTCATGGAAGCACTCCTCATGGAAGCACTCCTCGTGGACTTATTTTTCTTACAACACTAATCACTTCCCAGTATGCTGGATGTCTGGTGTCTCTTGTTCAACAGAGTCTTTATAAGTATTACAGTGAGGCCTCTGAAAATGCAGCAAAGCTTCAGAAGGTAGAAAAGTTTTAGATATAATAAGTGCTTAAAAATATTGAAAAAGTGTTGTATCCACGGGGCTCAGCTCTGCACCGTGACCAGCTGTGGTTCTCTGTAGAGGTCTGTCTGTTGCAAAGAGAGGCTTTGATGCATGACAGGAGCTACACGTATCTGTGGGCATAAGGCTGTTTTAGAATGTGTTGAGGAATTATGCTGGTACAATAAAGTGGCAGTAGCAGGTTCTTTTCCTCTAAGTCACGACCACACCAGCCCAGGTAGTGGCTTGGATTCCAGTACTGGGGATAATTCCCCCCTGCTGACCCCCCATTAAAGAGCCAGTGCTATGAGAAAATGAACTGGCCTTAACTCTGTAAGAAAACATGATTCAGCTTCTAACTTTGTAAACCATATCTGGAAATAGCATGTTGCTGGCATTAAGTACTTATATGACACAGTGACTTTCATTTCTAAGCCACTATTTTTATTAGTATAAAATGTTAACACACACACACACGCACACACACACACACACACACACACACACACACACAAACACCTTACACACTCTCTAAAGACAGAAAAACCAAATCATATTAACTTGAATAAAATTTTGTTTTTATGACTGAATAACACATTACCTTTTCAGCTGGTACCAAATCAAAATTTTCACTAAATTCATTTAAAACCAAGTCAGCAAATTCATCATCTAAATCTGCAACCTGTAAAGAAAGACAAACTTGTATAACTTGTATTAGTTTCATCCTTAGCTAACTTTACATGTATGCACCAGTGAGATCAGTTAGATAACCTGCCACACACAGGCCAAACAACTCTTTGTACCTTTTGAAAACACAGTTTTGTTTTGTTTTGTTTCCCTAAAGTTAAAAAACTAGAAATTAAAGGTGTGCTGTGAATTTCTTGAAGTCACAGAGAGTCAGACCTGGACTCAATTCCTTGTTACCTACTCAGTACCACAGAGAGAAAATGTCTAAGGCCTCCACAGGACTGCTGGTTTGGGGATAAAGCAGGGGCTTTTAGCTCACAGCGTGTCACTGGGTACTCCTCTAGCACAGGAATGCATAATGACCACTACACTTCCCACAATAGCCAAGCTGAAAGCCCTACTCTCCTAGCGTACTGAGGAAGTAAGGCACTTCAGTTGCTGGCATCACGTTAACAATACAACTGTAATTAGCTAGTTTGTGCTTCTCATAACCATCGGCATAAATGAAACAGATAATTCAGCTAATGACAAAGTAATAAAACAGGCCGGGCATAACAGCATGCCCTGCAATGCCAGCACTTAGGAGGCTGAGGCTGGTGGACTGCACATTTCTAGGCAGCCTCTTTCTCAGACAAAAAATAAAAACAAATCAATATCATGATTCTAAAACAGTTTCAATTGTGGGTCACAGTGCAAAGGACCAGAACATTCAAGCTTGGCGAGAAAACCAGAGTATAAGCACAGAAGACACAGCAGAGACAAGTCTAGCCTGCCCAGAAAGCATAAAGTGAATGTGAGCTTCAAGGCACTTTCCACAACTGGACTGAATAGAAATGTCTGAGCATTCTTGGCCTGTGATGACTTCAGGCAAGTTTCATTACCTGCATTTCTAACTCATGCAATTAATACTAGTGCTTTCCTGTGGTGGGCCAGGCCAACCCAAGACTTTCTCAGAGGCCTCCAAGTAAGGACAAAGGAAACTAGTTCTGTGTCCTCATCCATAAGTAGACTTGGCGAGGCTGGTGTAGGGCTGGAGCCCAGGCCTCAGAGGAGTCAAAGTTGTGGTTTCTGGGGATCTGACTCTCTCTCCTGGACTGTGGTTATCAGCACTAAGGCGGCTGTGTTCTCTGCCATCTTGTCTGACTTAGCTCTCTGCTGACGTCGGCCATTTCTCACCCTGAAAATACTATATAAGATGTTGTGCTTCTCAGTAAACTTGACTGGCATAAGACAAAACCTGTGCAAGGGATCGATCCACATACCAATTTCTATCTTCTGTTTCTCATGCCCTGTCACTGAAGGAAGCTGCTGGGCCTGGCCATGTTCTTCTCAGGGCTGCAGTGACCATCAATAGACAATTCTAATCATTCTTTTACAACATGCAGTTAGTGGCCCATAAGTATTAGTTATTACTATCATCATTACACTTTGCCTCTAAAGGTGTCCTAAGAGACAGAAAGCTAATTCTAGTTCACACTTAGGGTCTCAACTTAAGGATCAGTTGAAATGTGGTTAAGATTTACCATCACAGCCGCTTTAAAGCAGTTGCCATCACAATCATTTTAGGTACAGCTCAGTAGTAGTAAGCTCGTTTGTATTGTCGGCCAATTTCCTAAACTTTAAAATTTACAAACAACTCCCACCCTTCCATCCCCAAGCCTCTGCTAAGCACATTCTACTTTCTGTCTCTGAGCTTCCTCTACCTCATAAAGCAGGGCCATGCAGCATTTGGAGCTGCTGCCTTCACTGATGCTCTGGCCTTAGGTTTACTAATGTTGCACCTTTTGTCAGAATTCCCTTCCTTTTACGACAGAGTAACAGTCCAGGTTTTGTTGAGCCACTCATCTGTTAATGGCCACTTAGGTAGTCTCTGCTTTTTGCCTACTGTGAATACTACTATTAGGAACAGGGCTGTTTCAAGACAATGCTTCTAATTCTTTGGGGGTAGAGACCCCAAATGGAATATTTGGAGGAACCTCCATCCCATGTGGTCTCCTTTCCTTTTTTTCTTTTTAAACGATTTATGTTTCTTTTTATGTGTATGAGTGTTTTGCCTGCATATAGGTAAGCACACCACATGTGTGCCTGGTGCCTATGTAGATCAGAAGAAAGTGTCAGATACCCTGGAACAGGAGTGAATGACAGTTGTGGGTGCTGGGAACAGAACCTGGGTCCTCTGCTCTTAACTGGTACCATCTCTCCAGCCCTTCTCACATGGTTTTCTATTGCAACTAATCATAGTATTCCCGCCGTAGCACACAAGGATATATTTGTCCTACAGTCACCAATACAGTCACCAATACATACAATAGTGGGTCATTCTGTTATTGTAGCTAATGCACCTGAGGTGGTTTTGTTCTCTAAATTTTATCCATGTTCATTATAATCAGCACCTCTTATTAGACACTGATACCTCAAATTTTCTCTATATACATCATACACTGTCACATGCTAGTAAAAGTGCTATGTGCAAACATGTTTTGGCTAGCCATCTGGATAATAAAATTCTTCTTTATGCCTATAATTGTTCCATATTAAAATTGTACACCCACACCCCACACTCAAAAAGGAACTAATTATGTGTCCAATTCATGATCAATGTCAATTCTACTCTTGTTCTTTCTGTGCCTTGTTAATTTTATGAAGTCATCTTGCAGGGAGGCATGGTGGCATAAGCCTTTAAACCCAGTACTTGGGAGGCTGAAGCAGATGGATATGTGAATTCAAGGCTGCCTGCTCTACACAGCAAGTTTTAGGCCAGCCAGGACTACATAGGAAAACCCTGTCTTAAAAAAGAAAGAAAGAAAGAAAGAAAGAAAGAAAGAAAGAAAGAAAGAAAGAGGAGGAGGAAGAGGAGGAGGAGAAAGAAGAAGAGGAGGAGGAAGAAGAGGATGAAGAAGAAGAAGAGGAGGAGGAAGAGGAAGAGGAGGAAGAAGAAGAAGAGGAGGAGGAAGAGGAAGAGGAGGAAGAAGAAGAAGAGGAGGAGGAAGAGGAAGAGGAGGAAGAGGAGGAAGAAGAAGAGGAGGAGGAGGAAGAGGAGGAAGAAGCAGCAGTCTGGCAGGGGGAACAGTCTGAGCTCTGCTCGGACTCTGTCCTAAGTTCAGATCCCTGCTTGGCCCTTTATTAGCAGCAAAACTTACTTAAACACTCTAACTTCTCATCTGTAAAATGGGAAACCACATGGTTGTAAGAATAAAACAGTACATGTAAAGCCTAAACCTAGCAAACACCAGACCCTCAATACCCACTATCCACTAACAGTAACATTATGTTAGTTATAAAGTCAGTGAATTCTAAATATTCTAAATGGCAAACAATTTTTCTAAAAATATCTACTATACAAGATAAAGTTAGAAAATGCTGATAGAATCTGTTTGGACTGAGAAGGTATGGTAGAATATGAGGTGGTAGGATGGTAAGTTCCAGAGAAATCTGGGCAATATAGTCAAGACTATGTCTTAAAAACATTTTTTTTGCCGGGCGGTGGTGGCACACGCCTTTTAATCCCA
Organism: Rhabdomys pumilio; assembly: GCA_030674055.1. Taxonomy (NCBI): domain Eukaryota; kingdom Metazoa; phylum Chordata; class Mammalia; order Rodentia; family Muridae; genus Rhabdomys; species Rhabdomys pumilio. Next base: position 19,947,725 of record JANHMN010000014.1, on the reverse strand, counting down.
GCCCTTAGGACGCAGAGGCAGGCGGATTTCTGAGTTTGAGGCCAGCCTGGTCTACAGAGTGAGTTTCAGGACAGTCAGGGCTACACAGAGAAACCCTGTCTCAGGGGGAACCCCCCCGCCCCAAAAAAAAACCCATTTTTTTTAAAAACTTAGACCGATTCAATTTTAAAGTGAAAAAAAAGTATATATTCAATATATACATATATACACATATATATGTATATATATTCAAGAAGCCTAATATGTACTATTTATTGCCACAAATATTGGTATAATATAAATATTACAAGATAACAATCTTGCTATGTTCTATTGAAGTGTTGAGAATTGATACTGATCTAAGCTATCTAGTAACTATAATAAATTGATGGCTTTAATTTTTCTAAGTAATTTGACATCTGATAAAGTAGAAGATAGGCAGGTTCCTTGATACATAGATTCTGTTTTTGAAAGTTCAGGAAAAATTTTGCACATTGCACAGGAGACAGAGCATGATTTCTGCTTGCCTGATTTCTTTGAGAAAGGTCCCTATAATCCCAGGTTGGCCTGGAACTCACTATTTAGCCTTGGCTGACCTTAAATTCTCCTGCTTCAATTTGTGAAGTAATGGGATTTGAGATGTATGCCACAACAAACTCAGCAACATTATTTCTAACAGCAAAAAAGAAAACCAACTTCAAGTCAATCCATTGGGAAGCAGACAATAAATTGCACTGTAATCATGTATCAGAACACCAGACATCACTAAAACTAAACAGTTACTACACGTACCAACAGTGGCCAGCTCCATCACAATATAAAATGAGAAAATATAAACAATATCATTCCATATAGAAGGATAGAATATGCAAACTAATGCTAACACTAAAATAACATGTTGGGTCCAGGGAGTGCAGTTCAGTGGTAAAGCACATGCTTATCATCTAACAAGTCCAAGGTTCAACTCTGAGCACACACAACAAAACCAGAAAGACAGCTCCTTTGCTCTCAAGCATCTGACAACTCTGGTTCCAAAGAATCCTAACGCCCTTTTCTGGTCTCCCTGGGCACTAGACATACATATGGTAAACACAAACACATCCAGGAAAGACAGTCATACAAATAAAAATAAATGAATAAATTAATCTTAAAAGGAAAAAAACAACTAAAAAGGATATACAGATAAACAAGAAACACAGTTACTATTTCACCTTTGTTTGTGGATGGCAGACACAGTGGCATTAATTTTCATTTACTGTATTTTACATACTACATATGTAATTTTATATAAAATTTCACAATACATATGTCCAAAAGTTACCAAACACATAATTTTAAACTAATGTATTTACTTGTTCAATTAAGGAGTTCCTTGCTTCAATCGCTTCCTTCAGCAATGCCGGATCACTCGCTTCTGAGAGGGGCTTTTTCTCGAAGTCTTTTCCATCATCAGAGTTGGAATTCCAAACAAGTTTTTCTTTGTTTACTACATCCACCACTCCTCGGAAAGTTCTGCCTTCACCAATTGGCAGCTGTAAGTTAGAGTGAGCTTTAGGTGGTTACACTACGCTGGTGACAGCACTTACCAGGACACCACTTTCCTCAACTCTTACCTCACTATTTCAACCAAAATCTTTAGCCGTATTTACTTATCACTTAGTATTCGTCAAAAGTGTACAAGCTACAACAAACTGATAATTAATACCAGAATGTGGTATTAATTAACCAATTACCTGTAAGATCAGGGGCTTTGCCTTTAACTTCTCCCTGATGCTTTCAACTGCATAGTTAAAACTGTAAAAAGCAGAGCAACCTGTTAGAAACACAGTAAAAACTTCTCAAAACAGGTTTAAGAACGTTCTCTAAAATAACCCTTTATTCTCCACACTGCTCACTACACAGGGCAGTATCTTAAAGATATCTGATAATAGCAATTGAGTAGTCACCATTATCTCAGTATATGCAAGTCTAAGCATTACTACTGCAAATTCATATAACCAAGATTTGACACTAATACTAATAAAGGGCACACAGTTAATTAATTAGTTATAGGAAAGATTTCATTGGAATTAAGGATTTTCTTCTACAGCTACATACACTACTGGTTCTCTTCCAAGACCCAGACTGACTAGTCAATGTTCTGTTTTAATCTTAGGTATTAGTATCTTATGTTATGATGCTAGTTTTTATGCTAACATTTGGGCTGGCTACCTATGGTACAAATGCTATTGTTAGCACACAGGCAGAATTATATATACATGTACATGGCCCCCATGTCTCTGAGAACTAGCCTAGTATCCAGGCATCACTCTCATCACTACAGACATTGAAGTCAGTCAACGAGTACTTCTATTGACTACAAGAAATCCCAAATAGGAAAGGTTCAAACTTGAGCCTAGCTGCGCCATTAGTAATCAAGGGAAGTTTAAACTAAGTTGCCAAGGAAGCCATATAACCACAGGGCACACGATAGTCTTGAGGAAGGACAGCTAAATTTTTACCACACTCTTATTACTGACCAAGATGTCTTCTCATATTTCCTCCACAATCCTTAACATTTTTGACTCGTTTCTGCTCACATTTCACCGAATCCTTCATATACTTCTGACTCGCTATGCTGCCAGAACAATGTATCATTTTGATTGCCACTCTACGTAAGCCTCAGTGCATGATCGCTGCGGCTCAGGACTGATCATCGTCTGCGTTACATACAGGACACTCTCCTTCCCAGTGTCCTTCTGTTGGGCCTAATACTCGCTATCTAAAGAAAACCAGAAGGCGTACAAAGACCCATTCTCTGAGCTGACTACAAGAACCAACCCTACTCTCTAACTCTAGCACCCAGGAGATCACAGCAGCTGTCAGGAGCCAGGGTGCTACGCTGTAGAGCTCCAAAGAGATGAACAGAACAGCCAGACTCAGCACTCCATCAGGGTTGTACAAAATGTGCGACATTAGACCCAGATGGCTCACCACTTGGCAGATCTCGATTGATCTCAACTACAATTGAGCTGCTTTGAAATTACTTTAAATTGCTAAGAGTCCATAGAATAATTATACTTTATAAGGAAAAACTGCTTTTTTCTAAACTTAAGCTCTAAACCATGAGTTCCTGGTTTTGCTTTGTTCCAGATTGCCTACGAAGCAATCTGAAAATACCTTGCTCCAGTCTTATCCATCTTGTTTAGAAAGCAGATCCGGGGTATTTTGTGTTTGTCAGCTTGCCTCCATACAGTGAGAGTCTGGGCCTAAAGCAAACATGAGAGAAAATGCCTGTGGCTGTTGTAAGTTTGTAAATTTGTCCCATTTTAAAAAAGATACTGATTTTTGCAACTTAATTAAAATAATTTTAAGGTCAGTACTTATATGAATTATATATTCAACAAAGGCAATTCTGAAGGGCACACTCACTAAAGATAGTATAACTCACCCCTATAAACACAGCACAGACCAGGGAGTGGCACACACCTTTAATCCCAGTCCTTAGGAAGCAGAGAGGGTGGATCTCTGTGAGTGTGAGCCCAGCTTCATCTGCATACACGATACATAGTGAGAGCCTCTTTGAAGCAATAAAAATCAAACCAAACAAAAATAACAATAAAACCAGCATAATCCCCTCACTACCAAGAAGCTCTATTAAATGATCCATCTTCAGAATTCCCTCCAGGCCTTTCCCAAACCCAGGCATTCGTACATGTTTGGCAGATACTCTAGGAAGGAGCTATAGCTCCTCCTAAGAACCTGTTTTCTTGGTTTGGTTTTGTTTTGTTTTGTTTTTAAGACAGGGTTTCTCTGTGTACTGCTAGGCTACCCTTGAACTCCACCTGTCTCTGCCTCTGAGTGCTGAGATTAAAGGTGTATGCTCCCACCACCACCACCAGGATAAGAATCTTTATGTTACCTGCGAAGAGGAGATAATTATTCCTGTTTCTGTGTGTTGCTACAAGTGCCAACTGTCCTCGCTACATTACTGTTTAAGAATAATTCCACAGTAAACAATCTACTCAGGTAGTGTTTCCCTTGGAAGGAAGATAGGTTTGCTGACTGCCCTAGAAACTAGACACGGTCCATCCTCCAGAGTAACACAGAGGAATGCTAACTGCACAAGATAAAGCGTTTTGTTGCTCACCTGTCACCTGAGCAGCTGGCATCTGACTCCCCTCACACCACACTCTCTGGAGTAGGACTTGGAGGGATGCTGACTCTGGTGGTTACCACATGTAGACTAATAAAGTCCCCTGACCCTCACCTAGTGACTGTGACTTCTGACAGAATCCATGACACTGATGCAGAGGAACTCACTAGTTTAAAATCAACAGAGTCCCAGGCTCCTCATGGTTCCCCACACCAACGTGCATACATTTTCTACAGAAAAACTAATTTTCCTAATTTTCCTTCCACTTCAGAAAAACTGAAGTCACATTTCATTATTCCAGCTTCCTTCCACCAGTCTGACTGATATGGATTTACCAAATAAAGGACTGTAACTGACTAATTCTGATGCATGCTACATTTTACAAGTCGTACTGTTGTTCTGTGTTCACTCTGGCTCCAGCTTTACCTCTACGCCAGCAGAGGCATCAAACACGGCCACCGCACCATCCAACACCCTCAGGCAGCGCTCAACCTCCAGAGTGAAGTCCACATGACCTAAGGAAAGAAAAGAAACACTTAAAATCTACAAAACCAAACCAGACCCGTCACACAGGCCAGCAATGTCACTCCGAGTGTACAAAGGAAAGTGAGCGATTAAAAGGAGTGTCTCAAGAGCTATCTGCACACCCACATGCACAGCGAACAAAGTGTAGGAGGTACAGTCACTTTCAGGTACCTACGTTTCTGAGTTTGGAGATGCACTTATGGGCTGAAAAGATTCAGGGAAAAAGTGGTCTGTTCTAAACATGGACAGACATTTTTTCTTGTCATTATTCTCTAAACAATACACAATAACAACTATTCACATAGTAGTCACTTGTATTAAGATACTGTAGGTATACAAGAGGACACATACAGATTATATGGAAATATTATATCACTCTATAAGGGATTTAAACATCTACAAATTCTGGTATCTACATGGGATCCTAAAATCAATTCCTCATGTACACTGAGAGACAAGTACATACACATGGGATATTATGTAGCATTAAAGGGAGGAAATTCCTGTTAAATGAAGGTTTCACACTAACTGAAATAAATAAGCCAATGACAAACAGGTAAACATGGTGACCCCACTTGCAGGAGGTATCTAGAGCCGTCACGAGGCCAGACGTAAAGAGCAGAATGGTGGGAGAGGGGCAGAGGAAAGCTGCTGCTTACTAGGGACAGTTTCAGTTCTGGAAGACGGAAAGCTCTGGAGATCTGTCCCACAGTGACATAAATTTAGTAGATATGATGTAGCTGTACCCTTAAAATGATTCAGAGGGGAGATTTAATGGTTTTGACGATGATTTAAAAAAACAACCCACAGAAACAGCCTAAGCCACGTAGCTTCTTTGCAATGCATCGTACCTGGCGTATCTATCAGATTGACTCTATACCCTTTCCAGTCAAGAGTCACAGCTGCTGACTGGATGGTAATGCCCCTTTCTCGCTCTTGAGCCATGAAATCCGTCACTGTGTCTCCATCATCAACATCTAGTCAGGAAAAACGGGCCACAGTTTAGTTCAAAACACGTGCGTCATACTGGTTCTCAGTACGTCCCCCAGGATAGATTAATCTGCTCTGAGAAAAACAACCCAAAATATTTAGTCCAATACTTAAAGCCCTTTGTTTCTCAATATAAAACCCTTGTGAGGGGAAAGCGTTTTCATTGAGACTAATAATTCTGTCATGAAGTCTCTTTTGTCTTTAACTCGACTAAACCACACATCCTCCACTCTAGCCCTACTCTGATGCTTCCTGCTCCCTCTATGTGCCACAGTGTGCTGCAGAGCAGCTCACTCAAGTCCAAGCATTACGCTCTCTCCTAACTTTATGCTTATTCCGCCACCTTGGTTATCCTGGTCTGTACAGTAAATTTAACATAACAGAATGACCCTTGCCAGGCTGTCATGGGGACAAAATGAGGCAAGATATAAAAGCCAGTCCAATCCAATAAAGTCAGACAGCAGCGACACTGTATGAGGAAGGTAAAACATTCCTCTCAAGTTAAGTTACCCTTTACAGAGACTCTCATTTGTTGTTCTCCAGAGCAGGGAGTTGTCTGCAAAGAAAGCCTGAGGACAAGTCTTCAGTATAAACCCATGCTTAAGTAAACTTAATCCTAAAAGATCATTCAAATGGTTCTTTTTTTTTGGTTTTTTGAGACAGGGTTTCTCTGTGTAGTCCTGGCTGTCCTGGAACTCACTCTGCAGACCAGGCTGGCCTTGAACTCAGAAATCCGCCTGCTTCTGCCTCCCACGTGCTGGGATTAAAGGCATGCGCCACCGCTGCCCGGCCACTCAAATGATTCTTAAATTACATCTTTTATTCTGATTAAATTTATAGTCAATAAATACATGAAAGTTATTTTTACAATTCAAAATTCATGAATATAGGCTATCATACCATTATACTAATAGAAAACTCCCAAATGGCATCTACCTTCCCATTACTCTCTTTCTCTCTCTCATACACACACACACACACACACACACACACACACACACACACACACACACACACACACACACACACACACACACACACACACACACACACACACACACACACACACACACACACACCACCACCACCACCAGGGAACATGAAGAAATGTATTTGCGACAACTCTAGTTATGCTGTGTAGCCCTGACAGGCCTGAAATTCATTATCTAGTGCAGGCTGGACCTGAACTCAAAAGAGATGTGCTTGTGTCTGCCTCCCTAGTGCTGGGATTAAAGGTGTGTGCCACCATATCCAGCTCATGTTATTTCTTATGATTCCTCTAACCAACAAAACAAACTCTTAGGTTACTAAGCTACAGAACTTAGTACTAAGAACAACTTAGTTCTATGTCTACAGAAAAATCTAAAATAAGTTCTTAATGCTTCAGATTTTGAAGTATTTCCAATTTCCGATTTTCAGAATAGAAATGTCCAATCAGTAAAATTCATGAAAACACTTCGAAGCAAAAACTTCTAGCGTCTGAAGTGTTTTCAATATCTTAATCACATTAGATAAAAGAATACTTAACCTAAACTGACTGCAAATACACTTAATACTGGTTCCTTTTACAACTTTAAAAATTGAAACTCAGAAATTTTACACTCACTTCAAGTATCCAAATTTGGAGTGTGAGAGAAGGATTACCATCAGACGTATGAAGCAACAGCAGCGTGGCAATGCTCACAAAATGTTGTCAGTCATATACTCTTTAACACAGAATAACATGAAGAATCCAGGTGGCCAGCTGTTTAAGAATTTACCATCATCTTGATGGTCTTTTCCTCTCTTATGCATCCAGTCTGTTCTATTTCCAAAGGTCTAGGAAAATGGCTCCCAATAGGAACACATCATAACTAGACTTCTAGAACCCATCATGGGACTCACCAGCATTACTTAAAAACAGTGATCCCTGATCTGTGCTCATGCAAGTAACAGTTTCAGATAAACTCAGTGACACACACACTCACTGACATACATACTCACTCATTCATATACTCACACACACATTCTCACACTCACAGACACACTCACACAGCTCTATTCCCACCACTCCCATGCTCACATGAAAATAAAAAAAACGGACCAGCTGGGAAAAAGGGTTGAGCAGGGGCAGGAGGTATGCTGCACAAGAGAATGTAACGTGTATGAAATATAGTATATGCACATATGGAGTTGTTAAAAACAAACAAGGAACGCTCAAAAACCGATGCAAATAAAACCAAAAGGCTGCTCTGGGGAGCCGTAAGTGTGAACCTTCGGAGAAGTAACTCCAATTTGCAAAGACTATAACTGAGCAGTAGATCGCAGACCTTAGTAAACAAGCGGTTAGCTGGGGACCAACAGAATCATCTCCTTTCTATGTAAGAGTTTGACCTTAACTTTCCTTCTTTTTTTTTCTTCTTCTAGAAATTAGACAATAGAACTATGTCAACTATGTGGCTAGGGCACACATACACATAGATATACACCACAGCACACACACACACACACACACACACACACACACACACACACACTCTCTCATCATCACCTTCTTTCTCTTCCTCCTCCTTGCTGGTAAACTCTATAACTGGGAGTATCACAGCTTAGAGTCACATCTCTTGGGCTTCCCTGACTTGGGTATAGAATGTCCCTTACATGAAGCCTGGACACTGGAACTAAGTCTTCTCACTTGGATGGCTCTTGTAGAAAGAAACAGCCTATGCTAAGCGTGGTTCTGTCCTACAGTCTTCCAGTAGACCAGCATCAAATGAGGCCCATGATGGCCGTAGGGGACTCTATGCTGAGCTGAGTCTCAGAAGACTTTCTGATGATATTGCAGCTACCTTATCTTAATGTTGTAGTTTAGACATCAGAGTCTCCATGCCATACTCTAGTTGACTTCTTAACCAAAATCTTTTCCAGTGATGCTTTTGCTAGTGGGGGCTGGGGACAGGAGGAATCCATTCTAACCTCCCAGTGATCTTGTGTATCCAGAATAGTACAAAATTCTTTCTGTGGTAGTAGTTTTGCCTGCATCAATATGAGCCATAATTCCAATATTACGAATTCTGTTTGAAAGGGAGGAAAAAGTATGCATTATGAGGTGCATATCTCAACCAAAATATCTATGCTGTACAAAATTTAAAGGTGATTAGTATTCCTATAATATATGCAATTATGTACAAAGACAAATACAAAATCTATTTTTGGATCTATTATCAGCATATGCAAAGCACACATAATTAGGGGCTGCACTATGACATTCTCATACATGGATGTGATATATTTTGCTCATATTCACTCCTACCACCCTCTCTTGTTTCTTACCCATTCCTGTTGAAGTATGCTGTCCATTATCATACAGAATAGCTAAGTAAGAAAAGTGCTAATCACAATCTTTAAAGATATCTATATTCATTTTTGTTACATTAAAAATTATTAATATTTATCTGAGAAAAAATATCTTTTGAGATACAAATATTTATATATTTATTAAATACTAATATTTACATAGAAACAACAGAAATTACGTAAGTCACCAGTAAAGCCTGTCAGAGAAGACTTGCAAACTTCCTCAACAGCCTCCAGAAACCCAACCTAACGACAGTACTTACTTGGCCACAGGAGGGTTGATGATGGAACGAAGAGATTTGACATCATTTCCTACAATGCCTAATGGAAAGAGAATTCAAATTAAACTGTTAAATTATTAAAAATTTTTCTTTTAACTTATAAATGAAAACATACAAAATAAATTAAAGTATATGCAATATTCTAGATCAAGCAAAATCAAGCTCAGTAAACATACTTATTTAGGATTCATTTTCTACCAGTAAGTAAGAAAGCTGTGGTTGATGGTACAAGTTCTAGATACAAATTTCTTTTTTTTTTTTTTTTAACTCACAACTACAAACCATTTTCTAAATCAAATCCTTAAAAAAATACAGATTTTTCAGGCAGTGGAGGCTCACATCTCTAATCCCAGCACTCAGGAAGCAGAGGCAGGTGGGTATTTTATGAGTTCAAGACCAGGCTAGTCTACAGAGTGAGTTCCAGGAGAGCCAGGGCTACACAGAAAAACTGTATCTTGAAAAACAAAAAACCAACTAAACAAACAAAAACAAACAGATTCATTTCAATCAGTTACTTATCACACTTCAATTTACAGAACAGTAGAATTAGTGTTCATAACAATCTGACAGAAGCTAACAGTAGACCCTAAATAAATGTAAAAACCTAACCACGCAGACATGTAAGCCTACATTTTAAGTCTTGACAAATTCCGAGCTGCCATACAAGTTAGAACCTCCTTTCCTCCAGCAATGCCAGCCAGATGCCTTTAGAGACAGATGGACATCGAGTTCAAATCAGTCGAAAGAAAATGAAATATCCCAATACTTCCATATAGCTAAGCAGTGTTTCTTTTGTTTTTTAATGTTTTTGTTATTTAATGTTTTATTTGATTGGTTTGATTTGGCTTGTTTTTTTTTTGTTTGTTTGTTTGTTTTTGTTTTTTTTGAGGCAGTGTCTCACTATAAAGCCTTGGTTGGCCTGGGACTTGTGACAGAGATCAGGCTGGCCATTAACTTACAGAGCTCCTCCTTCCTCGGAATGCTGGAGTTAAAGGTCTGCAGCAGAGCACCCAGCTTTTCTCTAAGGTTTTGAGGAGTCTTGTACGGAGGCCTGCTGGGGTTAACTCTCAAGCCTCCTTTCTCTGCCTCGCTACTACTAGAGCTTTAATATGAGCCACACACAGCCATGTGGTTATTTCTGACATGGAAATGACCACAGTGACCACTCTAAGTTTCAATAATTATACTGAAGCAACAACAGTTTTACTCGTGAATATAATCTCCACATTCATGATATTTAAGCCAGGTATTTTAAAGAACAGTTTTACATTTTTAAAACCTCATTGAGCAGTCTAAAGACAAAAAGACAAAGTACACACCACAGTTAAATTAGCAGGGGCAGAACACAAAAGCCTACATACAAACAATGCATCCCATGAAATTCATAAATCCTTGTAAATCAACAGCCAATCAGTAATGTTCCACTTCATTATTTGCACATGATAAACTTGGTCAGGGGAATGGCCATAGAGTTGAGCTAAGGTCAGTACTATTTGTTTACTTCAAACACAGGAGGCCACAAGGAAGGAAGTGCTTAGGTCCCAGGCACGCCAGATTCTAGTAGTCATGCCTCTAATCTAAAATACCCAGAGATATGGAACTGAACTTCTAATATTCTTCAAAATAAATTATTCTAGTAAACCTCTATTGACAGAAAACATACTAACATAAAAATCAGCAGTGAACTAAAAATAAGTAGATTCACACACTAAACTTAGGAGCCCCACCCACTCTCCCTTTGCTCAGCTCATCAGAAGCCCCGGACAGGAAGAGAACGCCACTGGTACCCATCCACCTCATATCCATCAAAACCCTCTCACCTAATAATCTCAAGGAAACAGCCAACACGTTAAAATAGGTTGGAAACCTCTAAAAAGCAAGATTCTTCAAGAAAAGGAAAAGGAAAGATAATGTGAGAAGGAAGGAGAGAGCAAGGTTTCAGGTAAACTAGAAGAATTTAACATCTGTACCTGGTGGGGAATTGTAGTTTCTTGTAAGAGGCACCCGAGTCTTTGATCTTTTTAAATTTGCTTTTATTTTACAGTAACGCATGGCCTAGGAGAAACAAAAAGAAACTGACATTAATTTTACTTTAGCAATACACATCAAACATAGAAACCTGAAGATACATATTCTTGTTGGTGCAGTGACTCAGGTCTGTAATCCCAGTATTTAGGAGGCTGAAGCAGGAAGATCTTAAGCTTGAGGCCAGCTGCCACTACAGAACAAGAATCTCAGTGAAATATTCATTCTTCAGAATGCTACTCGAGTAATTTTGAACTAACAAAACGAACTGACAGCCTACCGACAAGGCCTGCAATGCCTGGATTACAGGCTCTCCACAGCTCCCTGCTGGGTCACTGCTGGAGGAGAGTGACAGAAGGCGTGGCTCCGCTGGAGGATTTATACTTGCAATGCATAATGAAAGTAAGAGCTTACAAAATAGAGATCTAGTGTTAGAATAAAGCTTACAGGGAAGATGCTATCATGAAACATGAGACAAGTGTCAACCTGCCTCAGAAATTAGCTTCCAACAGCTGTATAGAAAGTCGTAGCTTAAATATTTAATAATGACGTTATATCTTGACATAATGTCACAGAACTTCAACCTCACAGGTTGAATACTGCCCTAGTCAGGGTTTCCATTCCTGAACAAACATCATGACCAAGAAGCAAGTTGGGTTAGAAAAGGGTTTATTCAGCTTTCCACATCACCAAAAAAGGTCAGGACAGGAACTCAAGCAGGTCAGGAAGCAGGAGCTGATGCAGAGGCCATGGAGGGATGTTATTTACTGGCTTGCTTCCCCTGGTTTGCTCAGCTTGCTTTCTTGTAGAACCCAAGACTCCCAGCCCAGGGATGGCACCACCCACAATGGGCCCTCCCTCCCTTGATCACTAATTGAGAAAATGTCTTACAGCTGATTCTCATGGAGGCATTTCCTCAAGGGAGGCTCCTTCCTCTGTGATAACTCCAGACTGTATCAAGTTGACATGCAAATCCAGATAGTACAAATAGCTTCTATGTATTTTATTTTCATATATTTATTGTCAAAAAATCAAAATAGATTTTTTTTGGTATTTCAACTTACAGATACACACACAAGTGCATGCACACACACACATGGAGCACATGCATATACAAAGAGAGAGAGACAGACAGAGAGAGACAGAGAAAGAGAAAGAGAAGCACACTCTTAGTTAGCAGTGTAAGGGTGAGCACGAAGTACTGCCATTCTTGGAAGAGACAGAAAACACCAGCTTCCTCCAAAACACTGGACATTTTTATTATCTCATGAGAACAGCATTTCATTTTGTTAGATGCTTTTTTTTTTTTTTATTGCTAAGCAAATTTTTAAGCTGAATTACCAATTAAATTAAGGTAGCCTGACCAAACCAAATTTGGAATGATGAGCTATATACTAAGCCTCTGGGGAAAAATAATTAGGCTACATAAAACCATTTTTGTAAGAAACATTTACATTAATGTGCACACTGAACGTTTTCTGATGAGTCACTGCAAAAGTCCTCCAGTTGGTAAACATTGTGGTCTTCTAAAATGTTCTCTCTGAAAAAAAGAGACAAATAAAATTATAAAACTAAACATATATGAGTCAGTAAGGCATATATGAAAAATAGAATTGTATGTCTTAGAAAGTAATTTGGAACTAGGTAGTGGTGGCGCACGCCTTTAATTGCAGCACTTGGGAGGCAGAGGCAAGCGGATTTCTGAGTTTGAGGCCAGCCTGGTCTACAGAGTGAGTTTCAGGACAGCCAGGGCTACACAGAGAAACCCTGTCTCGAAAAACAAAACAAAACCAACAAAAACAAACAAACAAACAAAAAAATAAAGTAATTTGGAATAATTTTAGCTACCAAAACCACAATGCATCATTAAAAAGTAAAACTTTGTATTAAATGAAACACACAGTTCTTACTAAAGCTTAAACTGCCCCGCCTTCAGAAAAAAAAGACATCTTAATTCTTAAAGATATGAAGGGCTGAGAATTTGGTAGATGCCTATAATCCCAGCACTCGGGAAGCAGAAAGAGGAGGGTTGCCAAATTTTAGGTCACCTAGGCTACATACAAGACTCAAAGAAAAACCAAACCAAACCAAACCAAACCAAACCAAACCAAACCAAACTTTAAGATATAATTAAAGTACATATATTGAAATTTAAAAAAAAACTAAGCAGAAATATACTTTAGGTAAATATTTAGAATTATGATAAATATCTCACAGAAACTAACAACAAAACTTTTTTATTCTGATTTTTTGACAATAAATATATAAAAATAAAATACATAAAAGCTATACAAGAGCAAGCTGCCTTCCTCTGTGAATACAGCAGAGCACATTTACTCTGCAAACATTTGCAAACCCTGAGGTGCAGCTCCCAGTACAGCATCTGCTTGCTCTGTCAAGGTCCTGGTCTGACCTCAGCACCACAACAGGCCCTTAGATCCACATTCACCAAGGCTTCCCTGAGCTTGAAGTACAAGATCAAAGGTGAGACGAGAGGACAGAAGTATCTGATGCCTAGGCCATGGGAGGCAATGCTAAATCAGTCATGCAGAATTTTCATACTACATGACTGAGGCCAAGATGGCTCAAAAGATAAAGGCACTTGCCACCAAGCTTGACGATCTGAACTTGATCCACGGGACACACAGGGTGGAAAAAAACCAACTGTCATAAGTTGTCCTGTGCACAAATGCATGTGCTTTCACACTGGCAAATGAAACGAACAAACAAACAAGGAAATGTGATACACTTAATCATGTCAATAAATTTTAATATATAAAAAAAGATGTGCCGGGCGGTGGTGGTGCATGCCTTTAATCCCAGCACTTGGGAGGCAGAGGCAGGCAGATTTCTGAGTTCCAGGCCAGCCTGGTCTACAGAGTGAATTCTAGGACAGCCAGGACTACACAGAGAAACCCTGTCTTGATGGAAAAGGCAAAACCAATGTTGCTGAGACATACCATAGGAAAGGGGATCTGACAGCACTGAGTGAAAACAGCCTTAAATTAAGTTCCCACTGTTGTACTAATTATATCTTCCTGCCCTAAGAGATGTTTCTAGATTGTATCCCAAATATATGGTCTACATACAATATTTGTTATGTACTGATGTCTCCTAAATAACACACTTTATTTCAAACTTGTGTCATATCTAACATTTCTGCAAAAGTGTGATGTATGAATCAGGTAAAATGTTACTAACACCAGCTCTTACCATTACTTTGCTCTTCCTCTTTATGCTCAATAGATCTCAAGCTACAATCTTATTTTTATTACAAAACTTATTTCAGGCACAAGGAATTTTAAAAGATGTAAACCTTTTTTTATGCACGTGTGTTCCTATGAATGTATGCCATGTGTGTGAGGGTGACTGCAGTGACAGCTGGGAAGAGGGCAGGAACCGAGATTCAGGTTAAAGGAGTCTTAATCTGGAAGTTGATAACCATTTCCTGCCTGTATGTTCCATTTCAACAGAGTCTTTTAAAAAATTATCTGTTTTACTATTAGAAGAGTGCTGGAATCTCAGGTCTTCTGAAATCTTAAAGAACTAGAAATCTCAGAGCTTTGGACTTTCGTCTATGACAGTTCAGATACAGCATGAGAATTAAACCCACACAGTTAATAAAAATTGTGTTTAAAATTGCTTTTTAGGTATTTGAGTTAAAGCAATGAACAAAGACAATTACTATGCTCACACACGGCCTCTAGAGGGCTATAAAAGGGGAGGAGACTGAATGAAACAAAAATATACAACATCTTATTGTCACTGATGCTGTAGAAAAGAACCAAACCACAAAGGGAAATGGAGCTGTTATGGAGGAGATGTCAAGGGAGGCTTCACTAGAACTGTGAAATAAAAAAAAATAAAAAAAATCTAAAGTAGGCAAGGAAGTCAATGGGGGAAGAGGAAGCATACTCTAGCTCAAGAAATTACATAATTTACTGCACTTGAAATACATGAATGATAAGCACTGAGTGAAATCCATTAGCACTAGCTCTGGATTTAAAAAATCCAACACTCTGGAGGCAGAGGCAGGCAGATCTCTGTGAGCTGGAGGCCAGCCTGGTCTACGAAGCAAGTTCCAGGACAGCCAGCTCTACCCAGAGAAACACTGTCTCGAAAACACCAAAAACGGAAGGGGGATTTTAAAAAATCGGCAGCTTGAATTCAAGCTTCTTTATATTTACACGTTTTAATTTTAGCAGTTCCAAACTGGAGTTAGTGAGCTTCTGTGACTACAGTACAAAGGTAAAACTTGAGATTGGAAAGACAGCTCAGCGGTTAAGTTTGACTGCCCTTCTAGAGGTCCAGGTTCAATTCCCAGCACCCACTAGCACTCCCAACCATCTTTTATGATTCTACACCCTGTTCTGGCCTCGAAGGGCACCAGGCACGCATTACACATTAAAAAAAAAATAAGGCAACAAAAAACAATTTTCTAAAAGGTAAAACTGCCCTTAATTAGATGGGATTTCTTGGGAATTCCTACCCACAACTCAAGTCTGTTTATTCCTAGTTTCAGGATACGAAAGAAAAAAAAAAAAAAAAAAGCCCCCAAGAGCTTAAGGGGAAAGTCCTAGGCTTCCACAAAAACAAAATTATCTCTTGCTTTCCTGACAGCTGGCCCAGTAGTTTTATTATCTATATAATACATTTCAATCAATTGTGCATCTGTGAGCAACAGGAGAGAAACAAACAAATCAGTCGCCCTCGATAAAGGATGAAGCAAAACGTCCCTAATGCAGCAGACGCCATGCCGGGGTCCAGGAGGCCCCGTGGTGGTCGTCTGTAACCCGTTGTGAGTCGCAGCTACAAGGTCAGCAGCGCACGATCAGCAAGACCGCGGCACCAAGGCGCTTGGTTATGCCAGAAGACCAGCCTCTCCGCCGAACCGCGGGGAATAAGAGAGGAACCGTCCACTCTCAAACTGCCAACGGCCTCACGTTACAACACCCCACCGCCTCAACCATCCTCATACCCGCAGACTGAACCTACGGATCACCCGGCTTGTAGCTTCATAGGCAGCTTCCGCCCCCAGTCCCGGTGGCACGTCAGCTAAAAGTCTCCTACTATCAACTTCCGCTCTTCTGCCTAGGAACTGAGAGACAATACGGAACTGCGCGGCGCGTGCACTCCACTCGGCCTACTTAAAGGACTACCCTTTCCCGTTCCGGCTTGAGCGAACCAGGCTCGTGGGCCAGTGACACCTAGAAATTAAGAGGTTTTTGGAACACAGGAGGTCGCGGACCGCTGCTCCGCGGCTGTCATCATGGTAAGGAGGCCTCCAAGGGCGCCGGCGACGGAGGGTCTAGGCGTTAGCGTGGTTGGGCTGTCGGGGCGGCAGGACCGTGGTAGGCGGAACTGAGATGCTGTGGAGGGAGATGTAGCTTCCGCGAAGGAATTCTTAACTTCGTGACCCAGAACACAAGTCTTGGAATGAGACAGAGTTCACTATTAAAGTCCTGATCTTACTACCGTGACATCAGTGCCAGCCTAATGGAATACAGTTGAGACTTGTGACAATAACTGTATAATCGCATCACACCTTTTTAATGCTCAGTATACGATATTCTTTTCAAGAAGCCGAACAGCGAATGAATTGCGGAACCCATTATTCTCTTTATAAATGAGACCTTCGGTTCTCATTATACTGGATGTTTCTCTTCAAAGCCTTAAACCTTCTTTAAAGTTGCTGCAATGATAATGCCCATAATGATTTTGTTACCTAGTTTTATTCTCTGCGCTTGATTTGGCCTTTGTATCGTGGGTTTTGTTTGTTTGTTTGTTTTTTGCGGGGTCAAATATAAGTAAATGCTGACTACAGTTTCATTGTTAGCAATGAAACAATTAAAAACGCAAAAGGGATCCCATACAGTACTGACAACATGCAAAATAATACACCCTCTTTGGAAGACAACATGGCAGTAGACAGTTTGCATACAAAGATCTGAATTCGACTACATTTATTGCAACTTTATTCTTAATCACCAGAGGGGGAAATATGGTCCAAATATACATCATATGGCCAATGGATAAACAAATGAATTTATATCCACACACTGGGATATGATCAAGTACTATAAAATATTTAAGAACTGGTATACACAGGCCGGGCAGTGGTGATGCACGCCTTTAATCCCAGCACTTGGCAGGCAGAGGCAGGCGGATTTCAGAGTTCTAGGCCAGCCTGGTCTACAGAGTGAGTGCCAGGACAGCCAGGGCTACACAGAGAAACCCTGTCTCGAAAAACCAAAAAAAAAAAAAAACTTAGAATAATCTTATCAATAATTACAAAAATTAAGGTAACATTTCTTGAATCATTACAGCCACAAAATGAATATATTGAATTGCACCGCAAACGATATGGATATCGTTTGGACTACCATGAGAAAAAGAGAAAGAAAGAAGGTCGGGAGGCCCATGAACGTTCAAAGAAGGCAAAAAAAATGATTGGCCTGAAGGCTAAGCTCTACCATAAGCAGCGCCATGCGGAGAAAATACAGATGAAAAAGACGTAAGTGGTCCTATCTGCCTCTCACACTTAGGTAGTAATTACTAAGCACACTCTGAATCTGTTTCCTTTCTCATAGTATTAAGATGCATGAAAAGAGAAACACCAAGCAGAAGGATGACGAGAAGACTCCACAAGGAGCAGTGCCTGCCTATCTGCTGGACAGAGAGGGGCAGTCGAGAGCAAAAGTACTGTCCAACATGATTAAGCAGAAACGAAAAGAAAAGGCGGTAAGCAATAATTTTTTTTTTCACAAGAAGAATATCTAAATTTGAGATTCTAGATTTGTCTCCAATTTAATTTTGAAACATTAAGGGCAACTATTAGTTCCATTATTGGAATATTGAAGTCTTAGAATGTTTTTGTGTAATTTTTTTAATTTTTATTTTGATGAGGATTTAAGACTTGCTTATTTTAATGTGTGTTTGCCTGTGTGTGTGTATATTTATGACAGCACATGATGCCAAAGAAGGCTAGAGGAGGATGGCAGTTCCCTTGGAATGGAAGTTACTGTCACACAAGTTCTGTGAAGAACAGCAAGTGTTCTTAGCCACTGTCTCCAGCTCAGTTCTGTAAATTTAGTTTGATAGAAACTTGCTGTCTTGCCACCGAGGTTGATGTATTCCAGTTGGAAGAATTTTAGAATTTAAGTTTGAATAAAATGTATCAGGGAGCTGTGGATATAGTTCAGTTGATGAGTATCTGGCTAGCATGTCTGTAATCCCAGCACATGGGGGATGGGAAGGCAGGAGGGTCAGAAGTCTAAGGTCATTCTTGGCTGCATAGCAACTTTGAGGCCACCTTGGTCTCTATAAGTCCCTCTAAGCCATCAGAATATCATACCTCTCTCATTTAAAAATTAATTAAAAACAAATTCAGTAGTTAATGACCTGCTACATTTGAAAACCCCTAATGTTATGCTATTGTAGAGAAAAACACAACTTTGTTTTTGCCTTGCAGTGTCAAAATTGGTTCCGGTAGAATTTTACTCACCCTTTTACAATTACTGTCAAAACTAGCTAATTTTATGCCCCAATACAGAAAGAACATAGATATTTTTTAAGCAGCTGTGAGTAGATTTAAGAAATCCAATAGGAACATACACAATATTAAAATCATTTTTGAATTTGTAAATATCCTAAATTATAATGGTATGACTACTACTGAAGACACTAGTGGCTGTCTACTCAGTGAATATATTGAATTAGCCTGATTGCAGATAAAAGAGACTAGAGTCCAGGGGGCTGTAAATCATTATTGGTAGTAATGCACTTTGAAGTGTTGGTTCATTCTAGAAGCCATGTCTTATTAATATTAGTCCAGAATTCTTTCTACTGCCTTACACTGCTGTATCTTTGGGTTTTTGGTTTATGTGTCTGTTTATTGTGGGTTGCTGCAGAGCATCTGATGTTACAGCAGGCTTAAAGTCTATTTTAGGCAAAAATACAAAGAAATTCAGTAGAATTAGTATTCCAATATTCTGCTTGTAAGTAATAACAAGCACATACACTATTATTTATAAGTCACTGCCTTACAGGTGTATCTTTTAGGTCGGTAACAAGGTATGAAGAGATTTTAGGTTAACCAAACCATTTATTTAATGTGCCCATGATATCCAAATTTAGCTGGTTTTGCCAATTAT
Organism: Rhabdomys pumilio; assembly: GCA_030674055.1. Taxonomy (NCBI): domain Eukaryota; kingdom Metazoa; phylum Chordata; class Mammalia; order Rodentia; family Muridae; genus Rhabdomys; species Rhabdomys pumilio. The sequence goes on along the minus strand of JANHMN010000014.1, from coordinate 19,928,304 downwards.
GGCTTATGAAGAGACAGCACAGACTTCTCCAAAACAGTTGAACAACTGTGTTGAATGATTATGGGAAAGTGAATCTTTTATTTTGTATGACCAAAACCACTTGACTTACTATCTTACTATCCTTATTTTACAATATAAACCTACACTTTTAGGGAAAATGGGAGGTCCCTCTACCCAAAGTTCGTGCCCAAGGAGAAACAGAAGTATTGAAAGTTATTCGAACAGGAAAAAGAAAAAAGAAGGCATGGAAGAGAATGGTTACTAAAGTCTGCTTTGTTGGTGATGGTTTTACAAGAAAACCACCTAAATATGAAAGGTTCATTAGGCCAATGGTAAGTCTCTATAGGAGTGGGATGACGTAATGTTAGCTCTTTGTAAAGCTGGATAAAGTATATTACAATTTCCAGAAAGTATTAAAATTGGTGTGAAAAACAACTTGAACAATATTGTGTGCTATTTTTGTTAATTTAAGTAATTAGTAGAAATTACTTAGCATTTTTTCATGAATCAAGGCTGAATCTTAACATCAGATTCATAATAGATTTGAAATGATTTTGTATAACTCATTGCCAGTGAATTTTTGTATTTAAACATGATGCATTAGATTCTTTATCTTATGCCTCAAATACAGGCCTTTGTGACAACCCATTAGACAAAGGAACATTTGCTTATAGACAAAGGAACATTTGCTTACATTTGGTCTTAGCCAAAAGACCAAAAAGCATTGGACTGTTCAGCTGAGAGTTAGTGAGATAAATGCCTTTTTTCCACTTTTGAGAACATCCGACATGTACTCATCTGTCTTTATAAGGGCTATAAAAGTAGCTGGGTTTCTGCTGAGAGCAGCACTGATTATCTTCAAACAACTAAGCTCCCCCACACACCATGATTTCTCCTCCTGCTTTGAAAAGTATGGAACTTAATTACTTTTTCTCAGAATCCTTTTGAAAAGATTTAATATACCACCATAAGTCTAGCCTGCTTAGAGAACAGGAATGCTGGTGCTGCTGATCCTAACACAATCTGAATAATTTGTAATGGATTCAAATGCTGTAGTCACTGCTAACAGCCATAATCACATTTAGCTATCTTTTTTTGGGGAGGGGGGGGGTAAGCTTCTCACAAATACTTCAAAACTAAGAATTTAATACCATTTTCCTTCCTTTCTTGCATAAGTAAAAATAAAGCTAGACTTCCTGGAGTTCTGACATTTATAATACTGCGTTCTTAGAACCTCTTTCAGGTGAGGATGACATCTGTGTAACAAGGTCCTCTCTAAATATTCTCCAGTCTTTGAATCTGTTACTACCTACATGAAGAAAACTAAGAGTCCATAATCCCTTTTTCTTCCCCATCTTTCAAGGTGGCAGAAGTATTTCGAATTCTCAAATTGGAACTTGTAGGTTTGATTCTATTTACCACATATTTAATCTGGAAACAAAACTCAAGGCTGTATGTGGACCCTTGTTTCATTATTGACTATGAAAATGGAGGGCTCTTACACAGTTGTCACGTATAAATGAGACACTAGCGAGCTAAGGCAGTGTCTGGCATATACCAATCCTTCAATACCAATCCTTCAATACTATGAGGAGCAGATAAAGAAAAATACAAGTGTCTTACATGGGAAAACCTATCCACTATTTGATTTTTAACTTGTAGAAATGTATTTTCTCTGATGCTTTAAGACATTATTCATCCCCTAGTAAAGATAATTAGAAAAGATGAGCATTCCAAAGCCCTACTCACCATTTGGATGCATTCTTGTGTTTGATTTTTAGGGTCTACGTTTCAAAAAAGCCCACGTCACACACCCTGAGCTGAAAGCGACTTTTTGCCTGCCTATACTCGGTGTGAAAAAGAATCCATCGTCCCCATTATATACAACCCTGGGTGTGATCACCAAAGGGACAGTTATCGAAGTGAATGTGAGCGAGCTGGGCCTTGTGACACAAGGAGGCAAGGTTATTTGGGGTAAGTAAAAATTTAAATCTGCTGTTGCTTTTCTGTAGTCCTAATGCAAAGACTTTTCCGAGTGTTAAAAATATATAACAATTTTCTAATATAGAACTTAGGAAGTTGAGTTAGAGATAGGAGGAACATCTACAAATTTAGATATTTGAAAATGAAGAGATGTTTGAAAATAGATGTTACACTGATATGAAATTCATTAGAAAAAAGTCTTCCTGGAAAAGTAACACTAATATAATTATTAATAAAACGGATCTGGCTGCCATTTGTGAACATAAGCTTAAGAGTACAACTTAACCTTGAATTAGCTTCTGTTCACTTCTTATATGAATATGGTATTTAGAGATGTTTTTAAGACAAAAGTTTTCTTTAAAATGATTTTTGTTAACATTCCTTCTTTTTCTTCTTTTGGTTTGGTTTTCCTTAGGAAAGTATGCCCAAGTTACCAACAATCCTGAAAACGATGGGTGCATAAATGCAGTCTTGCTGGTTTGACAGTGACATCATACAAGTCACTCCACTCACTACGGAAGACTACATGCTGTCAGGAAAACACCATCACTGTGACCTTTCTGAACTACCATGCAGCCTTACCCCATATGCAGTCATCAAGAAGTATTTATTAAGGTGTAAAGCAAAATAAAACACTGCCCTATTTTACAGTTGGTCTTCAGTTTGGGGCCTAATGACTTACATGTTAATAAAGTTTAGTGACTGAGTAGCAAGTATACAAAAGCATACTAAGCACTAGGTATGCAGCAATACAGGTTCATTACCTAAAAAGCCACCAGTGTAGCTGAAAGTTCCTGTAAAGGTCAAGTATTTCCTATCTTGATGCCATTAATCCTTAAATGTGGAACACTTTAAACACACGGTAGTATTTAAATTCATAAAATATTACATGAGAAGTCTGAGAGAAGGTAAATTAGATGAAAAACTTTCACAACTCACGTTGTCACTTGTAATTAATGCTTTATGTGGTACTTTTAGTGAACTCACGTGTACTTCCACCATTTGCTATTCTAAAACTAGGGAGTGCACTTATTGAGAATTGGCTTAGGTAATTCTTGACCATGTACCAGTGACTTGAGATGTGGCAGCTAATTTAAATTGAAGATCATGATTTGGGGTTGTAATCCACGTTCTTAAGAGTATATATTATATTAATCTCTAATCACCATATTGCTTTAAATTGTTTATTTTCTATAAATCTACTTTCATAATACAGGCAATGTGATTAGATGTGTCTTTAACAGAATCATTCAATGTCTAACAATATCTAAACACATCTTTATGAATGAAACTCGGGGGGAAAAGAAAATTTAAAACACAAGACTAAAAAAACAATCACAAAATATAAGTGTAAGTACTATTTTAAACAGTAAGAGGGAAAAAATAATGTAGCAAAGAAACAAACCATAAGTTCTCCATAAGACTTGGTACTCTGAACAATTTTTTTAAGTTTTAGAATATACAAAGCTAATAAAGGAAAAGGAAGGCTAGTTCTTTGGAAATGACTGACCAGGAAAGACAGAAGGTCCTCACTTGAGGACTTCTTATACTTTCTTAGATTTTACATTTTCTACCAATAAACATAGGCAATGTGTATTTATTTGTCTAAGTTATGGTGAAAGGAAGTCTGAGGTCAGGTAATCAGTGGGTATTGCTGAAGTATGTTTGCTTATTTTTTTAGGGTTAAAACCAGCAAACTGCCGGGCGGTGGTAGCGCACGCCTTTAATCCCAGCACTTGGGAGGCAGAGGCAGGAGGATTTCTGAGTTCGAGGCCAACCTGGTCTACCGAGTGAGTTCCAGGACAGTCAGGGCTACACAGAGAAACCCTGTCTCGAAAAACCAAAAACAAACAAACAAACAAAAAAACCAGCAAACTGCCTTACACATGGCAGGAAGTATTAAAACAAGCCTGAGTTTATAACAGACCGTGCCCCAAACCCCAGCTTGCTAATGGACACAAAGGGCAAATGCGGCTCTAACATACAGTTACATATGAGCAGTATTAGTACAAAGTCATTATTTACATCAAAATCAATTTGCTGGTGTGACCACAGCTTAGGTAATCCCAAAGGAGAGAGAACCTTAGTTGGTAGAAGGGCTTGAAGGTCACTAGGTAACACTGGTCACCTGTTCAGAGTAGACCATTAGTGACTAGAAGTCCTCCTTAGTCTCTGCAAATCAATGGAAAAAGGAAAGTAGACTCACCAGTGGAAGAATGGACACATGGAGAAGACTGACATTCTAAGTCATGCCATTTGACTTTATTTAAAAAATCATAATAGAATCTCTTTAAAAGTTTTAAAGGAGCTTTACAATAAAATTCTTAAATAAATTTTTGTGTGGTTTAACAGTAGTTTAAGTTTGAAAGTAGATAGAACTAAACTTCTGGTAATACTCATCTGCTATGTTACATAAGGAAATATATATGTATATACAGCAGAAGGGAGCTTCCTTCTCCACAGTCATGACTCTGAAACACAAAGTACCAGTTCACAAGAGACTGTAGAATGAATGGGACTGAGCTCTCAACACTGCAGTCCTCATGCCTTGCAAAAGCTACATTTGTTTAGATTCCCTACTAAACATACATTTTGTTACAAATTTTATATAAACATGTTACTAAATATGAAAGATTTTTCCTGTGACCTAACTTTTCCTTTGTGATCTATACAAACTTCAACTTATGTCTCAGACCAGAAGTAACAAGTTTTCTTGTATGCTGAACAAAATGTTTTGAAACTACTTTGAATCCCATTTATATCAAACAACGTTAGGAAGTATAAGTAAGTTTATACTGCTAGTACCCAGTGTGATATGTGAATATTTTTCTTTAACTCTAGAGACCATTCATACATTGAGCTGCCAGTGAGTGCAATCTCTTAAAAAACACTCATTTAAAGAAATGTAACGTAAGGGGAACAGTAGCAAAACAACATACCCAGAAATTTTAAAGTGTGTGTTAAGAATGAAAAACAGGATTTAAGCTTGTGAATCTTAACAGACCCTTCAGTTACTATCCCTAGTTGAGATATTAACAAGTTTCTCTAAGTGTGTAAAACACTATCAGCATTTGGCAAATCATTAGTCATGTCTATCTGATAACTTAGCATTTATATGTATATATATATAAAACAGCATTTACTGAGAAAAATAGTCAAAGTATAATTTTTGCTTAAAATGAAATTAACATCTAACCAAAATCAAAACAACAGGTAAGTGCAAGTGTTCTGACTTCATACAAGGGTTTGCTATTTGGTCTGCTGCTTAAAGATCTTAACTAAGACTTTTCTAAAACCTCAGCGTCCCTAAATAAACTATAAGACATGAAGTCACTATATCAGCTGACTGAAGACTGAATGGACAAACATAAACTCACAGCACTTCAAATTATGATTCAAATTCCCAACATTTCTCTCACAAGGTTCAAGCTGTTACAAAAACAATTCTAACTGGTCTCAAAATAGTGTCTAACTGAAACACAAATCATAGTACATGGTATTTTCCCAATTCTCTGAATTCTAAGAATAACCATTTTGTTCATTTTAAAACCAATTGTCATTAAAAAATATTTCTAAATGATCAAATATCCAGGTGGTAGTGCTGCACACCTTCAATCCCTACACTCAGTAGGCAGAGGCAGTCAGATGTGAGCTGGAGGTCTGCCTGGTTTACAGAGCAAGTGCAGGCCAGTCAAAGCTACACAGGAAATAAAAAAATCAAATGCTCTTGTCATAGCAATGAAGTACACATAGGGTAGCCTGCAACCAGTACTCTGAATACATCTAAAGAATTAAAACACAAAGGGACAACAGAGTCAGAACTTAGGCATTTGTACATCTCATAGGGCAGCTTTACTCCTTCCACCTAGGCCTGGGTGGTTGGATATAGTTCTAGACCTATCCAAAAATGGATACAAGGATATAACTGGCAAGCTGGGTCTTTTGATAGAAGAATCACAGTGAGTTAAGACAGTAGTAGAATTAAGGAAGCTTGGGAAGGGGCCTATACTTCTGCATTATCTGTGATCAGAACCACAGTCCAAATTAAACTATATGCTAAATTCAATTACTTGGGGTGTTTAAAAGATAAAAGTGTACTCAAATTTTTCAGCATCTGCAAATATATATAGAAAGAAATTATAGCAAACTAATACTTCATGTGTATTTTAAATTTTGTACCCACATACCACAGTTAAATCTTTAACAGTTAATATAACACCAGATGTTATGAAGTCTAGACTACTCACAGACTTGAACTCCATCTACAACTAACAGTAAGAAATAAAAACAATCATCTTCATAAACTTCTATTTTTGTCCTCTTATTTGATATTTAACTGACACAATTTGTTTAGGTACACCTACACTTAAAAGATGAACATTGGTTTTGATACTAAAACTTTAAGAACACTTACCAAGTTTTACCATTAAAACTCTTAGTATAAAAGATTCTAATACTTTTTTTTCTTAAGTTCTATTTTTTAAATATTAATGATTAGATGTTCCAACTACTGAAAAATATGACTTGGATTTCCAAAATTGACACATGGTTCATAAATGAAAGTTACCTACAGAAAATAGCATGAAAAATGAAAAGAATGGCGAATCCTTGTTCTAAAGAAAAGAGAAAACCTGCATCTGTAAATAAGTTCAAATTGAAAGTTTAGAATTTGTCCTGTGCTCCACACTGTTTATTAATTAACCATGGTTTAAAATCAACAACAAAGAGGATTTATGAACGGCATTTCTCCTTCATTCAGATCAGCTTGGCTTTCTTTTTGCCAGGTCCCTTATGCCCCTTGGCCTTTCTTCTCAGATTGCGCCTATCTACCACAGGGACTTCCACCTCAATCTCCTCTGAGCTGCTATCCACAGCCTTCTCTGCTGACTGTGTGAACTGTTCCAGTTGTTCAGAAGACGCCTCAGACTGCTCCTCTGACTGGTTCTTCTGTCCTGCATTCTGTGGAAATGACACGTCCTCAAGCTCTACCTCTATCAGAGAACTCTGAGTAGCTGATGGTTCCTGGGCCTCGGGTACCCCCTCCTCACTCTGGTCTTCCACTGAGGAAGTAGTGTTGGGTGATAAATTCTCAGAGACTGGACCTTCAGGAAATTCTGCTACCACCGAATTTGGAAAATCACCATCGGACTTTTCTTCAGTTGATACAGTGGCAACATTGTCTGAGCTCCCCAGAAGTGTTTTCTTTCTTGAAACTGGGGACAGATTCTCCTCAGTATGTCCTTTATCATCACTTGGGCCTTGATCAGTCAACATTTCCGAGTCAGTGACAGGTGAAGTCTAGGAAACACACACACAAGGAGAAGCTCAGTAAGCAGTTTTACAATCAATTCTACAGTGAGTCATTCTCAGTGTTGCTAAACTACTAAGGAAAAAACTCAGCACTCCTCAGTTTTATTCAGCATGAGGACATTATTTTAAATCTAACTCAGTTTCTTCAAAATTGCCTCACATTGAGTTTAATACACTAAATTCTTATAAGAAATCTTTTTGTCTAAAAATGTATCCAGGAAACTTTAAGCTTCAACATTGCACCAAATCATCAAGTGCCTCTAGGTTTTGGTGTTGCTGGAGACAGAAGAAGAGTTGCTAGGGACAACAGTGCTGCTCTCGCCAAGTGCCAAAGGCCAGCTTCTACAGATCAGATACACTGAGGAGAGATGTGGAGAGGGAGACTAATCATTCAGCAGACTTTTCTTTGAGGGAGTCAAACTTAATTCTCTGGGGCCTACAAAAAAACTATGGGCTGTCAAAAATGGTGAGGGAACAAAACTTAATTCTCTAGAAAATGAACATACACACACATATACACGCACACACACAACACACAACACACACACACACTCTTACTTGGTTAAAAAAACAAAACAAAACAAACAAAAAAAAAAAAACAAGGCTACAGCAACTTTATTTTTTCTCCTACAGCTTATATATCCCAGAAAAATCTTTCAAGTAATATAAAATTACAGTGTGGTTATATTCTATTTTTCTTTAAATGAATGTTACAATAAATACAAGTAAAACCATTACGTTCCCCAGTACTCTTTACATGATTAAACATTTGACTTATCACAGGTGAAAAAACAAATTATTCCCAAGAACATTCATGTCTAAGTACCTTGTTATAGATTAACAAAGTGTAAGCAAGCAAGATACTTTTTCCCAGGTGGTTTCTCTTATTGGCAGGCTAGAATTTGCAGTTACAAAGAGAGGATTGATCACTATCTTGGTAATCTTATAAAAAAAAAAATCTTTAAAAGAATCACAAAGCTAGACTTGTGAATACCCAATTCAACAACAATTTTTTTAATAACTCATATCAGGAAGATGGGGGCAAAAATACGTACAAGAAATTAATCATCGCCTTGATCACCAACCCAGCTTTAGCAAGAAAGGCACATCACCCAGTTGAAATGAAAATTTCTGGTTTCTTTGGAAAGTCAGTTCTGACAAATGATGTTTTTCTGGGGTACACATGTGAAAGGATGTTTTGTTAAAGCAGACACATGAATGTTTCACTGAAGCAGACACAGGTGAAAGGATGTTTTGCTAAAGCAAATGAAAGGATGCATGATATTAAGAAGGAATATAAATATAACCCAACAGACAGTGGATGATGCTGAATGGTATTGGTACACCTTGCCATTCCTTACTGTCCATCATTTGTCATGACTCCATAGAAAGAAATGTACCAAAAAACTTCTGGTGGTGTTCTGGCAGCTTCTTGCCACTTCCACAGAATCAGGCTGATCAGCAGAGTGAGGTGGACGTTTATGGATATATCAGCTGATACAGAATCATGAAGATTTGCTAAGACAGATTCACATGGTATTTTGCTGAGGCAAGACCCACGGGAGGACACCTGATGTTTGGAGGGAGTATAAAATAGGACTCAACAGCACACTTGTAAAAAGCCTTGCACAGCTCTGCTGTCCTCACGTTGTCTTCGTCTTCACTGATCGTCACTTCGCTGAGAGAGGCATGGTAGAGAACTTCTGGTGTCCCTGTTGGTTTTGGTCATCCTGCTGACTCATGCTGGGTCGTGTCACCACTGCTGATTTGTGTTTGCTCTCTTGACACCTGTGAACTGGACTGCCGGTATCCTGACAACTGGAGACTGAAATAGCCCCAAGGAACTACTTCTAAACAGTGTACAGCAGAGCTTCTTCTGGATCAAGCCGCCTTTGCCGATCTGTGAATGGTGTTTGCCACTGGATGGAGCTGCCGCTTCAGATTTGTGTGAACTGAGCTGCTGATATATCTTGATGAAGACTGGATTTGCTCCAAAGAGCTATTTATAAACAGGTCAACTTCCTCCATATCCTAAAATCCTTCCTTTTCCACTACCTCCGGTGGGTGGTGGGCTAGAAGGGAGGTTGAAGTGTTCAAGAATCCTTATAAAAAGTAAGCTTTGAAAAATCTAAGCCTTCTTCACCGAGTACTAATCAGGCTGCCATTGTTCTTGTTCTCTGACCACAAAAAAAAAAAAAAAAAAAATCCCTCAATTATTAAAAGTGTGCCTTTCTGAGCTTTAACTTGTTCCCCAAGATTTTCTACCTCAAAGTCACTTACAAAAACATCTTAACCTAACTTTCTAACAATCTGCATCTCTAAGTTCTTTTCTGAGGCTGTTATGTTGCAGGATATTTGATCACATTGTGAACCCTAAGACTGTGAACTGGGAAAACCTTGTTGTGTGGCTCAGCACTAGGACACACCTTTAAACTAGTAAGAGGTAAATAAAGTCAAGTTTAGGCCAAGAGGCAGGGCAGCCAGCTGACAGAAAGGAAGGTAAGTGAACACAGAATGGAGGGTCTGAGTTGAAGGGTTTAAGACAGGATGGAGTAGAGAGATCAGCTGGGTGCTTTCTCTTCCTGAGGAGCTGCCTGTGAGCGGGGAGGACCTGGCAGGCTTTCACCACGGCTTTTGGCTCCTGAGTCTTCACTGGTAAAATTGAACATTGAGGATTTTGTTTTGAAAACAACAGTGCTGGTTGAATCATTAATCTTCTCCATCAACAATGCTTGAAAAAGATCAATCACTATATACTGTCCAGTGAGGGGCCAGAAACCCCGTAGAGATGTCGTACAACTCACTAATTATGAGGGAGGTAGTGACCATGAGGTAACAAGCAGAGCACAACTCCACAGCAGTATGAAGTCCTCAGGACATGCAGGCCTTCCATCCCGCCTCTCCAAGGCACACCCATCGTGACTGGTCTAGCCCGTGCTATGCAGTGGGCCTCACTCCTGAGTTCTAAAGCTGTCTGCTGTGGTTCTCACACAGCCTGACAGCTAGGTCTGACTGGTTTCATTAGACAACAGCGATCCGGATGATGGGAAATTTATTAATCTACCAACTTCAGAAAGACACTTAGAAAGCATTACTATACACGTCCTTTAGCCATAAACTGAAATATTCCAAACTAACCAAAGTCATTTGAATATTCTACTGAGCTTTTCTTTAGCCTTTCTACTGAACTGAAAACAAACACAATTACTGCAGTAGTCATAGCCAGTGCACACAATAGACATCAAATGTTTGGTAAGCCATGTTTTTGCTTTTGGTCTGTTTGTTTTTGCTTTCCTAATCAATTCCCTAAGTCTGTAAAAGAGAGCTCATTTTGTTACCATAACTATTTATGATATGGAGTGGAGTGGAGTTGAGTCTTAAAAGGCAAATATAAAAACTTATATCTCAAATAAAAATTTTCCTAAAAGATGGCATGCTAAGGTGGAAAAAAAAGATTCTGAATCCTCTACCATCTACCTAATGGCACCAACATTGGCAAATTTTACTATGAAAAGTGAGGTAATGTCTGCCTTACCTTGTCTAGTGTAGCCTCAGATGCTTTTGAAGACTCTGCTACCAGTGGAACAGAATGCCCAGGTTCTCCGCTGGAATTAAAAGGTGGCCCTTTCCCCTCTTCTTCAAGCCCCTCACTGGTGGAGTCCTCCTCTTCAGCTCTAAGGGAGGGCTTGAGGGCAGCGTCCATTACCTCACCATTCACTGGCTCTAATGCAGAGTCCTGCAGAAGAGGGAAAGACAGGATTTGATTACAAACTGATCATTCAAGAGAGGTCCATTCTCAGTTAGCACAGTAAAGAATCTAAGGACCGCACAAGCCTCCTGTTCTCTGGTGACAGGGTAGGACAAGGATGGCCAGGGGTTACACAATGCGGGGTTGAAGATTCAGTGAAAAGATCCTTCTCCTTCTATCTACTCCTTCTTAAAGGACAGTCAGTAAAGAGACAACAGAGCACAGTGAGACTTTAATACCAGCTCTATGAAACAATGCCAGCCGCTCAGCACCTGGGAAGTTGGGGGCTCTGCTTAGATAGCTTGCCATGCCAGAGAGAAGAGTGCTACCAGTCCTGTAAAAATCTAGGTGTACTTGCTTCTTGCTGAGAAAACAAAATCGCCAGTCTTAACTGGCTCTACTAGTCAACCTGAACAATCAGTTCTCTGCCTCATATTATTAGAGTACAGAAAAACAGATGGCAGAAATCTTCCAATTTCTGAGACTTTCTTCCAATATTTATCAATTTACATCTACTTAATGTTGAATACTTCTAATTCCTAATGAGAGTCTAATAACCAGAAGGTATACCATTATCATTTTAAAACACTAAAAAGTTAACGAACAATTATTACTCAAAACTGGATCCAATACTAGATTCCTGAAAACATAGAAAACTTTCCAGCTGGGCATGATGACACACGCCTTTAATGACAGCATTAGGGAGACAGACCGGCAGATCTCTTGAGTTTAAGGCCCGTTTACAGAGTACGTTCTACAACAGCCAGAGCTCTGTAGGGAGACACTGTCTCAATCAAACAAACCAAATACAAAACCAACGTTTTCCAAAATGAGATGTTTAAAGTAGACTGAACTTTTTCAAAATACAACTTTTCTAAAATAAAATTTTTCAGGGTAAGCTTGGTGGTGTGAGTATAATCCTAGTACTTGGAAGACTAAAGCAGGATTCCAAGTTTGAGGACAGTCTAAGTTCAAAGGCAGTTCTAGGGCTAGCCTGATTACACAAAAGGAGATAGAATGTTTTCTATCATTATATATGTCTTACTTGTACTGGCTGGTTTTGTACCAACTTGGCACAAGTTATCAGAAATGCCTCCAAGAGATCCAGCTGAAGGGCATTTTCTTTATTAGTGCTCAATGAGAGAGGGCCAAGCCCATTGTGGATGGAGCCATCCCTGGGATGGTGGTCCTGGGTTCTATAAGAAAACAGGCTGAGCAAACCATTGGGAGCAAGCCAGTAAGCAGCACTCCTCCATGGCCTCTGCATCAGCTCCTGCCTCCAGGTTCCAGCCCTGCTTGAGTTCCTGTTCTGACTTCCTCCAATGATAGACTACGATCTGGAAGTATAAGCCAAATAAACCCTTTCCTTCTCATGACTTCCTTCTCTTGAGTTTTGGTCATGGTGTCTTTGTTGCAGTAACAGAAACTCTAACTTTGTATACCACTTGGTTACACACAGAAAGTAATTACAGTAAACTCATAAAAGCACCAACCAGACTGAGAAAAATGTTAAAGGGAAGAAAATGGGAAAGACAAAACATAAGATAGAACTGTGGTCACAAAGTAAGAAGCAATAAAAAAGAAAAGGTTAGCCCTTCAAGTTTTAGATTTGAGAACAGAATTAACAGACAGGAAAGCAGACTCAACATAGAAAAATTACAATGGCTCAGAGGTTAAGAGTACTCTCTTGCCGGGTGGTGGTGGCGCACGCCTTTAGTCCCAGCACTTGGGAGGCAGAGGCAGGCGGATTTCTGAGTTCGAGGCCAGCCTGGTCTACTGAGTGAGTTCCAGGACAGCCAGGGCTACACAGAGAAACCCTGTCTCGAAAAACCAAAAAAAAAAAAAAAAAAAAAAAAAAAAAAAAAGAGTACTCTCTTGCAGAGGACCTGTTGGGTCCTAGCTCCCATGTTGTGACTCAACCGTCTGTAACTACAGCTCTGCAGAATTCAGCTCCCATTTGTAGCTTCTGTGAGCACTACACATGCTCACACACAGACATACCCACATATGCATAATTAAAAATGCATGAGAAAAAAGTATTATTGAACTTAATTAAGATGACAGAAATATGCAGCAGGCAAGTGACTCCAGATCTAGACCTGGGGTTGGGGAGATGGTTCAGTTGATAAAGAACACTTGGTATTTATGCAAGCATGACAATCTGAGTTCAAAACCCACATCCACATAAAAAGATGTAAACATAGCTGTTTGTTCCTGTAACTACCAGCAGGAGGAGCCAAAGACAAATGGATTCTAGGGTCACTAGTCAATGAGGCTAGCCAGCAGGTCTAGATAAAGTTCAGTAAGACATCTTGTCTTCAAGTACTAAAGCAAACAGCAACAGAGGAAGATACCTAACATTCTCTGGCCTCTGCATGTATGGATATGAGCATATGCACCCCTACACCCACACCAAAGAGGCAATGAACCAAAGGCAAAATACTGACTTACCCAGAATGTATACACACATTAAGAAGGAAAAACCATGAATCAAATATATACAGACACATGGACACATATATAGAGTTTTTCAGAAAACTGAAAAACCTTGGGTAGAGGAAGCCAGTCAGTTACCCTGGAAGAGAGAAGCCACTGACTTACAAAGGCACTGTCACGGAGGAGCTGTAATAGCATATGCTCAGTGTCTTGCTGGATGAGAGGTTACATGGTAAGTACTGTATCACAGTACACTACATTATAGTTTAAAGGGGGAAAACCTATAAACATTTAGACTGTTTTCCCCTCAAAAGTATGTGCTTTTATTTTCCCAATTTTCTAAAAGAAAAACTTGCATGTTATAGTTTAATAAGGTAGAGGGAGCAAAGCTAACTGTGCTGACTTAGGGAAACGGGTAGAAGTGTTACTCCAGAGGACCCAGGTTGAATTAGCAGCACCCACATGACCACTCACAACTGTCTGTAACTCCAGTTCCAGGGAACCCCATGCTTTCTATTCTGTTTTTCATTTTTAAGACAGTATCTCTCTTATCTAGTCCTGGCTGTCCTAGAACTCATTATGTAGACAAGGCGGCCTCAAAATTCAGAGATGCCTCCAAAGTGCTGGAATTAAAAGTGTATACCACCATGCCTGGCCCCTTTTTTGACCTTCAAAGGCAGCAGGCGTGTACTTGGTACACAGACATACAGAGGCAACACACCCATGCACATTAAAAGAATATAATAAAATTGGTAATAGGGTTTTTTTTTTTTTTTGAGACAGGGTTTCTGTGTAGCCCTGGCTGTCCTCGAACTCAGAAATCCACCTGCCTCTGCCTCCCAAGTGCTAGGATTAAAGGCGTAGGCCACCACTGCCCGGCAAAGTATTATTCTTATATTGTAGATACTAGGAGATTAGGCTGAAGATTTTTCATGAAACTCAATTGCATACGAAACAAGTAACCAGGAATATATAAGCAAAGGACTGAAGACATCAAAAAGGAAAGACAAATGGGTAACGATGAGGAAGAGGAGGATAGGATAATAAACATATAAAGAGGCACTGGCTGCGCCTTCGGAGAAGAGGTGGCCGCCGAGCGGAAATGGTTGTGGACTATGTCTGTGTGGCTTCGTGGGGCTCGGCCGCGCAGAATGAAGGAGTCTGAAGACCTTCGGATGCCCAGAACCTGTAGGCCGCACTGTGAACTTATTCTTAACCGAGGGAGTGTTGGGGGGACGCTGATGTGGCACCAAAAAAAAATGAACAAAGCTCCTCAGCCCACGGGCCCCCCACCCGCCAGGTCCCCTGAACTCCCTCAGCCAGTGTTTCCCCCAGAGCAGGCTGCACCAATGGTGTATAGCATGGCTCAAGCGACGCAAATGAACACGCCTTCTCAGCCCCGCCAGCACTTCTACCCTGGCAGGGCCCAGCCCCCTAGCAGTGCAGCCTCCCTCCGTCCTGGCCCAGCTCCTCACCTCTACCCTGCTGGACCCAAGTAATGAAGATCCCTTCTCAGATCTCCTACTCAGCCTCTCAAGGAGCCTGTTATATCCCTGCACAGGGCCGCTCCACATGTTGTCCCAACACAGCAGTACCCAGTGCAGCCAGGAGCCCCAGGCTTCTAGCCAGGTGCAAGACTACTGAATTTGGGACCTAGGCTGGAGCCAATTATACAGCCCAAGGTGTGCAGCAGTTTCCTGCTAGTGTGGCTCCTGCTCCAGTTCTGATGAACCAGCTACCCCAGACTGCTCCTACGAGGGAATGGATGAGGACATGGTGAAGAAAGCCGCCTTCTACAGCTGGGAAAGCAGCAGGGTCCCTGCTGAACAGCAGGCAAGGGTGTGGCCCTTAAATCTGTCACAGCGTTCTTCAACTGGCTTTGTGAGGCTGAGGACAAGGAGTCTGATCACAACTGATGGCGGATGGGGCAGGGAACTTGGAGCCATGGACATGTGGATGGCCCAGCCAACCAGCCAGCCTGGACTGCAGGGGGGTGCGGCAGCAGTGGCAGTGGATGCCTGTAGTACGATGTGTCTTGGGCTAATAAAAGTGGCTGATGAGGCAGGATGGCTTGGGGCCGCCTGTGCCCCCCCCCTCCCCCCAGGATACTGCCAAGTGTTTCTTTCCTCCCCGCAGGGCACAGAGACACATACAGTCTTGAAATTTGGTGTGTCTTTGCGGGGAGAGGGACACTACGGTCTGCCTCTATGGTCCTTTTTTTTTATTTTCTGAAATCACTCTTGGGACTGCCGTCCTCGCTGCTGGGGGCATATGCTCCAGCCCCCTGCACCACCCCTGCTGCTACCTGGGTAGGGGAAGGGGGGGGGCAATGCCTGTAATGATTAAACATGAATTAAAAAAAAAAACATATAAAAAGGTCAAGCATGAAGCTTGATTAATTAGTTTCCTTAGCTACAGATTTACCTATTTGTTTTGGTTGCTACATTGTTCTGTTTTGTAACTAATTTATACTTATTTCTTGAGGGATTTAGGAAATCAGTTGTAGTTTAAAAAATAATGAATTCGCCGGGCGGTGGTGGCGCACATCTCTAATCCCAGCACTTGGGAGGCAGAGGCAGGCAGATTTCTGAGTTCGAGGCCAACCTGGTCTACAGAGTGAGTTCCAGGA
Source organism: Rhabdomys pumilio (assembly GCA_030674055.1). Classification (NCBI taxonomy): domain Eukaryota; kingdom Metazoa; phylum Chordata; class Mammalia; order Rodentia; family Muridae; genus Rhabdomys; species Rhabdomys pumilio. The sequence goes on along the minus strand of JANHMN010000014.1, from coordinate 19,912,198 downwards.
CAGCCAGGGCTACTCAGAGAAACCCTGTCTCGAAAAAAACCAAAAAAAAAAAAAAAAAAAAAACCCAAAAAAAAAAAAAGAATTCAAATAACTAACTTCTAATTAATTCTTCTAACAAAGGTAAAGATTGCCTGAACACTAATTGGCTTCAACATTTGTGTACTTGTTAAGTGTAATTTAATTTTAAATACACACTTATCAGTGTAAATACACACTGATAAGTGTGTATTTAAAATGAACTGAGGGATCATACAATTTGCTTAAACTACATAAATCCCAGTCAATGTATAAATTTTCTCTCTCTCTTTTTTTTTTTCCAAGACAGGGTTTCTCTGTGTAGCCGTGCCTGTCCTGGAACTCACTCTGTAGACCAGGCTGGCCTCGAACTCAGAAATCCGCCTGCCTCTGCCTCCCAAGTGCTGGGATTAAAGGCTTGCGCCACCACCGCCCGGCATGTATAAATGTGTAAACTGTGGTCTTATTTCTCTTGCACCGTGTAGTGTGTGGTGTGTGTTGGCTCCCAGGGGTTGTACTTAGCGAGTGACATCATACTTTGCCCCTCTCCTGCTTCTGCAGGCGTGGCTGAGTTCCCAGCGCAGGCTGTGCATCGGTGTCGCTGCTTTCATCCCCAGATTCAATCACTCTCTGCTCAGGTTCTTCTTCAAGGAATTCTTCTGAGCTCTCTGATGTTCGTGTAGCATACTCTATTCTAGAAAACAAACCAAAACCATTCTTGTTGTTTCTCATTATGGATCAAGATAAAATTTCAAGGATCCATTTTTTGGGACAGTACAGGAGATGAAATCAGGAACTCTGGTACAGTCAAAGCAAGAATTGTACAATCCCAGCCCTTTAAATTACCTAGGCTTTCTTGGGATTCACAATCCTCCAGTCTCAGTATACCAGAATCCCTTCTTAACAAACTAACATTTTAGAATTAATAAACCTTATTCCATCACCTTTAGATCCTGAATGTACAAAACTAATCTTTTCATCCTGATGAATTTATTCTTTTTCTTACCTATTTAATGAAAAATATCACCACCACCTCTATTTAAACTGGACCTTTCATCTATTCTATTGATGTGAACATTTTACTTCCAACACTCAGTACAAGATCACAAGTACTATCTATAATCATAAATACTTATTATTTGATATATACCCAAAGGACTTGACATCATACTTTACAAATAATTGCTCAGCCATGTTCACTGTCACTTTATTTATAATAGCTAGGAAATGGAAACAACCCAAATGTTCTTCAGTTGATGAATGGATAGTGAAAATATAAATATGTAACATGGACTTCTATTCAGCTGTACAGAAAAATGAAAGTCAGTGAATGGATGGATGTTGGGGACCGCTCTGTCAGTGTTGGGACCCACACTGCCAAAAGCCTTGGGGGCTAAGTTGTTAGAGCCCGTACTGCCCCAGGCTGCTCCGGTCTGCAGTTAGGGTTCAGCAAGAGAGAGAGTGAGGACAGATGCGAAGAATGGAGACCAGACAGAGTGTGATTCAATCCCGTTTATTCTTCAGTCTCTCTTCTTTTCTCCAAGTCCCTAGTCTTGAGATACTAGTCCTTAGTTCCTAGTCCCTAGTGCCTCCAAGTTCCAAGTTTCTTCTTCCAAGTACTAAGTGCCTAATTCTCTGTTGCAAGTGTTTAAACTAATTCCTAGTTCCAAGTTGTACAACTCTAATTCCAAGTTCTTCCTCCAAGTGCCAAGTACCTAATACCTAATTCTCTGTTCCAAGTTGTACTCATGTCAAGTAATCTGTTGTCTGGTTCTCTGATCTCTCTTCTGTCTGCCTCTTGCCTTTTATATGTCTCACTTCTAAGCCACGCCTCTAAGTCATGCCCTTAAGTCAAGCCCTTAGGTCTTATCTCTAAATCTGATCTCTAAGTCACTCCCTTAAGTCTCAGCTCTAAATCACACCTTTAAGTCTCACACACCCAAAGGAAGATCCTGGGTATCTAAAACAAGATGTTATTTATCAGAGTGTGCTCAGTTGTTGTAGGCTAATGTAATCAAGTCTCTTATCAGGGTATATGGCTCAAGATGGCTGCAAGGGTGATAGCCACCTTCTGTCGGCTCCCCACAGATGGAAGCAGAAAATATACACTGGGGTGTTTTGAAAGCTAAAGTCTCTGATGGGCTCCACAGTTTGAATTCTCAGTGCCTAGTTGATGGAACTGTTTGGGAATGATTAGGTGGTGTGTCACTGGGGTGGGGTTGACATTTCAGGACTCCCAGTGTGCTCTCTGCTTCCTGTTTGTGGATCAGGATGAGCTCTCAGCTGCTGTCAGAGAGCCATGCTCTCCTGTCTCTTGCCATACTCTATCATTATGGAGATAGACTTCTATCCCTCTGGAATGTCAACCTCCAAATGAACCCTTCTGATAAGTTGAGTCTGCCACGGTCTTTTATCAGAGCAACAGAAAAGGAACTATGTAGCTGGTGCCAGGTGAGCTACTGCCGTGACAGAAGTGACTATCTGGTTTTTTTATTTTATTTTTTATTTTTGTAGGAATATGGAAGACTTTGGGACTTTGGACTAGAAAAAAACAGTTCAATGCTGTAAGCAGAGCCTAACCAGCCATCCCAGTCAGAGCTTGGAAGACAGTAGTGCAGAAAACAATGTGGACTATGGAAACCAAGATGGAGAAACCTGAGGGGAAGGGAATAGTAGCAATCTAGATACCATTCAGGTGATGTTATAAAGAATGCGACTGCCTCCTGCTCCAGTTCTAAGAACTTGCCTGACATGAAACTGAAAAGTAATGGAACAATTTCTTCAGAGGAGATTTCAAGGCAGTCTAATGTGTCTTGAAATCACTAATAACACCAGGCGGTGGTGGCGCACGCCTTTAATCCCAGCACTTGGGAGGCAGAGGCAGGCAGATTTCTGAGTTCCAGGACAGCCTGGTCTACAGAGTGAGTTCCAGGACAGCCAGGACTACACAGAGAAACCCTGTCTCGAAAAGCAAAAAACAAAAAAACAAAACAAAAAAAAACAAAAAACAACAAAAAAAAATCACTAATAACCAACCACTCTGCAATGTAGTTGTTACTAACAATCACTTGCATGCAGGTGAACAATGAAAAAGTACAAGTGGGGAAAAAGGAAATACAAACCATACAGTTTAAAAAGAAAAGGTACACCATGAGACACAGAGCTACAGGACTTGAGTTTTCTCTGACAGTTTCTGTCTTGTTTTAGTCCAGCATTTCCTCACAATGCCTTTGTCCTCCCTCAACACATATTCTGTGCCTGTATGTTGAACTATGTAATTTGCTTTTTGATTCTGATTTTACAGAGGTTATAATTAAGCGATTGCCTTGAGTCTCTGAGTGTCTTTGAACATTGGACTTTTTAAGTATTGAGACTGAAAATTTATGGTGACTTCTGAAGTTGGATTAAATGCACTTTGCATTATGATATGACCATAAGACAATGTTGGTCAGGGAGTAGAATCTGGTGGTTTCAATGAAGATCCCCAGGGGTTACAAATTAGAGACAGAGTTGGAGAAGGACACAGGAAGAGTTGGAGGGGAGAGGATGGGGTAGAGAGACGTAAATACAGTCCTTGGAGCTGAAACGACACGTGTGCTGGAGGTGGAGTAGAGCATGCCTTTAATTCCAGTCCTGGGGAGGCAGAGGCACTGGCTCTCTCTGTGACTTTAAGGCCTCAGTACACAGTGAGTTCCATGACAGCCAAAGCTACACAGAGAAACCCTGTCATAGAAAGAAATTAAATATGTGGGGCTCTAGATTCGATACCTACCATATCATGTAAAAATAATCAAAACCAAACAGATGGCATACTAGATTGAGCCTACAGGGCAGAGCTGGAAGGCCTTGAAGCTACGACATCTTTCTTAACTCTGCTTACAAAACTGTACTTATGTCTGAAGCCCTGACCAAAAGAAACATGTGAACAGTGATAGAGAACACACAGTATATCTGTGCTCACAGGAACACACACAGCACACATATGCACACACACATAAAAATCCACCCCCCACCAATCACAAATATAAAGTCATTACTTTAAATAAGTACTTGGGAGAATACTGCATAGTTATCTAAACATATTATTCATTTCACACATTTTATTTATATTTATCTTTAGTATACATATTTTATTAAAACATACCATCTACGGGCAGTGGGAGCATCCCAGCACTTGGGAGGCAGAGGCAGGTGGATTTCTGAATTCGAGGCCAGCCTGGTCTACAGAGTGAGTTCCAGGACAGTCAGGGCTACTCAGAGAAACCGTATCTCTAAAGACCAAAACAAACAAACAAACAAACAAACAAAAAGAAAACAAAAAAGTAAAAAAACATACCATTTAATTATCTCAATCTAAAATTATTTAATAATTAACAGATGTTTTTGAGTATATAATGTGACATCTAAGAGAGCAAAGCTATCAATTAACTAATGATTGGATTGAATGGTTAGTAGGAAAACAGTCTAATTTTCTTATAAACTATAATATCTTGGTTTCTATCAGATGCCAATCAAGGGCTGTGGAGATGGTTCAGTAGAGAGCTGGTAAAGCACACACACTGTTCAGATAGTAACACTCCTAGGAAGCCTGACCGGTAATCTTGTAGCAGCAGCTAGGTACAAACCCTTACAAGGATACCCGCTGGACAGCAGTACAGCAGCTCCACCTTCAGGACTAGATACCCACAGTACAGAAGCAACAACACACAAAACAGTCTGAGTGAAAATCAAGTGTTCCTCACTTGTTTATGGAAGCCATAGGTGTAGTCTGGGCAGAGTTTTCATCTTCACCTTGAGAACTACTAAATTCGGAATCCTGAAAACGCTTTCCAATCTTTGGTCGCTTTAGGTGACTGCTCCGAGTACGAGTGGAAACAGGAGTCTTTTCTGGACCTGAGGGAAAACCAGTAAAACTGCATTTGACTATGCATGGAAAGGACTACCTACTAAAACACACACAAATGCAACATCTGCAGCAAGACAACCCACTGCCCCGTTATACAGTGTCTTCCTTCCTGCAGATCCAGCTCAGAGAACAATTGTCAGCACTTGTTTTCATTATAAAATAATGGCTAATGTTCACTCTGCATATTCCTACATCATCACGAGGATTACTGTGTCTGCACTTTCATCCATGTTCTCTCTTACTGATTTTGGGGGGATGATGTGGATGCTATGATCCCCATGCTACAGGTAGAGAAGGGGGTGCTCCCCAGCACCCTCGGTGTTCACACAGTAACATCAGAGGCAGTGGTAGTGGAGGAGAGCCCAGGCTGGAACACTTACTACAACAAGTGATTTCAGTGATTCTCTTACCTTCAGAAGTGCCAGCAAAGGCATCTTTTAGGGAATGGATCTAAAATAGAGATAAAGATTAAAATCTAAAGTTTTAAGCTATTCTTTCTCACTATGGACCTCTTTTGTTCATAGCTTCAAAGAAAAATATTTAATTGTATTCAAATAGTACTTTTTGTTAAGAAATCTGCCTTCAAAATTAAAAGATTATTTACAGCCCTTGGTTCATTACAAGCCTAGGAATTTATGGGAGGATCTGAAATCTCCAGCCATCTGCTCTGCTGGGTGAAGGGCTGCTGCTGAGGTTGTTGTTGTGTTGTTTTCACAGAACGTTCCCATGGACATCTCCTGCTGATGAACTACAACTACACCTAAAGGCTCTCAACATCGAGCTTCATTTCCAAAGCAAGTGCCTCCCAACAGACAGTTCAGTTCATCTGATTTCACACTAAACCCATCTCAAGATAAATTCCTAAAGTTTGTCTACATTGATGGCAACAATTAGTCATTCCAGTTAAAACCTATGTAATAGTAATGAGATAGTCCTAATCTCATTCAACCAATCACAAAGCTTGCTGGTCTGGAATGAAGGCTCTTTCAGAGCTATCCTGTCTGATCACCATTGTTTTATCCAGGCCTTTATTATCTTCACCTGTACAATCCCAAACAGCTTCACAGGTCAAGTATTCCCCTCTTTAACTGCATCCTATGTAATCCTTTACACCCAATAAAAGAATGTTTCCCAATCACAAGCTGTATGACTGACTCTTTTGCTTAAAACTTAAATCAACACCTTATGACTGTACAGAATACAAACTAAAAAAACCTCTTCAATATTTTCTCTTTTTTAAACATTTCTTTTACATTCTAACTTCTAAAATGCCCTAATAGCTTTTCATGGACCTCCCACCTCCCCTTCAAGTCATCCTTGTGCTATGCTACAATAAATAAGACAGTTATCATCCTGTAGAATACTTACTGCCTTAACAATAGATCATCTAGTTCTCTCACGTATACAAGAACCATACCTTTGAATGTCCACTTCTTGCGCTGATACCTACTCCATTACAAAATTCCAACCACTCAATTTATCCACTCCACACTTACTGAACTACAACGTGGTATGCACACAGACATTCTATTACTGTATCTTTTATTTCAGAGTAGCTAGTAGAACTATGTGAATGTGACGATGCCAGTTAAAAAAATAGTACATGTTTTGAGGTACAAATTATCCCAATCCAATCATTAAATAATGTACATAATAACTGTCACACTGTACTTAATAAACACACTCAAATATGTGTCATTATAGACTGTGGCAAATGCACAATAAAAATCTTGCCTTCAAGAAGTCTGTTATTCCACTAGAAAGATAAAAATGAATAGATAAAAAAAAAAAATAGATAAAAAGATTCAAAGATACACACATGTAATGATTTATGTACACAAATAAGTACAAGCAAGCAAAAATCATCACCTAAAGAATAAGCCATGTACTAAAATAAAACTACTAATAAGTGGTTATAATTTTTAACTAAAACATTAAAGTAGTAAGAAAATGAACTTAAAAAATGACGGAATATACATTTATGCTATTAACCTTATGACATACAGTTACTACAGTATATTCTCATTCAAATGACATTCAAAATCATTTGGTATTATATTAAAATAAACTATAATAAAGTATAGCCTTTATTACACTTGTGGGAAGAGCATAATTTCTAGTTTTCCCTGATTTTATGAAAACTGAAAATACTATGTGAGTGTGTATCTGAAAAATATGAGCTGTAACATGAACAGAACAGGGCATGCCAGGCACGATGGCACACATTTAGTCTGAGAACTCGAGGGGAAGAGGTAGGTGGGACTTTGTGAATTCTAGTCCAGCCAGGGCAACTTAATGAGACACTGTCTCAATAATAAACAATACATATGTGTATATCTTAAATTAGTTTTAATTACCTTACAATACTGGAAGCATCATTACAAATCTTTTTCAAAAAGCATTAAATCTTTAATAATCAACTGACAGAAGCCACCAAGAAAATGAATGCAATTGAAATTACCTAAGCTTAGGTAATAAATGTTTGAAACTTGGATACAAACCCTTACAATCTGAGCTATTTATGAGGCTGAGGCAGGATATTTTCAAGTTCAAACTAGGCTAAAATATAGGCCTATCTGAGCAACATGGTGTAACCCACCTCAAAATAAAAAGTAAAAAAGGGCTGCACTGGGGGTGTAATTTAGTGGTAAAACGCTTGCCTAGAATACACAAGATCCAACATTCAGTGCCCACTATCACCAAAACAAGCAACAAACACAAATGACACAAAACATTACAATTTCCTACAATGCTCAAAGGTGTACCTGCAGCTCACTAGAATGACTCTCTTCCATTCCAGGTTCATATTCCGGTACAGCAGCAAGACCATATTCTCCAGACACAGGCCTTTTGGCTTCATACTGAGAAACATCTATGTGAAGAAAACACTTTAAATTATGAACCAATCCTGTTTGATTTTTATTTTAATACTATTTGATCTTCCCAAATTTCCAAGAGCAGAATATATAAACAGGAATCAAGAGTCTAGTTACGTCTCCTTTACAACATCTTGTAACTAATCCACTGATCCACAAAACCTAATCCATGCTTCTTTATAATATACTTATTTTTTACTCCCGATTTTTACTGAATTCACTGTTTGGGCTAGTCTGGGTCAGTTTTTGTTTTTGCCCTTTACAAGAATCACAGATGCTCTTAAGTGTTGAGCCATCTCTCCAGCCCCCTGTACACCTATTATTATTAGTGACTCAAAAGCAAAAGCACAATAAAAATTTCAAATATTAAAAGAGAATCTGTGTGATGCTCCGCCCAAGGACTGGCACTATCAGAAGGTGTGGCCTTGTTGGAGTAGGTGTTTCACTGTGGGTGTGGGCTATATAAGACCCTCGTCCTAGCTGCCTAGCAGTCAGTATTCTGCTAGCAGCCTTCAGATGAAGATGTAGAACTCTAAGCTCCTCCTGCACCATGCCTGCCTGGATGCTGCCATGTTCCTGCCTTGATGATAATGGACTGAAACTCTGAACCTGTAAGTCAGCTCCAATTAAATGGTGTCCTTTATAAGACTTGCCTTGGTCATGGTGTCTGTTTACAGCAGTAAACCCTAACTAAGTCTACAATCAGAAAGATCACAACGCTGCTGTGAGGTTTAAGACACCACCACTATTATTGGGTGCTGCTTTTTAAACTGTCTCATATTCTACTAGTCTTACCTGTGACTTTAATAGCCTCTCTCTGTAATGCTCTGGTGACTGGTGTTCGCTGATGCCAGTGACCCACACCTTCAACTTCCCAAAGAAGTTCATGGTCTCCTGGGTACTTTTCAAAGTATTGTTTGGAAGCTGCAAAACACATTTAACAATTTCCCAGAAATCTCAAATGGCAAACAGAACAGAGGGAAGTCGGGTTCCCAGGTCAGTCAATGAGGAACATAACCTTTGCGCCAAAAAACATGACCGAGGTAACTCAGAGTCAACAGTAGTCTCAGTCACAGGTAAAAATCTTGAGGCTGGAAGGATGGCTTTGTGGTTAAGAGCATTTGCTGCTCTTCCAGAGGATCTGAGTTTGGTTCCCAGAACCCATATGATTGCTCACAACCATCTGTAACTCCAATTCCAGGGGATCCAATGCCCTCTCTGACCTCCACAGGCACTGGCACTCACATGGTACAGATACATAGGCCAAACAATCACATAAAATGATAAATGTATCTTTTTCAAAAAGTAAATATTTTACACTTCATATAACAGGTTTAAGTGATAAATCTAAAGAATGTCAGTACATGTGCAACAACAGTCACTACGTAAAGTTTAAAATGACACTACACAAATGAGAGAGGAAAACATATGACAGTCTGTCAAAATGAGTCACAAAAAAGGAGGCCACACTGTAGTAACATGCATCGTAAAGCCTTTGTGTCTGGCTTTGAGTGAAATGTATATATAGTAAAGCCTTTGCTACGTCTGGGTTCATCAGTAAAGGCTGAGAAAACTCAAAAGCAACTGAGATTTGTGAGGGCTGTCTGTTCTCTTGGGCAGCAAGGGCAAAATATCTCTGGTATTTGAAACCTTTTACAGCCCCAATTAACCTTGTATAGTGTTTGAATAAAGTAACTGGAGTGAGCTAGCTGGGTGTCAGTCTTTTCCAAGAAGGCCGAACCCCTCTGCTTCTTCCGAAAATGAACATTAAACAACATCAATTACTTATCTGATCACACCTGGGTGATCTAACTAGAACAGACCATTCAAAGGGTGCAGTTATAAGGGCATTCACACTGTGCATGAGATAAGTTCTGGACACGGTAATGGTGCATACACAGCACTATGCGCACCTCCACAGAACTCACATACCAAATGACAAACATCACCAGAATTGTAAAGACTGTTAACAAAAAACAATCACAAACACATAATGCTTTAAAAAGTTAGAGACATGCAAACACTGACACCCTGAGAAAGAAGGATGCACAGATTTCAGGAGTTCAACTGTCTAGAGAGCAAAGGCAAAGGAAAGGATGGAATTACTAATAGTTCCAAAGGAAATATGAATGATCTGTACAAAGCACTCGTATCGAAAATGCTGTTTCCAATTTCAGAGTTATTCATATTTGAAATACTTGCATGCTTTATTATTGGGCATACTTAATCTGAAAATTTAAAATGCTCTGAAACATTTTGGCTGACATATGCTAAATAAGTTTCAGACCTGGAGCAATTTCCATTTTGGTGAAGCACACGCTCAGCCTAGATGTAATTCTCATTAAAAACAAACTTGTCAAAGCTGTCTAATCTGCATACTGAATACAAGGACAGCAGGATGCTATTCTATCGTGTGAGCAAATTATGAGTGTCTAGTGCAAATCCACAGACTGACTAGAACTGGGCATTGTCTAGTTCTCCTCTCAAATTATAAAGCTATACCCCTGGGTGTAATAAGAAAAGTACTTCCTGGAGCAACAGCATTTCTAACCAAAGGTAACTCCCACACAAACGTGTGTAAATGCTCACCAAGACTGCTCTGAAGCCACCAGGTAGGCAGCTCTTAACCCGAAGGCTTGAGACACAAGTTTTGGATTTCAATTCAGATTTTTAGTTATCTGCCAACCTTAAATACAGACCACGCCTTTGACCTATAGTCAGCTGTCTGCCCATCTCCTCTGCTGACCGCAAGTCAAAGGCATGGCTTCTGTTCTTCCTTCTTCTCCATCTCTCTCCTCCTGGCAGCTGCTGGACTCAGGTCTTGGCAATCTTGTGGTTTTCCTCTCAAACTCTCAAGTTTGATTCTCAAGCTTCCTTCTGAGTCTGTTTTTAAATTTTTTAATAAAGGACTAAGAATCTGTAAAAGGAAATTCTAATTCCTCAGTAACATGTGTCTTACTCAATTTTATGTTTGGAAGAACATAAACTTGCAGGAAACAAAACCAGAATTAGAAGAGAAAAAAAACAAAACAAACAAAAAAAAAACAAAACAAAACAAAACAAAAAAAAGCACCATTAGTGCTGCTATACAGTCTCTGCAAACTATTTCTTTAATGTGTATGGGTGTTTTGCCTTCATGTATGTCTGTGCACTACATGTGTGCCTGCTGCCCATAGAGGCCAGAAGATAGACTAAATAAGCTTTGGGGAAAAAAAGAAAACAGCCTTGCAAAAATTGTTACAAACTCCTTGGCATGTACCCAGAACCTGGAGGTTAAGACAGAAGGATCATTATTTCAAAGCCAGCCTGTCTCCATTTAAAATTTTTTAAACATTTAAAAAATAAAAAAGTTATCCTCAAGCTGGAGAGATGTCTCAGCAGTTAACAGCATTGACTGCTCTTCTGGAGGTCATGAGTTCAATACCCAGCAACCACATGGTGGCTCACAACCATCTGTAATGGGATCCTATATACTCTTCTGGTGTGTGTCTGAAGACAGCTACAGTGTACTCATATAAGTAAAAATAAATAAATAATATTTTTTTAAAAAAGTTATTCTCTACATAACAACTAGATATCAGAAAATAAAATTACACTTGTAAAGTTAAGTCCTAGAAAGTGAAAACTTCCAATCTCACTTAAAACTGATCTTTACAATATTCTGGGGAAACAAATTGTAGGTGACATCAAGTTTAACATTTTTCAGCTCAGTCCACTTACCTGTGTACATGAGAGAAGACAGTGGATAGCGTAAGCCAAGTGCATCTTCTGTAAAGGAATCAACAAAATCCTCCAGCATATGAAGGCCCAAATCTTTTCCTCTATATTTCTTCCTTATAAACATTGTATCAAGAACTGGCAGTTGGTAATTCTGAGTAAGAAATGAGGCACATAAGCTTCCTGCAGTAGTAAGAGAAACCAAAGAATTCATACATTAAGTTACACATACATTTAGTAAATACAAGTTAACATTTCTGAAAATAGCTTTCCCTTATGTCAAGAAGCACACTAAAAATGTATATATTCTGTAATAAAGTGTATTACAACTTTTGTTATATACTATAATGTATATGTGTGATAATAAGAATAGCTGTTATTTTATCTTTGCCAACAGTAAGTAATATAGGACAAACAGCTTATTACCATTTCCAGACAGATAGACAGACTATGACTATATGTCGACTACACTATTACTATCTTTAGACATAACCTAGCTTTTTCCCATCTCCTCCACAAACTGAAACATCTAAAACCATGAGCTAAAAATAAATTTTCTTTCAATTGCTTTTGCTCAGATACATGGTCACAGCAACCAGCAAGTCTGACTAGAACACTATACAAGAAAATGTTATTTGGTCATAAGAAGAAATGAAGAGCTAGAACTGGAAAACTAGAACAGCTCAGCAGAACCTGGGATTGGTTCTCAGCACCCATGGCTAACAGACATCCATTAACTCCAGCCCACCTCTGATCTCTGAGGGCACAAGACATGCACATGGTACACATACATACAAGAAAACAAAACAGTAATACAGATATAATACATATAATTTTTTTCAAAGAAGTGAAATACTGATACACACTACAATATATTATATGAGATGTGGAAAAAGATTGTTAAGCCAAGGAGTGGGGGTGGGGGGAAGCTAGATACAAGCCACATAACATACGACCTAGATTAATTAGTGGAGTGACTATTTATTGTATACAGATTGTATATAGTATACTACTGTAAACAGATTTTCTTATTTTATAATAAAAATGATATAAAACTGGTGAAACATAATACATCTGAAATGAGTAAATTTTGTAGTATATGAATATACAACTTATTTAAAATATAAATAAAATAGCAATTTACACCTTTGATGTATACCATTTATAATCAAATTCTGCAGAGACAAATCTGAAGGTATGTTCCCTCAAGTTTACCCATTTTCTCAGTAAATCTCGACATCCATTTGCCCAGTTACTCTGAGCAAAAAGCCCAGCCCTCACACCTGGTTCTTTCTGCAGTCTACAACAGCCCATCAGAAATCCTGCATCAGGAATAGTACAATGCCTTGGGCCTTGTTTCCTTTGCCCAGGCCACAGCACTGATAACAGGCTTTCCAAAGCAGTGCTCACAATAACCAGCTGAAAGGAAATGAGACAGTTAGACTTGTCACTACATTCTCAACCCTGCTGTCATGCTTTGTATTGGTGAGTTGGCATGAGCAGTTTCAGCTCACTGCGAAGCTGGCTCTGGAGGTCCCTCCCCATTTCAAACCTAAACACGTTTGTCTTAAATATCCTCTAAGGCCCCTTGTCTAGGCATGTGCCCCCACCACAAAAATAAAACAAAGAGACAAACAAAATAAAACAAAACCAGCACTGTGACAGACAGAGAGGGAAGAGAACAAAACAGCTCAAGGACAAAAACATGTTCTAAAACCAACTAAAAGTCAATAATGAAACAAGGGTCTACATACAGCCCTGAGTTTTGTTTCCAGATAATAATATGTGGTAAGTAGAATCAAACTAAAAGGGGTAAACTATTTCCAACAAATGTTACTACTATTTATCCCATGATATAAGAGTGCAGAGAAGTTGGAAGTTCAGTCATGGGAAGCTCAACCCTGAAGAGAAAGCTCAACAGAAAACTTCAGCTAACTGTCTCATTTCCTTTCAGCTGGTTATTGTGAGCACCAGACTTGATGCTGTTATTGCTATCTGCTGGGAGCTTTCCTGGGGAGACTCTGCTCAGTCAGGAACTCTCCTGACCTGGAACTCCAGCTGGGAGCCTTAATGATGCTTCCCATTGGGCTTCTGATGGATTTGATGACATTACCTGTTAACTGTTACTTATTCTTTTACTTGGAAGCCTCTGTGAGGGCAGGGGTGGGGGGTGGGGGTGGGGGGTGGGGGGTGGGGGGTGGTGGTGGTGGTGGTTGGAATGACACAAGGGAGACTTTCTATCAGCAACTCTAGTTACCTGCCTCAATGGGGCTTTCCCAACTGATTTCTGCTGGACATTTTAAGCACCTTATTTAAAGGTGTTCTGCTATCGATCTTGATATTTATTCTTATTGTGGTTTGCTATGTATTTTAGAAACTCACTCATTCAAAACCAATACTATGAGTAGAGATGGATCAACTGTTTAGAACACTCATTCTTGCAAAGGACCTGAGTTCAGTTCTTAGCACATATATGGTGGCTCATAACCATCCTTAACTCTAGTTCCATCAGATCTGACCTCCTCTTCGGACTTGTGTGGGTACCATACACATATATGGTAAATAGAATCAACTAAAAAGGGTAAACTATTTCCACATATGTGTGGGTACATGATACACATATGCACATGCAGGCAAAACACTCATACATATAAAATAAAAAAATAAACAGCTGCATTTTTGTTGTTGTTGTTGTTCAGTGTTCCTGTGCTAGGAGTTATGTGACTTATCTCAGCACTTACTCACTTTCTTTTTAAAAAAAATACAACTTTTACTCTCAGGTGAAATAGACTTAAATTTCTAGTGAATTTGTCCTCACATTGGGCACTACTTTGTTGAGGGAGATATTTAAACCGGCAGAACCGCCATGTTCCCAACTAGACAAGGCCTGAAGCCACACCTCAGCTCAGGCCCTGGCTCAGGCAGTCAGCTCAGGCACCAGGGACACTGGACCTGCCAATCTCCCACACTGTCTCCACAAGGCTGGGCTGAGCCCAGACCATCCCACCATCCACGCAGTACCTGGTATGAATGAAACTCTAATGCTTAATGATCCATCAAAGCTTTATATGTTTGGTAATGCTCAATAACAACATACCCATACAATTAGAGGTGTTTCCCAATTAACTAACCTAGATATAAGTTGTTACCCAGGACTGTTCTCCATACCTGTGTGGCTCTCCATCCTCCTATATCACTGTCTCTCCCCAACTCTTCCTCTCCTTTCTCCTCCCAACTAGCGGGGAAAATTTCCCACTACAAGTCATGACTTAGTTTGCTGCAAGTGATCCTCTGGACTAAACCAACACCTGCACACTCTGGGCACCCTGGACCTGGATTCCTAGTGCTGCCTGGTGCCTTTTAAAAGACCATGAAGGAGTTAGGCAGAGGTGGAGCATCCTTTACTCCTAGCACTCAGGTGGGAGAGGCAGGTGCATCTCTGTCTACAAGAGTTACAGAACAGCAGGGGCTACACAAAGAAACCCTTGTTTTCTTGGGGGCAGGGGGCAGCAAAAAAAGATGGTGTTATTGTCCATCCTGAAACCACTTCTTCCCTTTACCACAGAGCAGAATTCACTCTCTTTTTGGCCTAGAAACCTTTTAAGGTACAACTTCTACCCTCTCCAAATTCTACCACTCACTCTATAAACCAGGCTTGGAAGCCATCCGCAATTTCTGAAGTATTCAAACCTGTTTCTTCACTTTCACTTCCTGAGAGTCTCTTCTGACACCTCACACTTCCTACTACTCCATCAGCTCATTCAAAAAACCTTCTAACCACTCCATCTAAAATAGTTTTTGTTTTGTTTTTTTGTTTTGTTTTTCGAGACAGGGTTTCTCTGTATAGCCCTGGCTGTCCTGGAACTCACTCTGTAGACCAGGCTGGCCTCAAACTCAGAAATCTGCCTGCCTCTGCCTCCCAAGTGCTGGGATTAAAGGCGTGTGCCACCACTGCTCGGCTAAAATAGATTTTTTGACACCCTCTCTTTAATCGACTTGATTTTTTTCCTAGCACCTACTTGTCTGCTCATTAGCCTCTCTCCCTCTAAAATCAAGTTCCTTAAGGACAGAGTTTGCAAAACTTCTACTGTTCTCAGTATGTCCCTCTTATTCTTTCTCCCTACTGTTCCCTCCCCTATTCCTCATCTGTATGTCACCTAAAAATGGCATAAATAAACACACTTCAGTGATACTACTCAAGATTAACAGAAGTCACAAGCCTCTTCTGTCAGACCGAGCAGCTTCCGCATCTCAGGGAATTACTTCTTTGTACACCAAGAAAGTACTCCTTCACCTATTCCTTCACTGCCTTAAAACCACCTTTAGCATCTCATAAAAGTGTCAGTGTGTAGCTATCTTTCCCAAGATGTATGATGTGAACACCAAACAAATTAGGTGACCATTCTTCATGTTTTTTAAGTCAGTTTAAATGTTAGCTATCTAAAAGAAACCAACTCAGGAAAACTTGGTAAGGGTCTAGTTTGGGCTTGAGTAATGATTCCCCTCACAAATAACCAGAAGATGTTTCAAATTACCTGACACTGTAAATTTTAGACACAGACTAAATGTCATTAATTTAAAACAAAGTAATTACTATTCATCTTCAGATAGCTGAGGCTCAGACCTCATCTCAGGCAATGAACTCAATACACTCTATATTCTATTCTTTCCCACAAGCTTACATCTATCCTTCTCTAAGACTCTGAGAAAGGTTGCACAAGGAGGATGATATGGTACTTGTACGGTTTATCTCTAAAATCTATGCTGAAACATACTCCCCATTATAAGCACACGCTTTAATCCCACCACTCAGGAGAAAGAAGCAGGAGATCTCTATGTGTCTGAGAAGAGCCTGGTCTGCATAGCCAGCCTGGTCTGCACAGACCCTGTCTCAAGAGTTAGGACCAGGTAAGACCTTTTAAGAAGTGATTAGGAATCTACACTCATGCACACAAGATCAATGCGTCTATACTGACAACAGCCAATTTGACCCAGTTCTCTTCTGTGTTCCATCTCCCACCATGATGGCTGTGCTACTTGGAACTCAACCAAGAAAAAGCATCACCAGATGAGTAAGCATGCATTCTTTGTAACTTATCCTGTTGGTGGCCACTGCATCAGAAAATGGACTGAGACAGATATGTAACTCAATCACCAGTCATGACTCAAATTTGAATGAAGACTTTAAATACAAATTTCTTTACCTAAAGTGAAGACGTTCTGAACAGCATCACACCTGATGTAAAAGTACTGTATAATATTCAGCAGAGAAATTATAACATTGATATAAAGACTGTCCAGTGGCTAGGGAAACAGCTCAGTCAGTAAAATGTATGTCATACAAGCATGAGGACCTAAATTCAATCCCCAATACTTTTATAAAAAAGCCAGGTGCATGTCGGTGCACATCTGTGAATTTAATCCCTCCTAACTTCTACATGAAAAGGTCAGGCACAGGAGCAAGCACCTCTAATCCAACTGCTGGGGAGGTGGCAGCCAGTCTAGCCAACTCAGTGAGCTCCAGGTTCAGTGAGCAATTCTATCCTAACAAAGGTGAAGAGCGATTGAGGAAGAGACCAACATCAACCTCATATCTCCCTCCACTCATGAACACACACACACACACACACACACACACACACACACACACACACACA
>JANHMN010000014.1:19819845-19895017 GCA_030674055.1 Rhabdomys pumilio | reverse complement strand
ACACACACACACACACACACACACACACACACACACACACACACACACCCCTTTGGTTGGGACTCTTTTGCCCTCTTTTATAGCCTGAGAAACCATACCCTGTGATTTTTATCCCTCCAATTTTTAAAACTTAATATACAACAGTTATTTTATTCATCAAAATGGGAAAAAAAAAAGAATTGAAGAGACCAACTTTAAAAAGAAGTGAAGTAATTTTTACAGATTAAGGTTTTGTTAAATACAGAACAAGAAGAGATATTGGATAAAATGTTTGAGACCACAAACATTTCTAATTATATTCTATTAACTGCTGTCCTTTAAGACACTCATGGTGTAAGACAAACATATCCATGATTTTACATCTATGATTTTTATAAATACAAGGGAGTATGCAGGTCCAAGATAGGTTATAATTTATAATTCTCCTTGAAAACATAACTATACTGTTATTTGTTGCCAAGCCTGCATTTTATAAATACATTACAGATAGTCTCCTAAAAAGGAAAACAGAAGGCCAAGCATGGTGGCACGCCTTTAATCCCAGCACTCGGAGGCAGAGGCAGTCTCTTGAGTTTAAGACCAGCCTGGTCTACAGAGCAAGTTCTAGGCCAGACAGGGCCAGACAGAGAAACGCTGTCTCAAAAAAAAAGGGAAGGAAGAGGACAGGACAAGACAGGGGTGGGAGATGGGAGAAGGGGGAGGGTGAGATAAGGAGAAGGGGGATGGGATTGAAATGAGCACATTTTCAAGCAATCACAAATTTTTTTTTTTGGTTTTTCGAGACAGGGCTTCTCTGTGTAGCCCTGGCTGTCCTGGAACTCACTCTGTAGACCAGGCTGGAATCGAACTCAGATATCTGCCTGCCTCTATCTCCCAAGTGCTGGGATTAAAGGTGTGTGCCACCACCACCCGGCTGCAATCACAAATTTTGAGGATGCCTGTCCTTAACAGAACTTTCAACTTTGGAAGATACAGACATCTCATGGTCAACTGATGTCTAAAGCCAATGTACCTGTTTGGTTTTAAGACGTGCTCTAATTCTAATCTACTTGTGTCACAGAAGCATGTGAAAACAAGCATATGCCTTCCTTTGATGCACTCCAGGCTACTGGACACTAAGATTACCACGCCTACCTACAAAGAGCTGCGGGACAACTACACAGTAGAGAAAAAATGACATCAGTGCACTTCTGTCTGCCAGTCATCGTTTTCTTAAGATCTGGAATGATTCTTCTAATAAAGGAACTAAGGGAGCAAGCTCTATGCTACAGAGTTTCCAAATGCATACAGATTTGAGACAGCAAAGAGCTGAGATATAACAGGCAATTATCTTTATTTCTTTTAGTCTATTTTCCATTTTTAAGTATTTATTTTCCTGTCTTCACTTAAATGTTGATACTAATATTTGAAGTAAATTTCCTTCTGAATCTTTTGAGCAAAATAAATATGAAAATTTCTAACTTAAGAAATGGCTCCGGCCGGGCGGTGGTGGTGCACGCCTTTAATCCCAGCACTTGGGAGGCAGAGGCAGGCGGATTTCTGAGTTCCAGGCCAGCCTGGTCTACACAGTGAGTTCCAGGACAGCCAGGACTACACAGAGAAACCCTGTCTTGAAAAACCAAAAAAAAAAAAAAAAAAAAAAAAAAGAAATGGCTTCTATTCTCAGAAAGTAGTATTATTCTTATTTTAAAGTAATTCTTATTATTTCTATTTAAATCTAAATTACTAGTTTGGAAATATACAAAGACCATTACTTGCAGATATAATTTGGGTTCTACTGAAGAGGTTGACTAAATAACAGATTATGTTCAAAATACTAATTTATGAAAAACATAAAATATTAGATATGTGAAAAATCTAGAAGTTCAATATGCAAGACCATTCACCATACTGATGACATCCATGTCCTGAGATATAGTATTTATTATTATTATTATTATTAGCTATTAATGTATTAATAATATAAAAATCTAGAAGTTCAGTATGGGAGACTGCTGGGGACAGCATACGATGGCAAGGACTATATGCGGTAGGCCGGGACAGAGACATCTCAGTAGCCCATTCTCCTAACCTTAGCCCTGGACAACGGCTGTATAGATTTCATTTGTGCCTGACTGCTTTTCCGTTGGCCTTGATGTGCATAATTATTCTATTATATCTGACTTTCCTACTTCTTTCTCCTTCTGCTCTGGTGAATTTTGTGAAATTAGGTGTTCTGTGATGTAATGATTCTTAAACAATTAAAAATTGAGGCACAGGGCACAGCACAGCACAGCACAGTCCTACTGGCCCAGGTGCATGCTGTGTGCTCTCATCTTGGAAACAATGTAATAACTGCACAATGGTAGCTCCAGATTAATGCTTGACTTGCAAAGAAAGTTTGAAGAAATTATTATAAAATGAAATAGAGCCAACATTTGGAAAGAAAGGAAAAACTACTGAAGTTATGAGAAGTTTTATACAACATTTAAGAACGGTTTCTAGATAAGAAAGTATAGAATGCATAAAATTACATATTAGTAAAACTAAGTCAAAACACTGGGACTCTTAGGAGAGTCGTGTGCAACATGCAAAAGCAGAAAGCTAGCGAACTACTGAGTTAAGGGTTAATTTGATTCTTTTTGGACACTGTCTGGCAGCTTTGCCCATGTCATTGATCATTAGAGCTTCACAAGAAAATGCAAGCAGCTGACCTCGGAACTATGAAGTGTAAGCCGAAAGTTAAAGTTTAAATAATGATAAGTTTACAATTATTATTATTATTATTTTGGCTACAGGCCTGGAAATAGGGGAAGCTTGGAACTTTGGGGAACAATTGTAATTCTTGATTCTTTGTGGGATGTGGTTACTCTTTTGAATTTGATTTGGCAATGATTGTACAATGTCTTTTTTTTTCTACCTGCTTTTGGAGCATCAATAAAAGACTGGGGCAAGAGAAAGGCTAGGAAGCAAGAGGAGAGCATGTGAAGAGCGTGCAGAGACAGTGTGAAGAGTGAGAGAAGAGAATTCGCGGTGTGTATGGAGAGTGTGTGTGTGAGTGAAAGAGTGCATGTGGGGTGTGTGACATGTGTGAGAGTGAGAGGGGAATGCACAGCGGTGTGTAGGAGTGTGGGAGTTCCAAAAAAGAAAAGCACACAGGAGAAAAGCAGAGTGCACAGGAGAATGCAGAATGTGTATAGCCTCAAGCTGCAAGTGAACGAGCGAAAAAGAGAGCAGAGAGAAGAGTAACTTTAAACCTTGAAAAATTGCCTGTCAGCTTGTAGTCTGTGTTTATTTATTATGCACCTTCCAGATATCCCTGCTTCTAGTTGAGAACTCCGATTTTGTGTCGAGGCTAGACCCCGACACTGGACCATGCACCATACTGATGACACCCATGTCCTGAGATGGATAATATAATAATTATCATTATCTACTGATAAATATAAGGCTTGAATACAAACTTCTTACTAGAGAGATAAGGCTTCTAAGAATTAGAATTATAAAACATAAGTATAGCTTTAATACAGATCACAAATATATGTATTTCAATAACAAGGCTAAAAGTTCTTCAACAGAAAATAATTGAGTACCATTTTTTAAATGTATTTATTTGAAAAACTAATTTAAAATATTTGATGTTTCTCAGTTTTGTTTAGACAGTATAAAAAGAAACCATAAGAGCTGAGGGTGTGGGTCAGTGGTAGAGCATTGCTAGTTTCCTCAAGGTCACTGGTTTTGTTAATACAGACACACACACACACACACACACACACACACACTTACTCTTAAGAGGAATTAATTAATATTATCACTTCATTAAGATAAAACAAAACCCCACAAACACCCTTATAACAAAAGTAGTCAACCTGAAAAACAAGCTGTTTTTCAGCAATCTCTTTATTTCAAGCAAAAAAAATCATGTCTAGTTTCCTGAATGTCCCTGTACTGAAGAATCTGACCTCAGAACAAGTCTCCTTTTGCCTTCCCGCAAAGCTGTGTGGTCCCCTACTCACATCCTCTTCAAATACTTGCTAAGAAAAACTCAACAAATGACTTTGCAAGACCTTCATCTGACCATGAATTTACTTAACAAAGGCTTTGGGGTCTGGTCCAGTGTCAGGGCTCAAAAGGTAAAGGCACTCGCTGCCAAGCCCGACTTGAGTTCTATCCCTAGGACTCACAAGATCAAAGAAGAGAATCAACCCCCCCTCCCAAACTGCCCTCTGACCTCCACACATGCACTGTGGCATACACACTCAACACACACACACACACACACACACACACACACACACACACACACAATTACAAACTTCTGAGAAGGTTTTATCTTCTAGCTGCAGGTGTATCTTTTCCCTACTCTGTATGTGGGAGGGAAAGAAGGCAAGAGAGGAGGTAAGGGTATTTTCGTTTTTCTTTGGGACAATTTCTCACAGTGATTTCAGTTATGTTCCATAACATTCCTTACTGACCCAAAGGCTGGCATGACCACCTAGTTCCACTACTACCCAGCAGAGGGAGATAGAGCTTAAAAGTAAAAGAATACAATGAAGACAATGGCAATTAGAAAGAATGGGCGGGGGGGGGGGGGGGGGGAAATTGGCTGAGATGAAGAGAGCTGACTGCCAGAGCAGCAAGAGCAGAACCCAGGGCCCAGAAGAGAAGGGAGCCCCAAGAGACACATCAAATGAAGAATGGTATATTCTGAATTAGCCTGAGCTTCAGAGTAAGAATAAGTCCCTATCCCAGAAAACAAAGCTAAAATAATAAAATTTAAAGGATGGTAAGTAGAAATGGCAATGCATGTAGGCCCTCTGTGTTTTAATAAGAAACAGCAACAGTAGCAGAAATCAAAATAGCAACCTTTACATAAAAGAGCAGATGCAAGGCTAAGACCAAGGTGAAAAGACAGTCTTCTCTCCGTACAGATAGAAAGAAAGGCCATCTTCTGAGCCTAAAGTCTGTTTTTTAACTCTTCAATAGGCTTTTCTAGCACTCCTCTCTCACAGGACTGTAGAGCCTGGAGTGCAAGCATCTCAATTTGCACTGCAGGGCTTGATTTAACAAATACTGACACAGCTGGGGGTCAAAATGGAGATTTCCATAACACAGTTTAAGTAACTTATAAAACTCACCTGTAGGCTTAACTGAATAAAACCCAATGGCCTCTCCTTTCTTCCACAGAATCTTAGCATAGTCAGTACTGCTATGACACAGGAATGGGATCTCATTTCTCTCCATTTCCTGTTTTCTATAAATAATTCGATTGAGAACATACAGAACCACTCTTTCTCCAAGAGTGCTCACCTACAAGAGAGTCAAACAGCAGGCACAGCAGTTACAATTTGCAGCTATTAGGAAACACCCTCACCTGTCCCCAGCTCCCACAGCTCCTACTGTCATTCAGAACACTTCAAGTACAGTCAACACAATTTAAAAACATTCTATTATTATAGATCAA
The DNA here is from genome assembly GCA_030674055.1 of Rhabdomys pumilio. NCBI lineage: Eukaryota > Metazoa > Chordata > Mammalia > Rodentia > Muridae > Rhabdomys > Rhabdomys pumilio. The sequence continues at coordinate 19,889,574 of JANHMN010000014.1, read as the reverse complement.
GGCTAATCATTTATAACAAAAACAGCCCATTCCCACAAACACATTTTATGCATGTAATATGCCCTTGGTGGAAATTCTAAAAAGGGGCCAGCAGGCCCCAAGGCACACACTGCTCCCATCTCACTCAGTAGTGTCTCCATCACGCTAGCTGCCAAAGAGTGTGTGTGTAGCCGTAACTACTGCCCCCTACTAGATACTCCACTTCAATCCTTTCACCCCATTCCTGCCTCTACATTTAAAAATTATTTATATATAAAAAAACAAAAACACAATACTATTCCCAGGAGACTGAACAATTACCTCAGTTCCGAAGGCAGCCATAGCTATGCCCTTGGGGAAAGGGTCTTTCTCTCCTTTTTTCAGGTGAAATGTTCCTTTAACAGCCCTGTCTTTGCTTTAAGTATATCCAGCCCTCCCACCCACACACCCCAATGCTAAAGCAGATGAGCAAGAGTCTAGCTAAAGACACTTGGGGCCCAGGATGAAAACAGGCCCAGCTCCTCCTCCTAGAGCCACACCATCACAGGCACTACAGGAATACCCCAGCCTTCTGCTGCTCCTCAGCTTTCCCACAAGCATCTCTAGTGCTAGAAACAAGATTTCTGTTTGTAAAGTCTGCTTTCTTCCAAGTGCCCTTAAAGAAAAACAACTTTGTTGGGCTTAGTTCTGCAGAAAAAGAAAACTATTAACATGTACACACTACTCCAAAAATACCCCTGGCAGGGTCTCTCCTGAGCCAAACCACACAAGATGGCAAACAGCTTTACTCTACTAAATGACAAGGCCATGTCTTTACATAGCACTAAACAACAAACACTCCCTCACACTAAGCTGAAATCTACTTCCCAGTGGCTATTCTTTGATATCATGCCACACAGAATACCAATATTTGAAGATAGCCATGATGTTTTTCTCAATTTTATACCAATGCAACATCAACTACTGAAGAAATAGAATAAGGCCAGCTGAGACTAACTCTGGAATCTCCATTCTCTGTTGAGTGCTTTGGACCCTCTATGTCTGTCTGTGCATGCTTGGCATACATTTATTACAAACACTGAGACAGTGTGGAGCTAATGCAAGTTTGCTTCATAAATTCAAGGCTTCCTTTTACTTCTAATTAACTAGAGCCGAATCTTTCTCACATACACTGTTGTTTCAGTTTAAGATTAGTGGTGTGCATGTCAATCTAATCTTTCTGAAACATACACATATTACCTTCCACCTATTCCCATTTGAATTTATTTGTTCCCATTTATTTTTTTAGATAAAGTGTCATGAAGGCAAGAGCAATCCTGAATTTACTATGTTGCTGAAAACGACCTTGAATTTCTGATCCTCCTGTCTCCACCTCCCAGGTGCTGGGACCACACCTACTTCATATGGTGCTGGGGATCAAAACTAGGGCCTCATGCATACAAGGCAAGCACTCTACCAATTCAGATATATCCTAAGTGTTGGTGGTCTGAATGAAAAATGTGGCTCACAGACTCAGGTATCTGAACACCTGGACCCCAGTTGTTGGCACTATTTTGAAAGGCTTAATTAAGTGGTGCAGGCTTGCTGGGAAAGTACATCGCTGGTGACAAGCTTTAGGTAATAAATATAGCCTTGCCCCACTCCCAGTTGCTGTCTCTGCTTAGTGCTTGTAGTTCAGGATGTAACCTCTCAGCTTCCTACTTCGGACACCATGTATGCTGCTGTCATGCATCCCTGTTATGGACTCTTATTTCTCCTGGAACTGTAAGCCCAAATCAACTCTTCCGTCTGTAAAGTCATGGTATTTTATCACAGGACAATGGCTAAAACACAGGTTCCATCTTTGTTTCTGGATTCTGCTTTTCAGAGATTAATTTTCTCATTCAGCACCGGGACATAGACAGGGACATAGAAAACAGGTAAGTGTGCCATCCATGTGCTAAAGGGAACATGTGTGACTTGATGGGGAAAGTCAGCAGCATTAGCCTGGGACCCTCCAGCATATAACTAAGCATAAACCTGAGGCCCGGGATCATAATCTTAATTTTAGCACAACATATAAAGCAGAGGCAAGTAAGGTCTAAAACAATCATGTCATTTGCTGAATGTCATATATTTATAAGCAATTGTTACTTCCTCCTATGACTTTACCAACTCTTCCTAATTAGCCAGAACTTGACTAAAACGGCTGGTCTTCCTGCACCTTCCTCAGTGATCTCCCTACTCCTCGGAGGTGATACAGTCATACAGACAGTAAGTCTAATGTTTGGTCTTAGGTCATTCTCTTTTCTCAGTCCATACCTGAAGGCTTCAGTTTCCTCACTTGAGTAGGAGAGGGCACTCTATTTATTTGTCCTTCTGTCCTTTAACCCTCGTCTAGATGTCCTGTACAAAATGCCACCTCAGTCATATTCCAATTCTATGAGATACTTTCTTTCTCTATGTACACTTCCACTGTCAGAGCTGATATGTTACACTCTTGCACACCTATCTCCACCTAGTTTATGGCTTTATATGTGTCTTAAATCCTTTTTCCTCAATAGGCGTTCAAGATTAGGCTGCACTACAAAGGCTGGCAAATATCCAGATGTGCGCTCTCCCAGCTTCTGTAAGATGGGCCTCTTACTATAGAATCTAAAGGCACATTCAAAAATAAATACATTATTCAAAAGAAATGATGCTTGGTATATTATTCTAAGACTTCTTCCATTCAAGAATAAATACAATATCCAGAAGAAATAATACTCATATGTTACTCCCCTAAAATTCCTTCCCTTTGAGTCTGATGTCTCTCAGAGTTCCACACTCAAAAGAACAGAAACAAGAACAGGCAATACAACCTATCCGAGATGTTAAAATCTGGCATATCTCTTGTTCTTTCCAATTCATGTGGTTCAACCGCAACCACGCCAGAAAACCAGCTTCTCCTCCACAGAGAGGCTCAGAAGCTTAAGTAGAGAAACGCAGCTTCCGTGAGCTAGCCCACACAGAGCCCATGCTCCTTCTCACCTAATTCTCGGGAAAGGCAGGACCATAGAAACAGAGGAAGCTCCAATGGCCCTGCTTCCACCATAAGAATCCAGGAAATCAGTGCAGCTCAGTTATATGAAAATGGGAACTACCACTATGCACAGGAGCCACAGGAGGATGCACTCTTACCTGCTTCAACCCCTCTCTAGAAGGCTCAGATGTTTTCACAATATCATCAATGGCCCACCACTGACCAACAAGGTAAAGTGCCACAGCTAAAATAGAAAAATGACCATTAACATTTGAGTCTAAAGGGTTAAAAGAGGTAATATTGCTTCTTGATAAGTATTATATATACACAATAAAATACACCCATTCTTGCTTGCTTTCCTGTCTAGTCATGTTAAGAGTCAAATCCAGGGGCTGGAGAGATGGCTCAGTGGTTAAGAGCACTGACTGCTCTTCCAGAGATCCTGACTTCAATTCCCCAACCACATGGTAGCTCCCAACCATCTGTAATGGGATCCAATGCCCTCTTCTGGTGTGTCTGAAGACAGCAACAGTGTACTCATATACATAAAATAAATAAATTGCCGGGCAGTGGTGTCCTTTAATCACACCTTTAATTAAAGCATACCTTTAATCCCAGCACTTGGGAGGCAGGGGCAGGTGGATTTCTGAGTTCAAGGCCAGCCTGGTCTACAGAGTGAGTCCAGGACAGTCAGGGCTACACAGAGAAACCCTGTCTTGAAAAACCAAAAAAAATAAATAAATAAATAAATAAATGTCAAATCCAATCCCTGTCACATCCAGGTAAATCTCTACCCTCAGCTATATCCCTTCCTCCCCAGACCCTAGGCCCACACTTCCCACCTCTATTTTCTTTCTTCCTTTCTTTTCTTTCTTTCTTTCTTTCTTTTTTTTTTTTGGTTTTTCGAGACAGGGTTTCTCTGTGTAGCCCTGGCTGTCCTGGAACTCACTCTGTAGACCAGGCTGGCCTCGAACTCAGAAATCCGCCTGCCTCTGCCTCCCAAGTGCTGGGATTAAAGGCGTGCGCCACCACTGCCCGGTTCCCACCTTTATTTTCAAACCCACTTCATTCATTAAAGGTTTAGTTATGTGGAATTGAGAATTACATTTCTAAAACTAAAATTTGAAAGAAGTTTTTACACAAATTCTTTTGTGTAAGTTTCTCAGTAAATTCTTCACAGTTTGAATTCAAGTCCTTCAATTTACAAAGACAAAGACAAGATGAGACCTGTAAGTGAGTCCTCGGGTGCAAAGAGAGCAAGAATTTTCTGGGTCTGATTGCCGCCATAAAGAGGTACAAAACCCACATTTGACAGGCTAACAGGAATCTGAAACATAAGATGATTCGAGATTAGTGGAGAGTTTAATGAAAATATATGACAAAAAATACCAAAGAATTTACCAGGATTTAAGCTAATCTCCCATTTATTTTTATACAGCTTTATTTCATAGGAGGTAATATCCCTAGTCTCCCTATAAAGAATAAAAATCAACAATGAAAGCAGGCTTCTCTTCTGCAAAAATTTTATTTTCTTGTGGAAAAAATAAAAATTTGCTTCTATTATATTCCTAGACACTAGTCATATTACTGAGTAAAAACAAGTGTCACCGCCAAGCCTACTATAGTTTATTGTCATTAGATTTCACACAAAGGACATATTTTATTTTCTAGTAAAAGAAATCAGTAGGATAAATGGATGCTTCTTCAGGACACACACAATCTTTTCACACTGTTCTGCATTCACTGACTCAAGAGACAATTTAGAGAATCAGAAAACACTGGTGCTGGAAAGGTTGTTAAAAACTCATTACATCAGGCGGGTGAAATAGTTCAGGGGTAAAGGAGCCTGCTGCCAAATCTGATAGCCTGAGTTTAATCTTCAAGTTCCACAGAGTAGGAGGGAACTAACTAAAAGCTGTCCTCCGATTTCCAAACACCCCCCCCCCAACACACACACTAAAGATAATAAAAAGTTTCTGTTCTTTATCATCCCAGAAGCTGTGAGGCCTTAACGATATTAAGAAGTCTTGACACTTCAGTTCATAGTGGAATTTAAATGATCCCAAGTCTCAAAGTAACACAGCTTAATGATTAAAATTTTTATTTTTCAAAATTGCAAAATTTTCAAAGAAGGGAAGAAAAGATTACTGCCACAAAAATGTAATTTGTAGAATCTTCCTGATTTTTTTTTAATTAAAAAGTAACTTCTAAATTCAAAAAATGTAGACTCAAAGTAATATGACACAGCTTCAACATGTACCTTGTCTTAGCAAAATTGATAAACTTACCTGTATCCCAGCATGGGGTTGGGGCACAGATGGATCCTAAAGGCTATCTAGCAAGCCTAACTGAAACGATAAGCTTCAGGTCTGGTCAAAGACCTTGTCTCAAGAGAATAAAATATAAAGCAGTAGAAGACATTTCATGTTCTCTTCTGGCCTCTGTATGCACATGCAACAATGTACACATTCATATGCATGTGTGTATATACACACACACACCAAAACCCTGATTTACCATTCAATTTGTTAATATTGCATAGTTAATAATAACATATTTTACTGTCACTTGTAAATTTCTGGTAATTATTTCAAAAATTATTTTTTTTCTAAAGATACTGAGTTCACATGTAACTGGACAGGTTGGTAAAAATCAGTGCAGAATGCCTTACCGTAAAATCAAGAATAGAAAAACATTCTGGATTTTCAGGGTCCCCACACCTTAAGTTGGAGAGGTAATCCTCAGCAGAATTTTCCAATTCCTCATGTGTGCAGTTATCCAGCAAATCCACAGGGAATGCCATTTTCTAATAAACACAGAACAACACACTTAGAAGCCTTTTCTTACTAAAAAAGCCAACCAAACAACAACAAAAAAGAAACTACTGTATTTTACTAGCATGAGATTTCTATTTCACTTTGTAGATAGATAGCTTTAGTCTGCTGATTTAGGCTCTTATGTCAAAAACATTCTAGTATCATTCATTTATATACAAAACAGACAATAAAGCCAGATATGGTCACACCTGTAACCCAAGCACTTGAGACTGAGGCAGGAGAACTGGTTAGAGTTTAAGATTGTCTTAAACAACAAAAAATAGGCAATCAAGCATTCATGGGTACTTCATAAACGTTTACACTGATATAAGACATACACATATGCTCACATACATCAAATTGTATGTATAAATATACTCTTTACATAGCTTTCAACATAAAAGTCACTATAAAACATGGGGTGGGGCTAGAGACATGGCTCAGCAGTTAACAATACTTGTTGCTCTTGTTAAAGAAAATACCCTCAGGACCCCCTAGACCAAGTTCCCAGCACAGAGGAGATTTATTTGCCCCAGAGGGTCAGAGGACAGGAATAAGAGACATACAAGAGATAGATAGAGAAGGAGGAGGGGTATTTGTCCTGGAGAGGACGAAGGTCTGCCTCCAGATAGAAGAAGACAGACACAGCACATAGGAAAATGGTGGCTTACAGAAGTCCAAGGGGCAACCCCATGTTAGAATGAGGTGTTTAATTTTAAGTGGGCATGTTACTTATATGAGTCAAAGCTTTTGATTACTGGACTACAATATCTTGGTAATGATACTCAGGAAGAGGAAGTGGCCAAATAAAAGAATAAACCTTGGGGCTATCTTAGGAATGTAATCTAAGGATTTTTAGCAAGGAGGAGGGGATGGGGAAGAAAGACAAATCCTTCCATTGCCATGTTTGTCGTGCTCACACTGGCCAGAGTCCCTTTAGTTCTTACAGAGGACTTGGGTTCAGTTTTCCAACATCCACATGGCAGCTCACAACCATCTATCACTATGGTCCCAGGAGATCCAAAGCCTTCTTCTGATCTCCAATATACATGTAGTACATGTGCAGAAAAACACATACACACATGAAATAAAGAAATGTTTCTTTCTTTTTAAATTTTAAAAATACATGGGGCCAGGCAGTGATGGCACACACCTTTAATCCTGGTGTTTGGGAGGCAGAAGCAGGCAGGCGGATCTCTGAGTTCAAGGCCAGGGTAGTCTACAGAGCTTGTTCCAGTTCAGTCAAGGAGTTACAGTGAAATCTAGTCTCAAAAAACAAAAACAAAACAAAACAAACAAAAAAAACAAACAACAACAAAAACAAAGAAACTTTCTGGATTGACAAAGATGTTCCACAACTAAGTTAACTAAATCAAGTTAACTCTAAAAAAGTCAAACCCGCCTTCCGGTCTGGGCCTGAGCACTGAGCAGATCCCGGGTAGCAGCTCTGCCCCCAATCTCTAGGAATCCAGAGGAAGCAGGGCTCCCAGGTGCTCTAACACTGGCATTATCTTAGGTAAGCAGACACCAACGCCTGCCCCAAACAGGGAGTAACCTGAACCCACTAGGACCCAAGAAGTCACTCCTGGCCTGAGCAGATTTTGGGCCTCAGCTCTTATCCCAGTAGCAACACCCACCCCACACAGTTTTGATAAAACCAAGATAATAGGAAAGACAGGCTCCAGTCAGAGACAGGGCAGGTAGCACTAAGGAAATCCAGATGGCAAAAGGCAAGTGCAAAAACCTAAGCATCAGCAACCCAGGGTACTTGACATCATTAGAACCTAGTTCTCCCACACAAGAAAGTCCTGAATTCCCCATAGTACTAGGAAAGCAAGATTCTGATTTAAAATCACTTCTAATGATAGTGATAGAGGACTTTAAGAAGGACATAAACGACACTTTAAAAGAATTTGAGGAGAACACAGGTAGACAGGTAGAAGCCCTTAAAGTGGAAACACAAAAACAAACAGATGAAGGAATTGAACAAAACCATTCAGGACATAAAAATGGAAGTAGAAATAATCAAGAAATCACAAAGGGAGATTACCCTGGAGGTAGAAAACCTAGGAAAGAAATCAGGAGTCATAGATGCAAGATCACCAACAGAATACAAGAGATAGAAGAGAGAATCTCAGGTGCAAAAGATACCATAGAAAATATTGACACAACTGTCAAAGAAAATGCAAAATGCAAAAAGTTCTTAACACAAAATATCCAGGAAATCCAGGACACAATGAGGAGACCAAACCTAAGGATAATAGATATAGATGAGAGAGAGTGAAGATTCCCAACTTAAAGGGCCAATAAATATCTTCAACAAAATTATAGAAGAAAACTTCCCTAGTCTAAAGAACAAGATGCCCATAAACATACAAGAAGCCTACAGAACGCCAAATAGACTAGACTAGAAATACCTCCCATCACATAATAATCAAAACACCAAGTGCACAAAACAAAGAAACAATATTAAATGCAGTAAGAGAAAAAAGCCAAGTAACATATAAAGGCAGACCTATAAGAATTACATCAGACTTCTCACCAGATACTATAAAAGCTAGAAGATGCTGGATAGATGTCATACAGACCCTAAGAGAACACAAATGCCAGCCCAGGCTCCTATACCCAGCAAAACTCTCAATTACCATAGATGGAGAAACCAAGATATTCCATGACAAAACCAAATTTATACAATATCTTTCCACAAATCCAGCATTACAAAGGATAACAGCAGGAAAGCTTCAATACGAGGAAAATTATACCCTAGAAAGAGCAAAAAAGTAATCCTCTTCCAACAAATCCAAAAGAAGATAGCCACACAAAGATGATTTCACCTCTAATAACAAAAATGACAAGAAGCAACAATAATCACTGTTCCTTAACATCTCTTAACATCAATGGACTCAATTTCCCAATTAAAAGACATAGGCTAATGGACTGGATACATAAACAGGGCCCAGCATTTTGCTGCTTACAGGAAACCCGCCTCAGTGACAAAGACTCTACCTTAGAGTAAAAGGCTGGAAAACAATTTTTCAAGCAAATGGCCCTAAGAAACAAGTTGGAGTAGCCATTCTAAAATCTCCAGCCCGAGAACACAAAGGGAGGGACTCACGGCTCCACCTGTATAGGTAGTTGAGGGTGGCCTAGGCATCAGTGGAAGCGGACAGCCTTGATACCTGAAAGTTCGAATTTCCTAGTATTGGGGAATTTCAAGAGCAGGGAGGTGGGAATGAGAGAATGGTGGGAACACACCCTCATAGTAGTTGGACCGGGGGCGAGGGGGGGGGGGGGGGGTAAGGGGCTAGGCATCAGTGGAAGTAGAGGGCCTTGGTGCCTGAAAGTTTGGATTCCCTAGTGTTGGGGAATTTGAGAGCAGGGAGGTGAGAATGGGAGGATGGTGGGAGCACACCCTCATAGAAACTCCCAGAATTATATGGATTAGACATGACAGAGGCAGGCCGCCAGAAGACTAGATTCCAGAATTCAAACAAACAATTATCTTGATACTAAAATTTGTTTTAAGAATTGTATATTGCAGAATACACAGCCTCAGTGTATCTACTCATCAAGTGAGCTGAGCCGACCTGCTCAAACCTCTGATGTCCTGGAATTCCAGATGGATGCAGTGAAGACACAGACGAGGCTTATCAATTTACTCCTCCCCCTGCCCCTCTTCTAGTATTTCAACACCCATAATCAGCTTTAAGAAGTTAATGAAGAGTTGGTGCCCCTATTCCCTGGGCTTGTGGACTGAGGTGGCTAATTTTGGGCTCTCTTTCTACGAAAAAATAGTGGTTTTGTTGGAACAGAGAGGATTAGCTAGGATTTATTGCATAGCCATAACCTATTCGTAGAAATATGTATAATTGTTATGAAGATGAAGTTATGATTTCTTAAATGTTACAAAATTTACTTTGATTTCTAATTTAAGGTTTTCATTGCCGGGCGGTGGGGGCGCACGCCTTTTAATCCCAGCACTTGGGAGGCAGAGGCAGGCGGATTTCTGAGTTCCAGGCCAGCCTGGTCTACAGAGTGAGTTCCAGGACAGCCAGGGATACACAGAGAAACCCTGTCTCAAAAAAACCAAAAAAAAAAAAAAAAAAAAGTTTTCATTGGCACGAGCTTCTTATTAATATGAAGTGAGATTAATATTGTTACTCTTATAGGCATTGTGCCTATATAACACATTTAGGAATACAAGGCTTAGACCCAGTCCTTCTTTAAGTTTTTAAACTGATTTGAGATGGTTAGCCTGTGAGTTAAGGGCCTATATAGCAAATTCATGCATGGCTCTGAGTTTATTGTTAGGGTGTTTTCTATATTTTATTTAGCTGAGGGAAGTTAACAAACAATAGTCCAGATTGCCTTACATGGATAGCTGGTTTTCAAAACGTCAGAAGTCCACAGAATTGACGTTACAAACATTTCTGTATTAATGTCCATTTTGATTAGAGACCTGTCTGCTCCTGACAGCTTCCTGTCTTGGATTCTAAGAAGAAATTAAGCATCTTTGGAGTTACTCCAGTTGTGGTGAGATAGCCACTAGACAAGAATTGCCTCTTTTCATCTACAGACAAATCACTGTCCAGAAAAGGACACACTTGCAGAAGTCGACTGATTATATCTGCCAAGACAGAGTAATTAGCCCTTAATAATTCTGCATCACTTGGTCTGTCAGATGATCCTGGGCCAGAAGGCTGAAGATTTGATGCTCCAACCTTTTGTAGTATAGGGACTGTCCAGGTGCTCAGTGGTCTCTATAATTTGGCTAAGTTTTAGAAGCTATGCTTGGTGCTTCCCATAATTTCAGTTAACTCAGTCATTCTGGATTTCTGACAGGTTTGAAGCTTACAGTCTCATAGCCATCCCGGCTATTTACTTTGAGAGAAAATGTTTGAGAGGATGGTTTTCAGCTGACATTCATTCTAAAGCCAAGAAAAAAAGCCAGGTTCAGAATTAAGTCTTTTAGTTAGGAGAGATGACAGGTTCTGCTTAGTCAACAAAGTGATGGACTGGGTACTAGGTCTATCTTGTACCTTACTGATACAAGTTGGTATAGTTATGCTCTGATTGTATTCTAAGAGAAAAGTTTTATTTTAACAGGAAGGGTGATATGTAGGAGGAGCTAAGGTGGGAGGAGTAAAGAGAGGAAGATAAGGAGGAGGGAGAGGAGGAGAAGGAGAGGAGGAGGTAGGTGACAAGAGGGTCGGGGACACTGAGGTGGATGTTTTCATGTCCCCACCAGTCAAAGATAGTTGATATATCTAGGTTGGGTATTGGGTTACACTTCTGATTGATATTGAGCATTACCAAACTTATAAAGCCTTTGATTAACATTAAAAAATAATAGTATAAAAGCAAAAAGGAGAAGTAGGGGTGGGATAGGGGCTTTCTAGGGAGGGGAAATGGGGAAAGGGGATGGCATCTGAAATGTAAATAAAATATTCAATAAGGATTAAAAAAAAAGTCAAACCTAAGAAATAAAAACATAAATTTGGGCTAGCTAATAAATAACCTACAAACCTGTTTTAAAAAACAATAAAAGGGGTTGGAGATTCAGCTCAGTGGTAGGCCCTGGGTTCAGTCCTCAACTCTGGAAAAACCAACAACAACAACAACAAAAAAAAAAACCTCTGCATGTACACACCCAAAATGAAAATCACTATGTTATGTATATTTACAATGGATGAATGTTGTGGTTCCGGAAGATATACCTTATATACAAATGTCTGTACAAAGAAATGAAAACCATACAAAATCCAGCCTGTTGTTTATTTGGTATCTTAAAGGTGTTTTACTTTAGGGACAAACATGATGGTGCATGCCTTTAAATCTCAGCCTTTAGCCCTTAGGCAGATTTCCATGAGTTCTAGACAAGCCTGGTCTACATAGCAAGTTCACTCACACACTCACACACACACACATAGACCATAAATACAATAATAACTTGCTTTGAAAGTAAAATTAGAAAAGATAATCTTTCTTACAATAGTAAAAATAGGTTAAATTTATCAACAACATGGTCAGGGGGTCTCCCTAAAATGGTTTAGCATAATCCAAAACTAATGAAAATACCTTTGCCGTTTTTCTTGGAGCTACTTAAGTTGATTAAAGTTAATATGAAAGTGCAAACAAGCAAAATAGCTAGGAAACCCTTAAAAGTCAGAAATAAAAATACTTCTGTAATTGCAACATGAAACAGTCACATAAATGAACAGAACAAGATACATAAATCCATCTAAAACCCTTGAAAACCGTGTAAATGATAACAAATCTCCATCAGTGGACAAAGAATTTGTTCAAATGATTCTTTCATAGTCTTATGATTAAACAGAACATTAATTTTGCTGACTTTTTAACTTACAACTGAAATCTTTACTAACTCACCACTCCTTCTGTGAGAAATATAAACACTGCTTGCTGTATCTGCCAGTGAATGTTTTGGGTCTTGGTCTTGGTTTTGGTACATGGTAGTTTACCATACACAATTTATTTCCCCCCTCTACTGCTGATAGACAACTGGGCTTTTTTCAGTATTTAGCAACACTGAATAAACCCACAGTGAGAAGGCCTATAGACTCTTCTGTTAGACATATGCCCTCCTTTGTTAGGTCTATACAGGCACGTGAATTAATCTCACTAAAAGCAAGACAAGCAGGTCTTACATTCTGATGTGATACAACAAGAAATCTATCCATTAACAAAATATATGGGGAAAACCCACCAAAATATAGCGTTAGCCAATTCAAAATGTGAGTTTTCTCAATAAATATGTGTGTTGTTTGGAGTTTATAAGGGAAAAAGCAGGAAATAAGATAAATTCAAAACCTTAAGCGACATACCAATGCTGTGTATTCTGAAGAGCGTCCAAATCAGCGTGCTCTTGAAATGTTTCATGATAAAAAGCTCAGTATGAAATAAAAGTGTGGGGCTACAGCAACGGCTCTGTTTAGGAACGCTGGCCATTCTTCCAGAAGAGCCAGACCGAACTCGCAGCACTCACAGGGTGGCTCGTAGCCCATCTGTAACTACTAGGTCTTGGGGATCTGATACCCTCTTCCGACCTTCACATACACATAAATGTTTAAATATAATAAAATGATGACCTATAACAACTACTGCTACTGAGATACCAGCTCTTAACGAGGTAAGAACCAAGCTAGGGTCTACTGTCCTAGTTCTTAATGTACTTAGTGTAAACATCCATGCCATGGCTTGTGAGAAGAGGTAAGGACAGCCTGCAGGGAGTCAGGCGTTCCTTTCGCTGTGTGGTACTAGGAACTAACCTCAGGACTCAGCATGGTACAGGCTCCTTGATCCACTGTCTCACACGACCCCAATTTTACTTAGCCCAAATCAAAACTAGAAAGCCTAATTGTAACATTTATCAATGACCTCTTCGATCCTGACTTACGGATTGACTGGTTTGCTTTGTTGGGGGTTGTGGGTGCAGCATGTGTGCCTGGGGTGTCTGTGAAAATCAGGGAACAACTTGCATGACTGTTTTCTCCTTCACCAAGTAGGCCGCACCTTCACGTGGTCAAGATTCACAGCAACTGCTTCTTACCCACTGGAACATCCTGCCAGCCCTTCAAATTCAATTTAAAAGCAAACCATAAAAGGATTTAAAAAAAAAAACAAAAACAAAACAAAACAAAACAAAAAACCCAGAACTTTCTATTTCTATTACCACGGAAAACAAAGGGTGAGGGAGGTAAAGGGGTGGCGGGGACATCACCAGGACTGAAGAGAACGGCTGTGGGGCGCCTCCTGTAAGGACTGCTATTTCACCCAATTTTATATGCATACACAGCTTGGAGAGATACCCAGTTAACAGTGATACGTAGCTCAATATTCTGAATTTTGAAGATATGATAAGGAGGCATAATATTTTACCACTATCTGAAATTTGGTCTTAAAGACTTTACCACTATATATACATTAAACTGAAAATCTAAGTTGATATGTTTATGTTTTTAATAAAACTGATTTTAAAAATCAAAATCTATAAAATGAACATTTAAATTCAATCCAGAGTTAATAAATATAAATGTTTAAAATTCCCATTTTAGAGAAAGCAAGAAAAGTTTGTAAAACTATTTGAAAGTAGTATTTCGAGATTCCTAGACAATTTTGAAGAGAAAATAAATCCTATGATTTTCAGAGCTATCAACCAGAATCTTGGGAAGAAGGAATCATATATACATAATAAAATATTAGCTCTACAATAACACAACTTAATTGTCAACTTAGGCAATCTTTCTGTGTGTCATAAACTTAAAATGTAAAAAAATAAACTAGGGAAATACCTTAAGCTGCATAGAAAACCAGGTGGGAGGAAGGCGACAGCGTGGCAGTGAAAGGGAGGTCGGGGAGGACGAGGAGACAACCAAGTGCTGTACTTTATGGGTTGTGCACTGTGACTCTCCTTTGGTCAGAGGCAGATGGATGGAATTGGACTAACCTATGAAAACTCATCCTCCTTCACTCTTAAACATTTTCAGGGTAAAACTTTTAAGTGGAAACATAACTTCAGGGTATGATTTTATTGTCAAATGTTATTCCTTTACCTGCATACAAAATTTTACTAATGTAGACAACAATCCTGTTTATCAAGTTCGGCAATTTAGATGTTTTCAAACTCACAAGCACAACAGCACCAGGAAAAAAATACTACAAATAACTTATGAACAGTTTTACAACAGCAAAGTCCATCACAAGTTTTTATATGAAAAAAACTAAAATACTTCTCTACCTCCAAAGACCTAATAACAATTAAACCCATCATTGGTTTTACCATGAAACATGACCTCTCTAACTGTACGCCTAAGCATGCAGATACAGCCCACCTTTCACAGCTCCTGTGTTCCCACGTCTCTGCTCACCACCACTACTTTTCTTATTGCCACTCTCAATACTAAACTTGGAAACCCTGAGATTGTCTCCTACTTTAAAGACAGTCTTACTTTTAACACATTTGTAGCTGTCATGATTTCAATACTCACACGAGCGTCATTTCAAAGTATCTCCTAAATCTCGAAGGTACAGATTCACACCATTTTAACAGTGAAGAGAGAGGCCCAATTTAAGAAACTTGACCAGTACCACACCACTAGTGAGGCATAAAAAATGAGGACCCAGGCAACAAAATACACCTTCCATTATAATTATTTTTATTCAATATGCAAATTCATACATCAGTATTTTTCAGTTAAATGCTTTGTTAAGTTGTTGTAACCACTTAATAATTTAATATTCTATGCACACACTACATTAAAAAGAACATTAAAGGAGCTCTGACCCTAGGTCAGCCCTGCATACACAAGTGACTTACCTACTGTCTTTAGGCTTCTGCAATGGCATTAGTAATTCATGCGGCTGGAAAGGCTAATCCTAAAGACATTCTAAACCTCTAAATTCTTAGAACTAGAAAAACTCTTAGTGGATGACTTAGGACTACATAAATTACTGGCATTACAATGGCTCTGCCCCACTTTACAAAAGTGAGAGAAGATGAGAGGCTAGGGGAGGGGGCTGTGATAACTCCCTCTTGTTTTTAAGCTTCTGTTCTGTTACGTAACTGTAAAGCTGTCAAGTCAAATTTTGTCAAGTACTTTGGGCTCTGCCCATGAAAGGCCTAAACAGATTCAACATGACCGAGAAAGCTCAATGCAGCTGGAAGCCAACTAGCTCATCAAAAACCGGAACAGATTGGTCAGTGAAGTGTAAACGCTATCTAAATTCATTCATAAATTAAATGTTATGCTCGGGAATCCTGGCCAAGCTGTACAGAAACATAAGCAGACCTCTCACAGAAGAATTCCAAGATCAGCCCCAGACACTCTGCCTCTACCTCTCAATAATTTCACCCTTCCCTTAGATTTCTTTCTTTCTTTATATTTTTTATTTAATCTTATTTTTCTGAGACAGGGTTTTCTCTGTGTAGCCCTGGCTGGTCTGGATTCAATTTTGTAGTCCAGGCTTTACTCAAACTCAGAGATCCACCTGCCTCTGCCTATGGAGTACTGGGATTAAAGGCGTGTGCCACCATGGCTGGCCTCCCCTAGATTTATAAAGCTACATGACAGAATCAAGGTTCTTAGGCAGTATGAAAAAGCAGAGTAGGAAAAAAAGATCCATCAGCGTAATTTTCCTCTACTTATTATTGATGACTCTACTCAACCGTACCATAAAATAGAGTAACATATTTCTACATTCATTCCAGAATTATTACATGATTTTCACGGGCTTCTGCTACTGATTGGGGGCTTCTGAGAAGCAGACCCCAAATCAAAGTACAAGGTATCTGAGGTGAAAGAATTCTCAGAGAAACAAGTATCTCAATTCATCCAGGTCATGACACTGTCCTGACTCACATGATTTCTTCTTCAAGGACACCTTAGGTTTCTAGTTACCAATCAGTAATGTTCTCTCAACTTCACAGAAAGCCAGTTTCTAACGGTGAAATTCTTCACTCCCTTTTTTCCCCTAATTTCTTTCCCTAACCAACACAAGCCCTGTACTACATCATCTCAACCCATCTCCTTGCCTTACCTTTTTCTTCTCCCCACGTCCTCCACAGGCCCTAAGTCCTAGATGCCCTAGACGCATCCAGTTGAGTGTGCCAATAATGAAATAACTGAAAAAGCTACTACTACCCAAATCTATGTGGTCCTGGCAGTGTGCAGCCCTCTCTACTCTCGGTAAAAGATTTGCTGACAGTTGGGTAAAGACTGCCTCTAGGTTTGTGGGTGGATGGTTAAGATCTTAAATAAGATTTATACCTGCTACCTCCAATATTTGTATTGCAAACCCTACAGTACAGATCTTACATCCATTTGACAGATAAACTAAAAGCACAACTTCCTTTTCAAGGGCAGACAACTAGTAAGCAATAGAGGTAATGACTCCAGTCAATTTCTGCTCTTTCAATGACAGTGGCAACCATTTCTCAAAAGTATTTTTAGAAATATTGTAACTAAAGGTTTAATTCTCTCTTCATGTCCAGGAAAATTCTTGGAGCTTAAGAAAAAAATCATTTAAACATGAAAGAACTGGCATTTTGTATGCTATAGGGTCTACACTGGCTAATGCCACATGCCCTGGAGCCAAACTGACAGAATTCAGTTGTGTGACCTTAGGCAAATACTGAAGCTTTGGAGCATGAAGAGGAAAAGGACCTCCGTCGGGGCAGAAATAAGCTGTGACTAGCTGCTGAGCATGATAAAAGTGAGCATCTGTCCTGGGCATCTGTCCTGGACTTCATGTGGCTGCCTGTGGCCAGCTACTAGGGAGGGTGAAGCTTGAAGGTCCCTTGAGTTCAAGACCTTGAGGCCTGCCTGGGCAACACTAACAGAAGGGTCACAGGTAAATTATTATCAGTATGCCCATAATCTACAAGGGCCAATCAACTAATATGAAGTATTTTTAAAGCTAAAATGCATAGACACTGGCAAAGAACATGAACAGAATTTTTAATACAGAAAAAAATTAACACCAAAACCTGCCAAATTTCTTTTTAAAAGCCTACCTCATGTGTATTTTAAAAATTATGAATAGTATCAGTATAAATGTATACACAAAAATCTGAAAATGCACATTGTATTGTTAACAGTATTGAATCCTGATGAAAAGGATGCTAAGAACACACAAGCCCACAGACTGCATTCAGAGTCTCCTTCCCCGACAGGCTCTCTCTGTAGCTCAGCCTCTCTTGAATGTATGGGTAACAGGCTGTCTCCATTCTACCTCTAAAGAAGGCAGAGTATGAACTTGGGGGCGGAAGCAAAGCAGGGCTGGTACTGCTGAAATAAGACTAACAGACGTCCGAAAGGTGCTGAACAGAACAGTCAGAACACAAGCACTAAGTGACTGACCGTCCCCAGGAGTGGCTGGTAACTGTTCCTTACTCATCCTGCACTATGAACAAGATACAAAGAAGGCTTCTTACACTCCTGGTGCAGTTCAAAGATTAACAATAACCTAATAAATGACCTTAAATACAGAAAGAAATGAACTGCGGAAGCTTCCACTTAAATACATGCGGTACCATTAGGTACTTACCGTATTTGCCTCTAGGACAGCGGCAACTCCAGTGCTCCATGACCAGATCACCAAGCACTGCTCATAATCTCACAGAAGAATGAACGAAGTACAGAGAAAGTACTTAAAGGGATCCCATAAGACAGTGTCCATTTCAATATTAAATCTCAGATGTTGTTCTTATACCTAGTTTCTTTACCATGTAATTACACCTGACTTTTGGGGGGATTAATTAAAGTTGCTAGGGGTTCAACACAGCCTCCAAGACTAGTTCTGTAATACAGGAATGCAAACAATACTCTTAGTGATGCCACATGTGCCTTTAACATAAAATACCACAGACGTCTGTCTCATCTGGAACCACAAGGACTGCTTTAAATGTAAAGGAACTTAGCTAGTTCACGAGAGAAACAAAATAAAACACAGTGCTTCGTTTTGGCCTATTTATGGACTACTACAATCGCCACCAACCCCCAACCCTACTCCCTAATGTTTGTGCCAAATGGCTATGTTTGGGAAGTGTTCTCCAAAGGCCTTAAGAGGTTAAAGGCTTGGTAAGTAGCCTGCGGCACCACTGGAAACTTGTAGAACCTTCAAGAGGTAGTCCTAGTGGGAGGAAGTTACATCACTAGAAGCATGGATGCCTGGAATGAAACAGTGGGAGCCCAGCTCCCTTTCTTTGCCCCAACTGGCAAAAGTAGGCAGTTTTGCTCTACCAATGATGCACTGCCTTGCCACATGCCCAAAGACAACAGTTACACAACCACAAACTGAAAAACCTTTCAACTATGAACCTTTTAAGCTGATTAACTCATGCTGTCACAGTGACATAAAGCTTACATAACATCTAAGGAGCACAACCAAGAACTCCCACTAGAACAGATATTTGAAACACAACAGTCTCTGAACCACAGCCTGGGCATTTCCCTTCCAGTCCTGACCTCTGCAGTCTTCATTTTGGAGTCACAGTATGTGGTGGCTTGTGTTCTTATACTAATTATGTTACCCAAAAACCTGTTTGCAGTGGCCCATACATAAGACTAAAGGAAGCCTGTCCTCAATTGGTTTTTGACTGGTCAATAAAGTTACTGGTGGCCAATGGCTGGGCAGAGAGACAGAGGAAGAACTTTTAGGATTCCTGGGAAGGGACCAAGGAAGGAAGAAGGGAGGAGTTCGCCATGATGAGGGCATATCCAGGGCAGCAAAGATAAAATATAGATTTAATAAGTGTTAACTCAGGAATGCCACAGGGGAGTGTGTGTTAGCCACATGGAGTTAGGAAGTAGTCCAGCCATTGAGCAGTTTAAGGTATTTAAAATATAAGGCTGTGTATGTATGTCTTTCTTTTGGGAATCCAGATGGTAGTAAAAAGCATGCACACACACCCACTGGGAGTTTAGAGCAGATTAACCTACTACCGCTACAACAGCCCTGCATACACATCTGCTCTTACTGCCCCCTTGCAAATACACAAGGGCTTATTTACCTAAGAAAAAATATTCGCTCATTTCTCACTTACAGCAGGTTCATAGGAAGCAAAAACAGTTTCCTGTGTAACTTCAAAACATATCTAAGCAATGAAAATGTGTAAAAGACTATAGAAATGATCCCTTAAAAAAAAAAAAAAAAAAAAAAAAAAAAAAAAACAGTCTTTAAATAAAAGCACCAAGAAGGAGAGTCCCAGATAGAAGAAAGCAGAGAAAAAGGCAAGTACTTGAATTTACCAAGGCAGCTAAGGTACATAAAGACAACAGCGCAAAAATGCAGAAAGTAAACAGGTCAGACAAGAGCAGACTATCAACACTGTCTTGCTGTGAAGAGACACCATGACCATGACTAATCTCTCACCTGCTACCCCAGGCCCAGTAAGGAAGTGACCAATGGCCACTCCACCCAAGCTCTCACATAGCTGGTGGCTCTCTCCCCCTCTGAAGCATGATAAATCCTCTTTACTCCTCCTGCATCTGCTAGCCTGTCTGCAGGAACCTAGAAGTCCCACCTCTTCTGCCCAGCCATTAGCTGCTAGCATCTTTATTAATCGATCAAGAACCAACTGGGCAACAGAACCTTCAGCATTCACAGGCAGATTACCAATGAGAGCACCAGAACCACCCCTTTCACACTTCCTCCAACAGGCCCACACCTAATCCCTTTCAAGTAGTGCCACTCCCTAATGACCAAGCATTCAAATATAGGAGCCTATTGGGGCCATACCTATTCAAACCACCACAAACACTATATTACAGAATCTTTAACCTTAATTGACACACTAGCAGAAAGCCATTAAGCAACTCTGAGCAGGGAAAGCATTCAAATCTGTATTTTAAGACAGTTTACCCAGAAGCTGTATACAGGGTAGATTCACTAGAAGAACTCAAGAGACACAAGATGAAAGGACATTGTCAGTATCTTGCGCATAGATAGTTATCTATGGTAGATTGGTTTCAGGTCTCATTCCCACCCTAAAGATCTAGAGATTCAAGTTTCTTGTATGCATTTGGAGGTTATCTATGCATATCTTCCTGCAGAGTTTAAGTCATCTCTGGGTTATAACAGTGAAAATGTAAGTGCTGTATAAATGGTTGTTAAACTGTATTGCTTACGGAGTAGTAAGAAAAGGTCTGGGCATGATCAATGTAGCAGCAGTTAGGAGTTTCAAACTGTAGACCTGAGACAGGTTGACTTTGCAATAATTTGTAATAATTTGTAAATAAATAGCAACAGGATTCGTTTTTCCTCATTATTTATCCTACCAAGCTCAAAGTTCAGAAAAGCAGAACCCATCTTTTCATACACATTAAAAACTAAGGACCAATCAAACGATCTGATTTCTGTTCTAATTAGTAACTTGTCTGCACTTGCTTACTTTCCTTTGAAACATTAGAGCTTGCTGGGAAAAAGGAGCTGGGAAAAAAGAAGTCTGGATTATGTTCTCAAATTTTCATTTATAATTATTTTTAAGCTCAAAATGCACTTACACTGTACCAAGCACTGTGCTGAACACCCTAAACATATTACCTCATTTGTCTCTCAAATGACCCCAGAGGCAGGCACTTCAGTGGACATGCTCCAAAAGAGTCTTAGACCTGCAGGATAGGCAAACCCATCAAGTTCTCACAGCTGGAGCTAGTGGAGCCAGGCAAGCAGTCTACAGAAGACTTTAACTTGCTCACCAGGTTCCTAGGTCAAAACAAAAGGCCAACACAGACCACAATGTACATAAATGTGATACAATTACTAAAGACCATAATAACCATATTGCTTAATCATTCCTAATAAGTTAATTTTTTAAACCTTGCACTGTAGTTTCTTAGGCTTTCTGTTTTGTACACTGCGTTCAGAATTTTTTTGTTTGTTTGTTTGTTTTGGTTTTTCGAGACAGGGTTTCTCTGTGTAGTCCTGGCTGTCCTGGAACTCACTCTGTAGACCAGGCTGGCTTTAAACTCAGAAATCTGCCTGCCTCTGCCTCCCAAGTGCTGGGATTAAAGGCGTGCGCCACCAGCTGCTTTCAGAATTTTTAAATGGTTACAACACAAGAAAAGAAAACCACCTTAGCCCGAGGCTCTAACTCAGTTGACAGAGCTTCAGGTGAAATCTTCAGCACTGCGTAAGTAGATCTGGTGGCACACATCTGTAACCTCAGCATGTGTGAATGTACAAAGAGGAGAGTCAGATGTTCTAAGTCATCCCTGCTTACATGGCTAAGTTGGAGACTAACCTAGGTATTGTGTGACATACAAACATAACACAACAAAACAACACACACACCCCTACTCACCCAAGACAGGAAACCCACTACAGACCAGAGTATGTATACTGCCAAAGTTCAACTCAGTGAACACATGAGTTTTACTGGGGTTAGTTACAGGAGCATGAATGACTCAAAGACAGCTGCATCACCACAGTGCCCTGTAGCATGGTGACAGACAGCTCACCAAAGCCAGGAACCTGGGGCCTACTGCACAGACTGCAGGCAGCTCACCAGGTTGGAGAATTCCTTTCCACATAGCTCCATTGGTGCAAACCTCTTCCAAAGAGCTCAAATGGTCTGTTTCTACTAGGTAGGTAGCTAGTCTGGGCAACTTTCAGGCTTCTTGGCTGGTCCCTGCTTCTTTTGGGGCTCCTCTTACAAGCAGAGAGGTTTGTCTCAACAGTTTTCTTTGCAGCTTGGCTTGTCTAAAAGGGACAACAGTCTTTTCTGTTAATATACACTTGTGGAAAGTGAGAACTGGTGAATCCCATAGGTTTCAGGACCTTCTTGAGGCTATTTTGAGTTGCTTACTTCTTATCTGAATGAGCTTCCCTGAAGGACAGACTGTTTCTATCCTGGGGGAAATGGCTATGTAACACTGGGCTGGATAAGTCTACCCCACCTCTAAAATAAAGTAAAATAATTAGGCTATATATTTTAAAGTATAAGTTAAAAACTGGCAAAATAAAATGCTTACCAATTACTTCCTTAGTAAATTATTCAAAATAAAGCTAAGAAGGAAAAATCAGATTTGCTAAAATTACATTATAATCTTTAAGTCACCCACTGCCAAAGAAAAGAGAAAAATGGAACTCTGAAAGCTATGTAATACTATATTCAATATGAACCACACATAGTTGTGTGTGTGAGGGGGTGGGGGTTGCCAGCATGTGTGTGTGTGTGTGTGTGTGTGTGTGTCACATGCATGCTTGTGCCTGAAGAAACCAGGAGATGGCATCCCCTAGAACTGAAGTCACAGGTGGTTGTGAGCTGCCATGTGGGTGCTAGAAGCTGAAACCAGGTCCTCTGTAAGAGCAACAGTGCTGTTTGCTCTCCACGACCCCTTAATGACTTCAAAACCAGTAGTATGTGGGTGACTCTTACACTAGCAATTCTGTCGACAGCACAAGGTACAACCTAGTCTCCCCTGGAGCACAGACGATCCTGGGGGGAACACTTCCCAGAAGACATCACCTCAATGATGCTGGTCTCTTCTTAATCTCAGCTGATTTTTCAACCCTCGCTGACCAGCATTCACTGCCAAAGTAAGGCAGAGGCTTCACTTGAGCAGTTCTGGTCTCTTGTTAATCATGCCATAAAAGTTTCCCTCTGAAACTTCCCAAGCCAGGCTTCCACTCTGCACCGCTCTCAACACTCTCACCTTCCAAGCCCCAAGCACAGTTCACCATGTTTTGAACACTCAATGGCTTGCTTTGGCCCAAAGTTCCAAAGTCCTTCCACAATCCTCCCCAAAACACATGGTCAGGTTTGTCACAGCAACACCTCACTCACTACCCTGGTACCAACTTCTGTCCCAGTTAGTTACCACCACTGTAATGAAGCACCACTGGAGGTGCTTTTTGGGGAGGAAAAGGCAACTTGAAAAGGAATGGGTTTATCTGGCTTGTTTCCACAGCCATAGTTCATCACTCAAGAAAGTGGGGACAGGAACTCAGAGAGAGGATCTGAAGGCAGGAGCAGATGCAGAAGCCTGAAGGAATGCTACTTACTGGCTTGCTCTCTCTGCTTACTCAACTTGTTTTCATATAGATCCCGGAAGACCAGCGCAGGAATGGTAACCTCCCACAAGGTGGTGCCTCTTCCCCCACTGATCACAGAAGAAATGCCCTATAGGTTTCCTCACAGCCAGGTCTTTTCTTTATTGAGGTTCCCTCCTCTCAGATGACTTTAGTTTGTGTCAAGTTAACATAAACCATTGAACACAAGACTGTAAATCCATATCAATGATTGTTTTATTAACTACACTATGCTTGTATACACCCCCTGCCAATTTTACAGAATAAAGATACAGAGAAAGTATTTTCCAGGTAAAAATTTTAAAAATTTGTTGGTTTTAGTTGTGTAGCGCTAGGGTGAAGAGGTGGGTGTTTCTGCACGCACACACTGGACCCCCTGTGCTGCTGTTGCAGGCTGCTGTGAGCCATTGGAAGTGGGTAATAGAGACCCACAAGAACAGTACATGCTCCTAACCAGAGAGATGTCCAAACAAAGCATATACAGACTAGCTTTAACTCTACTTTCATGGTTTGAATCAACAGCAAATATTCTTCATATACAAAGCCAAGCATCAGGACATCTAAAATATCAATGCTGTTTGCTGACATTGGCTACCTTTCCTGTTCTTGCCCCCCACCCACCCTCAAAAAAGGATCTCAACTCTGCAACTCAAACTCACTGTGAAGTTAAGGCTAGCCTCAATCTCACAGCCATCCTCCTGCTTCAGCTTCCTAAAAGCTGGAATTACAGTATGAGCCTAGCATTTAGCTGTTTTCCACTTGTGAGCCTAAGTAATAGAAATAAAACCAATAAAGGAAATGCAAAACAAAAGCACACTGAGAGTCTATGCTAGTCAAAAAGTCACTGACAAATGCTGGTGAGAGTGTACAGGGAGCATGCTGCTGCCGCCATCATGGAAATCAGTGTGGGAATTCCTAAAAGGAAAAAAAAAAAAAAAAAAACCTAAAACAAACTCTCACACCATCCTGCCATACCAGTAACTCCTGGGTAACCACCCACTGGAATCCGAGTCAACATACCATAGAGAGACCTACACACCCATGAGTATTATAGCCCTTTAAAGCAGCCTATTTACAGAATCAGCCTAGCTACCTACTGACGAATGGGTAAAGACTATGTGGTCTTATGCACAATGAGGTACTATTCCACCATAAAGAAGAATGAATTTTCATCATTCGCAGGGAACTGGATGGAACTGGAAATGATGACATCGAGTAACAGAGACAGGCTCAAAAGATAAACACAGTGTTTCCTCTCATACATGGAATGTTTATTTAAACGAGGCATGAGGACATGGGGGCACATGCTTTGAGTCCCAGCACTTGGAAGGCAGAGGCACTAACTAGGTCTTTTTGTTTGAGGCCAACCTGGTCTAAATGGAGTGTTCCGAGCTAGTTACATTGTGAGACCCTGTCTCAAAAAGGAAAGGCATAGAAGTAGAAAGGGAACCACGGGGACCAGCAGGATGGGGGGAATGCAAGGAGGGGGAGGTGTGCAAGGAGGCGGGGAGGAATGCAAGGAGGCGAGGGAGAATGAATCTGACCAAAGTACATAGAATACATGTCTGAAAGTATCATAAATGAAACCTGTACTTTTCAGTTAATCAACATTTTTATTTACAAACAAGATACAAAAAACAAAATCAGGGCTAATCTAAAACAAGAATACAGACACTTCGGGACCCAAAAGGTGTAAAAACGACTATGACTTATTTTCAATTTTACAAAACTCATATTTCCTCAACATAAAAAGACACACTAATGAAAAGAGAAGGCTTTCTTTTTTTTAAAATCAGAAATCTGTTAACACATGGTGTTTATACTTTACCTCAGGAAAACCAAAAGCTTTGAATGACCCAGGACAGATAAAACACAATTTTTAAAGTTAAGAAAGTAAAAGGCTAAAGAGATGGCTCAGCGATTAAGAGCACTGGCTACTCTTCCAGAACCCACATGGCAGCTCACAACTTTCTGAAACTCCAGTTCTAGGGGATCTGACACCCTCACAGACATTCGAATCAATGCACATAAAATAAAAATACATCATTTTTGGAAAACAAAAGGAAATTACTGCTTTAGTATTCCTCAACCAAATGTGCTGTGGGAGGTGCATGTGGAGAAGACATAACAACAGGGAGGAAGGAAACTACAGTCCTCAGACCAGATCCTCAGGATTACACCACTGTCAGCTAACACTCAAGTCTCCTTTAGGTATGTCTTCACATGTAATTCTGCCAGCAGTGTTTTTTTTAGCTAGGTGTGTCATTATTTTTATGGCTTGGATCTGACATGTCCCTCACAGGCTCATTTGCCTGACATCCTGTCCCTGGCTGGTGGCACTGTTTTGGAAGGTTGTGGGACCTAGCTGGGGAGCAGCTGCCAGTCTACAGGAGATAAGAGAATCAATCAGCAGGGCAGCGGTGGCGCACGCCTTTAATCCCAGCACTTGGGAGGCAGAGGCAGGCAGATTTCTGAGTTTAAAGCCAGCCTGGTCTACAGAGTGAGTTCCAGGACAGCCAGGACTACACAGAGAAACCCTGTCTCGAAAAAACCAAAAAAAAAAAAAAAAAAGTCAAACTTACTGCCTTTCCCTCCATTCTCATTAATGTCTAAATTGGGCTCTGACTTTATCAGTCCATTAATATTTTGACTCTTCCAGCTACCAAAAACATTGCAAACACCCAAACTTAATCAATTATTTTCATTCTTACTCCTCTTGGTGCTGTTATGAGTCAGACCCAACTGACCACCCGCCACTTAAAATCTTTCTCCTCTTGAATATCCAGAGCAATACTTTTTCCCAATTTTCATTTCTCCCCCATTTGAGACCCCGTCTCAAAAAAGAAAGATGCTGCAGTAGAAGGGGGTGTGGAGGGAGGGATGCAAAGAGCACAGAGGGGTCAGACTGATCAAAGTGCAGAACTGAGCCCTCACCTCTGCACCATCGTCTGCTGGGGTCCTTGCTCATGCTAGTTGAGAGCATGCCTCCCCACACCCTGCATCGCAAAAAACATTTGGAACAATCATAGACCAAGTCGACGCACTACTACTTTGTAAAGCACTCTGGTCTCATTCACACAGAATTAATGGCCCCTTCCGTATGGCCCACTCCATTGTGCTTCCTGTATGTAAAGGACAGTACTAAAGTGCCTGTCTCATCCATAGAGTCAATTTCTCAATTACAGCACATTTATATTTTTCCCCCAGACAAGCATCTGATTCATTCATTTTTAAATACTTACTATGGTGAATTTTTCAAATTAAACTATGTTTATACTTCCAAAGTTACAAATAAAGTATAACACGCAACTTGGCACTCTGTGAAAATGTTTACCAAATTGATTTGTTCCTAATTTTCATTGTCAAAAAATGTATACTTAGCCTGGGGCAATGGTGGCGCACACCTTTAATCCCAGCACTTGGAAGGCAGAGGCAGGCAGATTTCTAAGTTCGAGGCCAGCCTGGTCTACAGAGTGAGTTTCAGGACAGCCAGGGCTACACGGAGAAACCCTGTCTCAAAAATTAAAAAAAAAAAAAAAAAGATTGCATACTTGTATTTTAAGGACCTTTTAAGGTCTTAATTCAAAATGTTTCATTAAACTACAGACTTCTCAATGAAATGGCCAGTTTCTTTATCTCTTACAACATAAAAGAGATATCCAATATTGCTTAATAAATGAAAGCTATCTTTGCTGTAGTTTAAAACTAAGCAAAATAGCACTCTAACCTAAATCTTTCTAGCCCCAAAAAACAGGTTAGGCACATGCTAAAATCCTGGGTTACTTTCTGATGTTTTAGCAAGTTCTCAACTCTTCCCTGACCATCATCGATCTTCGAAACTTTCTCTTCATTAATTACACCCCAGTGATGCTGTCATTGAAAAACAAAATTCCTTTCGACATTAGGCACACCAAATGTAGAACTTAACTTCAGTGTTAAAGAACCACGGTGGTAGAGCCTAATGGTGTGTGACCAGATCATTGTCTTGAACAAAATAATCACACAATCTTGATCTATTATCTCCCCCTCTCTCTCGCTCAGAAATGTGAGGGAACAGGAATGTCCACTGAACCGCTTACCTTCCCAACAATCTTTTTGCCACACTGTCTTTGACTTTTCAACCTGACTGAATACTTGGTTCCCTTACACTGTAAACCCCTTTTAAAGATACTCTGATTTTTAGGCAGCTGACTTGACAGTACACACAGGCTTGATAGCTTACGGAGCAACATTCCATTTTGATTTCTGCCACTGACAACATATCATTGAAAGTCTTAAGCAACCTTCAAGATAAAAAGCACAGGCCATCGCTTCCAGCCTCCTCAATTAAACACAGCTGTCCTAGGTTTAGGGACTGCTGGGCCCCCAGACTAACAAGCTCAATGTAAAAGCAAGCGTCTGTTTGATTTCAAATTTAAGTTGCTAGAAGAGACAACCTCATCTCCCTTTAATAGGTCCAAACTGGTCACCTGTAGTCCCCTGGCTGACAGTCTTTGATTACTTGAATCCCCTAAACAGAGACTAAGACTTAAGTATCTTAGGGGCCTTTCCCCTCTGTGATTCTGACTGTCCAGCAAGCATCGTTAATAGGAAGCATGGATTTCTGCAGGGATGGCACAGGAAAGGATACCATTTGTTTATAGACAATTAATGTGTAAAAGCTTACTGCTGGGCATCGGTGGCGCACACCTTTAACCCCAGCACTTGGGAGGCAGAGGCAGGCATATTTCTGAGTTCTAGGCCAGCCTGGTCTAAAGAATGAGTTCCAGGACAGCCAGGGCTATACAGAGAAACCCTGTTACGAAAAACCAAAAAACTAAAAAAATTTTAAAAAATTAAAAAATAAGCAAGCGCACGGCTTCGGTGCCCACCACCAGAGGGCGGAAGCGCCCGACTCTCCGAGTTCGAATCCCGCTCTCCCGTGTGACTCTCAGCGAGTCTCATGGGGGAAAATGAATAAATAAAATAAAAAATAAAAATAAATAAAAAATAAATAAAAGCTTTCTTTATTCACAAGGGTAACGAAGAACTTTTACTTTCAAAAGTATTCAATCATTAAGTTGCTTTTTTTCCGCCGGGCAGTGGTGGCGCCGCACAGCTTTAATCCCAGCGCTTGGGAGGCAGAGGCAGGCGGATTTCTGAGTTCGAGGCCAGCCTGGTCTACCGAGTGAGTTTCAGGACAGCCAGGGCTACACAGAGAAACCCTGTCTTGAAAAACCAAAAAAAAAAAAAAAAAAAAAAATTGTTTTTTTTTTTTCCCTCCAAATCAGAGTCAAGTCGTTCACTGAACTCAGTCTACTAAAGGATGGAAGCAACTCACAGCTTATTTGGACTCTTCTTTAAGTATCAAAATAACTCGGAATCTCTTGGAACCAAGAAAATACACAGGTACAGGTTTAATTTATGATCACTGGTGTGGCAGGTGACTGACTCATCTAAGTTGTATCTAGGTTCACCAAACTGTAAAGAGGAATCCACTATGACAGCCGCTCGATTTCTATGCATGACTGCCACGTTTTACCATCATTTGTACTGAAGTTTTATTCCTAGTGAACTCCCCTAGGTACCTTCCTTTCACCAGGTCCTTTATTCTAAAGAAGCAACGATTAAAAATAAGTAAATAAATACTTGAGCCAAATCTATTTCATAGTAGTTATTATTAATAATCCTTCTTGTAATTATTTCATAGAACAAGACATGGTTTGAACAGATTGCCTAAACGTCCTACAATGTTCTTTTATTAAAATAAATAAATAAATAAATAAATAAATAAAATTTAAAGCACAACAAATCCAGGTCCATTAGATTTCCCTCCAGGGCTCACACGTATGTATTATGCAACAACCAGCGATCCAGATGTTAATCCCTGTCGCGATGCAATGATAAAATACTCAAGGCAAGGGTTATAATCCATTCGAGGAGCCCATTAACAAAACAAATTTAAACAAGAATTACTATATGCTCAAGAATCTTGGAATGAGACATTAACAGTTCCGAGAGAATTGCATTTAAACTCTTCCTTTGGGTGATCTTTCAGCTGCGTGTCTCCCAATTCCCTCCGAATCCCCTACAAAATCCTCACGCAGCGTTTTTAATGTAGGTTTTAATAGGGCTGCCTGAAGGGGAAAGGGGGACCTGCATCAGGTGGTTATGTTACAATCTACTTTTGACAAGATACCCGCGTAAATTCCCAGAGGGGACTCCTGTTATTTTGTCATTCTTTCCCAGGCACAATAACCGTAGTAAAATATGACCCAGACCCCGGAGCCACAAGCCACTCGGGACTCGCTCCATCCTCCCCATCTCCGGTGGCACAGGCCTCTCTCCAAGCTCTGTGTGATGGACGGCTGAGAGCCCTGGAACAAAACGGCAGTGACCCGAATTCTAGGGGAACGAAGACACCATACAAATACCTAGTCCGAGGCGGCGAGCAAACCGAGAGGGAGGTGCTGTGCGGCCGACCCGGAGCCCGCGCCCCACCCCCACGCCGCGCGGGTCCCGCTATCCCGAGGGCGCCGGGGCTCCAGGTTGGGGACGTGGGAGGGGGCGGCTCGGGAGCCGCGGCCGCGACCCCGGGAGGGCGAGCGCGGCATTCCCTCACACAAAATGGAGGCCGGCGCACCTGGGGTCGCCGCCACCCGAGGAAGCCCGCGGCCGCCCCGCGGCTCGGCCTCGCCCGCCACGCGCCGCGCACTCACCTCAGTCGCGCCGCGGGGGCCCGAAGGCGGAGCGCGAATGACTGAGCGGCCGCTCCCCGCCGCCGCTGTCTCCGACCCCAGCACGCGCAGCTCGTCCGCAGCCCACCGTCCCTCCGCCGGCGTGACGCACTGGCGCCGCGGCGCGCCCACCGCGAATCCCCCCGCCCCGCCGGCCGGCCGGCCTCGTGCGCAGCGGCGCCTCCTCGCCGGGAGCCGCCCCGCCTCACGGCCGCGGCCGCCCGCAGGTGCGCGCCGGCCGCCCGCCCACCCGTCGCCGCCGCCCGCAGCACGCCCGCTCGGTCGGACCGTATTAAAGAGTGACCTTGGCTTAGCCCGGAATAGACCCGAGTAAGCCGCGGGGGCCTCGCGCTGAGCAAGCCGGCTCCTTTAAGGTCGCCCTGCGCGGCATCCCGCGTGCGCGGCCCTGCGGGCTTCGGGCCCGGCGTGGGCCTCTGGAAATTTCGGCCGGGTGGGCGCGGCCTCCGAGCTTCCCGGAGGGGAAGGAGATGCCCGGCCAACCTGGGGACGCCGGCCTCCCCCTACCCCAGCCCCGACACCTCCTGACCCCACTGCCACCCAGGAGCGCGCCAGAGAAAAGGGAATTTGCAGAAGCCCCACAGCCCAGACTTTATGCCTTGAGATAAGGAACCATCGCGGCCCTGCGCTGACCTTTGCTACGTGACAGACTAACCTGACCCCAGAGAGCCTGCGCCGTCCTCTCCTCCCCCTTCCATCCCTTATGGGATCCAGGGCCTTTTGCTAAATACTCGAGAAAAATGAGTTCACGGGCATTAAAGGATGATTTTTAAAAAACAAACAAACAAACAACAAAAAAAAAACCATGCTGTAACAGAAATATATTTAATAAAGATGCACAGCAATAGTATTTGATTTTAAGACTTGGTTTTTTTCCCCTTAAATTCTGAGAAATCATCTAATAGCAATGGCATTATGGTTCAGCTCATTCAGAAAAACTTAAAATTACTCTTTCTATTCTTGGGAAGTATTTCTAATAACACTGACCTTTTAAAGATTCACTAATTGATAACTTCAAAGAATGAATGCTTCTCATATAGATCTGTTTTTTAACTCTCACGTATTTTTTAATACGGGCTTTTTCTACCTCCAGTTGCACACAAGAACCAACCTCACATCTGTTGTGTTTATTTACAAAAAATTATTACTAGAAATCTTGAATTATATATATATACATGTACTATTTTTTAGCGGAATTTAACAATGAATTAATAACCAAGCAAGAATTTTGAATAGTTGGGTTCCAACCACAGCTAATCATGAATGAGTAAAGTTATGTAACTACTGGATTGTCATTTCTAGATCTGTTTGCAGGTAGGAGTCCCCAAGATAATCCCAGTTGCCACTTTTAAAAATTATTTTTGTTTTTCCGGCTCTGGCATCCCTCCCTCCAGGTGCTGCAGTAAAGACTCTGGAGTCTTAATATAAACCTAGCCAGAAATGTGGGTGGGTGGCTTTTAAACTATTTTATCCATCTGTGGGAACCTGTGCCTAGAACACCTAGCTCCCAAAAGCCTGCTCACTGAGATAGAAATCTAAAGAAATCTAAAGAACTACTCCTCTAGGCCCATAAAAGGGCCCAGTGACCAGCTGCACACAGACAAACTGCCCACTTTTAGGGCTGGCATTCTATCTGCCCAGACCTAAAGTGATATCTTCCACAGGTCTGGATGGCTGAAGCTATCTTAAGTTATGAAACCTTCCACTCACTGGCCTTTGATGGTTGCTGAGGCCCAGAATAGAGCCCATCAGGTTCACTGGGGAAGAATTCCTTTTTTTTGGTTTTTCAAGACAGGGTTTCTCTGTGTAGCCTTGGCTGTCCTGGAACTCACTCTGTAGACCAGGCTGGCCTCGAACTCAGAAATCCACCTGCCTCTGCCTCCCAAGTGCTGGGACTAAAGGCGTGTGCCACCACCGCTGGTGGGGAAGAATTCCTAACAGGTAAATTGACAGCTGGTGCTTCTGACTGCTGCTGTTCTATGCTCTGCTATTCTTTGTGGAGACTAACTTATTATCATAATCACCTTTCCAATGCATACTAATGTGATTCCTGGTTTACATAAGAGGAAACCAAGGCATACAGATAATTTGAGTAATTTGCCCTTTGTTACACAGTTAATGACCACCTGGCTTTTGGTTCAAAAGCACACACCCTTAAGCAAAATTCTATATTATCTCCTGGTTGAATTTTGTCACATTCCTTATATCTTCCTCATTGAACAAATTTCTCATTTAGGAGCAAAGGGAAAATGAAACCTTATTACAGTTAGAAAACTTGTAATATTCCCCTGGAGCTGGGGAGATGGCTCAGCAGTTATGAGCACTTGGTGCTCTTCCAGGGAACCTGGGTTCAATTCCCAACATTCACATGGTGTCTCACACGTAGTTTCAGGAATCCAGCACCCTCTCTGACTTGTGAGTATCCACCAGAGAAGATAACTTAGACACAGGCTTAAGCTAATAGAAAGCCTTTATTATCCAACGTGGTGTTCAGGATCCCAGTGTAGCGCCAAGCCTTTCTCAGCATGAGCTTTTAAGTACAAAACCATATCCTGAGTTGACATACTTGAGTTAACAAGTTAGCCGGAAATGGAACTAAAACAGAAGCCAAAAAGCATAGTTAGTACATGTAGAGACTTGCCCAGAATCATGGTCTTTGATGGATTAGGTCTTCGGTTTTGTTTTGACAGATATTACTTCCATCATGGAGTCAGTTGTGCTAAGGTCTGGGGGCCTGTTACACTGACCTCCACAGGCTACCACGCATGCAAGTGGCACACATACATATGTACGGTCAAAACACTCATAAAATTTTTTAATAAAAATTAATTTTAAAGAAAATTCGTAAGATTTCCTCTGGTGCAGAATCTATTAGTGTTTGAAAACCACGTATTTTCACATCTTTTTAGGGTTAATAGCTTGCTGAGTGTTTTTTTAGTGGAGAGGAGGGATCTAACAATTAAAAGTCTTATTTGTATTCATTTCATGAATGGGGGAAAAAAACCGACATTTCTTCTGAGAATATTCATCATCATCTTTGTCTGCTAAGCTGTTAAAAGTCAGATTTCAGATTCATTTAACATGATTTAATGTAGTCAAGTCACAATTAGAGAGTTAATAGCTAAGGGGCCTCAAAGTCTTCAAACAGGCCAGCCTGTTAACTAGCAGACAGTTCAGAATCCAGGGAGGCAAGCTTCTCCTTCCTAAATGCTCCCACATCACAGAATGCTCTCAGGATAAAAAGCCACACTCTGAGTGGGTTTTCTTTGTGGACCACTACAAACACGTGCATATTTTTGATTCCTGAGTCTATCTTTGAAACTGCACTGAGAGGAAAAATAAGAAATAAAAGAACCTGAGGACAGGAGCCACAAGAAGTTTGGAAAACCCAGACACACTCGTCTCTTCAGATTTGACTTGGTTTAATGAGAGTTTAAGGATAAGAGCCCTCTGTTAAACTGAGTTTGGATTTAAGAGGCATAATCTTTGGTACTGTCAATATTGCTAATAACTACAGATTTACCACTGGAGTAGATACTACAATATCTATTAAGAGTTTTGTTGAGTTTTGGTGGAGAGGGCGCTTGTTCTGTGTGAGGTTGTGTGACTTCCAGGGACACCGTTAAAACATCTCTTCACCCCAGATATGGCATAAACAACAGACCAAAAGAATTCCACCCTGCTCTGCTTTGCAAGATAAAGCAATGAGCTGGTTGAGGTTAGTAACAGGAGTGCAGAGTCAAAGGCCGCTGCATAGCTAAGCGGCATGCCCAGCTTGATGCCAGTTCTACCCAACAGGCTCCTCTCCCACAGCGGCTGCTCAGTGCTGACTTACCTTAAACCCTAGTGAGATATTTAGCTTTTTGCAAATCTCAACCTTGAAAGTAAAATTCTTTAGCTGCCCGAGTTTTAGGAGCCTCTCTCTTTCCTGGAAGGGAATGTTTCAACTTAGAGAAGATAACTGAGTTGGAGGTAGCCACGCCCCCTCCTAAAACTATTTTCCTCCCTGCGGGCCCATCTTGCATCTAGGATACCTACACGGTCAATGAGATGCAAACAGATTTTTAGGTATGGTTTCCTAGACACGTTTTGTTTTGTTTTCTGATTAAAATAAAAAGGGGACAGACTATATCAGGTGGTGACACCCACCTTTAATCCCATAATTCCAGAGCTCTGAAAGTGGAAGCAGGTGAAAGACCCCCGAGGGGACCCTACCTCAAGTCTGGACCGGCGCTCACCCACACACGAGAGACCTCCTTGATGCATTTGCATAAGGTAGTTTAATAGCCAGGGCCCTTGGGTTGAAACCCGTCCCACGCAGGAGACAAGGGATTTCGACCCCGAACCCCAGAGGTGGGAGCTATTTATGGGTAGGGGTAGGGAAAGGCGGGAAAGTTTGGCGCGGTTACACACAATTGGTTATTTCAAATATCTGCAACTAGCAGAGGCGGCAGGATGGCTAGTTAGGACTTGTCTGGGCATGCCTTTTTATTTTTCTTTGTGGCCAGGAATGTGTCTTCCTGCTTTGGGCCTACCCCACCCACAGGTGGATTTTCTTCCCTGAGGCTTGAGGAATGTATGGGGCAGTGAAGGCCCGAAATCCTACATTCAGTTCCGCCTTCCTGGAACTAATGAGCCTGTATATATTTTATAAAATGGTCTTTATAATTTTTCACTCTACACAGGTAGATCTCTGGGCGTTCAAGGCCATCCTGGTCTACAAAGAAGGCAAGCACCAGGTGGGCTAAGGCTACAGAGTCTCAACAAACAAAGGGATAGACTCAACTGGCGTTTACTTTGCCTTTTGTATTTTTTCATTTTGCCTGTTCAGGAGGAGCACCTCGGTCAGGGAGTACGGTTTCAGGTTAAAAACAACAACAACAAACCCCCCAAAACAAAAGAAATGTCTGGACTAAAGGCTAACTGAGGTGCTTATTAGCATAACAAAGTGCCATGCTGCCTTAAGACATGGCAAAGCTAAAAACACAGCGCTAGCTTCCTGGTTCCTCTCGCCTCTACCCTCAACTTCTCCAGCTCACAAACTCCTCCACCCCACCAGCTTTGCATTCCCTTATAACACTGCTCCCCTCTCCCTCCCTCCCTCTTTCTCATCCTTCTTTGCCTCTACTCTCTTTCTCTGGCTCCCTCCCTTTCTTTTCTCATGGCCAAGTTCAATCTACTGCTTTCTCTCCTTGCTGGGAACTCTCCCAGATGCCTCTGGCTGTACCCTCCCGCATATCTACAATAGAAATCTTTCCCTCACCCATACCTTTGTCATGTGGCAGCCATTATCTCCTTAGTATTCTGGAGGCCAGAGATGAAACCTGGGACCAAGACCATGCTTAGGAACTGCAGTGCCAGTTACAGGCACCAACTTCTACTCTTCTCTGTTGCTTGCAAACAGAGCTAATAAAGTCAAAAGTATGCCTCCCGTGTAGCTAGGGAAAAATACCTATGTAGCTATACCAGATATACATGGTGTTCTTTGATTGTCCTGTTATACTGGGTGTTGTGGTTTGAATCGAAGTGTTTTGAACATTTGATCTCTACCTGGTGGCACTGTTTTGGAAGGCTGTAGAACCTTGGGTAGGAGGGGATGGGTCACATTTGGTGTCACAGGCTCTCAAATTTAAGAAATGAGATGCTGGGAAAGATGGCTCACAGGTTAAGAGAGACCTGGCTGCTCTTCCAGAAGTCCTGAGTTCAATTCCCAGCAACCACATGGAAGTTCATAACCATCTATAATGAGATCTGGTGCCCTCTTCTGGCCTGCAGGCATATATACAGGAAGAACACTATGTACATAGTAAATTAATAAATCTTTAAAAGAAAAAGAAAGAAAAATACAATTAAAAAAAAAAAAGAAAGAAAGAAACGGGGGACCCTAAGATATCTTTTGTCAGGAAGTAGTCTGTTGTACCTACCATATTCTCGTATGTAATGGAGCAGAGTTTTTTATACTTCTCTTTGTGTGGTGATCTACATTTTGATTAGGTGCTTTAAACTACTGGGCAGTGAGGCTAACAAAGCGGGAATGTTTGGGGAAAGGAAGGAAGGATTTCACTGGGAGAAATGCAGTGACACTGCTGGTAGGCTATTTCTCCACCAGTGAAGTGAGCCAATTCAAGCCAGATCAGATTATATTGAATGCAGGTTTATTTGAAAGATGCTCTTAAGTGGGTGGGTCCACTGGTCCCAGGGAAGTAAGTCGTCATGGGAAGAGAGAGAGAAGAGAGGGGGAGAGAAAGGAAAAAGGAGAGTGTGTGCTTAGAGGGAGAGAGAGGGAGGAGAGAGGTGGAAGGGAGGGAGGGGAGAAAGAGAGAGAAAGAGAGAGAGAGAGAGAACACCAAAATGTCTGGATTATATAGAGAAGAGCCACTGGGCTGGAAAGTTCAAGTTTGGGCACAGGGTATGCCAGGTAGGGACTGAGGGATGCTGGAAGAACCTGGAGGCCAGGTCTGCTTTGGTAAGTAACATGCACCTCAGCCCCTTGTCCTGGGTCTGAAACCAAACAGCTGCAAGGACACTCAAGGACAGTGACCAGCCAGAGTGGCAGTTTCCTGCTCTCTTTCCCTTGGTTGGTACAGGGTGAGGGCTCCCACAGGAACAGGCCTTGAAACCTTATCGGCCCTATTTCCTGCCCACACGTTGCTTCCTGTGTGTGGATGAAGTGTGGCCACCCAGCACACGGCCTCCATGTGTTTCCTGCCTGCTGCCATATCTTCCCCACCAGAGTTGACTGAATCCCTTTGGAACTGTGAACCAAAATAAACCCTCTGCTCCTTAAGTTGCTTTTGTCAGGGCATTTTATTGCAGTATCAGGACAGTAAACGCAGACAAGTAGGAAGCTGCCTTTTGAAGAATTTGTGCTCTAGAACCTACCTACCTGGTACCTGAGGAAGATGGTCAGTCCAGCTCCAGAGTACAGAACGAATGCATTACTCATATAGTACATCAACTGCATACAGCTGAATACTACCTCATCAAGCTCTGTCCTGCTCTCTTCCCATCCTCCTCTCTGCCTTATAGGTGCTGGGGATAAAACCAGGACAAATTGTCATTATGCTGGGTACTTAAATGACAGAACACAAAATGTAACTGTAACTATAATAATTAATTTCAGGGATGCTGTAACTAAATGCTTGACAAAAACAACTTAAGGAAGGAGGGAGGGAAGGAGGGAGGGAGGGAGGGAGGGAGGGAGGAAGGAAGGAAAGGAAGGAAGGAAAGAGTGGGTTTATTTTCACTTGGTCCATTGTGACAGGGCAGTAATGGCAGCAAAAGCCCGTGGTGGTGGCTGGTCACAATGAAGCCACAGCGGAATCATCTGGTGCTGGGTGTCATGTTTTATAACACAGTATAATGTAGCATAATGTGGCATCGGGGACAACTTGAGGGCCGGCTGAGGTGTCCCCCTGAAACATCAGGCCATGTGATAGGCTTAGGACAAAAGGAAGTTTACTGGGGGAAGCAAGCCAGGGAGCAAGTCCCCTAAGGAAAATAAAAACTGGGAATGGGAAAGTTTCAGTTTCCCAGGGAAACAGGTTGGGCTCTGCAGAAGGAGCTACTGACAATGGGCTGTTGATCCTTGATGGCTCTGACAGAGGGAAAATATGCTCAGAGCTAAGTCGGTTCCTGGAGTTTCCTCAAGGCCTCATTAAATATAGTAAAACTAACACAGCACCAGTCAGAATCCGGCCCACGTAACTTTCCTAGCACCTACCAATGAAGTTTTAGATTATCTAAATTTTGCTCAAATTCCCCTAGTTTCCTATAAAAGCCTGCTCCACTTTGTCTGGAATCGCCATTTTCGTAAGCGACTAACACCTGCATGCACTCTAAAAACACTCTTGCCTATTACATATGTGAGTGGTAGTGAAGACTCCCAAATTCGGGAGACCCTTACTCAAGTCACAAACTCCAAGACACCATACCTGGATGCAATCAGCAGAGGTTTATTAGGGAAGAGAGCTGGCAGCCATCGTTCAAACTGCACACTCACGTAGGAGTACAGTTTGACCCCGAGTGGTGTGCTAAGGAGCTTTTTATAGTAAGGGGTAGGGAAAGGAAGGAATTTTCTTGCGGTTACACATGATTGGTTGTTTTTATACATTTTGAACTCAGCAAGCTGTAACACTAGAAAAGACCTCAAGGGGGGTGGGGAGGGGTAACCAAGATCAGTGGAAAGTTAGTTAATTCTTGGAACCACCCAGATGACTTGCATCTTTCTTTGTGGCCAGGAATGTGTCCTCCTGCCCTGGGCCTACCCAACCCACAGGTGGATTTTCTTCCCTGATGCTTGAGGAATGTATCTCGGGGCAGTGAAAGGCCTGGAATCTTACATTCAGTTCTGCTTTCTTGGAACTAGTGAGCCTGTATATATTTTATAAAATGGTCTTTATAATTTTTCACTCTACAGTGGTCTCCATGGTAAAGACATGGGGGGGGGAATAAAGAGAGGGAGTGGGAAGGCCAGCCGGAAACACGAGGACAGAGAAAGAGAGAGAATAGGAGAGGGAGCTAAAGCGTTGTGATAGCAGTCAGTCCGTCTTAGAAGCCTGGCCCACCCAGCCTGGTCTACAGAGTGAGTTCCAGGACAGCCAGGACTACACAGAGAAACCCTGTCTCGAAAAACCAAAAAAAAAAAAAAAAAAAAAGAAGAAGAAGCCTGGCCCACACCTAATGGTGCCACACACAGAGTAGTCTTTCCACTTCAATTAATGCAGTCCAGAAATTCTTTTGTACAGAAATGTCCAGAGACTTATCTCCTATGTAATTCTACTCTATGTTACTTTTTAAAATTTAATTGTGTGTGTGTGTGTGTGTGTGTGTGTACATGTGTGTGTTGGGGTGCAAGTAAGGGCAGTGGCTGTCAAGGTCGGGAGAGGGAGAGAACACCCCATCCCGTGGAGCTGGAGTTACTGGGGGTGGTGAGCAATCTGACAAGCACTGAGAACTGAACTCAAGGTCACTGTAAGAGCAGTATGCACTCTTACATACTGTCTTCCCAGCCACTCCTAGGTGACTCTAAGTGATTTTCAATCCTGTGGGTCACAACCTCCCACAGGATTGAATATCAGATACCCTGCATATCCGATTTTTACATTACGATTGATAGAAATAACAAAATTATAGTTATGAGGTAACAACGAAATAATATTATGGTTGGGTCACCACCACATGAGGAACTGTATTAAAGGGTGGCAGCGTTAGGAAGGTGAGAACCATTGCTGTAGATCCTAGCACTAGCCATCACGGTGACAGTCAAATGGTGTTTATTTTATACCTCATTTGCATTCATAGCTGGTCAATATTCTGAGAAGAGATCAAGACTCATTGTCCCTGAGGCTCCTGCCTCAGGCAGGAACTCAATCAGGTTTGCACTGCTCCCACCCCCAAGACCTAACTCTGTAGCTACTTCCAGAGAACTCGTTCTTGCTTCAGCTTCTAAGACTCCATGCTACTGCCACAGACAGAGTTTGTTCCTGCTCTAGGACTGATTTCCTGTAAGACCCATCTCATCTGAGAGATGCCACTCCAGCCCCTGTGACCTGTGAGGCTTGGAACACTTCTCAGAGCTGTAACATTCCTAGGAGTTATCAGCAAGCTCTTGGCTACCATCCCACTACCAGCAAGAGTTCAAATCTTTATCTTTCACTGTTTGTCCTAGTTTGTTTTCTATGACCAAAAGCAATTCGAGAAAAGAAAGGATTGATTAATTTCATTTTAGGACTCTCAGGTCACAGTCCTACAGTCCTTCATTGTGGGAAGTCAGGGTACAAAGCTGGGGACAGGAACTGAAGCAGAGACCATGGCGGGTGCTGGTGCTGCTTGCTGGCTTGCTCCTTGTGGATTGCTCAGCTTGCCTTTTTTTTTTTCTTTGAGACAGGGTTTCTCTGTGTAGCCCTGGCTGTCCTGGAACTCACTCTGTAGACCAGGCTGGCCTCGAACTCAGAAATCCGCCTGCCTCTGCCTCCCAAGTGCTGGAATTAAATTCGTGCGCCACCACCACCCAGCTTCCTTCTTTCCTTTCTTCTTTCTTTGTTTCTTCCTTCTTCCTCCTCTTCTTCCTCCTCCTCCTTCTTCTTTACAATGTGTATGGATGTGTGTTTTGCCTACATGAATGTATATATGCCACATGAATGCCTGGTGCCTATTTAGGTCAGAAATGGACATCAGAAGATCCCCGGAACTGGAATTGCAGATAGTTGTGAGCCTCCATGTAGTAGCTGGGAACAGATCCCAGCAAACTGTGCTCTTAACCACTGAGCCATCTCTCCAGCCTTTGCCCCACTGCATTTAATTAAGGTTGTCTCATAAGTATGTGTGGAAGGTCTTGACTTACTTGAGCAAGGGCATTTTGAGAGTGACTTCAGCACTGAGGAATGTGGTCCCCTTTGCCCTAACTATTAACTACCTGGAACTCCTCCGGGAGAGTGGGGCTTTAAGATCCTGCCCACTCCTACCACCCATGAAAGAGTAGTGATGGGCTCAGGCTTGTACAAGTAGCCGCTAACACTCAGCGCTCATGAAGCGTAGCAGCTGTGCCAGATCCAGAAGACTGTTCCCCAGTGTACTTTCCCACCCCCAGCTCTTCCATCCTTTCTGCCCCATTTTTAAAAATGTTATGAGCCTTGGAGGCTGACTTATACCGAGCTCTTTGACCAGTTACGAGTCTCTACACTGATATGTGGTCACTGCATATAGAAGGTTCTCTGACCACAGTGGAGGATAGCACTAAGTTAGACACAACTTTTGAAATGTCTGTTACGTAAGGCAATATGCAAAGTAGGCTAGGTGACAGGACTATGTGGTAAATGATACATACAAAGTCAGTAGAAAGTTGACCAATGACTTTAGAGCATATGGTGTCAAGAAACAGTGCTGCATGTCTTAGTTAGCCATCATAAGGAATGCTAAAGACAGTGGGTGGGGGTGTGGAGCCGGGGTTGAGGGCTGTGGAGTTGGGGGTGGGGGGCTCGTTTTCAGATGTGTGTGTTCAGATGAGGGCAGTCTGGTTTGGAAGTGACGGTGAGAATGAAAAGAAATGAATTCTGGAGCTCAAAGATGGATCAGCAGGACTTGGCAAAATGCGTAATGTAACATAAGCAGTCCATTAGGTTTCTGGCTTGAGCCAGAATAGAAAATAGAAACCCCTGCAGATTGGCAGGTGGGGGAGATGTTACTCACTGAACTGTCTTTGCCTTTGTTGAGTTTTTAGTGTAGTTGTGAGATCTCCACACGTCTAAGTGGAGACATGTGGAATGGTGAAGCCTTAGAATGGAGCTAGTGGGGGGCATGTGACCTTAAGAGCACATAGACTGTCAACTGGCACTGAGATTATGTAACTGAGACGGTGAAATGAGGGATGAAGTGAGAGAGTGAGAGAGAGCCCACAGGTCA
The DNA here is from genome assembly GCA_030674055.1 of Rhabdomys pumilio. Taxonomy (NCBI): domain Eukaryota; kingdom Metazoa; phylum Chordata; class Mammalia; order Rodentia; family Muridae; genus Rhabdomys; species Rhabdomys pumilio. Next base: position 19,848,088 of record JANHMN010000014.1, on the reverse strand, counting down.
AGACAAATGTCAGCGGGGACCAAAGAAGACATGCACAGAAGCAGAAGCATGGCCAGAGACTGCAGAATGTTGCCATGGAAGCCAGAAGAAGGATGGAGTTAAAGAGAATAAAATACTCCCTTCAGAATTATCCCTGGCAACTAATGAAGGATGGGCAGAGACTTATCTGTTAAGACTTTGAATGCATCTGTGTGGTTTGAACAGAAGTATCTCCCTTAGGCTCACATACTCAAGCACATGGTTCCCTGTTGGTAGCATGATTAGGGAGAGTGTGGAACCTGTAGGAGCTGGAGCCTTGCTGGAGAGAGCATGTCTCTAAGGGCCAGACTTTGTTGATTTCTGGTCTATTTCTCCACCCACTCCCCTCTCAGTGTATGCCTTCCCTACCACAGGGACTCTATCCCTCTGGAACCAAAAGCTAAAAGGAGGACTTTTTTTTTTCTAAAGTTGCACTTTGTCATGGCATTTTATCACAGCAACAGAAAATAACTATTATTGTAATAATAATATAATTTCCTGTAATGGGAAAATATTGGTGGAAGGGGAAGGGAGAGAAAGCCTAATTAAGACATTGCTGGGGCATCCACTTAATAGAATGTTGTGCAGCTTAAATCACGCTTCTGAGCAATGACACGATGAAATGTTAAACAAGAAGATATCTGTTAGCTGGGCAGTGGTGGCGCACGCCTTTGATCCCAGCACTTGGGAAGCAGAGGCAGGCAGATTTCTGAGTTCCAGGCCCGCTTGGTCTACAGAGTGAGTTCCAGGACAGCCAGGGCTACACAGAGAAACCCTGTCTCAAAAAAAACAAACAAACAAACAAACAAACAAAAAAACCAAACAAAAACAAAACAAAACAAAACAAAAACCAAACAAACAAAAAACAAAACAAACAAACAAACAAAAAAGATATCTGTTGAAAATTATGACTCCATAATTTTATTTCAAGTTATGCTTCATAGTATGTGTTAGACCAATTACTGTAATTGTTGTCTGCTGTAATCCCAGCAGAGGAAATACTCCCCTCAGAATTATCCTTTCTTCTGGGCTAGATAGGGAGGCAGAGAGGCAGGAGAATGAGGAATTCAAAGAGAAGCTTTGAGGTCAGTTTAAGTTAACCTGGACTACATGAGATCCCTACATCTCAAACAAAAGGCAAACAAAGTAAGACAAAGATTTGTTACCTTTTCTTGCTGTGATGAAAGAGTTTAGCAAGTCAACTTAGAGGAGAATTGCATATTGGCTCACAGTGTTAGAGACTCTCCACCATGGTCACTTGGCCCCATAGATCCTGGGCTATGGTGATGCAGAGGACCTTGCAGGGAGCACAGTGGAGCAAAGATGGGAAGCTCAGGCGTACATTTCAAGGCCAAGGCCACACCCTGGGGTTTGTATTGTGTATATTTTAGTTTTCTCCTTTTCTGTGATGAACTTATAATCCCTTTATAAGTTAAGAATCTTGTGGTACAAGCTGAGAGGTGGTGGTGCATGCCCTTAGTGCTAGCACAAGAGGAGGCAGAGATAGTCAGATAGATCTCTGGGAGTTCGAGGCCAGCCTGGTCTGTAGATTAAGTTCCAGGAGAGCCAGGGCTACATAGAGATACCATGTCTGGAAAAACCAAAAAGGAAAAAAGAAAGAGAAAAGATACGTGTGGTACGTATCACGTAGTAGGGTAGTAGGCTGTGATTAAATATGCTACTCACAGAAGCAGCAACAAGGAAAAAGTTAGTGTTCGCCCCCTAAATTACAGCAAATTCTACCTTACACGGAAAGGTGAGGACAAACACTTGATAGAATGGTCAAAGATAAAGTCAGACTGGAGGGATACTGAAGATAGATAGATAGCTCTCAGTAGCTGCTCAGTGAGGAAAGAACCGAGTGAAGCCAAGTTTGGGTGAAAGCGATGTGGCATGTGCAGAAGGGAGAGGGCGGGAGCTGGGCTAGAGCAGTGACCACTGCAAACTGTGAGGAGGAGAGTGGACCAACATCAACATGACGAGTCCTCTGTGCCCACTACCTGGCATTCATCCAACTCAGGTGTCTTTGCTCCCACAGAGACCAAGGGTAGAAACCCTGCACTTGTGATGGTTACCGTCAACAGAATGCTTTTCAGGTCCTTAGAGAGGTCACCAGATGCTCCTCGGAGGGGCCAGCAAGGATTTATAGTTCTAAGATGTTTTAAATAAACGCTCAAAAGGAAGGATATTAAGGGCCCACGGCCAGGTATTGGCTGGAACACAGAGTACATTCTTTTGCCAGCCTTGAGCTTTTCTGGACCTGAACTCAAGGTGTCCTGGGTCATCCTGGGGACACTGCCTTAGGCTACTAGAAGAATGCCATAGTTTGGTCTAGTGTCTTAGGACAGGAATTTGGATGAAGATATTGGTGCTAAGACTCTCAAGGTGACACACACACACACACACACACACATGCACACACGCGCACGCACTCATATATGCATGTAAGCACACACAGCTAGACCCAGGACAGCTGAGTAGATCCTCTTCCCACTCAACTAAGTAGTGTCCACTTTAATTGTCTCCAGATGCCCCAGCTGAACCAGCTCAGAAGAGAAGTCAAGTCTGGGAGCATATGCCACACTGTCCTTGTCTGCAAAGGCAAGGCCTCACACAAGGCCACAAGCAGAGGACACAAGAGTGAGTAGAGGCCTGCACTGGCTCTGTGATCTCAGCCCCTGCATGTGTGGAGGAGCGTGCTTCTGACCCAACTGCTCATTCAGGCTACTGTCACTCTGTCTGTAGAGGCAGGAGTCTTTGACAGTACAATCACCTTGTTTGCTTGGGGTGTTGTAACAACACATAGCTCATTATTGCTGGAAATTGACTTAGCACATTGTTTTGGGTTTGGGTGGCACACTTTGAATATACCGTGTAAACTCTGTAATGACCAAGGCTTGTGTAGTATGAGTATTACTTAGAATGTCTTCTGCCATTGGAAGCATCATCCCCATCTGTCCTCCCAAACATCTGTCCCTCCCCCCAACCCCTTCCCATCAAGTTCCTTTGCTAATTTAAAATACGGCAGCACAGAAGGTGGCACCGGTACTGATTGGCTTTCTCTATATCACGGAGATATTGGAGAAGAGGATTTCACTGCTGAGCTTTGTCTTGTAGGCGATGCTGGGAATAAATATGCTATCTCGGAAAAGTAGCACACACAGAAGCATTCGAGGTAATTGTGAAAATGCAAGCCAGGACTCCTTTGCTTCCACTTAAAAAACAAAAGCAGGCAAGCAAGCAAAACTAAGATGACTGGAGGAAGAAAAATCAAGCATCAGATGTTGGAAAGGAGCAAAAGGGGGGGCAGGGACAAGCAAAGGGGGGCCAGGGACAAGCAAAGGGGGGCAAGGACAAGCAGGGGGCACAGGGACAAGTAAAGGGGGACAAGGATAAGCAGGGGGCAGGGATAAACGGGGCAGAGACAATCAAAGGGTACAGGGACAAGCAAAGGGGGGTACAGGGACAAGCAGGGGGCACAGGGACAAGCATGGGGGACAGGGACAAGCTCAGGGAGCAGGGACAGAGATGAACTTTTAAGGCAAGCTGAGCACTTCCTGCCAAGCAACTGCTCTGGGCAGGCAGTCTTCTTCCCCCACACCAAGGCTGAAACAATAACACACAATGCCTCTCAGTTTTTCAGCCTGGCCTTGGCTTGAAAGAGTCCTCCAGTGGATCTGATTAAAGCAGGGTGGATGGAGGGGTGGACCGGGCCTTTAGTGTGGGAGCCAGCTGCTCAACTGTGCCTGTGGTAGTGTCTCTCCATCATCAGCACGAAAGATGCAGAGCTGGGTCTCCTTCCCCTAAGGAGCCCAGACTAAGGGTCTGGAGTATTGTGTCCTCCGCAACAGTCTTGAGCAGGCCTGCAAGCCATTTACCACAGTAGACCAAAACAATAGGACCTAGGAGGCATTATAGTGCAGGCCTTGGAGACCTACAGTCTGCTACAGGAGCTTGAAGAATGGACTGCCTGCTGACCTTGCCTTGACACCTTCAGGCTGCTATCTCCGCACTCAGCTGCTGGGCTGAAATGAGAAGAGACTCTGGGGGGGTGGGGCTTCCCCTTTATATGTGAAAGCAAAATATTAAACTTCGGGCTTTGATCAGAATATGTTGTCTTGGCCCTATATTTTCTCTTGCCCTCCATTCCCCTTTCATTCCCAGCCTTTCTTTCAGGTGAACCCGGTTACCCATAGCTGCAGGCGGCTACAGAGTATGACTGAAGATTGCCGCCTGACCGTGGAACCTGAGAATGGAAGACCAGCTGAAGAATACTGTCTTGGTGGAGTTTCACGGAAAATGGAAAAAGAAGCAGAGTTTCCAGAGCACTTGGTGAACAACGAACAGTATTGATGCTAGCTAAGTCATGGCTGTGTTTGCAGGAAGTGTGTTTAAGTGGGATATGGTCTAGATTGTGTGAGCCTTGACCGAATGCAAGCTCATCTAGGAGGTGACAGTGAATTTGGGATTGGAGAATATTAATCGGCATCCGCCCGCAGCCCCAGAGCTGCCTCAGACAAGAGGAGCAGGGTTAAAAAGAATTGGTAAACTGAAAAAGGCCGCGCACTGAGTAGTATCCATAATTCTGCCTTCTTTGTTTAATGTTTGTCCTTGGTGCACCAATGTCCACGTGTCTAGTTTAACTTGGTTTTAAAGGCAGTCTTAATATGCACAGCAGAGACTGATAAGTTTTCTTAACACCTGTAGCTAAGAGTGGAGCTGAGCTGGAAAAGTCTTTCTAAAAGTTGATTGTCAGTATAAGTTGCTTTTAAAGGGACCAACAGTTTTTTAGATTCTATAAGGAAGCTAAGAGTTGTTTGTCCTAGAAAAATCTCTGTGACAAGTTGCTTTTATCTTGAAATTACAGCTAGAAAAATTTGTTTTTGATTGGTTTTAAGGTATAAATATGTTCTACATGTCTTGGTTATAGATTATTGGCCTATAAGTTATTGGTATGATTAAAAATTTACAACCTTGGTAACAGAAAGTTGACTTATAGCCGGGCAGTGGTGGCGCATGCCTTTAATCCCAGCACTTGGGAGGCAGAGGCAGGCAGATTTCTGAGTTCGAGGCCAGCCTGGTCTACAGAGTGAGTTCCAGGACAGCCAGGACTACACAGAGAAACCCTGTCTCGAAAAACAAACAAACAAAAAACCCAAAAAACAAAAACAAAAACAAAAAAAGAAAAAGAAAGTTGACTTAAGATTGGTAACTTAGGATTGGAGTCATTCAGAAACCAGATGTATAAAGATAAGATTTAAAAACAATGTCTCTTTAGTGAGATATTAAAAGCTGCACTATCATGCATTCATATATAAGAACTGGCAGCAAAACTTTGTAACATAAAGCTAATCTACTTGGTGGTGATTTTAGAGAAAATAGATTGTTTACATTGTTAAAAATTGGTTTTGTTTCTCAAAATTATGGTTATATTCCAATGTTGCAAAAGAAGCTTAAAAATATAGTTAAACTGCCAATATTCCATTGGCTACAGTTGGAAGTTCAATCGTGAGTTTGAGATTTTTCAACTTGCCCATGTTTATAGAGAAAAAGATATAGCACATAGAGTTAAATTAAAGTTAAAAAAAAAAAAAAATACCTGCAGTGAAGTACAGGCCTAGTCAGGCCTCAGTAAACAGGCCAAGATTAAGAACATTTACATTTGAATTAAGACAGTGCAGACTGAGCTCAGCAGAAGCTTAGGTGCAGAACATTCCTTTTGTCCTGAGTCTTCATGACCAGCTCCTATAAAGGTTTTTTCCGGAATTTGTTTTTTGCCTTGCTTGTTTCCTTCGGGGGAAGGGTCAATCCAGAGACATTCACAACAAAGAGTTTATGTCCCAGGAGTTATAACTGTACCTGCTGACAAAAAAAAATTGTTCAATTTGTTTTGGTTTCTTTGCATCTGCTTCCTTCCAAATTTGTTAAGAATGAGAATGAGATGGCTTTGGTTCCTCTAATGTATATTATTACTATTTATTATTACTAGCAAGAGACCTAATCTTAAGTTATGTAACAATTATTAGAGGACAAGGTTGCCTTCAGCTTGGCCTTTATCTGATATTCTCACTCAGCTAAAAAAGATTGGTTATTAAATTAATCTAAAACAAAGTTCAAACTTAAGGTTTATGAAACTAATGGGGCATTATAGCCTGACTTGCCTACTCCAGCTGCCATTCCAGTAAATGCATATAGAATTATTATAGATCTAGAAGATTGTTTTTATACCATTCCTTTACATTTCTGGTAAAAGTGGGAGGTTTGCAGTCAGTAAATTTGTTCATAATTTTTGAGAGCCCATGAAGCGATATCATTAAAAAGGTCTGTCTCAAAAAATGATTAATTGCTTTACATTATATAAAAAAATATTGTTGCTTTGATACTAGAAATTAAGAGTTTAAATCTTTAAGTGTATATTGTTCATTGTATGATATTTTATTAGCTGATCTTGTGAGAATAAAATTTGAAAGCGGCTTGAAACAGACATGAAATAATAACAAAAATTCATGGTCAGCAAAGACCACCAACAACTTGTTAAAATTAGCCATAATAAAAATATCGAGCCCCTCAAGGGGCAAGGTGACCAAAAGAAAAATAAAAAGGCATGCCCCAGACAAGTCCAAACAAGTCCAAGTGAGTAATGGGCCATCCAGTGTTTACTTCTCTCTCCCTCCCTTTCTGGGAGGTCCAGGGTTTCATGGTCATCCTGCCAGCTCACACGTAGCCGCCTCTGCAAGTTGCTGATATTTGAAATAACCAATTATGTATGTAACCACTTTCTCGCCTTTCCCTACCCCTACCCATAAATAGCCCAAGCCTCTGGGGTTGGAGGTCGAAATCCCTTGTCTCCTGCGTGAGACAGGTTTCAATCCAAGGGCCCTTGCATTAAACTACCTTTTGCTATTGTATCAAGCAGGTCTCTCACACCCAAAGGGGTGCGCGCTAATCCGGATTTGAGTGAGGGTCTCCTATGGGGATCTTTCAATCTCTCTGAAGGAGTTTTTCTGCAAGCCTTTGCTCCAATATAATGAGCTTTAAAATTTTGAAATACTTGTTGCTCCAGAAAAGATTCAAAGATAATATCTTTTCAATATTTGAGACCTCAGTTATATCCTAAAGCAGATTGTGGTACAGAAAATTCTAATAAAAATAGATAGTTGGGGCTAGAGAGATGGCTCAGCCATTAAAGGCTACACTCAAAACTAAAAGTATAAAAATTGAATTCCCAGCAACTACATGGTGGCTCACAACCATTTGTGGTGGGATCTACTGCCCTCTTCTCTCTTGCAAGTATACATGCAAAAAGTAAATGGTTTGCTTTTAGTCTGATTTGTGTTTAATAATTTTTCAAAAGTTGTTAAGAGATATTAATTGGCTAAAACCTTATCTTAAGCTTACCATAAGAGAATTTGAACCTCTGTTTGATATTCTCAAGGGGATGTGCCCCGGCCTGCGGGATTCGACAAGACCTTAGGGAAGGGGGCGAACGAATGAAAGGACAAGAGACACAAAGAATGAGAACAAGTCTGAAGTTCTGATCAAGCTCTGAAACTTTAATTTTGGGGGCAGGTTATAAAGACACAGCAAACCAGGAAGTTTGGGCAAGGGTCATTGCTTAGGGCTATCCTACTATGGAATCCTTATTGTCTAAGACAGACCATTCCATTATCATGACCAACTCCCAAGGAAATGCCAGACATTCTTTAAGTTCCTGGGACCTGAGAACTGTGAATGTCCTTTCTTAACCTTGTACTGACTAGTCTTTCTAGAACAGCAGGTAATTTCCTGAGGTTTTCTCAGAACAGCAGGTAATTTCCCCCGGGTTTGGCTCCCAGCAGGGATTCAAGTCCTAATTCCTCTTGACAATTAACTAATAAAGGAGAGATAGCTTTGCTGAAAGTAGAGTAAGCTGTTAGTTATCAACAGATAAATTATATAGACTATGAAAAATTGTTGGCTGTTTGTGTTATTACTACTCATATGCCCACAGCAGCCCTTTGGAAAAAGAAACCATTAATGTGGATTTATCTTTCTTCATCTACAAGTAAAGTTTGAACATCCTATTATAAAATTATTGTGTTAACACAAAATTGTATGATAGAATCCTAAAAGCATTTTGGATAAAATGTTTATTCCTTATTCCAAATAGCAATTAAATTGGTTATTGAAAAATAATGATATTTGGCCTATTATATGGCAAGCTTTTTAGGCAAATTTGATGATCATTATCCAAAAGATAAGTTGTTACAGTTTTTCTTTATGGATGCTTTTATATTTCCTGAAATTTACTACATTTGCAGCCCATAGGAAAGATGTTTGCTGTATTTACTATATTTACAGATGCCTCATCTATTGAGAAGGCAGTATATGTATATAGATCACATGTTTATTTTCTTGAGTTTCCCCTGATTCAACACAAATAATTAAATTATGTGTTGTAGCCACTGTTTAAAATGCTAAAAAAAAAATTCAAGCTTTCAATTTATATACTCATAGCCAGTATATGGCTCATAATTTATAATTGCTTTAAATTGTTTCTTTTTTTAGATATTGCTGATTCTCAAATTTTATAGTTATTTATAAAAATAAAGCTTAATTTAAGAAACATGTACTGTTTCTTAATGTTATAAGACATTTAAAAGCTCACTGGATTGCCTGAACCTCAGGACAATGCCAGAGCAGATTTGTATACTAGGCAGATTATAAGCCTTTCAGAAATAATTGGTCATACAGTCTTGTTCTTTACAGCATCAAAATAGTAATAGCTTGAGACAACAATTTGACATTTCTAAAAAGTGTGCAAGTTAAATTGCAAAAACTTGTTCTCAGTATCTTCAATTTTTTCATAATAGTGTTAAGCCTTGAGAACTTACATGTAATCAATTTTGGCAAATAAATGTTACTCATTTTTGATTTAAAATATGTACATGTGACTTGACGCCTTTTAGGCTTTCTAGTTGCAACTACTGTAACAAAAAAAGCAACTAAAATATAATTAGTTATTGCCTATATTATTTTTCTGTGCTTGGTATTCCATATCAGACTAAGATAGGTAATGGAACTGGCTATTGCAGTTATTTGACCACAGTCAAACATTTGAGATGTTTGTTGACAATTTAATATTGCTGATATCTCCTTGTTATCCTCAAGGACAAAAAATTGTAAAAGAGAGATTATGAAACTTTAAAATATCTTCATAATTCCCTGAGTGTGAGAAAAACAGCTAGTGGTGCTTATTCCATGGCTTTACAAGAAACTCTAAAAAATTGGCTTTTTTAAACTAGAAAGAGGAAGATATACCCCCCCCCCAAGGTCACCAAAAGCACACCTTGCTTTTGTCTTATTTGTTTTAAATGTTCTGCAAACTGATGCTAAAGGTCAGTCTGTAGCGGATCGCCACTGGCATCCGGTTACTTCCAACTCATTTTCCAGGGTCTTATGAAGAGACCCCTTAACTAATACTTGGTGTGGTCCTGACCCTATTTTAATTTGGGGTCATGGGTCAGTCTACATTTTTTCAGAAAAAGAGAATGGAGCCTGATGGCTGCCTGAAAGACTGGTCTGTCAAGTGGACACAGATCTTCAGCCTAATAATTATGGTTCTAATGATGAAGATGGCTCAAAATCTTTATCAACCAGCTGATTTAACTTGGTATATAATCTCCACTTTTACTGGAGAGTGTTTTTTTTATCACTACTTAAAGCCATCCACTATATACCTGGTGGCTAGACTTGTGTCTGATCCCTGCTAATTAGCAGTTGGATTAGATACTGAAATATTTCCGCTCTCAACCTTATTGCTTGGATAATCATGTTGCTTTTAACCTTTGAACCTTGTATCTTAAGCAGATTGATTGCCCTCACAACAGGATCACTTTCAGCAAGCTTAGCTATTCATCATGACAATTAAACATCATTGTGAAGAATTGCATCTAGTGCATGCCCATAGGTCCTTTGGTCTGAATGTGGTCTTGGTCTAAAGAGTGTGCCAATGATGGCTGGTTAGTCAAAGACGGGTAAGAGTGTTCTTTAGCTCCTATAAACCTAAGACATAAGTATACATCAATATGCTATGTATGTTTTTCTTGAAGACGGATAATATAGAAGTAACATAAATACTGACCTAAGCCAGGCACGGTTGCCCGGCCACTCGAGACTCTAGACGGGATGAAATTTTGTGCCCTACCCCGATATTGGCACTGCCATCTTAAAAAATTAAGGGGGGAACTATGCCCTCCCCCACAGCCTTGAGCAGACCTGCAAGCCATTTACCACAGTAGACCAAAACAATAGGACCTAGGAGGCATTATAGTGCAGGCCTTGGAGACCTACAGTCTGCTACAGGAGCTAGAAGATTGGACTGCCTGCTGAGCTTGCCTTGACACCCTCAGACTGCTATCTCCTCACCCAGCTGCTGGGCTGAAATGAGAAGAGACTCTGGGGGAGTGGGGCTTCCCCTTTATATGTGAAAGCAAAATATTAAACTTCAGGCTTTGATCAGAATAAGTTGTCTTGGCCCCATATTTTCTCTTGCCTTCCATTCCCCTTTCATTCCCAGCCTTTCTTTCAGGTGAACCCGGTTACCTATAGCTGCAGGTGGCTACATAGTATGACTGAAGAATTTGCATTTTAAAAAAGTTTTTAAATTTTAAACGTATTTATTACGATTGTACAATGAGAAGGGCACATATCTCATGGTGTGTGTGTATGTGTGTCTGTTCACTTCCTTCCTTCCTTCCCTCCTTTCTCTGTGGATTCCTAGGCTTGAACACAGACTGGACTTGTAAGGCAAGTGCTTTTATCCACTGAGACATCTGACTGGCCCAATTCCATTTTATTTTTAATTGCTACATAATTATAGCATAGTTTAATTATATATATTTATGAGTATATGCTGAGATATATATATATATATATGTCATATCAAGGTAATTAACATATGTATTTACTGAAGCCTTCATTTCTTTTTTTTTAAAGATTTATTTATTTATTTATTTCCTGTATATGAGTACACTGTAGCTGTTTTCTTTCTTTTTTTTTTTTTTTTGAGACAGGGTTTCTCTGTGTAGCCTTGGCTGTCCTGGAACTTACTCTGTAGACCAGGCTGGCCTCGAACTCAGAAATCCGCCTGCCTCTGCCTCCCAAGTGCTGGGATTAAAGGCGTGCGCCACCACTGCCTGGCAACACATACATCTTTAATGCTGACATTTGGGAGACAAAGGTGTGCAGATCTCTGTGAGTTCAAGTCCAGCCTGGTCTACAGAGTGAGTTCCAGGACTCCAGTGCTACATAGTGATCTGTCTCAAAGAAATTTTTTTTTTACATTTAAATATATCTATTTATTTTGTATGTTTGTATGCAGGTAGGCATATGTATACCACCTTGCATGTGTAACAGGAATGGATTGGGGGGGGGGGCAGAGCACAATTTTCAGGAGTCAGTTCTCTCTTGCCACTTGAGTCCTGCAAGTTGGTCATCAGCCTTGGCAGAGAGTGTCCTTACCTGTTGAGTCATCTTACCACCCTTTGAATTTTTGTTCTAGCTACTTCAAAATATATAATATATAATTATTACCTGTACTCACCCAGTGTGCTAGCATATCAGAACTTAACCCTATCAATTATAAACCAACCAGGGCCCATCTCCCCTAGCTGTGCTCAGCTTCAGCTAGCCAGTGTTTACTTCCTTGGGATCAGGATGCTTCTATATAGAGAAGAGAGGTCCCACAGTGGTGGCTTGTTTCCCTTGGCTCTGCACATATGTCCCACAGGTACCATACAGCTGCTCACTGGGGATGACCTCAGGGCCTCAGCCCTGCTAAACAAGTGTTCAACCATGACAATACATCTCCAGCCCTCTTTCTACTCGTTCTTATTTTGAGTCAGGGTCTCATTAAGTTGCCAAGGCTGGCCTTGAACTCACTCTGTAGTCTAGGCAGCCCTTCAACTTGAGATGCCCCTCCTTAGATTCCTGAATAGCTAGGTTTACAGACCTGTGCCTGAGATCTGGCTATCAGAACTATATCCTTGGTGGGAAAACGAAACCACGTTTATGTGTCTGTGGAAGAGTGGACAGGCACTATAACTGCTGATTTTTCCCATTGATCCTAACTAAAGTCGAACATTGATAAAGAAATGTACGAGGTCATTAATATGAGGAGATCCCTGAGCTTTCCTATGTGGGGACCTGGACAGCTACAATGGTTACTGAATTTCACATGTTCCTGAAACATGTGAAGACACTTGCATGCACCCCTCTTAGATGGAATTAGGAGGTAGAAATAAGAAGAATCAAATGAGGCTGTGGCGCACCCTCATTAATGGAACTGGTGCTCACATAAGAGTCACATGAGAAATTGCTTTGCCTCTTTGCTCTCCGCCATGTGAGGGTGCCTGAGGTAGACGATACAGACCTGGAAGAAGACCCAAAAAATTCCTCACTAGTAGCCTGACCACGGACTTCCAGCACCCAAGTTCATGAGAAATACATATTTAATCTGTGTCCCCCTCTTCCCACCCTCTACTTCCTCCCACCCCTTAACTCTCTAAGGTCTCATATGGCCTGGAACTCACTATGTGGCTAAAGAGGTTCATGAAGTTCTGAGTCTTCTGTCTCTATGTAGCAGGTCAGGACTGTAGGCATATATTACTCTGCCCAGTTTATGTAGGGGTGGGCTCAAGGCCAGGGCTTCACACATGGGAGTGAACTCTACCAACTGAGCTGTATCTCCAGCTCCTTGTAGAAAAAGCACCTTGATTCATTTCTCCTTTTTACTGATGGTCATTGTGCTGGGATAGAAGGCAGAGCCTCGGGCCTGCAAGGCAGGTGGTCTACCCCCAACTGTCTTCTCAGCCTCTTGGCAATCTTTAAATGGCACTAGTCAGCACTTATGACACTAGGTTTATCAACATTTTCTTTTGTTTCTTTAATTTCTCTTTTCCTCTTTTGTAGTATCAAAACAATGTTTACTTTCTTTTGTTTTTTTTTGTTTTTTTTTTCCTGGCTTTTCGAGACAGGGTTTCTCTGTGTAGTCTTGGCTGTCCTGGAACTCACTCTGTAGACCAGGCTGGCCTCGAACTCAGAAATCTGCCTGCCTCTGCCTCCCAAGTGCTGGGATTAAAGGCGTGTGCCACCACCGCCCGGCCCAATGTTTACTTTCTTAAAGAGTTTTGTTGCTGGAATTGTATTTGCCTTTGTTATTTTTGAGACAGGGCCTTGTTCTTTAGTTCCAGGTGGAAGGCTTCAAACTTGTGATCCATCTTCCTCAGCCTCCTTAACTTGAACATTGGAGACCTTCACCACAAGACTCAACTCTCAGAATACTTGGGATGTTTTTAATGCCACATTCTTATGGCAGTGGCTGACTATTAGATACTGCCAACCTGTTCTCCAAAGTGAATGCATTAACTTATTCTTCAATCACATCCTCTCATCTGTGAGAGAGAGAGAGAGAAAGAGAGAGAGAGAGTCAGAGAAAGGTGTGTGTGTGTGTGTGTGAGAGAGAGAGAGAAAGAGAGAGAGAGAAAGAAAGAAAGAAAGAAAGAAAGAAAGAAAGAAAGAAAGTAGTGTATGCATATAAGTCTCTTTCTGTGCAGGTATACACACCCATTCAGATAGTGAGATACCAGAGGATGATAACCATGTCATATTTATCTTTGCCTTGTTCTCCTGAGACAAAGTCTCTCACCAAATCTAGAGCCAGCATCTCCAGCACTGGGGCGGCAGGCAGGCAGAGGCCCACACAGGTGTTTCTGTCTGCTGTTTGTTTGTTCATAATGTAGATGCGGTCCAGGCTCTCAGGTCCTCATGCTCCTACACTACACATTCCCACGCAGCAAAGTATCTCCTCAGCCACTCGAATGTTTGCTGTTCAGTGATCACTTATGGAGAATTTATACTTAACATACAAAATCCTGCATTAGGATGATGAGGCTAGGCAACACCTATTAACCTCAATATTACCTCAGTGTGATTAAAAGCTATAACAAAGGGCTGGGCAGGTTGGCACTGTCCTTTAATCTCAGCACTCCGGAGGCTGGTGGACTTCTGTGAGTTTGAGGCCAAGCTGCTCTACCTATCAACTTTGAGGCCACTCAGGGCTACAGAGTATCTCAAAATCAGTTATCATAATAGTGAATAGAAATATGGTTCTTGAAGAAACAATGTGGTTTGGGAACCATCAGGAGCTAGTTCCAGCAAGGCAGCCAGGGATCAGGAGGTTTTAAGAAAAAATCAAGATTTGAAACAAAAACAAAAAAGAAGGAAAAAAAAATGAGAAGTAGAAGAAATTGTGCATACATGTGTGTATGCGTGTGTGTGTGTGTGTGTGTGTGTGTGTGTGTGTGTGTGTGTGTGTATGTTTGTGTGTGTTTGTCTATTTGTCTACCAGTGCATACCTGGTACCCTTGAATGACAGAAGAAGAAACCAGAACCCTTGGAACTGGGTACAGACATTCATGAGTCACCTTGTGGGGACTGGGAATTGAACACAGGTCCTCTCAAAGAGCAGTCAGTTCTTAACCACCGAGACTCTTTGTCACTTCAGCCCCCACCATTTTTCCCCCAGGCAGTGTCTCTCATTGAACTGGAACTTGCCAAGTAAGCTAGGCTGGCTGGTCAGTGAGTCCCAAAGATCCCCCTGTCTCTGCCTGACCAGTTCTGGGGTTATAACTGTGTACTCCCACACCCGTGAAGCCATCTCCATGGCCCTGCCAGTCTTACAGTTGGGTTCTTCCAGTATCCAGGAATGAACATACATACGTACGTACGTACATACATACATACATACATACATACATACATACTCATTCTGCTAGAACTCACTCTGTAAACTATTCTGGCCTTGAACTCAGGAGATCCCCCTACTCCTGACTCCTGAGAAAGGCATGCACCACCACCCTCTGGCCTCTTTCTTTTATAATCCCTTCTACTTTCTGCTTCTTGTTTTTTTTTCTCTATAAAATTAAGATAATATTATCAAACATATTAATGTATTAACTTGTGATATATTTTAATATATTTAAACTAATGTGGAGGGATGGTGCATAGCTCACCATCTGCACATGTGTGCGCACACACACACACACACACACACACAGAAAGAGAGAGAGAGAGAGAGAGCGAATGCTAACTACCCCTACCAAAAAACAAAACCAACTAAACAACAAACAACCCTTAATGCTTACTAAACAGGGAGCACTATGAAATTAAACAGCATTTTACTTTCTCATTATCCACCCCACCCCATGGCCACCTGTTTTTTCAAATGCTGTATTTCACATACTTGGCGGAATTACACCTCTTTCTCGCTCATAAAATTTAGTAGGCCCTAATAAATGAATGAACGTTTTGCAGAATGTCCTGTCTGTTCGGTGAGCTGAGTTGATTCACTGTTCTATGAAACACAACCATCCAGACCACATTACCTAAGCATTATTGTCGTCTTGCCATGTCACTGTGTCAAGGCTTACTGAGGAAAATTAACCTCCAGGCTCCTCTGTGGTCAGTCCCTTCTGCTCTGTTGAAGACATTTTAATGCTGCTTGGGAGAGCTAAACAAAAGGAACAGCGCTCCCCGTGAAGCGAATAGTCAGCCAAGCACAGAGTAGCCCTGTCCAAACCCAGGGAGATCAAGATGGGCAAGAAGCCACAGCGCTTCACTGAACAGGATGGACAGCCCAAGAGAATGCTGGGAGAGTTCCAAAGCCACTTCCGGTGGGAAAGCCCAGCCTGGCCCAGACGGTTGGAACTCCCTTTCCATGGGGGGGTCAGGTGATTTTTTTTTGGGGGGGGGCCGGGAATGCTAAGTAGATAGTCTTTAGGACTGGTTTCTGCTTTACCACATTCTTGGGGTTTGTTTGCAAAGAAGTGTTCACTCTGCAAACATTTCTTGAGACTGAAAGTAGCTTTTTCAGCCATCCAGTTCATATCTGAAATCAATCCCAGACAAATGATGCCCCAGGAAGACTCTTTACACATCCCCAAAACTTAGGGCCATGAATTCTTTACTCTGAAGCTGCTGTGTTGGGAATGAAGTGCAGACACTGGGAACTCTTCTTTCTTGAAGGAAAAAACATACTTCTTTCTGCGAGTTAGAATCAACACAGAATGCGTGCAACCTTCTTCTCTCTCTGTCACATTTCTATTGTTGTGTCTGTTAACGTTTTTTCATTAGCACGTATGCATTCCTCTTTCCCTTGGTCCTGATTTTTCTGTCTTTATTCTCTGGTTTCAACTATATTCAAGTGTTATTTCTAGCTCTGGTCGCTCTTTGGAAGATTCAGTGCCAAGTAATATCTTTCAAACATTTCAGTTTGCTTTCCCCTAAGCATCTCAAATACAAAGTAAGACTACATTTAATTCTTGATCTAAAAAATTAAAAATAAGCTCTCTCCTCTGCTTTTCTCCACACTTGATCTTAGCCAAAAGGCTGAGAAGCAATTCTCTGCTTTTCTCAACCCCAAAGGATGTTAACAGGATTCCATCCCATAGACCATGTCAGAAATCTTAGGTATCTCTATCACCATCTGTGCCTGACAAGATGTGTTCAGTTATGCGACAGTAACAACCTTTGGTAAGCTAGAAGGGGCTTAACACAATAGAAACTGTTGCTCTCTCCGTTAATGCTGGGCACCAAAGAAATTCTTTTAGAATCCAGGATGATGGAACCCCAACCATCTGCAATATGACCAGTTGCCACACGAGGGCGATGAGCGTTCTGAAGAATTTCATCGTGGCGATTTGATGCCTGCTGGCCCACACTCAACCCAGCTTTACTCAAGCCTAAGAACACCTCTGCTATCTTGCAGACTGACACCCGCTCCAACTAAAGATTTCATGTGCGCATAACAAAAAAATTAATAAACAGAATCAGCACCTTGCCAGGGACTCCCGGAAGCAGTCCCTGAGGAAAGAACCCATGTAAAATGACTCAGGAGGACAGAGGAAAGAAGCAAAGCAACTAAAACCACACAAACGCCCATGGAAATGATTCAGGCTTAGTTTCACAGAGGAATTTTGCATGACAACATACCCCAGAGCAGTCTAGGTCAAGAACAAGAAACTACAATGGATATATATGTATATAGAATTCATATATACATACACATGCACATATACACATATACATACATAGATATACACACATGTATGTGTGTAGGTATTTTGTCCGCACGCATGTCTGTACAACACATGCATGTCTAGTGCTTTTGGAGGCCAAAAGAGTCACTGGATCCCCTAGAACCGGAATGACAGATGGTTGTGAGCCACCATGTGGATGTTGAGAATTAAACCCAGGCCTTCTAGAAGAACAGCAGGTGCTCTTAACTGCCAAGCCATCACTCAAGTCTTATAACCCCATTTTCCAGATGGTAAAATTGAGGCTCAGAAACCTGAGATCAAGTCACTTGCTCAAGCCCTTCAACTAATAACAAAGAGCCAGAATGATGGTCTAGTATGTATTAACTCC
This sequence comes from Rhabdomys pumilio, assembly GCA_030674055.1. Lineage (NCBI taxonomy): Eukaryota > Metazoa > Chordata > Mammalia > Rodentia > Muridae > Rhabdomys > Rhabdomys pumilio. Next base: position 19,830,604 of record JANHMN010000014.1, on the reverse strand, counting down.
AAAGCCTTTCTCCTTATATTGAAATGTTTCTCCATCATGATTAATCTTCCCATTATGCTTTCCTGCTAGTTCTATAAATTTCATGTGTGTTAAGCCAAATACATCACTGTTTACTTCTCTGTGTCAATAATGGTCCTGCCACCCTTTGGTGTCACCTTTTTTACTATCCCCTCTGTATTCAAGTTACTTGTACTTTTGACCCCTAAACATCTATTCTGCATCACGGCTGGCACTGTGTGCCCAAGCTGTGTTATACAAAGGTATCCAACAAGTGCCATATGCGGGAGGTCCTGGAACCAAGCCTAAAGAGGGCTCTTTAGTAGTGGATAGCATCCCAGTGATGCTCTGCGCCAAGGAATGAGCTCAGAATCCAGGGAAAGGAGCCAAAGTTGGCTGGTCAGTTTGCCAAGCTGGGAGTCCTTGTACATGGTTATCAGGCAAAAGGAAAGATGCCTGCGGAGAGGGGGAAGTTGGCTCATGGTCGAATTTAAGAAGTAGTGTTGGGTGGAGCAAGGTCTTTACATTCAGGAGAGAGGACTTACACATCTGCGTGCATCACTTTGGGAGAGAGCTAGCGCTGAGAGTGGGGTGTTTGTGGGCTGGGGATGTATACTTAGCACATAGTAGGTGCTCAACATATGACAGAAAGATCTTAATGAAAGTATGTCCGCTGTTCTGCCACAGTAACTATTTGGACTTTGGACTGATTTAATTTTTTTTTTTAATACCTGGTATTATTTCACTAATGCTCTTACATGTTATTTAATGAATTATGCATCTGAAACTTCCTAGTCAACAGATGATAGCTCAGTCCGTTACGTTACCACCTCCTGCCTCTTCTCCCTCTCCAAGGACAATAACCTGGGGCTCCAGCTGCAGCTCAGTTCCTGGAGCACTTGTCCAGTGTTCACAAAGTTCTGGGTCCCCAGCCTTAGCACCACACAAACTGGACATGGTAGTGCACGCCAGTAGTCCCAGCACCTCCCAGGAGACAAAGGTAGGATCGATATAAAAAGCAGCAAGGTGGGGGTACCTTTGGCAGGCCCATGTGAAGGTGTGCCACTAAGAAATTATGGCATGCAGCAGATCTAGGTTAAGAGGCTCATGGGGAGAGGGGGAGAGCAAAAGACTGTCTAGGCAAGGGGACATGAGGTAGAGAGAGTGTCGTGGTTTGAATAGGAACGGTCCCCATAGACTCCTGTGTTTGAATGCTTGGCCTGTGGGAAATGGCACTATGAGGAGGTGTGGTCTTATTGGAGGAAGTGTGTCACTGTGGGGGCGGGCTTTGATGTCTCCTATGCTTAAGCTCTGCACCGTGTGGAATCTCAGTCTCCTCCTGGCTGCCTTTGGATCAAGATGTAGAACTTGGCTCCTCCAGCACCATGTCTGCCTGCGTGCTGTCATGCTTCCTGCCATAATGATCATGGACTGAACCTCTAAAACTGTGAGCCAGACCCTGATTGCATGCTCTTGATAAGAGCTGCCTTGGTCATGGTGTCTCTTCACAGCAATGAAACCCTAATTAAGACAGATACAGACAAGCAGGAAGACAGACAGAAAGAATAAACAACACAGGGAATGAGGGAGAGAGAGAGAGAGAGAGAGAGAGAGAGAGAGAGAGAGAGAAAGAGAGAGAGATCCCTGAGGTCAGACCAGTAGAAATGTCGGATTGCTAACAAGGGGGATCAGAGATTCAAAGTTCTCCTCAGCTACGTAGTGAGTTTCAGGCCAAAACCAGGCAGGGGACTGGGGAGATGGCTCAGATGGTTAACTGCTCTTCCAGAGGTCCTGAGTTCAATTTCCAGCAACCACGTGGTGGCTCCCAACCATCTGTAATGGGATCTGATGTCCTCTTCTGGAGTTTCTGAAGACAGCTGCAGTGTACTCATATACATAAAATAAATAAATATTAAAATTCTGGGAGAATCAGTCATTACTGTATTATCAATTACTAACCCTTATCGGGTGATAGAACTGTCATAAGGAACCACAGTCCCCTACCTGCCACCTCAGTGCTGGATACTAGATAGCTATAGGCAGCCCTTGTTCACTCAGCTTTGGCTGAAAGTATCAAGTAAGTCAGCCAGTCTTAAATCTACTTATCTTCCCTGACCTGAACCTTCTCATTTGAAAACACACAAGAGAACTCTTGCTCTCTGCCCCCAGCTAAGCCAGTCTCTTCTCTGACCAACCCATTTGGCTCCATGTAGTCAAGCATGCCTTCCCTCTCCTTCTAACATAAAGTAACAAACTTTTTAAAGACAATATTCTTCTCATCTGTTGGCCTTTCCAACAGATAAAACTAATATTTTTAAAGCAGTATGTTTATCCCGTGAACTGGCAATTCTGGGTATTCACACAACACAGTAAAAACATATTCCCATACAAAGATATATTTCTAAGTGTTCGTGCTAGCAGGCTAGTCACAATAGCTCCAAAGTAGAAGCAACCTAAATATTTGCCAGCTGATAAGTAAGTAAAGTGTTATATTTATACAAGGGACTGCTTACCTAGGAAGACAAAGAATCAAGCCACAGACTCCTAAGTGTCCTGTATGATTTCCTCATGTTAGTATTCATGGCTTGGCTCTAACAAGTGCCGTCTTCCCAAAGACAGACAGTCTAGAAGGTGGTGAGTTCCCCCAAACAGCAGTGGTAGAGGAACATGCTTACCTTATGATAGTCGTTATTCTCTTAAAGGGCACACCCCAAAATCCCTAAAACGTCTCCCAGTTCCTCCTCTCAAAGGTCCCCGTCCTCTTCCACTAGCACTAGACTGAGGTGCCAGTCATTAAAGGTGGATCTTTGGAAGACATTCAAGATTCAAAGTGTTCAATACACATAATAACGGGGCAGGGGGTGAAATCCATGCCCAGAGGACCCTGTGAGAGTCCTTAGATACCCACAAAGAAGAAACATACGTCAAATTTCTCCCTCCTGTAAGCTCATATTGTTGTTGTATGGTATTTAATAACTCTATTAGTTCTTACTATCACTTGGACAGCCCCCTCCTGGGCCAAATTGAGTCATAGTCTGAGTGATTTATTTAATCAGCTTTAGCACAATTACTGGGCGACTATCCTAACCTATTTTTTCTATGTTAGACTGGCTCTTTCCCAGTTGTGCTGCCCAAGTTATTTGCTGTTTGAATTTTGCCATGGGGTTATTTCTGCTCCATCAGTCTGTCCTCAGGATGCATGTGTCTCAGCCATGTGCTCCTGGTCCATTCCATCTAATGGAGACCTCCAGCTCTCTCTGTGTTCTTTCTCCCTTCTCTTTTTTCTCCTGTTCTCTCTCTAGGCTTCATGGTTCCTCCCTGTGACTCTCAGTCCAATAACTGAAGCTCCACCTACCTCTATTCTCCCCAGTAATTAGCTCTCATCCACTTTTATTTAACCAGTCAGAGAAGATTGGTGAGCAAAGTGTATATAGCATTATTTAGTTTTCATAAAAATGTGCTCATCTAGACTGCAACCAGATCTTGGGGGCCATTATTTAGTGTCTGAATACATAGCAACACTAGACCAACCCTCAACATTCCCCCCTTTTTGTCTAAATAAAAATGCTCTTTCTCATACAATAATAAGAATACACAGTAAGAACAAATATGAAACAATTATGAAAACTATTAGGTAGGAGTTCCTGGAAAGTGTCCAGTCCATCTGTATTGGCAACTTTAGATAAGGCACTTTATTATTTATCCTATTTTGATGAGTTCTGAGTTCTGTTCCTAAATCATTTTCTATCACAACTTGCATATCTAACCTAAAAACATCTTCTTAGACCTAAAAACATCTTCTTAAATCCTAATAACTTAAGCTTAATTGTGAGGCTGTAATTATCCAGTCTTCAACTCTGCCAGAGACTTGAGAAGGAATAAATATTACCTGAGTATGTAGGAAGTGCAGGCAAGCAGCTTCCAAAACTGTAGATATGACAGAGGATCTGGCTGCCTACAGTCCCCTTAAATCGTCTTTGTAATGTTGGGGCATCCATCTTCAGCCTCTGGCCCAGTATGTCTGACAGACTTTTCTGTGGAGCAGGAATTACAAAGAGCTAGCTCACCTTGTCCTTGTAAAGCTTGGCAGTCAGCTTCCCTGTGTCTAGGTTTGTCCATTATCGACAGCATTCTGTCTGCAGTTGAAGCAAGGACAGTTTTTGCCCAGGAGCAGCTTGCCACAATTGAAGCAAACTGTAAGGAGGGGCTCTGATGCTCGTTCATCATCGTCCTTGAATGGGAGTACTGGCAGGAGCAGACCAGTCTCATTGTCAAAAGAGACCTTAATTAATAAAACAGCTTCAAATGCCATATTCTATGGATCTCGAAGGTTTTTGAAGACCATCTTATCTGTAGTATATCTGAATTGTTTCTAGTTATTTATTAGCTGATTAACCTTGAAAACATCTTATTGTATTTAACTAGACTAGTATCTAACATGACCGTGAGTTTGATCGTCTAGTAACTTCTATTTCTTATTCATCCTTAACAGTTTGCAATAGGTTTCAAAAGAACTAGAACTTCACATTACATTACTAAGAATCATTTGGGTTACCTCAAACAAGAGCTGAAAACACAGTTGTAACAAAAATAACCTTAATTTTGGCATCAATATACAAAGATTTATACTAATACAATATGACCTTAATATGTATCAATATACATATTAAGATCTATAACAATGTAGCAAAATATAACCTTAATATGTATCAATATATGAAGATCTATACCAATGTAAGATTATTGGTTATATCCTCAACATCATATCTTTTAGGTTTTACTCCATGAAAGAATTAAAGTGAACTAAGAAGAATTAAGAAGAATCACATTTTACATTTACCTGGTTTTTTTTTTTTTTTTTTTTTTTTTTTTTGGTACCAGGTACCTGTAGTCTCTAGATTTCCTCTCCTCCACCCAATACCTCTCTTTTTGTATTCAATAAATACTTACCAAATGTCTACACTGGTAGGCACAGTATTCTACCTTGGAGGAACAATGAGGAGTGTGCCCTGCTTCCATGGAATCCTGTTAGAGAGTAAGGGACACAACAGTCACAAAAGCACACAAAGATGTAATGAGAACAGGTGCTGTATGTGAAACCTGTGACTTAGATCCAGACCCTGTACATGGAGGTAGAAAAAAAGTGAGTAATGGCATGGGGCCAGAGGACAGCTGTCAGGAACTAGAGTGTTTCCTTTTGGCCTCTGGGAAATATTCTGGAATTTGATAGTGATGATGTATAGTCTTGCCAGTATATTAAGAACACTGAACTATGTCATTTAAAAGTGTGGATTTTAGTGTATGTAAATCATATCTCAGTAAAGCTGTCACTAAAAAAAAGCAAAAGGACAAGGGCCCTTGACTAAGTTTAGGGAAAAGTGGGGACAGAGGAAGGTGTTCCTAAATGGATAGCATCATATATGTGTGTGTTAACATGCAGGTCAGAGAAAAGAACATTCTAGACTGTCTTAGTTAGGGTTTTACTGCTGTGAACAGACACCATGACCAAGGTAAGTCTTAAAATGGACAACATTTAACTGGGGCTGGCTTACAGGTTCAGAGGTTCAGTCCATTATCAAGATGGGAGCATGGCAGCATCCAGGCAGAGCTGAGAGTTCTACATCTTCATCTGAAGGCTGCTAGCAGAATACTGACTTCCAGACACCTAGGACTAGGGTATTAAAGCCCAAGCGCACAGTGACACACCTACTCTAACAAGGCCACACATGTTCCAACAAGGCCACACCTCTGAATAATATCACTCCCTCAGCTCAGCATATACAAACCATCACATAGACACTGCTCTTTCAGCACAGCTAGAGTTTGATGAACTCTGTGGTCTAGACAGATGCCAACCACTGGAAGACTGCAGAGTGAAAGGAAGCTGTGCAGAGTCCATTTTCTTTCCCAGATACTCTAAACTGGAAAATATTACTCAAAGAATATGGTCAGATGACACACTGGTGAAGTTGAAGTTTCTGGATATGTCAGGTGATACAGACTCACATGGTGCTGCAGATCCATACATTTGCTGAGGCATGGCAGAGAACTTCTCCTGGTGTCCGGCTGGTCCTGGTCGCTCCCACTAACTTGTGCTGATTTGGTGGAAGCCTGGTGACTTTTGCTAGATCGAGCCACTGTTGTTAATTTGTGTTTGCTAGTCTGACACTACTGAACTGGACTGCTAGTGTCCTGACAAACAGAAACTGGAATTGCCCCAAAGAACTACTTCTAAATAGGTCTGTATCCCCTTGTCCTATTTACCATCGTTTCTCCCCTGTGCCCTTCCCCCAGGCCTAAGCAGGCCTGCAAGTCATTGACCAAAGCAAGACCAAAGAACAATAGGACCTAGAAGGAGACATTGCCTTGCCAGTCTTGGCGCCCTGAGGTCTGCTACAGAACTAAGAATGGACTGCCTGCTGAGCTAGCCTTGACACCTTTGGGACTACTATCTCCTCACCTAGCCTCTGGGTGGTACCGAGAAGAGACTCTGGGGGGTGGGGCTTCCCCTTTATATGTGAAAGCAAATTATTAAACTTCGGGCCTTGATCAGAATGCTTTGTCTTGGCCCCACGTTTCTCTCGCCCTCCTTCCCGTTAATTCCTAGGCTTCATCTCAGGAGAACCTGGTGATCGTGGCTGCAGGCAGCTACACTCCCCTACCTTTGGATGGTGGGCTAGAAATGTTTGAGAATCCTTATTAAAAGTAGGTTTTAAAAAAAATCTAGCCGGGTGGTGGTGGCACACGCCTTTAATCCCAGCACTTGGGAGGCAGAAGCAGGCCTGAGTTCGAGGCCAGCCTGGTCTACAGAGTGAGTTCCAGGACAGCCAGGACTACACAGAGAAACCCTGTCTCGAAAAAAACAAAACAAAACAAAACAAAACAAAACAAAACAAAACAATCTAAATCTACATACTGGGTTTGCAGATGTTTGGGATGGAGATTTATTTTTTTAATTTTTTTTTTGGGTGGGGGGTGGAGATTTTTATTTGAACTTCAGCTGTGGCAATGACTGTGAACAAAGACTCTGGGCTAGCTAGCTGATGGACGTGGAGAAGGGGATGCTGGGAGAAAGACACTGGGTAGAAAAAAAGTAAATGGGAGGGTAGCAGGATATGGTTTTGGATCTGAGAAGAGAAAAGCCATCTCTTGATGATAATTCCCAGCAGGCCACATCCAATTACCTACAATCCCACTGACTCTGATTCTTGAAGAGCTTGCCCATTAGTCCTGTCTTACCAAGCATCATTTTCCTGTTCAGAGGATGAGACTGGATTCTTCATTACTTCTATAGTAACAATCAAACCAGGCTTGTGTTTGGCTTGATGCAACAAAAACCCAAACCCAGTACAGCAGGGAATATAACCAAATCCCCAGTGGACTGAGCATGGCAACGCAGGCCTATAATCCCAGCACTGAGGAGGTGGGGAAGGACGATTTCTGTAATTTCAATTCCAGCCCAGGCAAATATGAGTTTATCCAGAGACACATAGCAAGGGTCTGTCTCAACACCTCCACACACATCCACACACCCCTCTGATGAAGTTTAATTTATAAATTAAGAACAATGAAATTTAACAGCATTATCTAAAATATAATAATTATAACAATACACTGAATTAAAATGGCCTGTGGGTCTTCTCTTGGACTTCGGGGTTTATTATTAAGTCAATACATGTTGCCTCACAGGACATTATAATACCTTGACAGTTGATCTGACAGTAGCCCAATGATACTTAAGTTACTATTGGGGGAGTGTCAGCTGAGTGGGATATACTACATGAATATCCCAGGCAATGGCATGATTCAGTTCTTGAGTAGGATCGACAAGGCAGTGAGAGGTTTCATTTTATCTCACAAAACAGTATGCACTTTATTTCTGAAATTTTCCACTTAATATTTTATAATCATGGATGACCATAGAAAGTGAAACCAACGTCATATGTTGTGGCAGAAATGAGAACTGTCCACATGGTCAGGCAAAAACTAGAAGCACAAAATTGGAAGGTCAGAGAGAAGAGAAAGAAGATTGAGAGGGTAGAGAATATCAGGCACTGCCCCCTTCTTCTGAGGACTGGACAAGGGTCCTAGAACAAGAATTATGAACTGTCTACTCATGGAGGTGCTGGCTGGTGACCAACCATTCAACTACAGCAAAGCTTCAAGAGTTGGCTATAATTTGCATGATAGGGATCTCTGGTGACAACACCTTGAAGTTCCTCTTTCAGGGGACAACTGGGACACTGAAGTGAAATAATTCTTATTTAGGGAATAGATACAAATGTATCCCAGTACTTGGGAGGCAGAGGCAGGCGGATTTCTGAGTTCAAGGCCAGCCTGGTCTACAGAGTGAGTTCCAGGATAGCCAGTAGCCAGGGCTACACAGAGAAACCCTGTCTTGAAAAACCAAAAAAAAAAAAAAAAAAAAAAAAAAAGATACAAATGTAAAAAATGTAGACAATAGTTAATGCACATATAATCTTTAAATATCTTTAGGTTTCTGTAGTAATTAAAGACATGTAAGGTGTGTGTGTGTGTGTGTGTGTGTGTGTGTATGCTTGTGCCATGCATGTTCCTGCAAATGACAGACTGGAAGGAAAGAAGGATTAAAGAAAAAGAAAATTCTGGAAAGAATCTACCAGAATGCTAATAGGAATGACTTTTATCGGGAATTTGAAAGATAAATTTCTATTTCCCTCCTTAAACTTTTATGTATTTACTAAAGTTAATACAGTAAACAGTATATTAAAAATGAAGCAGTCGGGCGGTGGTGGCCCACGCCTTTAATCCCAGCACTTGGGAAGCAGAGGCAGGTGGATTTCTGAGTTCGAGGCCAGCCTGGTCTACAGAGTGAGTTCCAGGACAGCCAGGACTACACAGAGAAACCCTGTCTCAAAAAAAAAAGAAGAAGGAAATACTCCATCATGGCTGGAAGACACAGTGGCATGTGATAACTAGATCTGCAGTCAGGAGACAGAGAAAGAGAAAGAGGGAGAGGGAGAAAGAGAGGGAGAGAGAGACAGACACAGAGAGAGGAGAGGAGGGGGGAGGGAGGGGAGTAGAGGAAGAGGGAAAGAGAGGGGGGAGGGAGATGGGGGGAGGGAGAGGGAAAGGGAGAGAGAGAGGGAGAGACAGAGAGGAATGCTGGAATTCTTGCTTTCACCTCTGTTTCCTTTCAGCCTGAGACACCCCCACCCACCCCTGGGACAGTGGCACCCACCCTCTTTAGTTAAACCATCTTGTGAATGTCATGTGTTCACAGATGTGGCCAGAGGTGTGTTTCCTAAGTGAATCTAAATCCAGTTCATGGAGATTAACCACCATAGGCATGGTCCTATCATAGAATGAGCTATGCTGCCCAGTCAGAGCTGGAGGGAAACAGCCAGGGGTTGCTGGATGCTCGCCCACCTCTGCCCACGACCTCAGTGAACATCAGGCACCTTGTTTGGACTGGCCTTTGTGATCACTGAAACCGAGTGTAGGTTCAAGAGATCCTTATGAGAGAAGACTACACAGAGCTACAGGGGTGCTGTAACTTATGGGGGAGTGACAGTGCAGTTTCATCAGAGAGTGAAGTTACAGCTGCTTTCAAAAAATTTTAAATTTAATAAAACAAAGAATTTTTAAAAGGTACTTAAAAATTTAAATTAAGATATCCCTCATGTATACATTGTAAAATGCCCAAATATTGTGAAATAGTCTTCTTCCCACCCCATTTTTCAGCCTATGGCTGCTTTAGGGTGTTAGCAGTTACCAGCAGAGTCCAGTAGAGTTTGTATGTATAAGCAGCAAATTCAAACGTATCTTGGCTGTGGACTAACATCAATGTTAGTCCATGCATCCCAGGACTATGTGATTTTAACAAAATTTAACAATATTCTAATATGTTTTTTGTTTGTTTATTTGTTTTGTACAAATCAGGAGATCAGATGGATTAAAAGAAAACACGTTGGGGATTACAGGCAACTGAGAGTGGGAGCTCTGGTCCTTCCCAGGGGGGAGCATACATATTGGTTGTCCAGTGCCAAAAATGGTCAGGCCTAAAAACATATATACAAGTCACATTAGGTTATATTTAAGAATATGTATGTATATACATATATGTGTTCAGTAACAATAAAAACAGACACCATGATTTTGAAGAAGAGCCGGGAAGGGCATATGGTAGGGTCTGGAGGGAGGAAAGGAAAGGAGATATTAAATTCAATCTCAAAAGAAAAACAAAGAAAAATTTTACATTTTTACTAATATGGCAAATAGGTGACTGGATATATATTTCGCATATGTGTGCACTTTCTATAAATATTTGAATGGTAAATACAAAAAGCTTTTTAAAACCATGTGAAAGAACAGGTGAAAATGTAGTAATGTAGTAACTCAGACTTCTGGAGTATGTGCCAAGGATTTGGGTTGCCGGCTACACCTCCTGCTTGTGTGTTTATTGTATGTGTGTGTATGTGTGTTTGTGTATGCACGTGCTTGTTGTATGTGTATATATATATATATATATATATATATATATATATACATATACATGTATATATATATACACACACATATATGTATATATATACATATATATACATACATATATACATACATACATACATATATATATATGTTTGTTGTATGTCTGTGTGCATGCACATGTTTGTTGTATGTATATATATATACATATACATATACATGTACATATATACACACACATATATGTATATATATACATATATATACATACATACATATATATATACATACATAC
>JANHMN010000014.1:19785559-19819835 GCA_030674055.1 Rhabdomys pumilio | reverse complement strand
TATATATACATATATATACATACATACATATATATATACATACATACATATATATGTTTGTTGTGTGTCTGTGTGTATGCATGTGTTTGTTGTGTGTCTGTGTGTGCTGCTAGTGGTAGTCCTGGTTGGCCTGGACCTCCTATGTAGATAAACCTGGTCTTGAACTTGACGGAATTTTCCTGCCTCCGGCCTCTGAGGGCTAAGATTACAGACATTCAGTACTGTGCCTAGATGCTTTGTTATTGTTTTAAAAATTGCTTTATTGTAGTGAACTCACAAATAAAACATTGAGGAAGCCGCTAAAACACTTGCCCAGTCCCAAACTCTATCTGCTTCAGTGAACGTCAGTCATAACAGTCATTTGGAAAGCAGAGAAGTTTGCTTGGAGTTCACTATCAATTATACTTTTATGGACTTTATTTACCATAGGATATATATATATCTCCAATTAGCTTTATATCCTGTTTCATGATTTATAATTTTTAAAAAATGTGACGTTATATATAACAGTAAGCTTACCATTTTGTATTATTTTTCTGTCATGGTCTTACAGGCTGGTCCGTAATGCCTTCTGAGCAGCAGAAACTCAGAGAAATCTAAAACCAGTGCTGAGGATGGGAGTAGCCGTCTACTCCTCCTGCTGTGCTGCGCGCGCGCGCGCGCGCACGCGCACACGCACACACACACACACACACACACACACACACGTGCATGTGTATGTATGTGTGTGACCCCAAGTGCATGTGTGTGTACATGCTCACGAGTGTGCCTGTGTGTGTTTGTGTGTATACCATCTGTCCAATTCTGTGCATTTATATTCTATAATGATCACCCGTGTTTCTGAAACTTTAAACCCCAAACAGAACCGCTGTGAACATTACCCCTCAGCTCCCCAGTCACACCTCTGTTAACTGCTGGTCAACTTCCCAATAAATCTTACTGTTCAAATTTCCCCATAAATTCGAATCATACGATATTTTCCCTTTTCTGTCTGGCTTCTTTTATTCAGCATACTTGTCAGTGTTCATCCAAGGTATAACACATCAGAATTTGTCAGGAACCATCTAGGGTAGGCTAAGGCTAGCAGGAGGCCTTCCTGGAGGTGGTCCATCATTTGTGCATGGTCTGTGATGGACAAGCTCTGTGAGGAAAGTCCCAAAGAGACTTCATCTCAGGACTGCTACAAGACTTTCTAAAATTATTAGTTTTTGACTTTCTAGAATTATACTAGCAATTATTAGGCCCTTTATAATACAATAGGACTGTTATTAAAGCCCTCTCTGATATGAGAACTGGAATGAGAACTCTGCCAGTCATGTGTCATGAGTTAATTGCTTCAAAGATAGAAAGCAGGTATTTATAATTTAGAACGCCTTCCAAGAGGTTGTAAAGCAACTAACCAAAAGCCATAAAAGGAAACTAACAATTTATTGTAGGCATAAGGACAGAAGATAAATATTGACTGGGTTTATCTATACAAAACTTCAAATGATAACTTAGTCATAAGAATTATGATTTTTAACTCTCAATGAAACTGTGGAGCTAGTGACAGAAAATAAATGTCAGGTTAGATAACTGTTAGCATTTGTTTAAACTCTGCCCCATAGTTACCTGGCAACAGTCAGGTAGGCCTGGCTCATTATAAAAGGGGCTGCTTGCCCCCTCCTCTCTCTCTCTCAATCTCTTACTCTCTTGCCTCTAGCTCCTCTCTGTCCCCTCTCCCCCTTCCCTTCCCCTTCTCTCCACGTGGTCATGGCCGGCCTCTACTTCTCTGTTCCTCTACTTCTCTTCTTCCTCCCTCTTCTTCCATCTTCTCCCCCCCACCTTTGTCCTATCTCCTGAATAACCACCCCGCCCCCAACCGTTTGGTCTGGAGTGATCTGTTCTGAGCTACCCTTGGACATCTAGCTTTGGTGCATTGGCCAGTGTTAGACGTCCACGAAGCTCAGGAGAAGATGGAAGAAGACGTAAGAAGAGAAGTAGAGGAGCAGAGAAGTGGAGGCCGGCCATGACCACGTGGAGAGAGGGGGAAGGGAAGAGGGAGGGGGAGGGGACAGAGAGGAGCTAGAGGCAAGAGAGTAAGAGAGAGAGCAGGGGGGCAACCAGCCCCTTTTATAGTGGGCCAGGCCTACCTGGCTGTTGCCAGGTAACTGTGGGGAGGAGCATACCTGGCTGTTGCCAGGTAACTGTGGGGATGGAGTTTAGACAGAATACTAACAGTATCATTCTTAGGTGAGTCATGGACCCTTACAACATCAGAGCCGGAGGGAAGAGCAAGATTAGGAGGAGGAAGGAAAGGGAAAACTGAGTGGAGTAACTTAGAAATTAAGAGAGAGACTTAGATATTTAGAGAGCATATAGTTTGATAGATTCCCCCTTTCTATTTTCCCTTAGAAATAAAGATTAGAATCCTTTTAAAAAAGTGTCTCCTCTTTTTCCTCTTCCTGCAAGCAAATTTTTCTAGCTGATAAGGAGGTAAATAAACTATAAGCCTTGGGCCCCCACCTGGAGAACCTGGAGAGAAAAGAACAAAGGACCTCTATTTAATCCCCACCCCACCCCCATTAAGTGACAGGTGTTAATTCAACCAGAGACTCACAGGCTCCAGAGTAACCTAGAATCAAAACAGGTAAACACTGTATGTTTGTATGTTTGTATGTATGTATGCATGCATGCATGTATGTACAAATTTGTGTGTGTGTGGGGGCAAAAACCAAAAACAAAACCCTAATCACTCAAAAGACTAAAACTTGTCCTCTCTGATGCTCTTTCCTCTTGGCTACCTTGAAGAGAGAACTAGAGCTCTGAAGGTGGCCTCTGGCAAGGGTTGAGGCCTTACTGTGACTAAATAATACTCCTGGTATTTCATACCAGTGCTGGAGAGATGGCTTAGCGGTTAAGAGCACCAACTGCTCTTCCAGAGGTCCCAAGTTCAATTCCCAGCAACCACAAGGTGGCTCACAACCATCTGTAATGGGGTCCGGTGTGCTCTTCTGGTGTCTCTGAAGAGAACAATGGTCCTGTATGCACATACCAGCAGTGGCCCATCTGCTGCCATTCACTTCAGTCAGTCGTTACTAAAGTGTAAATGGACTAAGCTAAGAGACACAATTAGCTGAGTACTTTAGAAAGGTCATCTATATTCTGTCTTCAGGGGACACACTTAGACTAAGAGTGAAGAGTAGAGAAGGGAATGGTTGTGCCACGGCAAGGAGTCTGAAGAAAAGCAGGTTGGGAGAGGTATGGCTCAGGTGTTAATGTCCCCAGCACCTATGTAAAAAGCCGTGTGTGGGACATATGTGGGGGTTCACAGATCAGCATCAGGCTAGGTTAGCAGAGACAGGAGGAGTCCTCAGGTTTGCCAGCCTATAGTCTAGTCTGTTTCAAAAAAAAAAATAAGATGGAAAATATATGTGTACACACACAGGAATATATGTACACATGCACAAATACACACTGTGGGGAAGTAGACTGTGAGAGGTAGCCTGGTCCTCGGTCGAGCTAAAGGCTTGAAGCCCTTGGAGACCCTGAAGAGACGGTAGAATCTTCGTCTGTTCCCAGGCACCAGGCTCGTATTATGTAGCTGTAGTCCCCCATAGATTTGTGGCTATCAGTCACACAAGGGCAACACCCCTAAGCCCTTTCACACATTGATGATGCATCCCTAACACCTCAGACCAAGACAATAGGAAAAGAGATGTGACTGTAAGCTCAAGACAGAGATTTCCATGCTAATGAGGTACCTAGAGACCTGGAGGACATTGCCAATAAGCTTCCCTTCCCAGACATTCCTGTCAACAAAAGGTATTTAATCTCATGCTCACCCTGAGAAGTGGAGTATAGTTTTACACATCCACTTCTCACCATAACAATAAATGGTTTTGGAGACCCCCAAACTCGGGAGACCCTCACTCAAGTATTGGGAAGTCACGGCCACCCAAAAACTCACAAGACACTGTACCTGGATGCAATCAGCAGAGGCTTTATTAGGGAGAGTTAACCCAAATTTAGTCAGGGTCATTCGGAAAACATCTTATACACTTATCTTTTGTAAGGATGCAACCTCAACCATTTATCTTGTGGTCAGCCAGTTCCTGGGACCACCCAGATGACTTGCATCTTTCTTTGTGGTCAGGAATGTGTCTTCCTGCTTTGGGCCTTCCCCACCCGCAGGTGGGTTTTCTTCCCTGAGGCTTGAGGAATATTAAGTCAGCAAGTGTCAGCAAGTGTTCTCTGACTCAGGGATAATGTACCCCTCCCGGAATGTATCCCGGGGCAGTGAAGGCCTGGAATCTTACATTCAGTTCTGCTCTCTTGGAACTAGTGAGCCTGCATTCTTTTGCTCAGGTCTAGGGGTCATAAAAACTTTCTATATTTTTCATGTCCCTTAAAGAAAAGCCTAAAGAAAAACCTGTATATATTTTATAAAATGATCTTTATAATTTTTCACTCTACAGTTTGATACTATAGACTGTCTCTTTTCATCGAGATCCACCATGGGGTTCCTCCATGGAGTCATGGAGAAGGCCTTCACCTACAGAGCCACTGCCTAATCAGTAGAAGGCCTCTCTGCCCTCCCAGCCACAACTACCACCAAGTTTCCCACTGGACAAGCCAAGGATTCTTCTGGTGGGACTAGCCAGAGCTCCTCACCATGCCCGCCCCCCAGGCTAGACCCAGACCTCATGGTGGTGCCTGGATGTCCAGGAGCCTGAGAACCCAAGTGCTGGTCCAGGAACCCCAACCAACTCCAGCTTTCCCATGTCTCAGACTGCACTTTCCCACCCCTGGAGTGGTGTCTCAGGGCTTCCCTACAGCCCAGCACTCACCCTAGTGGTGGCATAGGATAAACTCAGTCAAACTCCCCAAGTTTAGCCTACCCAAGCAGTCATGCCCTATGGTGGAGCAGATGCAGGATCCAAAACCCTACAACACACATATAAAATAAATAGAAAAAGAGCAAGATACCATATTTCTATCAGATAAAATAGACTTTAAGGTAAAATAGTAAAAGACAGATATAGTCATAATTTTTTATAGAAATATAATAAAAACAGAAGCATTAAAATACAAGCACCATAAGGGTCATGTTTAAAACATCTTTGTTATTTTCTCTTTTTACTTTCAATTTTATTTTCTGAGATTTTGAAGAGGTCAGGTCAGGAACTTTGGAAAGGTCAAGGGACACTTGACAGATGGGAGAGGCTGATTAACATTCCTCTGACTACAGGGGAGAGAACCCACCTGCAGGTGGGGAAGGCTCAGAGCATATAGACACATTCCGCAGGACAAACTAATCGTTGCCACCTGCAGACAAGGGAAGTCCCTGCCACCTCATCCCTTAAAGACCAATCAGTTTAAAAGTCACACTGTTCTGCCAATCATATTGTGCCTAGTCACTGCTTCTCTAGCCTACCCCTTAAACTGTATAAAAACTGACCAAATGGGCTGCACAGGGTTGCTATTCCACCTTCAGTGTAGGACAACCCCAATGTATTGGATCATTAAAATTCCTCCTGCTTTTTGCGTGGATTCATGTCTCCACATGGTTCACTTAGGGGGTCTCTGGTAAGCTGAGGCTCTCAAGAGTCTTAAATTTTCAGTCACCCTAGAGACAGACAGAGCCTGCAAACATTGAACAAAAAATGCCAGAAAGAAAACAAGTCTTTTTTTTTTTTTTTTTTGGTTTTTCGAGACAGGGTTTCTCTGTGTAGTCCTGGCTGTCCTGGAACTCACTCTGTAGACCAGGCTGGCCTTGAACTCAGAAGAAACAAGTCTTAAGTTTCAAGTTGTAGACCATTTGAGAAGATGGTGAATTTTTGTGTGGTCACACTCCATCCTCTGTCCAAGCCCTGTATGCTCTACCCTCCCACTAATCACTTACAGCCATCTTGGTGCTCAGAAGAGCTGTGGTAGGATCGCAGCCCCTTAACTCAGGCATTCCTTGTTTGTCTTAATTGTGGTCCAAAGCATGTAACACTGACAATTCAGATAAGCCGGAGAGAAACCACAAATGCTTTGTCCCTTTTAGGAATGATTTATATATATATGGAAGGTATGGATTCGATACTACATGTATCCCCTGGGTCTTTGAACTGCGTCATCTGAGGATTAGAGTAGACCACAATATTCAGAAATTCATTTTAAGGTGTTCATTTGATGGTACTGTTTGCTTGGTTGCCACTGAGCACAACCTTGCCCCTCCCCTATTCTTAGCAAAGGAGACAGATGACCAAGACAGAGAGCAGTAATGACTATCCACTTGTCCATAGCCTGAGAACTATCAAATACGTCTGAGGTAGCAACTCATGCTCTAAAAGGGGAGAGCTTTGAGTAAGCTTGTGGAGTAGGTTACTGTCTAGGGGTCTGGGCCTTTTCTCCATTAACTAAAGGGTTAAAAGTCAGGGAAATCCGAAACATAGTAAGGAGCTCAAGGGAATATCTCAGACAGAGCAGGAAGCAGCAAAGGGTATCTGAATGAAAAAAAAAAAAGTAAGAAAAGGAAAGACCTGACTGCTCCTAGGTGTGGTAGAGGATATGTTTTATTGTAGATAAAAGGGAGAGCATAGCCAGAGGCAAGGATGTCTGGAAGAGTTCCCAGTTAAGCATGACTCTGAGTGGGGCCATGTGAGGAGAGCTTAGAGGAGAGGGGGGACAGCTGGGAGAGTAAAGGGTAGACAGAATAGCCAGTAACCAAAATGGCTGCATTATATAGGGAATCCCAGCTCAGCCTCTAGGCTGGAGAAGTTTAGGTTCAGGGTAGGATTGTCATCCAGAAGGATCCTGTGGGGACTGAGGGATGCTGGGAAAGCCTAGTAACTATATCTGCTTTGATATATTAGATAGGTCTTTCAGGACAAATAGCCATTTGTACCAGGATTGAGACCTAATAATTCCAACCTTTTTTGCTGATAATAATTGATAAGAGTGTCCTAATCTTTTCCATAATCTTCTCCTACTGATATTGGTACATCATTTTGGGGAACTCAAAAAAGCTGAGATGCTGGCCATGTTATGCCCAGTTCATGGGAATCCCAGGAGACTGCCAGAAATTACACTACTGATGTAATAAACAGAGTTTTTATTATATGAGTCTGGACCTGGATTGCTGTCCTTCCTGCTCCACAGGTTAGGAGAGCAACCCCCGAGTCTAGGGGTTTGCAATATATATAGGAAGATGCAAAAGCTGGGGCTCTCAAGCCCTGGCGCTACATGATTGGGTAGGGGAAAGGGTGTGCTGCCGTTTGATAACATTTGTTCAGACAGGGGGGCAGAATTGAGCAGCCAGAGAAAGACCTTTTTGACCTGGGAAGAAGTAACTTATTCTGTTATCCGAGACCAGCGTTTTTTTACCACATGGTCACAGCTTCCTGGGAACACTTAATTGTCTCTTTCCCATAGTTCAAGAGTGGGCTTTTATCACTTTAAGGATACTATCTCCTGCCTCCTCCAAGGCCAGGAAGAAAGAGGTATGCAGGTTGTTTGGGTTGCTGTCCAGGCTCTGAGGGACCATCTGGGGCCAAGGAAGTGCAGGCTGCGTTAGGGCAGTCTGTGAGGCTGGATCACCTGGGGCTAACAGTTCTGGAGACATCCAGGATGTCAGTGCTCAGGATGGTTGGAAATTCTATCAGAAGCACCTAGGGGTGGTGAGTTTAAAGGAGTCTTTAGTTGATTGGAAATCTGCTGGGACAGATATAGACAAAGTACATGTGGTAAGCATAAGCAGTTTAGGAGAAAATTTTTATCTTGGGTGTACATTTGAAACTTCTAAACTTACAGTCTTGGTAGTTGGGGAAAGGTCATCTCGAAGGTTGAGAGATTTCCACCCTCTAGAATAGGCTGGTGGGAAACTTAGGAATACTTCTCTGCAGTCAGTTTGACCTGTGAGAGGTAATTCAAGTAGATTCCCTGAAGCTTATAAGATAAAAAGAGATAAAAAAGCTTAAGATATGCTAGCACGGGGGTTAGAGAAATGGCTCAGCCGTTAAGAGCACTGACTGATCTTCCAGAGGTCCTGAGTTCAATTCCCAGCAACCACGTGGTGACTCACAACCATCTGTAATAGGATCTGATTTCTTCTTCTGGTGTGTTTAAAAGAGTACTCATATACACGAAAAAAGCATTACCGCTGTTTATAATCTGTATTTAAATCCGTGTTGTAGAAAGGCAGTGGACTCTCATAACTTTGAGTCATAGTGAAAGTTTGGGAACCCCAAACTGATTTTGAGTTAAAAGCATTTTTTAGTTATCTCCTTTCAGAGTGTGGTAGTAAGGTAACTGTATTTCCCAGCTAGAGACCTTGGAACTCTAGGATAGTGGAGTCTGAGGCAGGATTTTTACATACAGAGAAGGCAGCAGTAGCCTTGGGGGAGAAGTTGGTAGGTTGGTTGTTAGAGCTACAGTTAGTCACTATCATCAGAGATCTGAGAAGGGTAAATACTACCATACATGTAATCCAAATGGCATACACAGCAAATAAGAGACTTACCTTCTACCTGGATGGTTGTCCTAGGTTCCTGTGGTCTTGATGACTTTGTAGGGGGCAGTGGTGGCAGGTCTTCAGCTGACACACAGAGAAACATAGGTCTTCGCCTGCCAGACCCAGGTCTGAGAGCTTTTCCTGTAGAAAAGGAATATGATACACTGAGCTTATTTTGACCAGGTAGAGTAGGGCAATCAACCCAAAAGTGTCCACAGCTTGGGCAAAGCCCAGGCAGCAGGTGAGGAATGGGGCCATTTTGCCCAGTGGTTAGTGTTACCACAAATCAGGTGGGGCTGTCTGTTGTGCTCCATCTGTCTTTGGAGATCTTAGGGCTCCTGCTAGGAGCTGGCTGATAAGTTATTTCTCTGCTGGTGAAATGAGCCAACTCAAGCCAGATTAGATTATATGAAAGGCAGGTTTATTGGGAAGGAAGCTGCTCTCGGGTGAGTTTACTGGCTCCAGGGAAGTCTCCATGGAAAGGGAGAGAGAGAAGAGAGGGGAGAAGAGAAATGAAGAAAGAGGGTGTGTGCAGAGAGAAAGAGAAAGGGGAAAAAAGGAGAGGAGAACAAAATGTCTGGATTATATAGGGAGGAGCCTCTGGAGGAAGAGCAGCCCAGCCCCTGGGCTGGAAAGTTCATGGTTGGGGGCAGGATATACCAGGTAGGGACTGAGGGATGATGGGATAACCTAGAGGCTAAGTCTGCTTTGGTATGTAAGATATGAACCTCAGTCCATTGTTCTGGGGTCTGAAACCAAACATCCCAGCCTTTTGTTGATAATAAATAAGGGGTGATAAAATTGTCTATGACTAACTTCTACCCATATTGGGTCATTATGGGGGATGGGCAAAAGGCTGGAATGTTGGTCAAGTCCAGGAACAGCTGTTGTTTCACTGCTGTCCAGGTGGTGGGGCCATCTGGTGCTAAGAGCGTGTAGGCCCAATTGAATTGGTTTGGGAGGCTGCACAGGGGCATCTGTGGGTAACTGTTTTGAATCTGTCCTGGATGCAGGTTCTGAGGAAAACCTACTGGGAGGACTGAGACAAGCTGACTTCATGATAGGCTTCAAACTGGCAGTTCAGGAGACTAGGTCTAGATCTCTGTTTTCCAGAACTGGGTAAGTCCAGGCAAGTACTAGAAAAACCCCAGGCTCCACCAATCACCCTGCTACCTGTCCTGCAAGGGCAATGGGTCAGCAACTGTTTCCAGGCTTCCCCAGCAACGGTTTCTAGCTTCTAACCCCCAGCAATGGTTTGGGTATGTCTCTAGAGATAGAGCCAACCAATTAAGATAAAGGTCACCGACCCCTCCCTGGAATTCCCCTAATGTGCTTTAAATTGGGCCTTTGAGCTCACCTGGACATCTCCATCTTCGTAAACAGTAGACCCAACATGATAGATTTCTACAGAAAAAAAAAAACAAAAAACAAAAAACAAAAAACAAAAACACTCTTTGCTTTTACATACTATTTGAGTCTGGAGTATCATTCTTTGGAAAATGACAGATATTAGGGGCAGAAGATAAAGTTAAGGAGTTTAGGGAGAAAACCTTTTTCTGGGTGTATATTTGAAACTCTTAGACCCACAGTCTTGGTAGTTGGAGGGAGGAGGGATGGGGAGTCAGGACCAGAGAAAGAGGAATAGATCCCACAGGCCTGTGGGGAGGGAAACAGGCTGCTGATTGACAGAACTTCTCTGGAGTGCATTTGATCTGTGAGAGGTGGATTCCCTGAAGCTTATAAGACTCTTTTAAAGTTTACAAAAAGATAAATCACTTTTCTGTCACCAGCTAAGTTTTTTTTGCATCCTCTAAGCTTTGTAACGTTCACTTCCAACCTCAATAATTCTCCTAGACCCGAACATACTCTCTTAGACTCTCAGACATGCTTTTTGGAAGCTTTCATATCCTCAGACCTTACATAAACTTTAAACCTTATACCTTTTCCTATCCAAATTGTTCATCATGAGACACTGGTGGTTGATTATTGGAAGCAGTCATTATAAAGTGAGTTCCTTTAGATAAAGTTGCTTCTTTCACTAGTTTAGTCCTCAAACCTTGCAGAGACCTGAGAAGGATATATTGTAAACTAAGTGCCCTATATGTCAATTAAAATGATAGCTGTTGGTAGCCGACATTCGAAGATGGCGCTGCCTGCCTGCCTGCCTGCCTCTTCAGACTTTTCTGGTAAACAGGTATTCTGCACATTCGTCAGCATGATTCTGGCGTGTGCCCCTCCCGAGTGAGCATATGCTAATGAGGTACTGTAGCCTTAGCCAATCCTTGCATTGGCAACCCCTGCTCCTCTATATAAGCAGCACCCTCCGGCTGCATGGGGTCCCCCATAGTATTATTATTAGTTCCTGCAATAAAGGCTTTTGAGAAGAATCCAACCATGTTGCGTCTGCTTGCTGGCCGAGTTGGGCGTGACAGATAGCCTCCCCTTTACCTAAACGGCCACCTCACTAGGGATAGTGATCAATCTTTGACTTCCAGACCTGCAAATCTGAGAGGTCTTTCTGTGGAGGAAGAACTAGGGAGAGTAGCCTTGAGGCTTGTCCTGTGTCCTGTTTGTCTACAGTTTAGGCTGGGCCTTAGCATCAGGCGAGGCAACGGAGCAGACTTTTTCAGTGGTTGTGGTACCACAGTCCAGGTAGAGTCCGTTCTCATTGTGGCTATATCTTCTTGGAGCCCTTGGAGGTGACACTGCTAGGATTTGGGAGTTGCTGTCTGTCTAATTAAGTATCTTAAGTTTAAGATTTTAAATGCCATATTCAGCAGGTCTCTGAAGTGCCTGAGGACTGACTATCTATCTATCTATCTATCTATCTAAAGTATATTTGAATAGAGAAATTTGGTTTGATTCTAGTTACCAATCCTAGGCTTAACCTTGAAAATATCCATCTTGATTAGAAAATATACCTTATTTATTTATTTATTTATTTATTTATTTATTTATTTTGGTTTTTCGAGACAGGGTTTCTCTGTGTAGCCTTGGCTGTCCTGGAACTCACTCTGTAGACCAGGCTGGCCTCCAACTCGGAAATCCACCTGCCTCTGCCTCCCAAGTGCTGGAATTCCTTATTTATTTTTAAGCATGAATGCACAGAATTGCAGTGAAGATATGACTTTCCCATAACAAAGATGGCTACCAGTCATGTGACTGGCCTTAACCAAGATGACAATGAAGCCAAAGTCAAGATGGCAACCAGCCACATGCTGTTCACTCACTATGTATACTTTCCTGCTGCTATCTGGTACTAAGGCTCTTCCCTATATAATCCAGACGTTTTGGTCTCTCCCTCCTTCCCTCTTCTCCTCTTCTCTCTCTGTGCATGTGCCCCACCTTCTCTCTTTCTCTCTCCCTCCCATACTGCACCCCTTCCCCATGGTGACTTCCCTGCCCTTAGTCCTTGGGACCAGTGAACTTACCCACCCAAGAGCAGCTTCCCAGTAAACCTGCCTATAATATAATCCAATCTGTTTTGAATTGGCTCATTTCACCAGTGGCAGAGAAATAACCTATCAGCAAGACCATAGTTTGAAGCCCTTTTCAGCAATAAAGCAAATTGCAGACAATAGCTTCCTTGGATGACACCTTTGCATCTTGAATGAGATATATTTGTCACTGCAAGGATCAAATCCAACACGCCTTGATTTGTCTGAAGAGATCTGATCATCCTAAATGGAACGTCAGCTTTGGGGAAAAAATTGGATGAAAATAAAATTTACACGTTGCCTACCTTATCTTTGTTAATGTAATTTTAAAAGGGTGACAATTTTTCTCTAAGCCTGGTTAGCTTCCAAGTAATTGAGACAGAGACTAAATTTTTATATTACATGCTTACAACGCATAGCTGAGCAGTTATTAATCTATTCTAAACCTCTAATCTAACCTGGCTATCTCCCAGTCAAAATCCCCATGATATTATAGTTTAACGTTCTAGCTCTCTCTGTTTCAGATGGTTTTTTTCCCCATAGTATCTTCTCAGACCCTCTCTGTAGACATAATGTTCTTGTACACTGTTTATTCTTGGGTTATCCAAATGCTGATTTTTCTACCCTCCTATCTATGTCAATGGGATATAGAATGCTTACACCAAGAATCCCCTGTTTAAAGTTTGTGTAAACAGTTCTGATTGCCCAAATGGCTGGGCAGAATAGAAAATGGGCAGGACATATGCCACCCAGAGGAAAGAGAAAGGGAGAGAGGGGAGATTCAGATTAGTCGGGAGGAAGGAGGAACTGGAGCCATGAAGAAGGGGTCTGGACTGTTGTATTACTTATCAATCTCAATCGGGGGGTTTCAACCCCACCTTTGATCATTCAGCTCCCAGATAAAAGACACACAACTTTTATATTTATAATAAGACTTTAATGTACTAGAGTTGCGCAGATATCTACCCTCTAAGCTATTAGAATCTACTTTCCCATCAATAACCCCAAGTTATAATCTGCTGTGTTCCATCTGAGCAGCTCTCATTGACCAGCCCTCATGGCCATGTTTTCATGACTCACCTACCACATGGTGTCTTCTCCTCTCTCCACCTTCTTCCTTCTTTTTCTTCATGGTCCTCCTCAGACCCCCAGGCTGGCAATCAAAACCCTGCCTACCTCTCTTCTTCCCAGCTATGGGCTCTTAGCATCTTTTATAACCAATAGTTTTAAATTAAGGAGCAAGATCACATAGCATCACTTTGTGTCCATGCAGATTCTCTCATTCCTGGGGGCAACCAGACCTTGGGGTCAGTATTTAGTGTTACAATGCTTAGCAAAAGACCAAATGTCAACACTGGAGAGAGACCCCCGGAAACACATCTGAAGGCTGAAGAGCCAGATCAATAATAACATGCAAGTATTATAGGATGGGGCTGGGAGGGAGCCAGATAAGTATAGGAGGCTAAGGTAGATCATTGAACTGCTTAGCTATTGAGGCAAAATTTTGAATAAATTTTTGTGTGTGTGTGTGTGTGTGTGTGTGTGTGTGTGTGTGTGGTTATTGGTGACTAGCATAAGGTAAAGAGTTACAGCTGCCTGATTAATTCACTGCTTACATTTATATTAAGGATAATTAATTAGCCGGGCGGTGGTGGTGCACGTCTTTAATCCCAGCACTTGGGAGGCAGAGGCAGGCGGATTTCTGAGTTCGAGACCAGCCTGGTCTATAGAGTGAGTGCCAGGACAGCCAGGGCTACACAGAGAAACCCTGTCTTGAAAAACCAAAAAAAAAAAAAAAAAAAAAGGATAATTAATTTACACCTCTCACAGCTCTATCTTCTCCTGTCTCTCTCCCTTTCCCTGGTTGGTGAAAGTCCATCTCTATTCTCTCTTCTGCTCAGCTATTGGTTGGTCAACTTTATTGACAAGTCAGAGAATAAAAGGAGCACTGTTTATAGAAACTTGAAACAGGAGATACTTGGAATAAGCATTACAATGCCATGTCCAGTTGGAACTAAATATGGGGGCAGAGAAATCATCATTTAAATAATACAAGAATAATCTTCACACAGTGCACAAAACCATTATGGCTACATATCTGTGTTTTTGGGGGAACATGACCTTGAACCAGATAAAAAGATTGTAGTGATAATTCCTGTGAAAGAACACTTTCACATGCTTGTAGATGAAATTTCCTTGTATTTTCTCAATCTACCTGATGTCCTGTTTGTACTCACCAGAAACCCACTCACAGTCAAAGCTGAAGATATTCCTGAGGCCACACAAAAGCAACAACTTCATTAAAGTTGTTAACAGTGGTGCAGCAAGAACTGACTTCTCTTCAATGCCAGAAAATTCTTGACCAAGGGTTTCCAGTCATATCCTGTTCTGTCTGAGACCGTGTTGCCCCACCTTCTCCATTTCCAACAATATATCTTTGTGACACAGGGTTTTATAGCTTGTTGGCTAACATGTCTAAATATAGACGTAGACTTGTAAAAGATAATCTTCATTGGGCTCTTGCAAAAACATCCCAAAGAATTTCTGGTGGGAAAGAAGCAATCTCGACCTTCTCATGAAGTTAGCGCCTTATACATACTGTTGCAAAATGTAGCAAGGTGGTTGACTATTGTTAGTTTAAGACTGTTACCTCTTGCTACACTATGCTTTCAGACAACATTTTATTTATTTGTGATTAGAAATAAATATTTCATGATATATAATTACATATTTTGTAATTAATCACGATGCTTTAATTTTGCTCAGTCTTAACAATGAAAATACATCCTGTAATCAGATACTTACAAATAGCAAAATTACAGTTATAAAGTACCAGTGAAAAGAATTTTATAGTTGGGGGGGTCACAACAACATGAGGAACTGCATTAAAGTTTCACAGCATTTGAAAGGGCGGGAACCACTGCTCTCGAGCTGGAGAGACAATTGTGGCATAGCAAGGAGAGGAATTGTTAGAACACGTGGAAGGGAGAAGCAGCTGAGAAGGTAGACTCTAGAAGTTGGGGTCAAATTTGATGGATGAGTTGGGGTCAAATTTGATGGATGACAGAAGCCAGCAGAAGCAGACGATCTGTATATACTTCAGGGAGTCGGATCAGCAGCTTGGTTTGGAGAGGCTGAATTCTGTGGAAGGGAACCGATAATGTCAATCCTGGGTTTTGGCACCAGATGTAGGAAAAAAAATAAAAATAAAAAGGAAGACCATGGGCTGGAGAGATGGCTCAGCCGCTAAGAGCACTGACTGCTCTTCAAGAGGTCCTGAGTTCAATCCCTAAGCAACCACATGGTGGCTCATGGGATCCGATGCCCTCTTCTGGTGTTCCTTGAAGACAACTACAGGATACTCGCATCCATAAAATAAATGAATAAATCTTTTTAAAAAATGGAAGAATGTGACTGATTTTAGGTATGGTGGAGGAAAAAATTTATTGTAGATAAAAGGGAGAGCATAGACAGAGGCAAGGACATCTGGGAGAGTCCAAAGTGGACATGTCTCTGAGGGGGTAGGGGGTGGGGGGCTAGTGGTAGGGGTGTGGGTGGTGGTGGTGGTGGTGGTGTGGAGTGGGCATGCGAGGGAAGAGGAGAGAGGGGAGAGGGGAGAGAAAGGGGAGAGGGGAGAGAGAGGGGAGAGGAGAGAGAGAGGGGAGAGGGGAGAGCCAGGAGAGTAAAGGGTAGACAAAAGACCTGGCAATCAAAATGGCTACATTATATAGGGAAGCACAGCTACGGAAGGGAGGGCAGCCCAGCCTCTGGGCTGGAGAAGTTTAGGTACCGGGTGGGGTGTGTCAGCCAGAAGGATCCTGTAACATGTAGGCATTGAGGATGCTATTGTGGTATGTTAAACAGGCACCTCAGTAAACAGTTTGATCCAGTTTGAGACAAAGTCAAGGAGCAGAGACACACAACAAGGGATCCAGGGATAAAGAGTCCTCAGGCTGCAGGGAGATGACACATCTCCTTTCTCCTGGATAACCCTGGGTTTAAGTGATTTTTGTTTGTTAGATATGGTTCTTTTTCCCTAATTAAGAATTGGTCCATTTAGACAAAGAAAAGCTCACAGCTTTAGCAAGCATGTCCAGACAGCTTTCAGCTCATCTGATCAGAGTGGAGTGGCCAGCGGGAGTGTGGGGTGAAACCTTGCTAGTGAGAGAAAAAGCCTGCCAGATGCTTGTCTCAAGCCGCCAGGTCGATGCTTCCTGTGCGGAGGGCGATGAAGAAGCTGGAAATGTTCTGTCTTTTTCTATTTGTGGTCCTCCTCCCTATTTGCTAGTCAAGGATCTAATTCCTAGTCTCTCCAATACACAGGCAGTTATTTTTCTCACCTCTAGATGGAGCTAGCTAAAAGCAATTCGGTAGGGTTTAGCTATGCTAAAGCCATTTAAGTGTTTCATACAGCCAAGTCAGAGGCCAACCTGACCTTAAGATCTATCTGGTCATTGTTTGCTTACTGTATCTCTCCATGCACAGATATCTTTTAACAGTGAGCGATTAGAGTTCCATATACACAAGAGATCCCCTTGCCTCTCCTACTGAGCGCTAAGATTAAAAGCATGTGCCACCAGGGGTCTCTCCCCCCCATTATCTCTTGAAAAAAAAAAAAAGAGAGAAAGAAAAACTGATAACCTGGAAACACTGAACTCAAACAGTAACCTGGACCTGTGAGTCCTGTTCTTCTCTGAAGGGCAGCCCTGTCTTTTCAAGGTTCCTGTGCCTTGCCTTCCCAGCCATTCTGAGCACGGGGGCTGCACTGCTGGAGATTCCCACGCCTTATCTGAAATTGGTCCACGAGCCCCTTCCTGGATGCACTTGAACAGTCTCTTGCCTTGACCTGTGTTTGTTTGTCTATCCCTCAATGGACTGTTTTCACTGAAACTCACGAAGACTTTCTGCTATTATAATTAGAAATGCTTCTTTTTTAAAGATTTATTGTTATTATTGTTTGTGTGTGTGTGTGTGTGTGTGTGTGTGTGTGTGTGTGTGTGTGTGCACTGAGTGTAGACCGTCCTGGCCAGAGGAGTTGGTTTCCAGAGGAGCTGGGGTTACAGGTATTTGAGACCTCTCTGATACAGGTGCTGGGAATCAAAGCTAGGTCCTCTGGAAGAGCAGTGTTGGCTCTTAACTGCTGACCTACTTCCCCAGCCCACAGTACTTCATTGTTTTTAGCCAAACTCTTCATTTTGATCATTAACTCTTCCCATGTGTGTAACACTAAATTATTTATTCTGGTTTGGCTCCCCACGGGTCACTTGCACTCTGCACCCACGAGCACACACACACGCACGCGCGCATGCTGGCTAATTATGATATGCCTTGACTAGCTCAATGGTTGGGCATTTCTTTCTTTCCTTCTTTTTTTTTTTTTTTTTTTTTTTTTTTTTCCCGAGACAGGGTTTCTCTGTGTAACCCTGGCTGTCCTGGAACTCACTCTGTAGACCAAGCTGACCTTGAACTCAGAAATCCACCTGCCTCTGCCTCCCAAGTGCTGGGATTAAAGGCATAAGCCACCACCTGGAGAGTTGGACATTTCTAATCCCGGGCCAGCATACATTTCTCTCCAGTATTTCTGGTTTAACACCTTCTAAATCTATGTTTTATCTTTGCTGTCCTGTTGCCTTCTGGGCAGCCCCCCCTCCATACACACACACACACACACACACACACACACACACACACACACACACATAGGGCTGCTTTCCCTTTCCACCTACATTACTGGATGATTTTTCTTCTGCAGTTCTTAAATCTGATCCTTCTCCCTCTGAGTCATGGTGATTCTCCGTCTTCCTCCTTTCTCTCTAGGTCCCTTCCTTGCTTGTGCAATCTAAAGGCCTGCTCCATCTTTTTGCCCAGCCATTGGCTCTATGGCAATTCTTTATTATCAGTCGAAGCGAGCTGGGGCAGGGACCCTCGGGTATGGATGTGTGGCTTTTGGGAGCAGAAATAAGACAAAGCATTAGAACCAATTCCCAATACATGTGCATAAGAATGACATAATTTACTATATTTCACACACATTCTAATCTTTAAAAATTGTTTTTCGGGCTGGAGAGATGGCTCAGCAGTTAAGAGCACTGGTTGCTCTTCCAGAGATCCTGAGTTCAATTCCCAGCAACCATATGGTGGCTCATAACCATCTATACTAGGGATCTGATGCCTCTTCTGGCACGCAGGTGTACATGCAGATAGAGCACTCATAAACATAAAACAAAAAAACAAATCTTTAAAAATCATTTTTCTTTCTTCATGTATATGCATGTTTGCATGTATGGGAAGCATGTGGAGGCGTGCATGCAAGTGGGTATGAGTGCATTACGGAAGCCAGAACTGTTCTCAGAACCGTCTCCTATTGTCCTTCCCCTATTCAATGCGACAGGGTCCTGTCGAACCCTGTTTCTCTGCTGGGGTCGCTCCGGCAGGGCTAAGTCCCAAGTGGGCAGTCCACAGTGGTTCCTGGTCTCCTGTCTGGGTACTGTAGGGAGTAGAAAACAAGGGATTCATGAATTTACCTTTCCCTCCCAGGATCTGTGTGCCAGGCAGAGGGGAAAGGCAGAGCCAGGAACTGGCGGAACCTGATTGGAGTGAGTGCAGAGAGTACCGAAGGGGCTAAAAGAGAAAAGGCCTTCCTCTGGAGTTTTGGGTTCTGGGTTCAGCTCTTTAGGCTGAAAGCCTTCCTACATGTCGATCCTTTTTTTTTTTTGGTTTTTCAAGACAGGGTTTCTTTGTGTAGCCCTGGCTGTCCTGGAACTCACTCGGTAGTCCAGGCTGGCTTCGAACTCAGAAATCCGCCTGCCTCTGCCTCCCAAGTGCTGGGATTAAAGGCATGCGCCACCACCGCCCAGCCTACATGTTGATCCTTAATGAATTGTCCGTACTAGTTTATTTGATGGTGGATGTGAATACATACCCTTTATTCAGGGTCAACCAGGGATTAAATACCTTTTGTAGGAAGAAATGGCCAGGAAGGGAAACTCACTGGCTGAATGTTTGAGGGCCACTTAGATACCTCATTGGCATGGAGAACTCCAGGTGTTTATGCTATGTGATCCAGTGCCCATGGTCCTCAGTGGGGTATCATGAGCAGGTGGAGGTAAGCAAGGAATGGCTCCAGTCCTCCTGTTCTCAATTCTGAGATTCTAGGGGTCTGAACTCTTTCAATCTTACCATTCTTAATGCCTGTCTGGTAACAAGGTCCCACATGCTCTACAGGGTCCTCAATCAAACTCAGAGCTAGTCGATTATGGATACTAGCCTTGCTAACCAGCCTGCTTTGGGAATCCTCTGCTTTAATGTCACTTTAATGTCTATGGCTTTTCGGGTAAATTGGAGTTTATTTTTGGTTGTGAGCCTAGCCTTTAATGGCTGAGACATCTCTCTAGCCCAGAATTGGAATTTCTATGAAGTGATAAATCTGAATAATTTCAAATTGCTCAGATTTTAATGTTATCATTCCATAGATTTTGCTTTGCATTTGTAAAGTGATGTCTAAGCCTATCTGAAGAAAGGATGTCAGGTGAATGTCCTCATGAGGAAGACTCCTGGGCTGTGCGCTGTGCAGACTCTGTGTGCACTTACCATGCTTGCTCCTGCTGTATAATTTTGTAATTGTCTCCTTTCAAATGCAGATGGTGAACATACAGTCACCTTCCACTCACACCCCACCCAGCATCTTCCCTATGGAGTGTCAGGCTAGACTCTGAGTTAGGGTTCTTATGTGCTGACACCATTCATTGTTCTCTTTTAAAATCACACACACACACACATCTCACGTAAACACACACACCACACACACACACCCTACAAACATTACACATACCATGCACACATCTCACATAAACACACACACATACACACACCACACATCAACACACACACACACACACACACACACACACACGCACGCACGCACGCACGCACACACACACACACACACACCACAAATCTTTGATTTCAACCCCTTGGTTTTGATGTGAGTGAACCACACTGAGCCTTTGTTAGACACTTTAGTGTTTTCTGGGACAATGTCACTTGCTTCTCAGGAGTTTGCCTCTGAAATCTTTGTTGTTCACTAGAGCTCTTGGGAAAAGTGGGTTAACTTTTATTGAGTTGTAAAGTGTGGTTTAAGTAGGTAAGACACACATTGAAAATCAAGGCAGACTTAGAGGTTTATGTGTCCTGAGGTGACTTCTTCCCTTGCCTGCCCATGAAGCCCCTGTTCTGTGTCACAATTGGATTAGGTTTTTAAAGTATATTCTTCCCATGTGTCTTTACAGAAATGCATACCGTTGCATGGTTTTCTTATCAGCACATAGAGAGCTATCTCTACCCTTCACAGCTTGAGGGTGCTTAGCTGTTTTGTGTTTCATAGTCAGTGCTTGCTTTTGAAATCAAAAATATCAATGGACACTTTTTTTTTTTATCTTTTTATAACTCTGAGATCTTACAAGGCACAATTCAATCTGCAGTAGAGATTTTATTGATAGTTGCATAGACATCTGCTAGCTCATAATTATCCAACTAGATTAGCCCCGTGAGTTTTCAGTGAGGTAGTGTAGTGGAGGCCAGAAGTCAGCCTCTGGTATTGACTCTCAGGATCCACCTTAATTGTCAGGGGCAGCCCTGCTTATACACTGAAGGCCTGGAATTAGCTATAGGCCTAAAAAACAGCAATAGGCCTGACATACATGCCTGCTAACACAAAGTCTTGGGTCTCTGTGGAAAAACACTGAAACAGATGGCTAGAAGCTATTGTAAACAAGCAGCTTTGGTGGAAATTTGCCAGCCTGACCTTGTAGATAGATAGCCTTGGTAGATAGTACCAACTTAGATAAGGACAAATGAATCATAGGCAGAGTCATAGTGATCTGTCCCCTGAACCTTCACCCAGCTGACACTCTGTTCTAGAAGATATCTGTACTCCCCCTGAACACCTATGCTCCTGCGTCATCCCCTTCCCCACATCCTACCTTTTTGTGTATATAACCCCTGTGTGAAAAAAGTAAAATTACAGTTTGATCAGCCTATAGACAAGAGTGATTCTTTGCATTCGCCTGTCCACCATCTTCTCTTTCAGGTGATCTCCCCAGACCCCTGTTTAATGCCCTGCTGGCTAGGACACTTAATTTCTGAGGCAGGATCTCCCATTGGGACCCAGAACTTTCCAACTGTCCTAGGTTTGCAAATCAGTGAGCTCTAAGCAGCCAGTTGTTTCTGTATCCCCGCATTGGGGTTGCAAATGCGAACTACCATGCCTGGCATTTCAATGTGGGTGTTGGAGTTGAACTCAGATCCCCATATTTGACCGGGAGCAGTTTAACTGTGCTGTTTCCCCTGTTCCTTGCTCTGCTACTGTAGTTACAACCCAAGTACAGTTGGGTGTCTGGCTTTTCATTCTTGATTTTTTTTTTTAAACCAAAAAGAGAAATCTCTGGGGGCTCAGTCATCACCTGAAGTCAGAGGGCATTAGGGGACTGAGGAGGAGAGTCTCTTTTACCCAGAGCTAGCCCCCATCTAAAGAGCTCTTTGTTAACCATCTCCTTCCCATGTGTCTTCCCTGTCCCTTCACTGTGTATGATAGCTTTCCATCACTGTGACAAAGTACCTGACAGAGTCAGCTTAAAATGTGAAAAGTTTATTTTGGCTCATTGTCTCAATCCTCATTGGCTAATTGCCTGTGTCGAGGCTGTACATTATGGTGTGGGACATACTGGGTTCCACCTCTCCTCTAGTGATGTCCTGGCACTGCAGCAGGTACACCAGCTCAGAGAGGACAGGGTGAAGTCTGGAATGGGTGGGGTCCACAGTCCATCTCTTTCCTCTGGGAGACACCACTTCCTGCCAGGCTAAGAAGTGGTGAAGTGGAGTCTGGGAGGAACAGGGTTGGGAGCAAGTGCTGATGGGTGGGGCGGGGAAGAAGGCCCTCTCCAGTGATCTCTAACGAAGCAGCTCTCTGAGACTATCTTACCTTATTCATATTTCTTTATTGGGGGTGGGTTTGAACACATACACTTTACTCGGGGTGAACCAAGGGTTATATAGTTTTGGGGAAGGGTGTGAGAATAGCCAAGGTCATTGGCTAAAGGCTGAGGCTAGTGGGATGCCTCATTAGCATGGAGAGGCATTCCAGGTGGATAATGGATTAATCCTCTAAAATGTAAACAAGTTTCCAATTAAACGCTCCTTTTTATAAGAGTTGCTGTGGTCATGGTGTCTCTTCACAACAATAAAACAATGACTAAAACAGAGGTGACTGGCACACTAGCCAAGAAGTAGAGTCGGTGTGAAGTAGGTTGACTCTCCAGCATCCCGAACCGTAGCTACTTACTGCTAGATCATAGAATCATACAATCACAGTGTTTAGGCTGAAGGGCATCTTATACGTTAATATTTCTCAAGAGTGTAATCATTCATATATATGTATGAGTATATATATATATATATATATACACGCACACATGCACACACATATATAGGTATATATGAATACATATATGCACACATACAATCATATTGACTATAGCTTCCATTTTAAATTGATTTATATTTTTACTAATAATTTTAAAAAGCAACATTGCTATTTACAATGGCAACCCTTAGTAGAAAATAAATTCAAGATTTCTGGCTATAAATAGACAACGCTCATGCAAAGAAGTCTGAGACTGTAAAATTCAGATATTTCCTTGCACCGTATCAACCATCCCCCGTCCTCAGAACTGAATATGGAAAAGATGAGACACCTTAGTAAAGATTTTCTACTCAAATCATTTCTTTCTTTCTTTCTTTCTTTTTTTTTTTTTTGGTTTTTCGAGACAGGGTTTCTCTGTGTATCCCTGGCTGTTCTGGAACTCACTGTGTAGACCAGGCTGGCCTCGAACTCAGATATCCGCCTGCCTCTGCCTCCCAAGTGCTGGGACTAAAGGTGTGCGCCACCACTGCCTGGCCTCAAATCATTTTTCAATTTTTTTTTTGGCTTGATGGTGGTGTGGTATTGGTTTGCAGGTTTTGTGTAAGCACCATCTGTCTCCATCTGTCGCTATGAAGTTTAGCACCTTGTTCCCCGCCCCCCAACCCTCCCCCAGCCAAATGATGACATCTTACTAAACAATGGTGGTGCTTT
Organism: Rhabdomys pumilio; assembly: GCA_030674055.1. Taxonomy (NCBI): domain Eukaryota; kingdom Metazoa; phylum Chordata; class Mammalia; order Rodentia; family Muridae; genus Rhabdomys; species Rhabdomys pumilio. The sequence goes on along the minus strand of JANHMN010000014.1, from coordinate 19,796,788 downwards.
GTGGTTGGTTCAGAGAGATTGTTTTTAAAAGATGGGCTGGAGATATTTGTCTAGGAATGCAACATAATCACTTAGGAGCCATTTCCTTCCTGTCTGTCTCCAGGATGTTTCCTTTTACATTTTAACCTCCGCTTTGACTCTGACCACTCTTGTGGTTTGCAGAGGGTTGTAATGCTTGGTAGCATCTGGAGCTGTGGCATCTTTTAGATGTCACATTTTTTGTCGATGGCTTATTGTTTTAGGGACTAGACATTTGGCCTTGTGTGGTCTTTGACAATCAGGTTTCTTGGGATTTGAGTTTATTGTCCAAGAAATTGACACATTAACAGCCCATGTTGTGGGCTGGAGAGACGGCTCAGTATTTAAGAGACTGCTCTTCCCAAGAACCTGGTCAGTTTCCTGGTCATTCACAGCAAGTAGTTCACGAGCACCTGAAACTACAGCTTCAGGGGATCTCTGCCCTCTTGTGGCTTCTACCGGCAGCCACAAGTATGTGCACATATCTACCTATAGAAACACAGACAAATATAATTAAAAATAAAAAGTAAGTCTTCCTGGGCTGGGATGTGGTGGCTCACACCTTTAATCCCAGCACTCGGAGACAGAGGCAGGTGGAGCTCTATGACTTTGAGGCCAGCCTGAAATTCATTCTACAGAATGAATTCCAGGACAGTGAGTATGCAGAGAAACACTGTCTCAAAGAACAAAACAAGGGCTGGAGAGATGGCTCAGCGGTTAAGAGCACTGACTGCTCTTCAGGAGGTTCCTGAGTTCAATTCCCAGCAACCACATGGTGGCTCACAACCATCTGTAATGGGATCAGATGCCCTCTTCTGGTGTGTCTGAAGACAATGACAGTGTACTCACATACATAAAATAAATAAAAAAAATTTTTTTAAATCTTAAAAAAAGAGTTGCTATGTAGCCTAACATAGCAAAAGCAAAGCAAAACAAAACAAAACAAAAATCAAACCCAGAACTTCCTTTAAAAAGCTCTACTGTAATAATCAACATTATTTTTATTACTGTTTCTATTCTTTGCATTTTTTATTTTTGGAATTGCAGGCTCTATGGTTTTGTACAATTTGTTTTTTTTTTTATCCTAAATTTTCCACTTTCTCCAGTAAAAATATAAAGACTATAAAGACCTAGGTTGCATCACCATGCCATTAATAGAGAAGAGGGCGTTTTTTAACAAAAATAGCTTTCCTGTGGCCCATTTTGCTTTACTGTTGAACAAAGCATATCATTGGCCCTAAACAATATATAAACAAATAAAAATCCAACCAAATGCCATTGGCTTGTATGCAAATACATCAGTGAGCTGGGAAGGAGAAAGCCAGCAAAGATCTATCTAGTCGTTAGGATGTGGCAGGATTGAGCTGTAGTTTTCTGTGTACAGCTGATGATGTGCGGTCATACATTGACTTATGCCTTTTAGATAGGCTCTTACTATCTGTGTCGTCTAAACTGTCTCTGAACTTTGAATTTTCCTGGAAACGCCTTCCAGTCCTGAGACTACAGGCAAGCACCACCACAGCTAGCTAACAACTCATTTTTTTTTCCTTTTTCAATCTAGCATATAAATTGTATCTTTGTTTTTAATCCTGAGGATCTGAGGATCTGGGAGTTGTGTCTTACTTTCAGCTGTGCTGTGCAGGTGTGTCCACCAACGATCTGACTCATCTGACCAACCATTTCACTCATGTGAGGGTCTGGCTGGGGCTGGGCTCTGCCTCCCGAGAGGATTCTGCACACTCTTGGATGCCAGGGGAGGCTGCACTTCCTTCTGTCAGGGCCTCTGCAGTTTTGGTTCCACACTGTATTATGTGGAAACATAAATGCATTTAGTATTTTAACTTGGCCTCTAAGATGTGTATGTATAAACTAAATCTGAAAAAAAAAAATCAAAATCCAAAATACTGGTAATCTCATGCATTCCAAGTAAGGGATCCTTAAGTGATGTCTTCATTTATAGATGGGGTAATAAGATTCAGAAAGATGAAGAAACACAATGTGCTCTAAACCATACACAGTGGCGGTGTAAACCCTCCTCTGTCTGGCCCTGAAGCTGCTACTCAAAGGTTGGGAAGCTCCTCTCTGAGCCCCCTCCAACCCCCCTCAGGTTTTGACTTCAGGAAGGCAGCTAGGAAGAACTATTGTTCTTTGAGGCTGCCTGGCTTCTCTGCAGCACGTTTCCAAATGACCTTGAAAAGCAGGCCTGGTTAGGGCAGATAAGTCCAATCAGAGGCCATCAACCCCAACCAATCCTCCTCATTTCCTTCCCCAAGTCCTTCCTAACTGTGAAACCATTTCTGTCCCTAACATGGAGCTGTACAGTGAAGTCATCTGTTCAACCAAGAAGACTTGTCACCCTTACTGTCCTCTGCTGGCCATTGCCTAAGTGTAGAAGTTGCATTTGATGCAGAGGTGCCGAGGCTCCATAGCTACATAGCTATTAAATTTAAATTTACCATGAAGGAAAAGAATTTGAAACAGCTAAAACACTGAGAGGAAGAAGCACCAACTGGTATGGCCATTCTCAAAAGATGTCTGTGAGTTTTTCCCTGGAACTTGTAAGGATTGTCTTATGGGGCAAGGAGACTTTGCAGATGTGATTAAATTAAGGAATTTATGATGACAAGATTAAAGTAGATTATCTGGTGGTGTTAGCACAAGGGAAGTCTGAGTGACAAGATAGCAGACTGAGGACCAAGTGCTAAGGAGGGAGAGAAGCCTCTAGATGCTGGGAAGGGCAAGGAAACAGATGCTGTCCCAAGGATGCTGAGAGCAACCCAGTTTAGGGGAATTTAGGGAAAGCCACATGAGAGTTCTGGAGTCTGAGTCTGTAATCTGTAAGGTAGAAGCTCTAGGTTCTTTTAAGGCACCTAGTAGGGAGCCAACCATGTTACTGGAATGTTGGCTGTATTGTTCCTTTCTATTTTTTTAAAATGCATTTATTTTTAAGTAAGAGTGCATGAATGTTCGTGTGTGTGTGTGTGTGTGTGTGTGTGTGTATTTTTTTTAAAATATATTTATTATTTATATGAGTACACTGTAGCTGTCTTCAGACACACCAAAAGAGGACATCAGATCCTATTACAGATGGTTGTAAGCCACCATTGGTTGCTGGGAATTGAATTCGGGACCTCTGGAGGTGCAGGACTTCTGGAGGAGCAGTCGGTGCTCTTAACCACTATGCCATCTCTCCACCCCGACTTTCTCTTTTTTCTTTTTTATGCAACCCTGGTTGGGACTCACTTTAAACGTAGACTAGGCTGGCCTCCACTCGTTTTGTTGTGCCTGCTCTGCCTTCTGAGTGTGAGGACTAAAGGTCAGGACCCCCTGCCCTGGTGCAATATTGTTTTTCAGTAAGAAAAGGAACCTTGACAGATCAATGTCATTTCAGTGGCGCCAAGGCCAGAGGCCCCTGGTGGCTTGTTCCTTATTCTGGGGTATCGTAAACACAAGTCAGCAAAAACGGGCTAATAGACGCCCATTTCCATTCCTTGCTGGAGAACTAGGCGCAGTTGTAGCCACTGGAGGTTTCCCTAGTTCCTGGACCAGCTATTATCAACACACCCAGTTCAGCGTTACAGGAAATGTTTGGTAAGACGTGATGACTCTGAAGGAAGCTGCAGTTAATGCAAGTTTCTCTGCAGTGGCTGTCTATTGCTGACCTTGGGTTGAGAAGGGAGACAAAGAGTAGTGACTTTGTTTTCAGCTAAACACTTCAGCAACTGCCTTGCTGTTTAAAGACACCAACTGACTAAATTCCAGCCAGAAGGATAAGGAAATAATTACCTCTCCCACTGAGGCTGGTGGGAACTCAAAGCAGTCATTTCCTGGTAGAAACTATTACCACAAAACAAACTCAATTGATTTCTGCCCACTCCTCCCATTCACTGGAAATCTTACAGAACAAAACAGTTCCAGCTGGTTAAACCAAACGTCCCTGCAGGAGGGCTCCAGTTGTCAGCTTCTGGGAGCTGGAGGATGCCTGATTCAATAAATCAGATGCGCTCAGGGTACCAGTAGAGGCTTGATTTCCTCTGTGCTCTCTGGGCTGTGTCCTCTGCTCACCCTTGAGGGAAGATGCTTCTTTAAAGGCTCAGTGTTCCAGCACTTCTGTGAGCATTCACACAATGGTCACATCAGTGCTAAATTATAAACGCAGCCTTGCTGCCCCAAGCCTGGAAAGTTATCCCAGCACTTTGCTAATGTCTGTAAAGATACCAGAATTTACCATCCAGTCAGTCAATGAATTGCCAGCAGAAGTACATGGAGATTTTGAAAGTAGATTTAGAACACAGTGGAGGTTACTATTCCTTTTTTTCCCCCCTAGAGCCACATGCTTCTTCCCTTAGAAGACCTTCAAGGTCAGAAGTTACACAACCAATCTTGGAAGGTTGCCAGTCCATCTAACGATAGGTTGTAAATAGTGATTTTATTTTGATAGAAACCCTGAGTGGTTATAATTTCTTCAGTAAAGAAATGTACACACAACAAGCAGTTGTGAACTAAAAGCTGAAATACATAACAAGCAGTTAAGCAGAAGATACATTGGGATACATTGATGTATACCTGATACATGATACAGGTATACATTGTATCTACTTGAAAAATAGTTGCGAAGCCAACTATGGTGGCAAGGATCTGTAATCCAAACTAATCCCACTGGGTGAGAATAAGACCACTATCACAATTTTGGGCCAAATTTGAAACAAGCTTTAAATTAAATACTGGTCAAGATGATGGATGCTGACCAGGTCCATTCTGGGTTTTCCGGAAGATGGTCATGAGCCTTCATCCAATGGGGGAAACCATACAGCCTGAAGTATTTCCTGTCTACATACCTCCCGCCTACGGATGGTCAAGTATATCCAGTGCAGCTGGGTCAACGAAACTTGTTCAGGAAAGTGGAAACCCGTGACTTGTTATCTCACATGGACAACTGGATCCACCATCTCAGGAAGCATCTATTCTTGGGTGAAGGGCTTACAGGTTAGAGACATTTTGTTTTATGGATCTCTCAGGCACAGTAATTAAAACTTAAAACATGACTTTGGCTCTCACACAATATTCTGGAGGTTGAAGCCGGAGTATTATTGTAAATCTGAGAACAGCCAGGATTGTGTAGCAAGACTGTTTCTCAAAACAACAGCAACAAACAAGCAAATCTCAGTTAATATACAATTAAAAAACCATCACCCCCAAAACTTATATGATAATCATGGTCTCTGAGACACAAAATTTTCATTGCATTTGGTGCTTGGCAACATGCTGTACTATGGCTCTCAGAGATCCTACACTTCGGATCTTGAACAGCCTCCAAAAGTCCACTAGGGGTTGTAGACTATATCTCTCCTGTCTACTGTCTGTGCATCACATGTGTGCAATGCATATGGAGGCCAGAAGATGGTGTTGGGTTCCCTAGAATTGGAGTTCTAGTTAGTTGTGAGGCACGATGTGGGTGATGGGAATTGAACCTAGGTCCCCTGGAAGAGCAGCCAGTGATTTTCACTGTCTTTCAAGCCCTCTGCACTTAAGAGTTTCAAACAATGTTAAAATTGTGGACGACTTTTGAAGTTGGGCTAAATGTATTTTGCATTATGATATGGCCACAAGCCCCTGGGGGTCAGGGCATGGAGTGTGGTTTGAACAAAATGTCCCCCCGTAGGCTCAGGTATTTGAACACTTGTTCACAGTTGGTGGTGATGTTTGGGGAGGTTTAGATGGCGTCGCTTTGCCGGAGGAAGTAAGTATGTTGCTGCTGGTGAGCTTTGAGTGTTTAAAGCCTCTGGCCACTTCCAGGTCACTCTCTGCTTCATGCGTGTGATTGAGAATAAGAGCCCCCATCTTGCTGCCTCCAGCTGCCAAGCCTGCTGCTTGCTGTCAAGGCTTTCCCTCCATGATGAACTCTCATCCCTCTGGAATCTAAACCAAAATAAACTTGTTCCATAAGTTGCTTTTTGTCCATGGTGTTTGAGCATCAGCAATGCAGAGGACACTGAGGCACAGGTGTCATAAAAGTCGCAAGAAACAGTTAAACAAGGCCACTATACTGAACTGGACAAAGAACAATAGGTTGTGAAGAAGCCACTGAACCATGGGAAGGACTAGAAGAGTAACAGTTGTCTGAACAAGGGCTGCACACAGTTCTCTTGGTATCTGTATCATCCTCGGTGATTAAAGTTTCTTTTCTTTCCAGTATAGGGAGAGTGACTTTCGAATGGGAACGAAGACGCAACAAAGTTCAAGATGACCTTCTCACATCTACTGTGTTTCTGATGTGTTTAAAATCTTAAGTTGTTGACATGTCAGAAAAACATGTTTTCCTCATCCAGTGGGAGTTTCTCCCAACCACCTGCAGCCCCAAGGGCTCAGGGTACCAGAGTGCCATGCCTTGGAGTTTCAAATTCTGAGCTCAATCCTCCTCCTCCTCCTCCACCTTCTTCTTCTCCTTCTTCTTGAAATTTGTTTATTTTTATTTTATGTGTATGTGTGTTTTTCTGCATGTAGATATGTAAACCATGTGCATGCCCAGTCCATGGACGGACGCAGAGGCTGTTGGAAGCTATAGACTGTTCTGAGTTGCCGTGTGGGTTCTGGCAATTGGACTGGGATCCTTGTAAGAGTAGAAAGAATTCTTAACCACTGAGCCATCTCTCCAGACCCAACACTTAAATGTAGTGAGGTCCATTTTTAAACCTTGTGTTATTTTTTTATACAAATTTAAAAATATAAACTTTAGCCAGCCATGGTGGCACATGTTTTTAATCCCCAGCTCTCAGGAGGCAGAGGCAGGTGGATCTCTGTGGGTGTGAGGCCAGCCTGGTCTACATAACAAGCCCCAGCTCAGTCAACACTCCATAAAGAGACCCTATCTCAAAAGTAAATAAGTAAATAATAACAAAAAAAGAAAACTCAGAAACTCTAAGCCTTAAAAAAATGTAATTTTTAATGACATGTACTCCCTTTGAGGCAGAGGAAAGAAATATCAAAGATAAAAAACAAAGGCTGAAATATTTTAAGGAATCTTGAAAAGAAATTGAAAGCATATAAAAAAGAATTGACAAACTTAATTTTCAAATCATTGACAAATCTAAAAATTTTAGAAGCTAGAATAAGATCTGGAAGACAAAGACGATATCACAGAGGATGGAGGGAACTGGTAGTCCCAGGATGCCCGTCAACCCAGGAGGGACAGGGAGCTACTTGTAAGTCACGTTTATTGGTCTTGATCAATATTAAAGTAAATAAGCAAAAGGAGGATGAGAATCAGAATGGAACCAAACACAGTTCGAGATTTGTGTCAAGCATGTAATGGCGGAGTGGTGAGCCGCCACGTGTCAATCAACAGACAGCATGCTCAGAGCTGAGGTCAGAAATATGTCATTGTCAGGGTAGGAAGCTGAAATCACATAGAGGGGACCATCAGAGAACAGAGCAAAGAACTAATACAAAGAAGAGCCACTCCCAGATGACAACAGTCACCCATTCAACTGGGAAGAAGAAGGTACCATTACATCTACTCAGAACTTATGCTCAGATACCAAATGGCCATGGCAGGCCAATGGAGGTGGTTTGATCCTTGGCCTGCAGAATGCACCATGAATACTTCAGAGCCTCTTTATGCATCCTCCTTCTAAGCTGCTCTCCTGCCAGCGGCTTCCCATGGGCCACTTCCAACTCTGGCAACAGTTGAAATGTTTTGTCTGGGCTTCTGATGCCTTGCAACCTTGACTGAAAATAACCTTAGGTTTAAAACCATAAATGGGTCATCCCCTAGGCTCAGCAGTTCTCTGATAATCATCCAACTGAGATTATATCCCAGTGTTTAATAAAATTGGTCTAATAAAACCCAGTGTCTTATTAAAATGCACATAGCAAAAACATATGGGTTGTTTTGGATTTATAGAGACACTGACATTAAACACAGGTGAGCTAGAGGGCAGACGTCAGTGTGAGTGTAAATCACTGAGTCCTGGAAACCTCAGGTCACAGGCTGTAATCAAAGGTCTGCCCCGCTGCTGTTACTAATTAATGACCAGGCCTCAGACCGATGGCCATGTGTCAGCTATCACCCTGAGAGAGTGGCACGGCTGGGGCCAGGTGAGAAGGACAAAACGGTAAGAGTGACAGTGCTACAGGTGAACTTGCCATGGGTCTGTAAGTCATTGCTGAGAAAGAAAAGGAGAAATACAAAGTTCTTGTCTTCCTCAGCTCCTTCTTCGTGCAAGAGCACAGGAAGGGAAGATGAGTTTTAAAAAAGTACTCAAATGTGGTATTAGCCCTGTGGGGCCACAGACGGAGAGCAAATGCATTTATCTAGTGAAATAAAAGCAGTTCAGACAGCTGAGAGTGAGACTTGGCAGCGGAGGGCACGTTTGCAAGCTCATTTTCTTTCCTTATCTCCTTCCTGCTGGTGAGTGGGCACAGGGGAGTCAGGCTGTTGCTTGTCAAGCTCCAAATCTTGCACGTTTCTTCCCAGCATCTCTCTGCCTGGGGACACATGAACCCTGTCCTCCATTGCACTTCCATTTCTGGGGAGGGATGCGAACTGCAGAAGCATCTAGCATTCCTGTGCAGCTCTGAGCCTGGGTAGGAAGGAGAAAGAGAGTTTACAATTCCAGTGGGTGCCAGGACCCACAGATAGCACCTACCCAAATATATATTAGGGTTTCTATATACATATATTTTTTTATATATGTGCAGAAGCTCAATTTGTAAAACAAACACGGTAAGATATTAACAACAGCTAAACAGAACAGTCCACATTCTTTCTCTCTCTCTGTCTCTCAATATTTTGTACTCTGCTCACCTGGGGCTCTCATGGTGATGTGCTATGCAGTATCTGTGTGATGAGGTAAATGACTTAGGTATTGTGATGTAACATTAGAGTATTATTGGCCTTCTGATGTGACATCAAACTTATAAACTGTCTCTCTCTGGAATCTTCCATGTAGCATTTTTGGATTAAATTTGGCCATGTGTAACTGAAACCATGGAGGGTAAGGGCTGAGAGCCTCTGGGAAACGTGTCTTTCCATTCCCCCCACCCCCATACACAGACACAGCTTTCTGACTCAAAAGCGCTGTCAGAAAAGGGCTAGGCTCTGTGGTTCCCGACCTATGGGTCATAGGGGTCACATATCAGAAACCCTGCATATCAGCTGTTGACATTACGATTAATCAGAGAGGTAAAATTACAGTTAAGAAATAGCAATTAAAATAATTTTACAGCTGGAGGCCGCCACCACAAGAGGATTGTATCAGAGAGTCACAGAAGGGTTGAGAACCACTGAGTTTCTGCTGCCCGGCCTCCGAAGTCCTTGTGTGTCTTATCACTGAGTTAGAGGATTTAGAATATCAGGAACCGTAACTCGGACAGAAGCCGGATGTTTGTAAGACACATGTGAAATAAAGATCGAATTCCCGTGGGGTTAAAGAACTTGGCAGGTGTGAAACATACACTTCCTGTCCAGTGGTGATTTTAGTAGGTATGGTTATCTAACCCCTCCACCCCCATTCCATCTAAGAGTTTATTCTCTCCTGTTCCTGGGCTTAAGTGAGCTACTGACCCAAAGATGAACTGACAAACTTCAGGGCACCTTAGTAACTGCACCCCACAACTGCATTTACCACGCATCCTTGTTGTCTGAGAGCACAGAACCAGCAGTCAGGGGCGCTGCCTGCCCTCACTAGCGAGAAAGGCCCACAGGAGCCCAGGGCTCAGCTAAAGTGCACACGCAGCATCCTGCTGGCCAGAGCTTCCAGAGCTCCGAGAACTCTTAGGTCTCAAGATGCTTCTCTCTGCAAACTGATCATTGCTGAGGTCAAATGGTTTCATCACGCGCAGGAACTCAGATACTGCACCATAAATAGAAGGTACTCCGAAACCTAGGCAGGAACTTCAAACACCACAAACCCAGAACCAGGACGAGGGCAGCACCCGCAGAGTCCTTCCCCTGATAAAATACAAAAGCTCACTCTGAGGTCAGTGTGGTTCTGGCAGTTCGGAATGTGCCACCACTTCCCCCAAATCCACGGCGACTCTGAGAGTGCTCCACCGGAAAACAAGATTTCCAGAGACCAAAATCATTTGCTCCGTGGATCTGCGTCAAGAACTAAATTCCTCATGCATGCCGGCCCAAGCGGCCAGCGTGGGAGGTACCAGGAGGCAGGCACCCTGACGATGAAAGGTGGCTGTTGGACTCCAAGGGTGGTTGCCTAATTGTTAGTTGGAGCTGAGGTAATGCAACAGTAGGGACACTGTGGGGGCTAAAAACACTGTGGAAGCCTGCTGCTTTCTGTCACTGTGGGCTTCTGGGCCACTTCGTTCTTTCTGCTCATTTTCCTTACCTATAAAAGGCCAATGTTAAAGCACCCAGTTCTTGAAGCGTCACGGAACTGTACTGTGGTGTTGTCAACTCAAAGGACCGCTGGGCGATCTTTTGAAGAGATGGTTATAAACAGGAAAAGGCTGGTGACTGTTTAACGACGAGCTATCTGGAGAGTGAGCTCTGTGTATACTGCTGGCTGATTTCTTGGGTCACATATTCCCTCCTTGGCTGAGAGCAGGCTACTAACGGGAATGCATCTGTCGTTTACCGCCATTCTAATACGAAGTGCGAAAGGGAGGAAGTGGTTGCAGTTGGCACTGGAGAGCTGGGGCTGGTCACGCTACAGGTGACAGCACACAGATGCTAAATGAGAGATACCTATGAAATGGGCATGGTGAGGGAACTGAAATGGAGACCAGGTCTGGAGAATCACTGAGTAGACAGCCAATTAGGTCCATAGGTGACCTGAACTTTGATTTGCAGACATAATGGAAAACCCAGGAGCTAGTTTTTGTAGATGTCCCCATGGAAGAAATACAGAATGTAAGGCTGAGAAGACGGCTCAGATGATAAAGTAATTGCCACAGGGGGATGAGGAGGACAGGAACCTGTTCCCCTAGCATCCAAGTAAATATGAGACAGAGAGGGTAACCTACTGGCAATCTCAACACTTGAGATCCTCTAGAACAAGCTGGCTGTCTAGACTAGCTGAATTTTTAATATCTAAGTGGAAGGTTACTAAGGAAGACACTGATACCAATCTGGCCTCTACATGCATGAGTACATGTATGCATGCACACTTGCACACACATGTCCACACACACATAAATATGCCCATATATATATATATATATATATATATATATATATATATATATATATAT
>JANHMN010000014.1:19767098-19785549 GCA_030674055.1 Rhabdomys pumilio | reverse complement strand
TATATATATATATATATATATATATATATATATATATATATATATATCTCCACATCACACACATTTAGCAGCCAATAATTTATATTCTAATAGTGAGGATTTTCCCAGTGAGATAAGCAGATAAAATGCCGTGTAGCTACAGCCGTTAAGTATGTCTTTACTTCTGTTTTGTTTTGGGCAGTGGGAGGCCTTTGAATCACTGGCTTTTGGGTTCCATTCTTGTAGGGTTGCTTGGTGCCCTTCCTATGGCTCCCAGCTGTGTGTGTTTGGTACTCACAGTATCAAGGAGGCAGGTCTCAGTGACAGCGCCATCCTCAGAGTTCATCCTAAGTTGTGTTGATGGCTGACATGAGGACAGAGAGGACCAGGCCCTGGGCACTTCCTGCTCTGTCTTGAAGCCCATCCCACCCCCTTTGTCCTGTTGGGCCATGGCAATTCCAGAAAGATCAAGGATGGCAGGACAGAGATGGCAGTTACAGGGTTTGCCCGGGGTGCTTTGCAAACAGATCAGCCATGATAAGGAGGGATAACCATCGCCTGTGGTTGGATTGAACCTGCTGTTTTTCCTTTTCCATCTTACCTCGCTGTTGATTCTTGGCTTGAGGAATATGATTTGGCTCAGATCCTGCTGGCCTTCTGCAAGCATAAAATGTGAGTGTGGTGATCCCTTTATCACTCCTGTTACTTGCTGGTCTCTCACTAGGCCTTGGAAGCAATAGATTGTTAAGGAAAATCTGCTGCTGTCTCAGTACGCACAAATGTTCCTTTGGTTTCTGGTGTCATTGTCCACACCGTCTAAGAAAAGTCTGTCAGTGAGACACTGTTTACTTGTTTATCGATGGCTTTCCCCCTTTTATCCTCTTTTCCTAGTGACTCCACATGGATGAGTCTGATCTGAAGGACCTGGTCCCTTTACTAAGTTTACCAAAATAATTTCCAAAAGACTACTTTTTTTTTTCTCCTATAACTGTAAATTTTTAGCTCTTTGAAGATGGAGGGTATCAGGAATTCTCAGGATGATACATTTAATCTTAAGGACATCAAACTCACCCTTGACTGAAGAAATTTTATGTACTGCCTGGCAAGTCCATTTGCATAAGATTAGATCACTTTCTGTAGCTTGTGTTTAGAGAGACCATCTCAACCCATTGCCAGGGACAGGCAATGACAGGTGAGGAGGACCTGGGAGAAACTGGGAGACACAGTGATTTTACCTGTCAACCATAGGGTACCAGATATTTGGTCAGCCACTATTCAGAGTTTTCTTTATTTTTTTAATTACATTTTAGTGTGTGTGTGTGTGTGTGTGTGTGTGTGTGTGTGAACACAGATACCACAGTGTGTATAGAGGCCCAAAGGCCTGTAGCTTTCTTTTCTTACCATGTGGTTCCAGGGATCAAACCCAAACCATCAAGATTGGCAGAGGTGCCTCTTTACCTGTTGTTATCTTGCTGTCCCTGTTCTGAGGTCTTTTTGGGGGCTCCTTTTCAGATAGGCTATCACTGGCCCAGTGCCTTTGGATAGCTTTAGTCAGGGTTTCTATTGCTGTGATGAAACACTATGACCAAAACTAACTTGTTTACATTTCCACATCACAGTCCAACATGTAATAGTAGAAACTCAAGGCAGGAACTTGAAGGGAGGTACCGAAGCAGAGGCCGTGGGGGAGTGCTGCTTACTGGCTTACCCTCAAGCACAGGCACCACCCTGCCTCCTGTAGGATGGGCCCACTCACATCAATCACTAATTTAAAAATGCATGGGGAGCTTGCTGGTTGGACAGTTTAGTGGGGCATTTTCTCAATTGAGATTCGCTTTTCCCAAATGACTATCTAGTGTCAAGTCGGTGTAAAAGTTGCCAGCGCAGACTTGAACTGAAACATCAGCTGTCTTGGGTCTCAAGCCTGTTGGTTTTCAGAGTGACACTCTGCCATCCGCTGTCCAGGGTCTCCTTCTTGCACTGGTACTCTGTCAGTGTCATGGCCACAGAAGTCAACCTTATAATCTGTCTCACCGCTTCCCCCACATGATGCACTTGCATAAGTGATGAGGTCATGTGGAGGGGAGCTGAGGAATCCTCAGGTTAAGAACTTGTTAAGCAAGCTCTTAATGGTATACCACACAATTCTGTACATTCATAACACTTATACATAACATTCAATAGTGACAATAAATGACTGTGTTAATGGTTTACGTAGTTACTTTTCTGTATCTTTATTGTTACTTAGTTATACTTATTTGAAACATTGTTTGAAATTCTATACTTGGAAGCCTGAGGCAGATAGAGTGTAAATTCTAGGCCACCTGGGCTATGTAACAATAGCCTGCCTAAAAAAAGAGAAAAAGAGAAAAAAAAATAAAGAGGAAAAGAGTGGGAGGGAAGGGAGGACAGGCGCACCGATTTCTCTCAATCTCTGCTTTACCCTGTTGTTTCTGTTTAGATGTGTTTAGCTACTCAGCTACTCTCTGCTGTGTTACAACTGCAGTACCCAGGGCAATCACATGCTGACAATTCTGTGCCACTTGGGCTTGTATAAGTACACTCTGTGACGTTCGCACGATGTCAAAATGGACTAACAAGTTTTTCTTCATTCATTTTTAAGGCAGAGTCTCATAGTATAGATTAGATTGGCCTGGAATTCACTCTGCAGTGTAAGCGATCCTCCTGTTCCAGCTTCACAAGTGCAGGAATTACAGGCAATGCAATCTGTCTCTGTCTCTGTCTCTGTCTCTGTCTCTGTCTCTGTCTCTGTCTCTCTCTCTGTCTCTCTGTCTCTCTCTCTGTGTGTGTGTGTGTGTGTGTGTGTGTGTATGTGTATACACCACATATTCTAGGGAACTCTGATTCAATAGCAGCGCTGGTTCATCACACCTCACTGAATGGGTCACAGTTCCTGGAAATCTTGATTTATAAAATACTTCTTTCTGGATAACTTCTAGAACTCCATTCTTTCCTTTTAAGTCCCAAACTTCCATTGCCTTGGTCATTTTCTCTACTCTCAGAAGACAGACAGGAGACAGGGGGAAAGAAACAACAGAGTTGGTCTGGAACAGTCAGTTTCTCAACTAGGTGGTGTACCTTGTGCCTGAGATGGATGACTTTCTGAATGGCACAGAGTATAGGCAAGCACGCAGTCCTCTGACTCTGGACTGAACACTTAAAAAGGCATTGTTGGGCTCTAGGATCTGGTGACTTCTACCTTGCCTCCTCTTCTTCTTAGCGGATGGCCTTGGACTCAGCCATCCTTGACTCATTTGTAACATGAAGATAGTAAGAAGATCCATCTTATGAGTTACTAGAATGAGTTCTTGAGAATAGAAATAAAATAGTCTAGCGCCTAGTACATATTATGTGCAAGTTATTATTGTTAACTGCTAAGTCAGTCTGTTTATCCTGACCCGTATTTGAAGTTTGATTGTCTAGATTTTGTTATTTTATATAAATTAATCTTTTCTTTAGACTCGGGACAACTGCAGATTTAATAGTCACCATGTCTATGTGTCATAAGGTCTTAAACTGAAAGTCTAGTAGAAACCAGCAGCTTGCATGGCCTGGGGACTTTATCAAAACCATAGGGTTCAGGATACATGTGAGCCATGGGCACATTAATGTTGTCTTATGATATCACCCAAGATGACAAAGTGACAAAGAGTACAGGGTTAGGGACAGAAGCCCTGTGACTCCATTGTCATTTAATCTTGATGAAATTCAGCTGGCCAACTGTGTCAGTTACGTTCGTGTTGCTGTGATCATAATGCCTATCTGGATGACTAAAGGAAACGATTTATTTTATGTCACCGTTTCAGGTGATTTCAGCCCCATCCTGGGAAGGAAAGACATGGCCGTACAGTTCCACTCTTAGTGGCGGGAACAGGAAGCAGAGGCTCTTCCCACCAGAGTGGATGAGGAAGTATAGATTGTGGACCAGAACCAGGGCTAATAACCTTCAAAGCCAGGATCCTAGTGACCTTCTTAGAGCAGAGAGCCACCATTCCTAAAGGTTTCATAACTGTGTTACCAACCAAATGTTCAAAACATGGGCAGATGGGCAGATATTGTAGGTTCAAACCTTAACACCCACATAGTAAAAATCAGAATTATGGAAAGATTCTGAATGGCAGAACTGGGGTTGGAGAGGACCTGGGGCAGTAATAAAAGTTCTTGGACATTCTATGGCACTGGCCTTTGACACCCCGACTTTACCTGCCTTCTGGCCAAGTTCTCTCAATGTGTGTCACTGTCTTCTACTCCAGCCAGTGGGCCCTGGCTAGGCTGGAATGAATACCAGGAAAGATGCTTGGTCAGGAACTAACCATCTGTGCTATTAAAAAGACTGTGTTGCAGAATAGTATGAGTTCAGAGTTTTGCTCCCAACAGCCTTCTCAGGTGACCACTTACATGAGTCATAGTACCTGACTATACTGGGTCCTAAGTCAATGCAGAATGAGGTGTCTCAAACTTACCTCATGGAAGACATGGAGAAGGGAAGTCTTACTCAGAAAGGAGGGGCAAGCTATTTTTAGACAAGCATGGTACATTTACCAGATTGAGTCACTATACAAGATTGCTAACACATTGGTGACTGCTTAGGGGCAATTCATTTGGAATGTCTAAGCACAGAGGATCTCCTGGGAATTTGAGTATCCTTAAAAACTATGGTCCCAGGAGGACAGAAAACTGCCAGATCTGAAAAATAAAGCCTGTATTTTCCAAAAGGCCATATCTGGGAACCAATTTAGAATTTGGACTACAGTCATTTGAAGGAAAAGAACTATTTTTAATCTGATCCACTGTTTAGTCTTTGACAAAAAGAATGTATGTTGGTACAGTCTTAACCACCCTCAGTTTAGGAAAAAGAGTCACATTCTGGCTTAACAGGTTTAATAAAGGGAACACAGGAGCCATATCTTTGAAAGTAGTGGTGGGTGAGTTTGTTGGTTGGTTGGTTGGTTGGTTGGTTGGGGGGGAGGGTGAGTTGTTTGATTGACTGATGATTGTTTGGTGGGTGGGTGGGTGAGTTGTTTGATTGGTTGGGTGGGTGGGTCGATTGGTTGTTTGGTGGGTGGGGTGATTTGATTGGTTGATTGGCTGGCTGGTGGTGGGTTGTTTGTTCCCTACAGTGTGTTCGGGTGTCTACAATGCAGCCAAACATCAAACGTTAAAAGGATTCCTGGTAAGAACAGAAGCAAGGAACTGTTCTGGAGACCGCGTTCTACAGAGACCACCTCATACGGGACAGAGAGCTGGGACCATGGAGGTTCCCCAGAGGGCTTTAGCAAGGATGACCACGCAGAAAATACCGCACAGCTTCTCCTCCACTCCTGAGGGCCAGACTGTGGACATGAAGTGGAAATTATGGAGAAGGGAACTTTTCAGATAAATATAAACTAACGTCATCATTAAAAAATAATCTCTGACCCAGAATTCCTCCCGTGGAGAAAATGCTCACGCCAGGGCAATTGCCTTGATAAGTTCAGCTTGTGTTGGAGACTGCTGCAGTAGGAACGTGGCCAGGACTTACAGAGTGAGAGTGATGTGGGGCACATTTCAAAAGGCAAGAGGGGGCCATTTTACATTTGGGTTTTGTGTGTGTGTGTGTGCGTGTGTGTGGTTTTGTTAGAGAACAATAAAAAGTAGGGGGAAGGGTGTAACCATGGGCTTTTCCACTCTCGCCCCAGTTCTCAAATGACTCAGAGGCTATTTATATATGAACAAATGCCTAGGCAGTAAACTTTGGCTTATTCCCTGACTAACTCTCAACTTAGTATCTCATTTATTCTAACCTGAGTTCCGGCACGTGGTTGGTTTCTTCTCCTTAGTTTTATACGTCTGACCTCCTCACAGTCCTGATGGTGAATCTCCCTCCTCTGAGTATCTCCCAGAGTTCCTCCCCACACCCTCTCTCTGCTAGATGTCCCACTTTCTAGTCCCGCCTCAGCTTACTGGCATCAGTTTTTTATTGATAGGCAACTCTTTCATCTCGTGTATAGGAGACCATCCCTTCAGAAGGGAGGAAGGAAAACCATTAAGAAGTTGGAAGCAGGAAGAGGCAGTCATGGTGGCCTCTCTGTGGCAGAAGGGACAGATCTGAAAGGACAGAACACTTCTCTCCATGCACTCCTTTGTCAGGGTATATTTTTGAGTTCTAGGCTGAGCTAGGTAGAAGGGACAATACAATGAGCAAAGGAGACGCAGTAATGGCTACTCTGGTCTGTGTACACTGCAGCAGAGTGATTAGATGCACACACGAATACATAGGTGTAGTTTGCAGGAAACAATTTGTGGTAAAACAGAGACAAGTGGGATGATCCCAGGTCTACTTTTGATTGGGAAACAGAATGAATTGAGTAGCTCATCACCACCCGTGTCTGTGGTTGGCTAAGAAGGTGAAGCCTTGCGGGCAGAAACAAAGCTTCACTACACTTTGCTGTTTCTAGGATTAGAATCAACCTCATCACAGGAGCCGAACCTACATCTGGTCAATAAAATGTGAGTTGAGTTGGCTTACAGCTCAGCGGTGGAGTGCTTACTTAGCATGTGATGCCTCAGGTTTATCCTCGGCACTCCTCCCCAACCAACCAACCAACAAACCAACCAACCAACCAATCAAAAAACCCCACTCACCCAGCCATCACCAAACAAACAAACAAACAACAAACCACCCACCCAACAACTAACCAACCAAAGAATGGATTTTTCTCTCTAGAAGGTTCTCAAGGTACATCAAACACCCGTTGCTGAAGGGAGATTAAATTAATTGCATGTTTTTTTATGGCTAGCTTGCTGTTCGGATTTATTTGGAGACTATTTTTTTAAATGTAAATTTCCGACTTAGCTAAGCTGTCAGGAGAGTAAGCTCCAGGACTGGCTAGTTCCACCCTACAGAGCTGGGGTTTCAGACAGCATGGCTTTTACTCATCCACTCCTGTCCTCAGGCGTGTGCAGCAGGCACTTTGCCAACTGAGCCATCACTCCATCATGAGAATAAAGATCCTTCTATATTATTAGAGAATCACCTGGTGACTACAACTGCCTACGGTTTCATTTTATGGGTCATAAGATCGATGGCATTTGTTTCTGCTGTTGCAATCACTCCTGCAATTAAACATTATTACCATCTACTTACTGGTATGCATTCTAAGTGTGTGTTTGGCACAAGTTCCTGTGGAATTTTGAAGATGTTTTAAACACTACCAATATATATTTGTGTCATTAATCATATACAAAACTTCCTAGACATATTCGTTCATGTCTAAAATCCTAGCATTTTGGAGGATGAATGACCACCCTTGGCAACATAGTGAGACCCTGTCTCACGGGGGTTCTAGGGACTGAAATCAGGTTGCAGCCCCTTTCAGGCCCTCAGTGTATGTGCACGTCTCACTGCTTACACATACTCCCTTTAGAGTCTGAATAGATGTCTTAGTTTAGCCTTCTCGAATACTTGAGCTTTCTTTGCAGGCGCAAACATAAAAAAGGGGTGTGCTTATGTGTGCGAGCATGTGTGTGTGTGTGTGTATGTTTTGTGCACTGTGTATTTAAATGCTGATCTCTGTACCCAGAGACCTGGTTGCAGTCCAGACTTTGGAATCGCCATTATTATGAATCATCTCCTGACTCAGCATTTTGTAAAACATTCTTCTCTGTCATCCTCTGATTGGTCAATAAAGAGCTGAACATGGGATAGCTGAGCAGAAGAGGGTAAGGTGGGACTTCTGGGCCCAGAGGGAGACCTGGGGAGTTGCCATCAGGACACAGATGAAGAAGGAGGTGGTAGAGACTAGGATGGCAGGTAATAATGGGACATATGGCTGAGAAGTAGGTCAGGTCAGCACAGAAGGGTTTGAATAGCTCAGAATCTGCACAGCTATACTGCCTGAACCTTTTAATAAATATAAAGGTCCCTGTGTCATTATTCAGAGCACGGGTGGGTGTAGAAAAGTCTGTTACGTGTGTGTTTCTATGTGTGTATATACCTGCGTGTATGCTTGTGTGTATGTGTCTGTGTGAGTGCACATGTGTATCTATGTGCATGTACGTCTGCATGTGTGCACGTGTGCACGTGTGCATGTGTGTCTATCACTGTTATCAGTTTTGGAGTCTTAACCACAACGTCCACCTTAGGGGAAAAATCTTATAGATAGGAAAAGTGTGATCATGAAGGAGTTGTTTCCATGAAAGTCTAAGTTAAATAGTTCAGAAATGTACAAAACCAGCCCTAAGGATGCGGCAGAATTTGGTGTGGACAGCTGGAGTTCTGGGGGCAGTTTTACAGATGTGAAGGAACAGGTCTTTGTGATTTCTTCCCTTATCAAAGAACACAAGATGGGTAGAAGTGATAAAATGATAAATAAAACCTTGTTGATTTTTAATCTGGCTTGAATAGTTTCCGGAATGAAGGATAAGCCATGGGGAGGAAAGAAAGGCTGGGTTGCTTGCAGGCCATCAGTGGCCTTCCTGGGGAAGGCAAGGCAAAGTCACTTGAAGGGGATCGGTGGTCCTACCACAGAAGATGCACTTGGGAGTCTTTAGCAGATAGGGGAGAGAAGGCCTGCTATCAGAGACAAGCACAGAAAGCACTCAGGACAAAGTCATTTGTTGCCAGCTTCTACCAGTCAAATCTGTACATCATCACTGGTCCATGTAAAGCGAGTGAAGTCTTGCAAAGACGCAAACCTCAGCACCAGTAGCTGGTTACCACGTTTGGCAGATTGGAAAATGGTTACCAAACCCACCCGAAGGACCACTTGTGACTGTTTCAAATGAAAAGAGTCTCCCTGTTGTGGGTCCTTGTGAGATTTGACGTCTGGTTCTCCAGGTGCTAAGAGGCTCTCAGCGTGGAGGGGAAGTGAATGGTCTGCCTGCCAGCCTTCCTGTCTGATCTCCCATTTCATTGATTGGCCTGAGTGCTCGGTGCCACTTCCCCACGGAGGAAACTGTAAATGTGCTTACGCTCTCCTGCTCTGTCAGACAGGGCACACTGTCTCAGTTCTAATTGGAAGTGAGCTCCGGGAGACACAGCGATAATCTAATTTATTGGTTTTGCTTTTCCGGTTGCCTTTCTCAGAAGATCCATCACAGGGAGGCAGAGTGGAAGCTGCTGATGAGAAGGAAACAGGGGTGGGAATAAGATTCCAGGCCAGGCTGAGGTACCATGTGAGGGGCGTCTCCCTGTCCTGATTCCACTGGTGGAACTTTAGCGGTTGCTACTACATATGCCTGTGGTGACTGACGGTCACATTAAGAGTAGTTACTGAAGAAGCAATGACTCTGGAAGGGCTATGGTGAGGGGTGGATAAAATTGTAAGATTTTCCTCACTCATGCATAGCCTCCTTAAGCATCTCCCGTAGTTGTCTGAAAAGCCTTTGGCCCATATCTTATTTCCTGCTATACAGATGCAGCTTCATGATCCTTTAAGCCTCTCTTTTATGGTTACAGTCCCTCGCTGAGGAAGTCATGGCAGGAACGCAGGCAGGACCCACGAGGAATACTGTTTGCTAGCCTGTTCAGACTCATGCTTAGTTTTTATTTTAATATGTTGAAGGGACATCTGGCTATGGAATGGTGCCGACCACAGTGGATTGGATCCTCCTACGTCAATTAACAATCAAAACATTCCCCTGGACATTTCCACAGGCCAGTCTGACCTGGGAGATCCTTCAGTGGAGACTCCCTTCTCAGATGACACTAGACTTGTGTCAAGTCGATAATTAAAGCTAACTAGGTCAGTGGTCATAGATAAGACAGGGAGAGCCAGGTGGCTTTGTTCTGGTGGCTAATACGGTGACACATTTTCAGCTTACGACAGTGTGACTGTCCAGAGTCATTTCCCCTAACCTCAGGAATCATAGAGAAGGCCTCATGCTGAGTGATGCAGCCCCCAAGGCTGAGGCATCCTGGATAACTCAGCCATCCCAGGGCAACTGCCTCGGAGTACTACCTTTCCCACAGATACGCTCCACTGTGTTAGCACCTGAGATTCAGAGGCTGGGCTGAGTGGGTGGGATCACTCAGTCAGTCCTTGCTCAGGCAACAAGAAGCACTCGGTGGAGCAGCTTGCCTGTTTCCCTTTGGACTTGTCCTGTGGGGGCTACGTGTTAAACCCGAGTTCTCAGGAAGAGCAGCCAGTGTCCTTAACCACTGAGCTATCTTTCCAGACCTGAAGAATCTTTGTTAAACTACCTTTGCTTGAGCAGGAAGTTTTCATGAGAATGGATCTCCTACTGTTTTGTCATGATGAGAGACTAGGTGTTAGACAGAGTCCTTGGTAGGTGAACAGATATGGAGAGGGGTCATGGCTAGGTAATAAAGGTAGCAAACCTTCAAGATGGCCTCTTCCTCTCCTCCTAATATGAGACAGAAGCCTGACAGCTTAAAGCAATAGCACTTTGGTCTGACAAACCAGCCACCCAGTTCAAGGCTGGATCAGGACATGTTACACAACAGTTGTGGGCCAATCAGACATCCCATCTTTCTTCAGACTGATCAACCTTAGCACTTGTCATAGACTTTAAGAACCCTTAGTCCTTGAGAAGAAACTGGATGTTATGATTCCAAACTTGCCCCCACTCCTTAACACCCCCCCCCCCCCCCCCCCCCGTGGATGATCTGGTCTTTTTATGTGTCTACTGCATGTGTGAGCACTTCCTCACCACCAATAAACACCGTTCTTCTGTGTCTGCTCCTGTCTACACTGGACGAGATTTCTCCACGGTTACATGTTGTGCTTGAGATCTGTCGTGCCTTTTAATTGTCTAACTGGCAGAGAAAATGAACCTGATCAAATGGTAACAATGGGACAAAGGTGTCACAGCCCCATTGAGAAGTGTTTTAATATCTAAGGGGCATCTGACTCTCCTCGCTTAATGCACCTTTGAGAGGCAGGCCAAGTTTGTCTTTAACTATTAACCTTTATTTTCTTTTTAATATTCACACATACATACAAATAAACAAACATAGGAAAATATGTGTGCACAGGTCAGAGGACAACTTGTGGAAGTTGGGTCTCTCCTTCCATCATGTAAACTCAGGTTGTCAGGCTTGGCAGCTATTACCTTGTCTTAGTTGGGGTTTCAATCGCTGTGAATTGACACCATGACCATGGCAACTCTTATGAAGGACAATATTTAGTTGGGGCTGGCTTACAGGTTCAGAGGTTCAGTCCATTATCATCATGTGGGAAGCATGGCATAGTGTAGGCAGACATGGTGCTGGAGCAGCTGGGAGTTCTACATCTGGATTGGCAGGCAGCAGGAAGAGAGAGAAACACTGGGCCTGGCTTAAGGTTCTGAAACATCAAAGCCTACCCCTAGTGACATACTTCCTTCAATATGGCCACACCTACTCTAACAAGGCTGTACCTTTATTTATTTATTTATTTATTTATTTATTTATTGGTTTTGGTTTTGGTTTTGGTTTTTCAAGACAGGGTTTCTCTTTCTCTGTATAGCCCTGGCTGTCCTGGAACTCTGTAGACCAGGCTGGCCTCGAACTCAGAAATCCACCTGCCTCTGTCTCCCAAGTGCTGGGATTAAAGGCATGCGCTACCACTGCCCGGCTAAGGCTGTACCTTTTAATCCTTTCAAATAATATCACTCCCCATAAGCCTTATAGAGGCCAGTTCCATTCTGACTACCATACATCTTTATCCACTAAGCCATCTCACCAGTCCAAGTTTGTCTTTTTTAGGTGTTTAAAAAAAGAGCATTCCTTTCCCTGACATCTCTAAAGGCTAATGTAAAAGTAGTTGCTCTTTTCTTTTCTGGAAAGTTAACACCTAAATACCCAAGTGCCTGAAGGCTCTGCCAGAGGCACAAACATAAAATATCAAGCACTTTCTAGAAATATGCTTCTCTCCCCAGCTACAGAAAGTGTTTGCTTTGTCTGAAAGTCATGATAGCAACCCTGGAAGGTCTCATCCACCTGCTGAAACCTCTTCATGGAAGACCTTAGCAACAAACAGAATCTTCAAGTTACCTTAGCAACAAATGGGGTCTTCAGGTTAACTTAGCAGCAAGCAAGATCCCCAAGTTATCTTTAGCAACAAATGAGGGTCTTTAGGTTACCTTATCAACAAACAGTGGTCTTTAGGTTACCTTAGCAACAAATGAGAGTCTTCTGGTTATTTTAGCAACAAACAGGGTCTTCAGGTTAACTTAATAACAAATGGAGTCTTCAGGTTAACAGCAACAAACAAGGTCTCCAAGTTACTCATCACCTCTGAGAGGACTGAGCAGAATAAATACATTGATGGCTACTCAGCTGTGCTTCTTATTTTAAAATTTTATTTTTGTGGTGAGAGAGAGAGAGACAGAGAGAGAGAGAGAGAGAGAGAGAGAGAGAGAGAGAGGAAGTTGTCAGGTGGGTAGGAGGTGGGGATCTGGGAGGATCTGGAAGAGAGGAAATGTGATCAAAATAGATTGTATGAAACCATTTTTAATAAAATAAAAAGAGAGAGAAATCTTCTCTAAATTTAGTTAGAGAAATAGATACTGCCTGGCTGGTGTCCGCTGACTGGTTTAACCTTACTTAGAAGCCAGGTATTTCACATAGAGGCCTCGTTGGTTTGAAGTCCAGCATATCTAACTTCAGCAATTCTCTTTTTACCAACAAACACACTGTACATTTTTCAGATCTCTCTGCTCTTCTCTCTGCTTTGCGTTCTCATGAAGCTCACAGACACAGCAGGCACATCACAACTGAAGGCCATGCTGCTGCCGGATATTTCTTCTACCGAGCGACTCGGCTCACTGGTTTGTAATTTACTCTGGCTCACATTTCCAGGAAGAACGGATGTAGTCAGATTCTGCAGTCCTTACTCTGTTCTGAAACATCCCAAGTACAGCGTCCACTGTGCACACTGTCTGTCTACCACACTCCCTCCCGAATGGCCTGGTTAGCGCTGCTTACAGCATCCTAAGCCTTCTCTACAGAATTCCCACCAACCTGTCCTGGAAGTCCATGACCCACTCGGTCAAGTTTACCAAAGCAACGGTCCCATTTCTTGGTACCAAATTTTTAAATATTAGCTAACTGTTCTTATTGCTGTGACCAAATACAGGACAAGAAGCAGCTTTATGGAGGAAATACTTATTTGGATTCTTGGTTTAAGGGGATACAGTCATTGTGGTGGGAAAGGCATGGGAGCAGGAGAAGCTTATGGTTAGTGCAGCAGAAATTTGCTCCTACCCAGGCATATCAGGAAGCAGAAGAAGGGGCAGGAGGTAAGCCTAAAACCCTGTCTAGCAACCCGTTCTCTCCAGCTAGGTCCTTCCTCTAAAGGTTCTTACAACTTCCTCAAACACCACCACTAGATGGGGGGAAAAGAATGTTTGTGCATACAAGGGTCACAGGAGATTTCATATTCAAATCATAATAGAGGTTTTTCAAGAGGAATATTGATATTCCAGTCTCTTCACTGAGTTCTGTTTTTAGTCAAAATGAGATAAGAGATAGGATTTGTTGTTGTTGTTAAAATAAACATAAGGACAAAATACGGGAAATGATAGTTTTAAAAAAAGACACCAAGGCATCAGATAGTGAACAACAGTGATGCCAAAGGAGCTGTGCGGGGAAGGGCGAGCCCCGTGGTCCCCTGTGTCACTGCCTGATAGTTCCCAAGCTATGAGAAAAAGGGAATGCACGCAGAGCCCCCAGGACTTCC
This sequence comes from Rhabdomys pumilio, assembly GCA_030674055.1. Classification (NCBI taxonomy): domain Eukaryota; kingdom Metazoa; phylum Chordata; class Mammalia; order Rodentia; family Muridae; genus Rhabdomys; species Rhabdomys pumilio. Next base: position 19,771,885 of record JANHMN010000014.1, on the reverse strand, counting down.
TGCAGTTCTGCATCAGAGATCAAGAGTTTAAAGAGACGGAGGCAAGGTCAGTTTCCAGGACAAAATAAGCCCCAGAGAGGGGGCTGCTACAGGGAAAGAACGGTGGACTGTTGTGGACAGCGGAAAGCCGTGGACAGCTCTCCTTGGCTTTTGGCCAACCCACAAAGCAAGTTTGCAAAGCACCAGAGGGCAGGAAGAGAGTCTTCCAGATGGATTGCAGTGTGCTGTTTGATTACGACAGAATTAAAAAAGAAATTAATAACAAAAGGCTCTGTAAAGTCCCTCAAATGTTTGGGAACTAAATACTCACTCATAATAAAAGACTTTTCAAAGAAACATTTCAATAGTTTAAACAACACAGAGAGGATACAATGAAAACAGATCGGATACTGTGTAATGTCACTTAAACATTACCTGTAAGAAAATCACAGTACCAAACATCTATATTACCAAAAAAAGAAAGTTCTTAATGTCTCAGCTTCTGTTTGGGTTCAAGGGACACTACCCCAAAGGTATGGTAATGGGAGGTGTGAATATACCACCCCCAAGTACTCTCCTCTGATAAATTGTGAGCAGATTACTTTGAGACTAAAGTAACCAGTATCTCTGAAAAGCAGTGTCCCCTCCTCCACTGGCTCATGCATTTGAATACTTGGTCTGCAGCTGATGTAGTGCTTGGGAAGCCTCCGCTACATTCATGTTGTGGGGCCTGCTGGAGGAAGTGTGTCACCTGGGGTGGACTTTGAGGGTTATAATCTCCCTCCACTCCCATATCTCTCGCTGTTTCTGGATTGCAGATGATGTCGTCATCCCTCAGCTTCCTGTTCTGTGGTCCTGGTAACCACCACGACATCCTTGTCACTGTGGACTCCTTTTGGAACCATTACCCAAAATAAACTCTTTCATAAGTTGTCTTTGGCCGTGGTGTTTTATCTCAGCAAGAGAGAGGTGGTAATTGATATGCTTACGGGAGAGTTTAGAGCGTCCTGTTCTTCACTGTTACAGATACCGGTAGAAGTCGGCGCACAGACATAAAACTTTTCTCCTTTTCGGTCTCTAGGAGTAGGCTGACTGGATGGCACAACTCCCCTGAACTGTTTCTGCCATTTCACACCATGGGCAAGCAGTTGCATTAGAGCTCCTGTTTCCCATCCTTGCTAGTTCTTTCTCTCGAGCCTAAAGCTGCCGAGCCATCTCACCAGCTCTCTTTGAAAGAAAACTCCATTTCCACGAACTGGAACGGAAACCCAAAGAAGTGGAGTGACTTGCTGGTGTCCATCACCCTAAAGCTGTAGAAGTCCTGACTCCCACAGCTGGACGCATCCCAATGTCCCCCAGAGGCGTGCTTTATCAGTTTTTAATTTCTAACTTTTATTTCTCTCAGATAGAAGAGAGAACATGCGCAGAGTGGAATTTAATGCGCACGAGTGGAATTACCTACAGGGACTCTTGTATGTTTTATAAATGAGACAGTGGAGCCCGAGGGCAGATACAAGAAGGGGTATTTTCTCTCAGAGTCACAAAGCCAACGTTAAACATTGATTTCTTGGAGAAAAAAAATTCCCTATTTGCTGTAAATAATTCTCAGATATATGAGTTATTTAATATCTGTCCTTTAAAGTCAATCACTGGCCCTCTGCATGTGTGCATGCCTGGAATATCAGTCTTACTGCCTTCCTAAGAGCCTGCTAAAATAAAGTGAAAAATTTCAGTCATTTTGTGTTAACTGTCAGTTTTTTAAATAACATGGCTTTTTTAAATATATAACTGAAAATTGAATTTGTTTTTAGGTTAGGCTTACTCATGAGGGACTGAAGGGTTCTTTTTATTTCTGTAATTTTTCCATCTTTGAGCAACAGCCAAGCAATGAAAATTCTAGCTGAGGCACAGAGTGAAAGTTAGTATCACCGAGTCAAGGTAATAGGAGCCTTCCCAGTTCCACATGCTATTAATCGCCTATGAGTTAAACAAAGGTTAAAGGTTCTTTAAAAAGTGTTACTGGTGCTGCCAAAGCATGGCAGAAAGACGTGATTTGGGATCACGACGACAGGTGCAGCCTGTTACAACGCATCTTGCATCTCTAGTTGGGTTCAATATGAACCAACAGCAATTGTGACCAAAGAGCATGAAGGGTGTCGGCAAATGGAGAAAGAAATGTAAGGGATAGGTGGAGGGACTCTAGCAAAACTGACTTGACAGATTCTTGGTGAAGACAGACATTTCCTGGGGAACATGGAAGATGAGGCAGCTGATTCACTACAGAGCATGCGCAGATGTCAAGCAGGCGAGATTTTGTTACTCGACTACTTGATTCTTTGCAAACCCTGGATTTTCCCAAGAAGTGCTCATATTGATCAAGAGTTTCATAAGCTTGGTGATAATCTGATGAAGATTCTGTCAGAACTTATCTTTTAGCAGGGTTCTGTGAGGGATATCCTCAAACTTACCACATCAGACAGTGAACCGGGATCCCACCGGGAGCAGGTCATACAGATATGAGCTTTTTTTTTTGGAATGTCGCTCCACCAGTCCGTGGAAGAGGAACGCAGGTGCCAGATGTCTTCATGATTTTGTTTGTATTTTGATTTTTTTCCTGAGAGTTCATCAAGATTACATTACAAATTTCTTCCTGTCCACACTGGAGTCTAAAGGAATTTTGTTCCAGCCACTGATTGTCCTCCAAGCTTATTCTCTGTCTTATTTACTGTCACCAAGAATGCCGTACAGTCCTGCACGTCTGCATTCTATAAGAGTAGTATTCGTGTCATCACCTACCCTTTCCTGGGATTTCCATCGTTGCATGGCTTCTTTGCACGTGTGGACATTAATGCACGGCTATGTTTTCCTCTCCTTAATCTTCTTATTGTGTCTCTTGGCAGACCCCCGCCCGCACTTTAATTATTGCTTTATGTTAACACCAGTGTCCCCAAGGCCATCCATGTGGTAGAAACGGACTGTAACAGTCTGTCGCTGTGTGCATATCCTGCCTGCAGCCTCAGAACAGCTTGGTGTTGGTCCCATATCAGGGTAGTATGGTTTTATGTTTCTGTTTTTATTTTTTATTTTGAGATTAGGCGTTAACACACATGCTGGTCAGAATATCAGGCAGCACCCAGAAGTACAAGTCTATGTTTTAAATATAGCTGGGTTGATGACAGGGATTCATCAGGAATATAAAATGAAGATACAACATTTCCTCTTCGCTCACTGGCTAGCTTTGAGGATTTAAACCCTGATGAACATTTAATTACATTCAACATTTCTCAGGCTCCAACTCTGTGCTGATGTCTAACTATACGGCAGCTGGTGGTGGACTTACCTGACTTTCTTTACAGGCATATCTGGTACATGAAATTCCTAGGGCTACCCTAAGAACATGAGCTATTGGGTAGCTCAAGACAAAGGCAATGTATTCTTCCATAGTCTTGAAGGCTGGAAGTCTGCAATCATAAAGCACCAGGAGGGCCAGCGCCCGCCCCCACCCCCCCAGTCTGGGTAATATCCTTCCTTGCTTCATGACTCCAGATAAATGCAAATGCAACTAGTCTCAACTAATTTGTACTTACAATGACTGTGTTTCCAATTGAGTTTATATTCTGAGTTTCTAAGGAATACAGTTTTGATCTATTATTTCTTGGAGTATAATTCACCCCGTCATAATGGCAAGCAGTCTGCTTCACGCAATGCACGAACAGTGAGTGTGTTGCAACCTACCAGGGCCTACAAACCCAAGCTCACCTATATGGTGATATGTCATCAGTCTGGATGGCTCTGAACTCTGGATCTGGAACTCACCGTGGCCCAGGACTTCAAAAAGGCCTAAGATCAAACATAATTATCTCTTGTTTTGGCTGAAGATTTAAGTAAAACAATTCATAAGCTACAAATGTCAGGGGTTAAGACATTTTTTTTTTTAGTCTGCTATAGGGCTCGAGGCATGATTTTCTAGTCCTAGGATGATGTCATACCCAAGAATAAGATGTTGGTATCTATCCAACTATATAAGTATTGACATGTCAGAAGTTGTTGCTGCCTCCTAGACACTACCAGTGAAGGAGATGACTGGCATAGAACCAGACCGAATTCTCCTTTCAATTCTGGCATGGCGGGGTATTAAATTTTTACTTTCTTTTCTGGGATGTTATGCTTTTGATATGACGTGTTCTCCAAAAGGCTTGTATATTAAAGGCTTAGCTCCTCCCTGGTTGAGAGGTGATTTGGATTGTGAGGGCTATGCCCTAATCAATGGAGTAACCCACCAATGGATTAAAACATGAACTCGCCTACTGGTCAGTCGTAGAAACTGTAGAAGATAGCGAGGAAGTAGGTCACTAAGAGGGTGTGTGGTGAGTTTCTTCAAAGAGTATACCTTGTGCCAGCCCTTTGGCCTCCATAAAGGAGGACTCTGTAAAGGACTCCGTTCTACCACACGTGCATGCAGTGGATTTCTCTCACCACAAGTCTAGACATCATGGAGGCAATTGGCCATGGAATGAAACTTCCAAAAACACAGGTTAAAACTGAACTTTCTCTTGGGTGTTTTTCACAGCAGGGTCTATTTGCCCTTCGTAAATATTGGTGTAGCTGTCAGAGTTTGGGAGCTAGTTATTTGAACTATGTATTTGTTTGGGGGGTGGGGTAGGGAGCAGTCCTGGTGACTGTGCTGCCCTGAGTCGCCAGGATGCAGATACATACAGGCTAGTAGAAGCAGGTTCTCTCTCTTTCTCTCTCTCTTTCTCTCTCTCTCTCTCTCTCTCTCTCTCTCTCTCTCTCTCTCTCTCTCTCTC
>JANHMN010000014.1:19693085-19767088 GCA_030674055.1 Rhabdomys pumilio | reverse complement strand
CTCTCTCTCTCTCTCTCTCTCTCTCTCTCTCTCTCTCTCTCTCTCTCCTGGGTGGGTCTCACTCCACCCCTCTGCCAGTAGCTTTTTAGTGTGATGTTCATGGCTACAATGATCAGCATCTTTGCCTTTTGCTCAGACTTATGAGTAAAAACTCAAAGGACCATGGAGAGTGACATAGGGTGGGCATTCTCTCGGATACTCCGAAGCCTATAATGCAGTTCTAAGGAGAAGACAATACGTTAAATATTTTTTTTTCTGGTTAAAACAACATGGCAGCAGGGCAGTGGTGGTGCACACCTTTAATCCCAGCACTTGGGAGGCAGAGGCAGGTGGATTTCTGAGTTCGAGGCCAGCCTCGTCTACAGAGTGAGTTCCAGAACAGCCAGGGCTACACAGAGAAACCCTGTCTTAAAAACAAACAAACAAACAGATAGACAAACAGACAAACAAACAACATAGCATGTCAGCTATCATTGTGGTTTTATGGGAGAACAAAATATATTGAGTATTGATGAGTTTGGGCAGATTTTTCTTTCAAAAAACTGGTCCATTTCATTTAGATTAACAAACGTGTGAGCCTAGTTCACAGTATTCCTTCATATTTCTGTGGTGTGAGTGGCACTTGTTGTGAAACCCCGTGTCTCACCTCACATATTGGTGGTTTGTGTTCTCTCATATCTGTGAGAGGCCTCACTCAATAGCTTCTCAGAGAAGCACCGTAGGTTTCGTTGGTCTCAATTACTTTCTCGTCTTTAATTTCACACGCTTTTGTTTTCATTCTTATTCCTTGTGTCCTTGCTTTGGATCTAATTTGCTCTTGGTTTTCTAGTTTCCTGCGATGCCTGATCTGTTCAAACACATGCATTTAGCATCAAGCTTTAGCCACTTCTGCCACAAATTTTAGCAAATTGTGTCTTCATTTAGTTCAAAGTATTTTAAAAATTCTTTGTATCATTATTTTTTGATACATGAGTTATTAAGATGTGTGCCTTTAAATCTTCATTTCTTTGGGATATTTTACTCTTATCATCTTGTTAAAAAATTGAGTTACTTCCTCTGTGATTGTCTTAGTTAGAATTTCTGTTGCTGTGAACAGACACCATGACCAAGGCCACTCTGATAAAGAATAACATTTAATTGGGGCTGGCTTAGAGTTTCAGAGGTTTAGTCCATTATCATCATGGCAGGAAACATGGCAGCGTACAGGCAGACAGAATACTGGAGAAGGAGATAAGAGTTCTACATCTTAATCCTCAGGCCGCAGGGAGAGATCACGAGACACTGGTGTGTCTTGAGTATCCGAGAGCTCAAAGCCCACCCCCAGTGACACACTTCCTCCAACAAGGCCACACCTCCTAATAGTGCTACTCCCTATGGCCTATGGGGGTCATTTTTCAAACCACCATAGTGATACAAGACTAGGATCTGAGTTGGTTTTATCATTTATTTTTCTATTACTGGGGCTCAAGAGCGGTATTTTGTGTATGCTGTATATGTATCCCACCACTGAGCAGCGCTCCCACATTCTGGGAGAGGAAGAATTTGTTTTCCTAAGGGTGTGGCTTCTGGTAGGCTGTTCACACTCCAGTTGATGGCACCATTGCCCATGAGCCTATAGATAGCATAAATTGAACTTGGTGGATAATTTTAAAAATAGAGAGGACCAAAAGTTGGGAAGGAGTGGAAAGGTGGGAAGTAAATCTGGAAGGAGTTAGGAGGAAGACTGGGAAGATAAATTTGACCAACTAGATTGTATGTATGTATGTATGAAATTTTCAAAGAATTAATAAAAATATTCTAATATAATGTAACAACTATTTAAATAGTACATACATTGTATTTTATGTGCATAATCTATAGATTACTTAAAGCATCTAAGAAGATAACTGTCAATAAATTCAAATATTTCACCATTTTATAGAAGGGACTTAATATATGCAGAATTTGGTGTTTTTGGGAGTGCTGGAATCAATCCTCCCCAGACTGCAGAAGGAGGAGAATTGTCTCATTGATAGTTTAAAGAGTTTTGTTTAGCATGATATTTAGAAGTTAAACATGAAGGGTGGAGATGCCGCAGATGGATGATGGCCCAGTCCCCACCATTGCCTAGAACAACCCCTTAAACACTAACAAAAAGGAGCCAAAATATGGTGAAGAGGGTTTAAAGTGGGTTGTGGGAGGTCTTTAGGCAGTAGCATTTTTAAGTCTCGTACCTATTTGTTTTTATTCATGCATTATTTGATTTAAAAAATAAGACATTTTAAAGATCAAAAGGCCTAGAAATGTAAGGTCACAGACACTGAAGACTCTCCTTATCTCCCACAGGATGCAATGCAACCCTCCCACGTGCTCTGACCCCATAGGGCTCAGATATTACAGGGTCATCCCAGGTCTACAGCATTGTCTTTCCACCCTGTAGATCTGGACCAGTGACAAGGGATGCTGGATGCTAAGTCTAGGGGAACTGTGTATGAGTTTGTGGAATTGTACCAGAATGCCAATTAGTCATTTACAGGGCAAAACACCACTGTCCAGGATGCTGGGAAATTCTTAGTAACAAGTCTGAGGATTTCTCTTAATAAGAGAACATATTTCAGAAATACAATTACAGTTAGAGGGTGGCTTGATACAGAGGGAATCAAGACAGATAAGAGCCTTGTAGAGTCGTTAGCACTATTTCAACCAGACCACAATAGTCTGGGGAGGGAGTGGCTCCTTTAATAGTTCCCAAAGATTAGCAAATGTTTCCTATAAAGATATTCAATATTTGCAGCTTTGGAGGCTGTCTCTGGTAACCATTGACTATGAACCCTGTTATTTATCACAGACTGGGCACAGATGGTACGTCCTAAACAAATATGGTTTTCAGAGAAGCCTTTCTGGGTACTGTGTACCCAGGGCTGAGTGCTGGTGGCCAGAGTGCTACACCCTGTGCAGTCTGGAGCCAAAGTTCGCCTTTAACTTCCTTCCTCTAGATTTTGTCATTCTACAGTATTTTTAGAAAAACTTATTTTTGAAAGTTATATATATGTGTGTGTGTGTGTGTGTGTGTGTGTGTGCTTGAGTATCTGCATGTATATCATGTGTGTGCAGATGGCCACAGAGACTAGCAGAGGGGCATCAGATCCCCCAAAACCAGAGTTACAGTCAGTTGTAAACCACTATGTGGGTGCTGGAACGGAACCTGATTTTTGGAAAGAGAAGAAAGTGCTCTTAAATGCTGAGCCATCAATCTACCCTCCCTCCGTTATATATGTGTATAATGTGTATATATATGCACACATTATATATATGTATAATATATGTGTATATGTGTATCTCTGTCTCTATCTCTATCTCTATCTCTATCTCTATCTCTATCTCTATCTCTATCTCTATCTCATACCTTCAGACTCAGAGACAATAATCCATCAGATCTTAGTTCTAAATGGCAACATTTGGGTTAAAGAAAGAAAAATATTTTACAGCCCATATAGTGAATGAGCCTCTGGAATCACCCTGTGTGGAAATATATGTAGGGATTTCTCAGACCAGTGATGAACTCAAGTTCTTGTGCCTTTTCAGAGAGTAGGAGTTCCTCTCTCCCTCACTTCTCTCCTGGTCACAAGCTTCTGTATTTCAGTCATCATTACCATATCGTCTTTGTGTTTACCATAGATCAGTGGATCCCAACCTGTGGGTCCCAACCCTCTTGGGGGTCAAATGACCAACACTTTCACAGTGGTCACATATCAGATATCCTTCATATCAGATATTTACATTACAATTTATAACACTAGCAAAATCACAGTTATGAAGTAGCAATGAAATAATTTTATGGTTGGGGGTCACCACAACATGAGGAATCATATCAAAGGGTCGTCTCATTAGGAAGGTTGAGAACCACTGCTATAGATTTTATATAAAGTGGTAGCCAACTCTTTAGGAAGACACCCAGATAGACACATGGTGGTGGTACCCAGCATTCATTTGCTGCATGTAGGAGGAAAGGGGTCCCTGGAGGAGCATCCCTGTGTGGAGCTGGGCTGCACTGCAGAGCAGCACTAGCAGAGACAGACAAGGTATTGTCTATCTGTACATCCTTGAGTGTCTGTGCCAACACGTGCTAAATGCTCCTCAGGCTGAGCTTCACCCTCACAAGAGGATGTACACTGCTTCTAGGTGATAAATTAAAGTGCTTCCCTTATCCCCTAAGCATCAAAGGAGTCCATGTTCAAAGCAGGCAAGCGTTCAGAGCCAGGGCTTATGGCTGGATATCATACCGGTGGTAACTGCTTGCTTTTCCTTAATTCTCAGGAGTCTCAGTATTGATTTCATGAGCCTGCTTGCCTGGGATTTTATCCTGGGATCACCCAGGATATGTTTTTGAAGCACTTACTCCCTTTTAGAAATTCACATCATATTGATCCAGAGACCCGGCCTCTTGCATGTATGTCCAGCTCCAATAAGAGCATAAATTTTAGGGAGGAGCAGATGGTCCAAGTGCTTATTAATGAGCCAGGTACTCTGAACAAGTGAAGTTTGCTCAGTAGAAAGATAGATTTTTAAAACCTCCTAGCTGTCAGGCATTGTTCTCAGTGGTTGAAATCTTGCAATTAGCAGGGCAACAACTATGAACATAGACTTTATTTTAATGAAGTTTAGGTTATATGATGAGAAATGCGGGATCACACAAAATAGACAAATAGAGTTAAGTTGTAATAAGAACTATGGAGAGAAACAAAGTGGGCCAGAGGCGGAGGCTGTTAGAAGTCGAATGTCTGCTGGGTCAGTTAGACACGGCGGTGGTCAGCGATGGCTACAGGGGTGAATGCCATTGGTGCTGAGACTTAAATGCATGTGGGTGGGAAGAAACACGTGGGGGTGGGGGTGGATTGCATTTCTGGCAGACAGAAGAGTGACCACAAATGCCCCAAGCACACGTCTCTCTCAATTGCACCCTCAGGAGTTAATACATGAAGGTCACTGAAAGAGATACGGAAAAGCTAATGTCATTTCACTGAAGAACATACATTACTTACGATTCCTAGAGGAGCAGCACACTACGTCACACCACGTCACACCATGTCACCCTACGTCACCCTACGTCACCCTACGTCACCCTACGTCACCCTATGTCACACTACGTCACACTACGTCACCCTGGGCCACACAGGAGAAGCAGGAACATGGGTCCAGAGATTTTTATTGGGATTTTTTTTTGTTTGTTTGTAAGAAAGGCAAGGCAAGATTCCAGTGTAGCACCATTCATCCATCCATCATTTTAACCCTCAGGAGATGGAGGCACAAGAATCTTAGTTTTAAAACTGCTGGATTATATAGTGAGTTCAAGGTCACTGGGCTACATAGTGAAATTCTGCCTGTCCCCTAACCCCCACCGGAAATGTCAAGGTTGACAGGGGACATGACTTAGGGTTGGTTGCCTAGTACCTGGCCATAGGTGGTTTAGTATGGGGAGAATATTTATGTTAGACAAGATGGTATATGATATGTGTGTTAGTCAGCATTCCATTACTATAATAAAATGTCATAATAAAGATGTATTAATATATTATATATAATTAGTATAATATATAATAAGATAATCAACTTATAAAGAGAGAGGGCTTCAGTTCAGAGATTCCAGCCCACTATCAAATAAACGGACTTGCTGTTTCTGGTCCTGTGGTGAGGCAACAATTCAAGGTGGGGAGCTCGTGAGATCAAAGCTGCTCACCTAGTGGACAGGAAGTCAGCGGAGAGGTAGGGGAGGGGTCAGTGAAGAGAGGTAGGGGAGGGGTCAGCATCCTGGCATCTCCAGGAGAGCAGGTTTCCAATGATTAAGGAGATTTCCCACTAAGTTTGGAGATTTTTTTTTTTTTTTTTTATCTTCTGTTTTCTTTTGTATAGGGGATTGGACGCAGGGCATACTAAGTGCACGATAGCACTAAGGAATCTGGTTTCCATGGGAACTGGAAACTGTTTTGCCCATTATGCTGGCCCTGTGGTGTTAGATGCCTAGTGGACAAACACTGACTCTGTGGATATGCGGAACTCAATCATCTATGGTATCGCAGATCATATTACAATTCCCACTGTGTAAGACTGGATAGAGCAGGGAGAGGTAGGCTTGTCTGCTCACTGCAGACCGCGTCACCAGGCTCAACGACTAGCGTGGCACTCACGTCCTGACCCCCATCCCTTGGATGTGGTTTTTGTTAAGATTCCCACCTGCTTCCCGCCTTCTGCCCTGCTCCACACCCATGACAGATTGTACACCTTATTATTAATGTTTTCTCTAATGAATCTGTTGCTCTACAGGTTACACTTTCTACTGGGCTTTGTTACTCTTCCAAAAGAAATAGCGAAACTTCTAAGAAAAGACATTCTGAAAAAAAGACTCTTCTTGGCCAAAATGTCAAAGAGAGCCTATTCATTTCCCTTTGTTACCAAACTTTCATTTACTAGAAAGAGGTCTCATGAGACCCATGCTTACTCACACACACCAGCAAGTTAAGGTTTATTCTGTGACTCTACAGATGCTTTTAAAATTTGTATTTATTTATTTTGTGTGCACATGTATGTGTGTGTGCACGTGTGGAGGCCAGAGAACAGCTTTCAGGAGTTGGTTCTATCTTTCTACCATGTGGGCATTGGGGATCAATTTCTGGGCAACGGGCTCATCAGACATTGCCTTTACCCATGAGCCAGCTGGCACGTCACTTTAAATCATTGCCCTCCTTTCTGGTCCCCAGCCTTACATTCCTCTTATAATGTAAAACACAATTAAACCTTAAAGGCGTCCATAGTGTTTAACACCTTCACAGTTTAAAAGACCAAAATCCATGCCTCGTCTTAGGTCAAGGCAATCTCTTAACTGTAAGCTCCTGTAAAATCAAAAACAAGTTGTCTGCTTCAAATTCACAATGGCACAAAATAATCACTCCTATAACAGAATAATTAGGGCATAGCAAGGATGGTTAGAACAAACGTCTCATCTACTTTTCTATTGCTCTAATAAAACATCATGACCAAGGCAACTTATAAAAGACAGTGTTTAATTGGTTTATGGTGTCATGACAATGTTTTGTGAGGCAATGCCACAACCTAAACCATAAAGACACAGCTGGATTTATAGAACAGTTTTCATTACTATGCAAAAAAATAAAATGTAAATATTTTTATTTGTAATATTCATAAAAACCCATTACTGCCTTTCAGAGAGTTATACTACCTAGCACACAAGAGTCATGCTCATGGTCCTGCTTGTTACTAAAAATGTCTTTGTATTAGTGTTCTGATGTAAAAATATGTAATTGTATAGGGAGTCATTGGGTGAAACCAGGAAGAGACCTAAATATAATGGCAAGTGGGCATGGGTCATGTGAAATGTGAAATGGTACAAGGTCTAAGTGCCGATGCCAGGAAAGGAGGAGGGTCATGGGAGGCTAGGAGGCTGAAGAGAATTCGATGAACCCCAGGGAGATGAGATATTATCCATGCTGGGTTGAGGCCATCACACAGACTGAGAGGCAGGCAGATGCAGGAAAGTACCCAGACACAAGTCAGAACAGTTGAGCTGTGTGGATGCAGACACGCACACCTGCAGGAAGAAGTACATACATAGGCAGGCTGGCAAAGGGAAGGCCAAGGGCCTTGGGCCTCGGAAAAGTATTCATTACTTACTTATGCACACAGTATATGAATATATATACTATAATATATATTATATATATATTATAGTATATATATATATATATATATATATATATATATATGTTACATCCAGTGTCAGTCATTTTGTACTGACACATAGTCCCCTGGATGTTCAGAGTTAGCCGTCTTGGTCCATGCTGGATACCCATATCAGCACCATATTGTCTACACATAAATTGGCCTTTACTGCTCTCTGTTCTGTACGACATGACACCTCTTGTTTGGTTCTGTTGACATTTCTTCCTCTATTTTGAATTTAGGTTCTATACAGTACATTGCTGTCTTCTCCACTGTTTCTAAGGCATGATGTTATCATATACTCGTGTGTGTGCTCAGGTTTGCAGACTGGCTAGTATGGACAGGAGTATGACATCTTTCCCATTGTAGAAATTCACTGTGGGCCTGAGGAACAAAGTGGTGACAAGATAGCCAGAACCTAAATGTGACACACTTTGCCAGTGATGCCTGATTAAAAGTTAAGGGTATATGCATTTTCATTAGGTAAAAGGATTACCTGACTTTAATTACAATTTTGGAATATAAAGAGGTTGAAGTCTTGAATAATTCCAACGTCATCTTTTTACTTTGTCCTGCCATAAAACATCCATGTTCACATTTTTTAGTTTTTGCTTTTTGTTGCTGTTGTTGAGATAGGGTCTCATGTAGCCTAGGCTGGCCTTGAACTTGCTCCATACCTGGGAAAGCCTTGAACTCCTGATCTTACTGCCTTCGTCTTGTCAATTCTGGGATTACAGGCAGGTTCTTCAGAGTATATATGTTCATGGTTTTAAATAACCAATGAGATTCCAGCTAATGCAAACATTGCAGGCATTGAGAGAAATTCAAGGAGGGAGGGGGAGGGGAGCTTTGGGACCTACATTCTAAACACTCTCAGATGCCCAGTGACTTCTGCTTAACCCAGTGGTTCTCAACATGTGGGTCATCACCCCTATGACAGTCAAATGACCCTTTCTCAGGGCTTACCTAAACCAACACAGATATCTATATTATGATTGATAACTGTAACAAAATTACAGTTATGAAGTAGCAACTAAAATAATTTTATGGTTGGGGGTCACCACAACATGAGGAACTGTTCTCAAAGGTCTCAGCATTAGGAAGGTTGAGAATCGCAGTTTAACCACATTTGCCACTCTAGTGAGAAGGGAGGCCAGGACTTGCATGTTGGTGACATTGTTATTTAGACCGAGACTAGGAAGTCAGGAAGAATGGAACTAGTGGCCACAAGAATGTTATCTTTTACCATTGACATATGACACCGTCATTTATGAACACGTGAGGTCACAGGTTGGACACATTGCTAGGTTGTTTTTAGAAAGGAGTCAATTATCAATGTTAAGCCATCGAGAGCAGTATTCCAAAACAGCTCTTTAGTAACCATGCATTAAAATACTGTCTTTGGGTTTTCAGATGAAATCTACATCCCTACTTTAGATAAATGTCTTTAATTATTTTTAGAAACAAAATAGCTATTTATCAGAATAAGCAAATTGACACTCTATTTCACAGGTCAGAGATTATAGCTGACATACATCGATCAAGCGTACTATGTAGCTTCCAGACATGGTGATTTGTAATATATGAAAAGCAAGCAATTTGAAAATCCATTCTTTCCAGGATTGTACTTTGACTCTTAAGAAATTAATAATCAGAAAGTAATAATTAAAAAGGGGAAGCTATATTTGCAAAGCTGTTTACTCACATTACTGTTGTCTATGGCAGCAAAAAAGGAGGGTGGTTTATAGTCTAAATAACCCATGATGACAGAGAGCCTCAATGAACTATGTTATACCATGACACAGCCATAAAGACCATAAAGCCCTGTGGCAAAGTTCTGTCAACATATGGGCAGTGGGAAGAGACAACAGAGTGCTTATTATGTGCAAGTGTCAGATTAGAAGAGCTTTCAGAGAACTAGTGATTTCACCAGCATGTTAGAACTATGGTCATAAGGTGTTTAAGTTACACACACACACACACACACACACACACACAGTTGCTATGGCAACAGCACAGGTTTACTCAGGTCTACTCCCCATCTTCTTTTCTGCACCATTCACTGAAGCTCTCTCAGAAAGGCATCTTTGCTGGTGGGAATTCTTCAGGGCTAAGGTTGGCAGAGTGGCCTTTCGGAGGTTCCCAAGTGCCAACCTGGGCCACCTCTTTGAAGAAAAGATCAAGGTATTATGTAGAGCATAAGATGTCTTCTCACCATGTGGGAAATTCCCAGTTATCTTCTATTCTCTTGTGCCAGGCTTTCCTCATAGCTGGGGTCAGGAGACTATAATTTGCTAAATGGATGTGGATTTATGGGCAGCAAAGAGAACAAAAATATATGGCACTTTCCATAGGGGTCCAATCTAATAGTGCTTTTTCATTGTGTATTTGAGATAAGGTCTCACTATACAGTGGCCAGGCTCACCACGGAAAACTTGCAATCCTCCTGCCTCTCCCTTCTGAGTGCTGAGAATACAGATGGGCATCGCCACTCCTAGTTTAGAGCTGACATATGATCCTGTACCCACCCAAGACCAAACACACCTAAGGTTTCCTGGAGTTCTGATGGCTGTCATGGCTCAATTTGGCAAGAGTTGGACACAACCTTAGGGGCAGAAAAATGCTAATTTTTATTATGTTGATTCCTGAAAATGTTACTTGTTGAAAATGTTTCTGGTCTATGTACAGGATATGGATATATATATATATATATATATATATATATATATATGTATATGTATATGTATATGTATATATATATATGCATATATATACGTGTGTGTATATATATATATATATATATATATATACACACACACACACACATATCTATATATGCAGATAAGGTAGGTGTGTTACTACTACAGCATAAGAAAAGGTATTTTCCTATCATCAAAGTTTGGGGTTTACCAGCAGGTGCCCAGCCCTACTTCAGCATGACCTTTCAACAAAGAACTCTTCCAAGACAGAAAATAACATTTTCCAAGGATTAAAGGGATAAAAAGTAGAGAACTCTCTTGGGAACTTCCAGAAGGTTATCAGGCATACAAGACAATCTTAGAAACCTAGATAATTAGTCTTGGAAGAGAGGTCAAGGTGAAGACTGGTGACAGGCCAGTCCCAGAGATTCTGCGACTTCATCAAATCAAGAAACTTGAGCTCCATTCCCGTTCTATACTCTGAGAGCAAGCATTCCAGCGAAATGGACTCTGATCGCTAGGCCACTTGTACAAACAAGAACTTCAGGGGAGGCCAGCACATCCAGAGACAAAGTCCAAGCCGTTTCATTTGAGGAGAACATTTTATTTTGCAACGCTGAAGAATGGACATAATTTAAACAATAAATTGCTATTTAAAACTCATACATGGGAAATTTGTTACTAAAACAGTAAGGGACAAGGACCACACAATGTAGAGAGTGACAAGGAAACCAAGACACTGTACCATCGACAGAAACAATGTGTACCCTTGACACATGCACTTTATATTACATACTTAAGTCCGTATATTCACATTCTGGAAGCCAAGAGGAAGCTTCACCTTTCAACGCATTCTACGTGTATGTGTGTTTTGCCTGCATGTATGTCCATCTACCATGTGTGTGCCTGTGCCTGTGCCTGCAGAGACCAGAAGAGGACATCAGAACTCCTTGAACTGGAGTTACAGATGGTTGTGAGTTGCCATGAGGATTCTGGGAATTGAACTTGGATACTCTGGAAGAGTGGCCAGTACTCTTAACTGCTAAGGCATTTTTCTAGCCCTAAAATCTTTAACTTTCAATGAGATTTGTTAAAATTTAAAATAAGAAAGACAACAAATAACAATACTGGCTTTTCAATACACGTGGTGTCTATGGTCCAGTAGACTGCTCACAGCTTTCATTTTTCTTCTAATATTCACATATAATTTGTAAACTCTCATCTTAAGTAAATTAGAGTCTAAATGCAATAAATACTATACAAAGAACAATTATCAAACAGCGTTGTACATTCTGAGACTGAGAAAGGGCTCATAGCAAATGGTTTTTGCCAGAATGAATTCTAAAGACTAGCAGGACCCTGCAG
The DNA here is from genome assembly GCA_030674055.1 of Rhabdomys pumilio. NCBI lineage: Eukaryota > Metazoa > Chordata > Mammalia > Rodentia > Muridae > Rhabdomys > Rhabdomys pumilio. The sequence goes on along the minus strand of JANHMN010000014.1, from coordinate 19,755,311 downwards.
GATGCCCAAGGCCAGAGCCTGTGCTTTGGCGAGCTCCCTGAAATACGAGCAGCTTACATTTCGAACTCCAGAGAAACATGTCCATGGGGAAAGGAAGGCAATACCACTTGCTCTGCCCATCATCCACTTGAAAACAGCAGGGCAGCATGCAGCAACTTGAGACAGTTCCTAACAGACAGAGACAGGGTCCTTTCTCTGCAGAAAGGCAGAGGACAAGGCAGATGCTACCTGCATGTAGCCCTGCAGTCTACCTGATGACCAAAGTCATAAAGACATTTAAAAAAAAAAAAAACAAAAAAAAACCCAAGACCTTGTGAGTTTGACCCTGCATGGTAATCAAAGTTTCTCTAATCCTCAACCCCCATCTAAGCCATTCAACCAGCATGCGAATATGCTGTTGGCTGTAGAAGAAACTCCAAATGCCCTGACAGGGCTTTTTCTCACACCGGAATCTGGTGGCAGAGCTTCCTGTGACTGTGGCCTCCTGTTGGGCTTCAAAGGCTTGTCTTTATGTCTCACGATGGACTTGGGAACTGTGTTTATCTTATACTCTCACCAAACTTATAGTTCAAAATTTGTTTCTCCTTCATGTGACATTTCCCTTGAATCTCATAAGTTTCTGAGGAAACCATCACATGCTCGGTGCGGAGAAAACAGAAGCCCATGGAGACCAATATGATGGTTTCTTTAGGACTCACCCACTGACAGACCTGGGCAGCTTCTCTGTAAGACAACTCCCCAAACCTGTAATACATCTGTGGGCAGGTGCGCATGTGCAAAGCCTCTGTGTATGTGTGTGTGTGTGTGTGAACATGCGTGCATGAACGTGCATGCATGTGCACATGTGTATGTGTGTGTACATAGATGGGTGTAGGTACCGTTGGAGGCTGGAAGGTGGCACTGGATTCCCTACAGCTGGAGTCACAGGCAGCTGGGAGCCACCTAGTGTGGGACTGGGAACAGGACTTGGGTCTTCTGTTAGAGCAGCACACTTTCTTAACTGCCGAGCTTCCCTGCAGTCCCTCTATAACTTATCATCTCTAGACTTGGTAACAAAAGCATCCAAAGGGTATTGAAAGAGGTGCAAGAGAGTTAAAGATAGAAAATGGAGCAGAAACGGGGCCACAGGGCAGTTAGTGCTATGAACCATTAAATACGCTGAGTGCATGGCACGCGCAGAGCACAGAAACGTAAAATGGTATTTATGTACTTCAGTCTTTCAAATAATCTGATTTTGGCCTGGATGACTACATAATTAAGTAGTTATTGGGGCTCATGTCAAAACACAAGGAATTTTTACCTTTGTCCCACCTGCGTCTCGTCCCAGAGACAGTATAAGGTTGCAGTCTGGTCTCAGGACTCTGGCTCAGCAGCACAATACACAATACATTCAGTCTCAGTCTGCCTCTGCCCCTCCCCCATCTCTGTGTGTATATGTGTGTGTATGTAAAATGACTCTAAGTGTGAGTATTTGTAAAATAAGGGTAATAATATTCCCTTTTTGTGCTCAGTTGAGAAAAATGTTGCGCTGACTCAGAGTGTTATTTTGAATTTTGATTCCATTTTGTTTAAAAAAGGAAAATGAATAAGTGACCACAAATAACTGAGAAACCTGTCATATTTCACAAAATTCTTCTAAGAAAGCTTACTGACTTAGTAGTTCCATAGGACTATGAACCCTGTCAGAAGTGTCTGGCTGCTGCAAGGATATAACCCTATCTACAATGTTACCGTAAGAAATGACAGAGAACCCAGCCCTATGACATTTTGAGCTAGCTCTCAGCTTTATCTTTATCAGTATCCGTGTTTTAAAGAAACAAGTGAATTAAAAAGAAAGCCATTGAGTCCCGAGCAAGCGAGTGAGGTGGCGGCTGTTGGACGGCAGGAATGGAACAATGCCTAATCAAAGGAACTTGTTTCTTCAAGCTCTTCAGGCAGTGATTCTGACAGCGAGGTTGAAAAAAAAGTTAAGAGAGGAAAAAGCAAGTTGTTCCAGAGAAACCTGTGAAGAAGCAAAAGCCCGGTGAGACTTCTAAAGCCCTGGCGTCCTCCAGGCAGCAGCGGCAGCGGCGGCGGCGGCGGCGGCGGCAGCGGCAACAGCGATGAGAACATGTTCCAGATTGGAAAGGTGAGATATGTCAGTGTTCGGGACTTTAAAGGAAAATTTCTAATTGATATTAGAGAATATTGGATGGACTCAGAAGGTGAAATGAACCCAGAGAGAAAAGGAATCTCTTTAAACATGGAACAGTGGAGCCAGCTGAAGGAACAGATCTCCGACACAGATGATGCAGGAAGAAAGCTGTAAAACCTGAGCCGTATCAAACCTGTACCGTTGTAGTTGTTTTAATCTGTCTTTTTACATTGGCTTTTGTTTTCTAAATGTTGTTTTCCAAGCTGTTGTATATTTGGATGGCAGAACAATTTGTAAGACAAATACTTTTTTTAATGTGCATTATTAAAATGTTCTAAGTGAGGCTAATTGTCAACTTTATTAAAGAGAATTGCTCTGTGCCCCCTACCTAGTGTAAAATAAAGTCAGAGCATTACAATCAAAAAACAAAAAGAAAGAAAGAAAGAAAGAAGGAAAGAAAGAAAGAAAGAAGGAAAGAAGGAAAGCCATTCATGACACCACTGCATAACAAATGCAAAGCTGAATAGAGCTGGGTGTTCCTCTTCCCAGTCCACCCCCACCTGCCCCCTCTGCTTCTCAGACAATCAATCATACCCTACAAACATCACACCATGAGCACTCCTTCTGCCCTGAATCAGAGAATTGAGGCACCAAAAGGTAAATTATACTTTGGCAAGCAGGTGATCGGACAATTCCTTGAGCTTCTCTGAGGTAGTGGAATCTCTCCTCCTAATACTCTAACGGTTCAAAACGTCTCAGTGGCTGACCTGAGAAAAGGGTGGGGGGGCTGGCTTCAGACTCCCATGCTTTTCAGAGGGAGTGGCTCGTGTGATTAGCACACACTGCAAAGTCGCCTTCAGTAGCACCCTCATTACACGAAAGTAAGAAACATGACGGTTACCACGTTAGGAAGACAAACGCTGTCTCCCAAGGGCACAAGTCATTACAACTTAGATTTAACTCCTTCATGTATTCTGATAAAGTGCCTGGTACACTCTTAGGTGTTCAATAAATGTGATATCACGGAACATTTAACATCTCTGACTCAGCAAGACAACAAGCAAATCTGGCACTTAAACACCAGCCAACTGTGGACTGGAAGTCCAGGCATGGAAATCTGTAGAAGTTTCAACCTTGGAAACTATTAAATTCAGATGCTGTTTGGCAAAGCATGTGTCCATAATTCTCTCTCACTTAACTCTTTGTAACAGACACCCTCAGGCCCGTAGTCATCTTGAGATGTGTGGTTTTGGGGTTTCCCTCTGTAATGAACTTCTCTGAAGACAAAGCAATCAACTTTCTCTGTTGTTCTTCAAGCTTTTCTGCCAGACATTTAATCAAGACAGGGTCTACTTTAGAATCAAACTTATTAGCAAACCAGTGTCCTTCCTTGATGAGCCACCGTAATTCTGCAGCCCCGTAAATGCACACACTTCGAAGGTGAGAGCCAGTGCAGTTGGGGTAAAAAAGGCCTTCATAGTAACTCCATTTGACCAGGCGGGTCTTACTCTGCAGGTCAGATACATCCTGGGATGACCTGGAAACTCCTCCTGGGATTCCTGGTATCCTGATTAAGGTGGCCCAAAAGTGTTCATCAGGAGAGTATGTATCTTTAGACCAGGCAAAAAAGTCTTCAACGAGGGAGCTGTTGAAAATATATTTAACAAATGCTTGACTTAAAACAAAATAGGCACTGCCTACAAACACCTCAATGTTATGAGGGGGTGCCCCCTTGGAGATGTTTGTCTTTACCGGAAGCTTCATATACTCGTAAGGCACCTGTCTGAGCTCATGCCGATAGGTGAACCTCTCCATCTTACCACTGGGAGGTCTCACTGTCTCTAACATATTCCTTCCTTGGAGTTTTTTCAGCTCTGTCACTAATTCAAAATTTGACTTTAGGGGAAAGTCTTGCCCACATAGGTTGATGACATACTTCCACTGGACGGAAGACTTGAGAAGATCTGATAAGCAATTCCAATCAGCCTGGAGCCGGGAGATGTGGGCATACTCCACCGCCTCTAGTTTAGAAGCAATGAAGATGTTGGAGAAGCACTTAGCTAGGTTGTTCATGGCAGCTTTGAACGAGTCCGGTGACTTCAGGTCGTAATGGATACAGTAAAGGTTGTGTCGGTTGTAAATAGCACGGATTAACCGCTCAACCATGATGGCGTCTTTGTGGACGACCAGGGAGTAGGCTATGGGGAAGTCCTCCTCCTCTCTGGAGACGAGCTTCTCGTGGTACTGTCTTAGGGTCCGATAGACATCACAGTCACTTGTCATCGCCACGACATCACCGTCCTCCAAGTCAATGATGTGACGTCTTCTGATTTCCAGACTCTTGCCGATTTCCAAAGGCTCGTGCTCGTAGACCCCCGAGCAGTTAACTTCATCCCTGGCTGCATCCTCCGTTTCAGGAAACCTGTTCCTTACAAATGGTGAGGTACTTAGGGAGTATTCAACCAGGTAAATGTCCCTTTGAGGGAAGAGGAGCCTGCCCACATTTAGAAGCTTTAACAAGGAGAACAGCCATAGGGTTAAGAGGAGGATGAAGAGTTTCTGCTGGAGAGTGTATTTAAAGCAACATCTGAATATCTTCATTCTGCAGAGGAGAAAGGGATAGTAACTGTTAATTATCTGATAAGAAGAGAAAAATCAATTCACATTATCCAAAGTTTACTGGGTAAACCACCTACTGCACATCCCACAGAGTGCTGAATGCAAAGAGAAAGGAAGCCAAGTCCTTGAACAAATCCTGAAATACTGAAATAAAAATATAGTAAGCCGTGGCATCTTGTGATACTCAGTGTTAGGTAATGGTAGCTCATTTTGAGAGATGTTGGTTATAAAACATAGGAGATAATAATGATCACAGTTGTTTCCCAGCATGGTTGAGGGCTGGTCCCAGGACCTCCAGGAGAAGGCCAAGGTCCACAGATGCCTACGTTTCTGACATAAAATGGCTTAATATCTGCATATAACCTATATATCATGTCCTATCTTCCCCTTCTGTTTCTGGGGAATTTATAATATTACTGTCGTACTCACACAAAACTTGTCTGCATGGATTTATTATAGCACCCGAGGCAGGGAAAAGTCAAGTTTCGTTTCTAGAAGTTTCTTTTTCAGGTTTTTCAAATGAGTGTTTTGCTGAATTTGCAGACAAGTAACCCACAGAAGCAGAAGGCTGGCTACACAATGCACCACTTGCAGTCTGCATTAGTCTTAGTGTATGTGAGGGGTAATGACTGTGGTTTGGGCAGAAGAGAACGAGGCAATCAAGATGTCCTCAGAAATGCACTTGAGGTCCCCCAAATCATCTAACTTTATTTAGCATCAGATGTTTATCCAATGTGGGCCTGAAGTCTGTCCAGCACTCATTAAGAGTTATAAAAACGTCCTTGGGCTTACAGTGAGTGGCCTTGCCTGTGGAAAAGTCAGTGTTCCACAGCTTGAAACAAGAAATCTTGGCCTTGAGCCCCAGTGGCCAAGACTCACTCTGGGTTTGACAGAGCAAAAGCTAAGACCCAACAGTGTACCAAGACCCCTGAACTGGGGCTGCCATTCAACAAAGGTGGGGTGTGGACCTGGCAGCGGAGTGGAGAAAGCAGGACACATGGGAGCGGCCCAGTTCTGCCTACACTGAGCTGAGAGCCTTTGGGATCCCCACTTGGAAATGTCCACCAGAGAACCAGAAAGGCCATCACTCATGCTTGGGTGAGAGGCAATGGCTGCAGAAAAATGTCAGCAACCTAAATGTGGGACTGCAAATCCTGATGCTTGGGTGAGGACGGAGAAGATGGTGGTGAGCTGAGAAAAGCACACCAGGCAACTACAGAGCGTAGGCTGAGACGTGGTCTCAGGGTATGGGATTTGGCAGCACATATAAGCACATATGTATAAGGCACTGAGATAAAACAAGGGAAGAGGAGTCCAAGCACACTTTATACGTCAGAGATCTTAATGGACATCAGTTATCTGTCTCTGTTTTAGTGGGAAGACGCTTAAGAAGACCAACACAAGGCTCCCGGAGTAGTTGGGCCATGGTTAACCTAATTTAACATTCACATAAAGAGGTAAGGGCCAGCTCTGCCCCTTGCCAGGGCCTCAGCATGCCATTCCTTCCCTTTGTGGATCCAGCCCTGGGCTTGGAGAGTCTGAGCTGTCAGGAAGTCAGAGCTAGCTGCCCCAAACAAGCCAGTCCCAGAGGACTGGACTAGAGTAGGAGAGGCGCTGGGAGAAGCCCTCTGGAACAGGCTGTGACTCCCTGCTCTGGCTTATTCTGGGGAGGGACAAAGGTGAGTTTCAAAAGACAAAGGGGAGGTGCTGGGACAGCCCAGGCCTGTCCTGGCTCTCTGAATGTCTATCCTGATCCTCAAAAATCTTTTAGGAGGAAAGATTGTCTGGCTGGGGGCAGCCTTTGATTTGAAAGAAGTACCTTCCAGTGTGAGTATCCTGTCCCAAGTCACAATAAAAACACCCTGATCCAACCCCAGCACAGCCCTTTAGCTAAAAGCATTCTAATGTTGGGAAAGGCAGAGTTGGGTAGCCAGGAAAGGGGGACAGAAGGTGAATATAATCAAAGCACATTGTATAAAATTCACAAAGAACAAGGAAGGGGGTTGCAAAAATGGAATTAAAAAAAAAAAAACAAAAAAATGGAAAGAAGGCGGGTGGCATGCCCTCTGATTTTAATGAGTTCCTGCCAATTACTAAACAGGGGTGTTGGCCTCCTTCCAAGCTGCTGGCCATGCTGAGAAATCAGTTCTGTATCCTGGGTATTACAGAGGGAAAGTTCCCCCAGGAGGTCCCAGACTAAAATCTCCAGCCTTACACGGTACCCTTGTACCTATACACTGGGTTCTGCAGAGACCAGCACAGCCCAAAGAGCCACAGGCTTCAGGGGTGAAGGTGGCCAGGACATCTACAAATTATAGCCCCTTCTAACTTCTTGTCACCTGCACTGTAGACCTGAGAAAACCCCTGACATCTCAGACACAGAGGATGTAAAAGAGCCCTGAGGCCCTACACAGGTCAGAAGGGTAGGCTAGGCTAGGCTAAGCTGGACCTCAAGCTGGCCACATTGTTCCTAGGAGTCCAGTCTACCTCCTGTAAACACGCCAGTGACTACTTTTCTCTCTAGGCTTATGGGCAGGTAAGCAGTTTGCTGTCTGGGTGTATATAACAGTTATATTATCAATGGCTTCCAATAGAAGAAGGGGATCTCCCCTCTCACCTGGGGAGACTAGGAAGTTGCTTTGGGGAGTCTAGACCACATAGACACAGGTTCCTAGCTATGACAATCACACCAGAAGAAGATAATTAAGGCAAGGTTTGACAGCTATAGCTCACATTATAAGGTCTATAATGATTCAAGTGAAGACCATTCCTCACTAAAGCTCCAACAAGGAAGACACGGAGCACTTCCCTATCCACGCTCTTCCCAGGCATCCTAGAGCTCAGAGACAGCGACAACGAGTGTCAAGATCCACGGCAACTGAGTGCCGATACCCGCGTGCAGGGCCAAGGGCAGCAGTCACCAGCAGCTGTACAACCATCTTTTAAGCCCAGGGCCATCAGAGCAAGAGGGTGCCCCTTTTTTCCAAAGAAGGAAGGGGACTTGTAAATCAGGAATAAAAGTACAAAGACTGGGGAGAAAATTAATGAGTGAATTTCAGCTTTTACCAACCAAAAACTGAAGGCTGATGGGATGGATGGCTCAGTGGTTAAGAGCACTAGCTACTCTTCCAGAGGATACGGGCAGATCCCTACCACCCATTTGGAAGCTTACAACTCTCCGTTACTTCACGCCCAGAGGATCCAATGTTCTCTTTGGGCCTCAGAGGGCACTTCACACATGTGGTACACAGGCATACATGTAGGAAAAACACCCATATACATAAAATAAAAATAAAATCTCACACACACACACAAAAAGAATTTCACCTGTATAGTGCACTCTGGGAACTTACAGAGCTTGCCAGACACTGGAGAGAAAGAGATGGATGTGGTGGGCTTTAGGATGCCACAGAGCTGGGCTTGAGGACCCTGGGAGAACACTCGGTAGCTGTGTCTAGGTGACCTCTCTGAAGGTCAATGTTTTATTCAATATGGGATTTAGAAAGCCAGTCCCCCACCTAGTGCCCGGCATCTTAAACTGTATGCTGCATATGAGGTCACGTAGCTGATTACGGAGTTCATGAAAAATTTAGTTACAATAAAAGATTTATGAAACCTTCCCTTACTTATTTTCTTACTCATGGCTAGCTTGCTTAACATATCCTGAAACTTTTTCAGTGCACTAATTAATTATACAGGTATACAGGATTCACTGAGTTTATCTATCTTAAACGATTGACTTCTATTTTGTAGTCATTCATATATATATATGCATGTGTATCTGTATGGGGTTATGTACACAGGAACGCCAAGTGCCCACAGAGGCCAGAAGATGGCCTGCATCTCCTGGAGCTGGAGTTACAAGAAGTTGTGAGCAGCCTGACATGGGTTCTAGGAACTAAACTCAGGTTCTCTGCAAGGGCAGTATATGCTCTTAACTACGGAGCCATCTTATTCCAAACTAGTTTTTAAATAGAGAATCTGTAAGGTTTAAAGCTAGGTTTTATGTAAACAATGTTAAGAACATGGCTGTCCTAGCCCTCTTCTGATCAAGATAGGAGGTAGCAATGTTCTGAGGACGGATGGCAAGCACTTCTTTAAGCCCAGACTTACGTTTATTGCCTTTGTTTTCTAGCACTGGAGATGCAGCCCAGGACCTCAGGTAAGCTAGGCCAGCTCTACTGCCCATCTTCCCAGTCTACCCCTCAAGCCTCAGTACAAATCCAGTGTTTTAAAATCAGTGCCTGACAGCCTCCATCCCAAACTCTGTGCTAACTCTGCGGACATGGACTTATTCAGAACGCTGTTCCAACTCAGTCCCTTCAATAGACAAACGAGTTGGTAACTGCTGACGTCTCTTATGAGAGAAGAGACTGTGGTACATGAGACAAATAAACTCTTACCCAAGAGCAAGGGCAGAAATCTCTCCTTAGGGAGACTTCTCCATGATGGTGAGCCCAAAGCTTCATGGGGCCCTACCAGCACCTCCCTGGGTACTTTTCCTTTAGTGTGTTCAAGCCCTGGCAGGTGAGCAGGGATGCCCATTCCTTATGAGCAATGAGCTTTCTTCTTACTCCAAGTCTTCCCAACTTTAAATTCATTTTTACCAGGGTCTCAATTTAAAAAGAAAATCTGCAAAAACCTTAAACTGTTCAAGGTCCAGATGTGAAAAGTGTTGGAGCTTGGTGCCAGAAAGTCTTGCTCCCAGACCTACTCCACCTCCTATGTAACCCCATCGTTTGGCTATACGAAGAAAAATTCTCCATATTTTCCATAATGGTTTAGCTCTTGACTGATGCTCCCACTGGAAGTCTTATATAACTGTATTGAAACAGAGACAAATGAATTCCACTCATGACAAACTATACCAGTCTGAGAAAGAATCTGCATTGGAGAATTAACCTATGGGGACCTAGGTGATATGTCACATTTCCCTCCAAGGGCCCAGGCCCAGGCCAACCAATGGGCTGACCGAGAGATTAGCCAATCTTCAGTCAGTAGGATCCTTCAGAGGAGGAGGAACAAGCTAATTTTAGGGATTCAGTCACCAGTGATGCCTGGCTCACAGCTTGTCGCTATGCAGTTGGGGCTGAGAATTCCTAAATATTTTAGAAAACTTTCTGGATGTTCCCTTGAGGCAGAGAACATTCCCTCAAGGCACCCACCCTTGTTTTATTATGTGTCAACTTGAAAAATAGGATATGAAAAGCTTATTAACTTGGGAATGTCAGAATATTTTTCTAAAGCCTTACAAAGGAGAGTCATTATTTATCACATAAGGACAGGAATATAAAGATGAATATACTAAAAAGATAAACAAAAATGAATAAAAACCCAAATCTCCTCCTAGACGGAGGGACCCTGATGGCCAGTAGCTGTAGAAGCTAATTCGCTACCACAGAACCCAGCCTCAGTGAGACCACCGATTCTCCATGATGGCTTGCTCATCTGCAAACAGAAAAGTTCTGGCCTGGGACCATTAGGTGGGAGGGTGACTCAGCTCTGGTGTAGTTCCGTAACGCCTCCACAGTACCTCAAGAGCTGTGCTAAAGAGTCGGAAGACAAGGTTCTCCATGAACTTACACTCTTTGTTCTAGTCTAGAAGGAATATTGCCGAGGCAAATAGCTGTCACAGCGTGAAGGAGGTAAACACAGCACCTATATAAAATACAAGAGCCTCATGGCCAGGCCAATAATGCAGTGTATTTGAAGACAGCCAGCCCTGGAAAGGCAAGTAATTACAGCCTTTACAAGGAAAAGACAAGGGGTTTTCATTCTCATTTCATAAAACAAACAACAAAACAACTGAACTCAGGAAGTCAGAAAAGCTGGTAGTGAAAAAACATTGCATTGTGGTGCTCCATAACTTAGCGAGACCTTGCATGGACAGCATGTCCTTCATGCTCACCCCTTAACAGCAGCCTCACTATGCAGGCTGTGTCCTACACAGCATTCTATATGACCAGTCCTAGTCTCACCCGAGTCTGTAAAACATTAAAGGCTCACTGACAGCACCAAACATGCTTTCCAACAGAACACCACCACTACTTAAATAACAGAGTTCCTTCTTCTAGGTCCTTTCCACCAACACTTAGTTACATCTAAATCCCCAAAGAACTAAGTGTAAAGCCTTAAAACTGAAAGGGCTTTAATGGTGACCAGGTCCATAGCCCTCCCTGAAAGAAGCCTGCCTCACAGAGCTTCACGTCAGTCCTGGGATGCTGGGAACACGCTTTCTCCATTACATATGTGTCTTAGTCTGCTCCTGTTGCTATGACAAAATACCATAAAATGAGGAGTTTATCGATAACAGAATATTTCTCATGGTCCTGGAAGTTGGGAAGCCATGATCAAAGTTCAGACTCACATCTAGTGATGGCAGTTTACTGTTGTGCTCTCCCATGGCAGAGTCAGAAGGGTGCACATGTGGGAGTTGTGAATAGCTTCCCCACACCTCTTACAAGGTCACTAATTCTGTGTGACACGCCCTAAGGCATTACTAACCTCCTATACTCTTAATTCTATCATGTTGGCAGTTAAGTTTCAACATGACTTTAGGAAGGTCACATTCAGGATGTAGAGATGTGCACCCAGTCAACTGTTGTCCACCAGGGGACTCCACAGTGGGTAGGACCCGTCCTTTATAAGGGTTCTTCACGGTGGCAGTGAACATAAGAAAGCCTAGGAAAGAGAAGGAGGGTCTTTGCGTTGAAGAGTACTTAACACAGCATGGAGGAGAAGGAGCCTTTTCCTTCTGTGATGTTGGGGAAGTAGGAAGGTCAGTTAGGTGTTTTCTCTATCTCTCTAGCAGGTTTTGCCCCAGCATCTGACTCCTGAGTCTGCATGGGTAAAATGGAACAATTGGAATTTTGTTTTTTAAAACAACATGTTGGAATCCCTGGAGCCGCCCTTGTCCCTTCTTACTGGTCTATGCAGAATGTCAGTATTATTTGCCTTTTCTTACTTATACTGTCCAGAAAATCATCATTCCTGTTTTTCAAGATGAGAAAATGAGTCACAGGAAATATGTAATTTACTTTAGTTTGTAATATATAGAAGCGCCAGGAATTTCAACTGTGGCCCATTTCTCATCATCCACAGCTCAGCCCTGCCCTTCCAGTCTCTCGGTGATCTAAAGGAACCCAGAGTCATGATGTTGCAAGGATCTACTAAGCCTGCTTAAGAAATACTAAGTTACACAAAGTAGAATTTAGTTAATGGAACACCCCTGGTTTTCTTATCAGGAAAAGCTAATTCTGCCTTGGCTAACAGCTGTGTGGGAAAAGCATCCCTGGTCCATTGTTGGTAGAACAATATTTTACATTTTAAATCTCTCCATTCATTCAAAAAAAAAACCAAACTTTCAGATTTCTGTCCCCATGAAACATGTTTAATTGCTCCAAGACTAACTCGGACCATGCAACTGTATAAGGTGATAGTGGTTTCTGTTCAGGGCTGGCTCCTTTCTGTGCAGTAGCCAGAGACAGATGTGTGATTATATTAAAGAGTCTTTATTAATCTCTAGGTGGTGGAGAGATTTCATACTGGGAAGGCATATTAGCCCTGTACTGCAGGAATATGGGTCCACATCCAAAATGTATTTCTGAGCTATATTCCATTTCCCGCTGTCAGGGCCACTCTAATTCAAGCCACGTCAGTCAACTTCGGCTGCATGAGAAACAGCCTCCCACGCAGTTCCCTTGTTTCTTCTAGTCCATTCTTTAGGAGTAAGTAAGCCACCCCCTACCCCCACCTGCTCCCTATTGGCCAAACTCTTCCCTGAAAAAAACGAATCAGCAGCACGGCTTGTCCTTCCACTCTCTCATGAGCTCTGGGTGACTGGTCTTCTGAAGCCTTCTAGAGAACTCTAGGTTCTTCTTGGCTTCAGGATCTGTGTTCTTGTTGTTCCTTAATGTAAACTACTTTTCCCTAGACCCTGGCCTGCTAGGGTTCTCAAGCTGTAGAAAACAAAGATATCATTTTGTTGTGTTCTCTCTGATTACCTTTTCCAGCTCTCTCCAGCCTACCCACACTCCTATCCTCTAGCCCCTGCTCCCAGGGGTTAATGGCTCCCAGCCATTGCCACAGCCCATTTGTGCTGGTTTATAATCTGTCTTCAGATAGGAACACGAGGTCCTGAATGGGTTACTCCTCCATCTCCAGCAACAAGCACATTCATTCCTGGTACACTGCAGTTGTTTGGCCGTACAATGCCAAAAGACCCACATTCTAGTCTGGGTCTGCTGTCTAAAGCTTCCCCAAGAGACCCGCATGGTATTAATCACGGGCAAGTCTTTATCCCTCAAGTATTAAGCAGGATAATAATAGTCTTTCTGTCCTACTATGCTATTGTGAAGGCCCCATGACACAATGCCTGTGAAAGAGCTATGGAAGAAAGATGGTGGTCTGCAAATGTCAGGCTTTAGGACTTCCATAAGAAAGATGGTTTCCCCGGGGAAACCCAGAGCCAATTCTGTGTTCGTTTTATTTTCCTGAAGCAGTGCATCCATTATCCCCTGTACTCAACATTCTAAATCATTATTCATTCTTTACTCTTTTGGCAACATTGTTTTTGTTGACAGTAATCTTCAACTGAAGGCTTGGAATTCTCCCTGGGGGCTTCAGAGTTACATAGAACCAGACCTTCCCTGATTGTGAGAGACAGGAAGATAGTTGCTATAGTTAATGTTTAGAGGTGGTTCCTCACTTCTTTTGAAAGAATGTGTGCCAAAGAATTTCTCCCAAAGGCGCCTAGGAGTAAGTACACTTAACCCCTCACCAGCAGAAGCCCAGCAGCACCAGTGCCCCATGTGGCACTGCTAGTGATGTCCTGTGTAGCTAGCGGAAGCTACAGACCTCTCCTCTCAGTCCCCAATTTTCTAGGGGTGACTCTCTGTGGTGGCTCTGTATTGATCTCAGTTTGGAAATGTCACTCCAAAGGAGCAGAGAACCAGCAAAGCCATCCCGAGGCTTTTACAGCCATGTGAACACAGAAAACACCCTCAGCCAGGGTCTTTGCAGAACCCTGTCACAAACATCATATGTCCAGTGACACTGTCTCAGCATGGTTAACTAGGCTCTATTTGAGGCAAGGGTGTGTTACTACTGACAGATTTCTTGTTCAGTAGTTTGCTTTAGAATGAGTATATAAAAGAGTCTGACTGTTATCTTTTAAAAATAGTTACTTTACCTGCAAAACAGCAAGAACAGAGGCCTCAATGGAAACACAGGACATGAAAGTCAGTCTCCATACTGATTCTTTACATCTCTATTCTGCCCGCAGTGCCTTTTTCAGAGTCTTTTGGGTCTAGGGAGAATCACAAGGTATGTGAGATTACACGGGAAATATGTAACTCCTATCAAGATGCTTTGACTAGACCGAGTGGTCCCTCAAGGTTGTGGGAAATCTGGGTCATAGCAGCGTAACAAAGATGCACAGAAATCAGCTGCTATTCTGCAGTTACAGCAATCTGGGAGGTCAGTTTGACTCTTGGTTTCCTCTTATGTCTCAAGGTAAGGAGCAGAAGAAGCTGCTCACCATGCAGCCGGCAAGGTCAGCTCGACGCCAACAACTCTAGTAGGAGCTAACATGCCAGTGACCACGAAGCCAGTGAAATCTCCAGTTCTTCACACTTGAGACCCTTATGAAGTAAAATGTTGAGTTTGTCTCTAAGTATTTTTTAGAAAGGATTCCCCAAATACCTATGCCCTCAAATGTCAGCTGGACAGCAGCCTGCATGCCATGCTATGCCTGCCTGGCACAAAAGACTAAAGAAGAGGGGTTGATCAACACCCAGACCTTCGCCCTGAGTTTCTTTCTTTCCCCACCTTCTGTCCTCCTCACTGAGGTTAGGAACAATGAAAACCAAGCTGCCTTTGAAGTTCCATGTTCTAACCTTAAAATGTGGGGCAAAATGTCTTAGATTCTTTTTCCTGTAAGTAGAAAACTTGAATGAAAAACATTTGTTGTTGTTGTTGTTGTTGTTGTTGTGAATGTATGCATTCTTGCATGTGCATGCAAAGGCCACAGGATAGCAGGTGTTCTCCATGGATCTCTCACTGAAATGGAAGCCTGCTATTTCAACTAATGATTGGCCACTAAGCACTGGGGTCCAGCTCTCTGTGCCTCCCAGTGCTGGTTACAGGTGAACACAGTCATGCCTGTCTTATTTGGTTTCACGTGAATAGTGGGGATTCGAACTCAGGTCCTCAGGTCTACCTGCTCTTACCCACTTAGCCACCCACCCCAAGCCCTTGTCTATTTTTTAAAAAATGAACTTTACTGTGTCAGAAAGAGAAGACCTTTCCGCATCCAAGGTATGCAGATGTGTGAGCCTCTCTCTTCCCCTAGATCTCTGGAAGCATTTATTTTGGTATCATAGAAACAACTCCATATTTTACTCCCTAAATTAGCTCCTTAAAAGCTCTGCAGCCAGTTGAAGATGTGTGAGTAACTCATTTCCACATGTGCATTTATGCCCTTAAATAACGGTATGGTGGAGGAAGGTATGTGTGTACACACGTGTGTGTATGCACATGTGCTACTGCATATGTGCAAATGAGTATTGTAAATGTGCATGGGGATATCTGTGCATGTTACATGTGGCATACATATATGCACACACAGACAGACATGTGAGTGTACACACATACCCCCCAATACACACACATGCACACGCACACGCGTGGGTGCGCATGCGCGCGCACACACACACACACACACACACACATGCACCACATACACGCATGCACGCGCACGCATGTGCACACACATGTGCCAAGGCTCATGCAGCAGCAAAGCTTGGGCCTCTGCTATTTCTGATAATGATTCCCTGATTCATATCTTTTTGTTCCCAGGCTTTCTTTATAATGCGGTTATTTAAAGGCATAAATGCACATGTGAAAACCTGTGTGTGTATCATGCACACATGTACACAGACATTCACACACATACATACTCCTAGGCATTTGCACATATGCACATGCACAAACAGAGGCAGACACATGTGTGTGCACACACATACCTACACACACACACACACACACACACACGTGTATGTGCTAAGGTGGGCACCTCTGTCATGACTGCATGGTTCAGCCAAAGATCTGCTGGCTTAAAATATGCAAACTGCCCTGAAATCCTGTACATAAGTTCTATAAATACTAAGTTCAAATCCAGGAACTCAAAACTAAGTGGGGAGAGATAGAAGAAAACCCACAGTGCGTGGGTCAATATGGCCAAGATAGAAAGTTCCAAAGCAGAGTTTTTTAATCTTTGCAGAAGGCCAATCCAGAAAATCCCATGGCAACTGTGCAGCAGGCATCCCTGGCAAGGCTGCATGGGAACCACAGTTCCCACAGGTTACAGCAGGCTGTAGCACACAGGTGACATGGCAGAGAAACACAAGGCTTGCTTAGCTTACTAAATGTTTAAGCATGTAGTTGTACACAAAGCAGAAGCCAACACCCCGAGCAGATTTTCTGATGGACAGTGATGTGGTCAGTGCCACAACAGAGACATGATGAAATTCAGAACCAGAGCCATAGGAAAGACTCTGGCAGGCCGCCAGTCACCCTCAACAGTTATCCCCCTATTTTTCTCTCAGAGTGTCCCTTTATTGCTGGCCACAGAAATGGACAACTCTGAAAATGTTCTTCCCACCTCTCATATAGAAGAGCCAGTGTTGTCAAGAATCTGAGGTCGGGGGAACACGGCTCTCAGCAGGAAGAATGCCTTGCTTCTCCCCTTTTCTCTCTTCTATTTTTCTGCTTGGAACTCTAGCAAGATGCTAGAGCCACTCTGACAGAGATAGTATAGACCAAGAGACGACTGGTCTCTCAGTCTCCAGCTCCTCAAGCCTCTGAGCCAACAGTAGCAGAGACACCCCTGAGCTTTGGCTAGATGAGAAAAACAAGCCCTCACACATTTAGGAAACTTGCACTTTGAAAGATGAACACAGGAAAAGGGTAAGGATGCTTCTTTCTCAAATGAACTTTAAACGAGGTCGAAGTGAGAACTTGCTCAGCAGCACGATCCCGTGGATAGTCAAGTGCAAAAATATGTCTCAAATATGCTGAACTTCGCATCCGTCTAAATTTGGAGGTAGATGGAGGCTTTAGGTAAACATCTGAAGGAAGACAGCCTGCAAGATTTACCAAATTAACTCCAGTGCTGGCAAGAACTGCAGTTGGCTGCCGAGGCTTCCTTAAACACCCTCCAGCACAGGGTGAGCCGGCTCTGTATGGCTGTTAGTCACTGGTAATAGTCCACACAGTGTCCAGCATCACCCTGTATGTGGGCTCCCTTCTTGAGAGGTTCTTATCACACAGGGACTTTCTAGGCAAGTTTTCAATAAAAAGATGTCAGTACCAGGTGGCTCAAGAATACTCTGAGCAGTATTCTTGCCAGAAGTACACCCCTCTTCCCTCTGGCCCTATCTCCCAATTTGCCACACATTTTGCCCCCCCCCCCCCCCCAGTTGACTTTGGGCACATCCTATAAGTTTGGAATTGAGAACTAGTGGTTCTAATCTGAGCTCCAAGTCTGCCACCAATGAGATGTCCTGATGACCTGGCCTCTACCTTCTGGTCTAGGAAGAGCAATGAGAGCTCTGACTCCCATGGTGGTGAGACACGTAGTTGAATTAATGCCCTGAGCATGCTGTGGCAGGACAATTAGAAAGCTGGTTGTCAGTGTGTGTACACACACACACACAACACTAAATGTAATAATTTTTAAAAGATATCCTTTTTTTCTAATTATGGTGGTAACATAAAGGGAACACAAGATGTAATCACTTTAATCTTTTAAAAATACAAATTTATATGTATTAACTGTCTATATCAATGGGGCTTCCACAAGTACGTGACTTCCACACATACACTGAGCATGCAAGGGTAACTTTAGCTGTCCCTAAGAGTCTGTGTCTGCAGCATTAAAGACTCTCATGCCACTGTGATCAGCACTATCTGTTCTCTAAACTGAGTTTTTCCCAGCTGGACTGTTCTGATAACAGCTACTGATAACATCTCCCAGTTCTGCTGTATGCCCAGTCCATGGCAACTATGACTTTGAGCACTCAGGAATGCACACAATAGGAGTCACACGTTTGCCCAGTGTTTGGCCTACTGTAACATCTCCATGATTCATCCAAATTGCAGTGCGTGCCAAAACTTTACGGCTGCATAATGCCCCGCTGTGGGATATGCCATATTTGGCTAACTCGTTCCTTTGTCAGTAAATATTTGGGTGTGCTCCAATGTTGCTGTGAACTAGTAACTTGACGGGAGCATAAAGAACTTGAGTTACTGCCTCACTTCTTTCGAATATATACCTTATTCCCTGCTTATTCTAAGGGAATTTTTAATCAATGAGAATTTAGAATTTTATGCCATGTGTTTTGATTTATTTACTCCCGCCCCAGATCCACCCTCACCTACTTGTCCAGATTTGCATCTTAAAAAAAAAAACCCAAACCATCAAGTCCCCCGTGTGCTGCTCATATATTCCTGGGTCAGTGGTTTCCCACTGCAATGTGGTAGAATTACCAGGGGCCACGCTCTTAAAACTAACCTTCCCTCGCCTGGCAGTAACCTACTGCAAATTGCTACTCTAGTTTCTCAAGAAAAAGAACTGTCATTGCCCACCCCATCCATCCAAGAAATACATGCTGTGTGTCTTCCACATGGCTGGAAGTACTATGTGGACACAGTGAACACTGTGTCGCCTTGAGGAAACTGAAATAGAATTGAGGTCCTCAGTGACTAATGGGCAGAGTTCTCCAGAAAAACAGAAGGTGCACATGCACATGTGCACACACACACACGCACACACACTCATACATGCACACACACTCTATAAAAGGTGTATAGAATTGGCATACACAGTGGGGGTGGAGTTAATGATGGCTATTTACGTGTTAGAGAGGCAGACAGCCTAGGAGCTTCCCAGTCCTGCAAGCTGAGCCCTTCAACTGTCCAGGTCTGGCACTGAAGCCAGATGCTCCTGAGAGAGCCACTAGTATTGCATTCACATTAGAAAGTCCAGGAAGCTGGAGTCTGGTAACAACAGACGCAGCACAAGAGCTGTACTTATCTGGAAATAGGGACAGACAGAGGGACCCTTTCTCTGGGAGGCTCAATGGAAAGGTGTCGTCCATCCTGAACATATGTCATTGCCCCGCAGGTCAGTCCTCTCTGGAGACACCATTTCACCAGTTCAGACAACCTCCTTAATTCAGTCCAGCGGTTGACAAGGGCCAGTTGTCACAGTGTGTAGAGAGACAATGTCTTAGACAAGTGGGTAGCTAGCACTTGGAAATGTCTCTTTCATGGTTTGGTGGTTTGAATACGCTTGTCCCAGGGAAGCGAACTATTATGAGGTGTGGCCTTGTTGGTGTGGAGGAAATGTGTCACTGTGGTGGTGGGCTTTGAGAGCCTCCTCTTAGCTGCCTGGGGGATAGATAGTCCTTTCCTGGCTGCAGTTGGATCAGGATGCAGAACTCTCAGCTCCTTCTCCAGCGCCATGCTTCCTGCCTTGATCATAATGGGCTGAACCTCTGAACCTGTAAGCCAGCTCAAATTAAATGTTGACCTGTATAAAAGTTGCCTCAGTCATGGTGTCTGTTCACAGCAATGGAAACCCTAACTAAGAAACCTGGGTTTCTTTTCTTACTATGGTGATGGATTTCTTACTATCCTTTCTTAGGCTCTCTTGTCCCACCCCACTCTCTTTCCTTCAGCTGCGCAAACTCCTTACCATTCCAGCCACGGTCCTCCTGCGGCCTCACTCATGGTCATTCTGTGTATCATCCCACATCTTTCTCCTGATCTATCTGCTGCAAGTCTCTGAATCTAGCAGCTGAGGGAGGGCAGGATGACAGCTGGGAAGGCTACTTCAGAAGAAACCTGGTGGGCCATTGTGACTACACAGAGCCAGGTCCTTACTCTGCCGAGGTGGAGTGTGGGGGTGGATGGACTTGCCCTGGTCTTTCAGATATTCATACAGGCGAGTGACAGGATGGGAGAAGAGTCTGGTGCTCTTTTTGTGCCATTGCTACGGGCTGGCCAGAGTCACTGCCATGTGCTGCCCAGTCCTGGGTCCTCTCCATCTTGTAAACCACCAGGAGAAGTGGAAAGGCTTACTGACCTTTGGAGACAAACCTAAGCTTTGTATATTTTTCTGGGATGGACAACTATACCAAACTCTTCTAACCACTGAACAAGGCTGCCCTCTCAATATAGGCTTGGGCTCAGAGCAAGATCCCTGTTGCCTCTGTGCAGCACCAGAAAGAGTTAACTTCAACAAGTACATTAGCTGCAATCCCATTTTAGAGCTTAGCAAGGTGAGGCAAGGCAGAGAATTCCAGGCTTTAATGAGCAGCTCAGCCCATCAGGAGTTTGACCCTTAGTGACTCATGCTGCATTGCACAGACAGCCAATCCCACGGAGACTTCACTCACACTAGAAAACTTATTCCTCAGCAAAGCAACAACACCTCTGCCTAACCAGATAAGAGCCCCGCACAGAGGTCTATCTGACAAGGACAGTGACATTGACACGCTGCCTTGAGTAGAACTCCCTACAACTGCAGCCCCCACAATGCCCTTGGGCAGGTGGTTTAGCTTGCTGTAGCTAGAGTAGATGGATTTAATAAAGTCTGGTCCTGTTCTTTGTTTTGCCTTGATTTCTCTTACTACCTACATGTCAGCACAGTTCCTACATAGCATAACCCACTGAGATAACAGGCCGATGGGCCATGCCTAAACACAATTAGATCTTGATCACATTTACTAGATTAGAAGAAATAAACGCTGGGTAGCAGAGAAAGTCACAAGCAAAGTCAGAGTGGAGTGGAGTGTATTCATGTTCGGGGCACAATATGCTGCCATTAAACATGTCACCCTTTTTTTGACCTAATACACTTGGCAATCAGAAGAGCAAGATCGCTCTAGCCCTCACATCCTTGAAAGCAGGAGACGGGGCTGAAGAGACAGCTCAGGGGTAAGAGCACTGCCTGTTCTTGCAGAGGTTCTGGGTTCAGTTCCTGGCACCTACATGGTGGTGTATAAGCACCCGTAACTACAGTTGTGGGACCCCTCTTCTGGCCTCCGTGTGTGGTACATATACGTGCATGTAGGCATTCATAACACAAAATAAAAATTATTTCATTTTTTTTAAATTAAGAGACAATGTTTTCACACAAAATGAGTAAGTGCCCTGCGTATTATGGAAACTGTACAAAGCTTGCAGTACTTGCCTTGTTCTTCCTGGTCATTTTTCTCCTCCACCCACCTGAGGCCAAGTCTCTTGCCTTTGTCCCATTTTTATAGCGTTCCATTGAATACATCTCTAGTCTTCATTTTCTTATGAGAACTCCTCTGTCCCTAAGACTCATTGCATCTATCCATAGGCTATTGATCATTCTTAGAGAGATGGCATCAATCTTTAGGTCCTGCAATTAACCCTAAGAGAATAAAGGTGACAGCCTCCTCCCCCGCACCCTGCACAGGAGACTCCAGCAGGAAACTGAAATGAGGCAGAGAGGAATTTTAATGTGCAAATTTTACTTCCTGAATTCGCTTTTGTGATTCTACACCATCCCTCCCCCACAGGCCCCGAGCCAATGATACAAACACCCCCAAGAGAAGCAAGGCACTCTCCCTGGTGGTTGCGACCACTGTGACCAGGGGCTGCATGCTCAGATAGGATTACATAAGCAGGGCTGATACTAAAAGAGGACTTTCAGAATAGCAGAGACTCAAAGGCGACCACTGCCAGGAACCACTGACCAGGGTCATTCTCATGCTGGCTCCACAGGACTACAAAAGAGGCTCCAGTTTTGTGCCTCATTAGCTTCAAGAAGGGCCACTAACAAAGAAACTCACATGTCATTAATTCATTGGCCTGGACCTTAATGACCCCACTGGCCAAATAGTTTTGTCACAGTTGGATCCGGAATGATGACATCTAAATGCAGAGTGAATGCTTTGGCCCTAAACATCAACTACACGCCCACCACTGACCAGTGCTCACTGCAGGGCACCGTGGAGAATGGTTCTTCGTTTTGGCTGAGTGCACTTGGCAGGAGTCACTGTTCAGAAGTTGCCAAAGGAGAAAAAGAAAAAGGCAGCGGTACAAAGTCACCACTGCCCTGGATGGCTGAGGCCCTAAGCGATCTGAGCAAGCATTTATCCTGAGGTTAGACTTAGCCACCAGAAAGGGACAGCTGACAGCTTAAGGAGTGGCTCTGTGTCTCTCAGTACACCCCTCCCCAAGGATGGTAAGGGAGAGATCTGAAGCAGCCTGGCATGAAGATGGCGACCCTCATGAGGGAAACTGTGAGGTGAGGGACCAATGAGCAAAACCATCAAGAGGAACAAAAGCTGCTCTGAGGATCTAGAGAATGTATGAGAGCTGGTGGCTGGTCCAGCATCTCCAGAGGTTCTCACACAGGCCCCTGGTCAGGAGGTCTCAGAAGCAGCACTTCTAAGTTCCCAGGTGACACTGAAGCAGCTGGTCTAGGGACATACAGGAACACTGCTCCAACCAACAAAACTATCAGATGTTTCTTGGACTTATTTATCATTCTAATTAATTATCTATTTAATGAATTAACTTATTTATACAGTTTCATATACTTTAGCTAGCCTTGAACTGACTACACGGCTACAGACTACCTTGAACTGGTCATCTTCCAACTTTTATATGCTAGGATTGCATTCGTGCACCATGCAGGCTGCCTGGTTTTTGATACCCTGTATCCCTAAATTTTCCTAAGGCATAATGACCTGTTTTCCAGTATCCAGTAAATCCAAATTTGGGGGAATTAGTTTTAAAATGTTATACGTGTTTTTTTTTTTTTTTTGTTTGTTTGTTTGTTTTTGAGACAGTTTCTCTGTATAGCCCTGGCTGCCCTGGAACTCACTTTGTAGATCAGGCTGCTCTCAAACTCAGAGATCCACTTGTCTCTGCTTCCCAAGTGCAGGGATTAAAGGATTGCGCCACTAGACCCAGCAAAATCCTACACATTTGATTATAAGATTATGCATTTTCTAAAAACTCAGATTGTTTAGCGGGGTCCAGCCTTTCCCTTCTGACCACTATAGGCCCTGCCCAGCTCTTAAAGATGTCCTCTGGCATTTTACACAGCCCAGCTCCCCACTGCACTTCTGTCTCCCTCTGCTCTCTCACTGTGTGCTCAGCAGAACAAAGTGGCCTGCTTTTATCAAATGATGTCTGGCTTCCCTACCTTCTGAAGAGTAAATACAGATCTAACCCTGTCCACCTCCCGTCTATCAGGACAGGACAGGACAGCTGCATTTAATTCCTGATTAATCTTGTTTTTTCTCTTATCTTTGAAATTTCAGACTTTAGACTCTGATAGGAAAATTACCAGTATACAGGAATGTATATCAAGTGACATGCGAAGCAATGCAAATTAATACGTTAAAAAAAACCAACTGGGCTTGGGCCAAGTTTGCAGCCTCACTAAAACCGATGCTACCTGTTCTGTCACCATACACTCTGGCAAGCAGTGGATCCTGTACTGCTTTCATTCTTTCCTTCTTTCTCCCTCTTTCTCTCTCCTCTTCTTCTTCATCTTCTTCTTCCTCTTCCTCCTCCTCCTCCTCTTCTATTATTCTAAACTATTCTGAATCTATGTAGCCCAAGCTGGTTATCAATCCTCCTGCCTCAGCTTTCTGAGTCTTGGAATTCCAGATGAGTTTACCATGTATGGCTTCTTAGAGTCTCTTATTTTAGTTGGTCTCCAGGCACATTCAGCATCTGACAGACAAGCTAGGGAGAGCAGCCCTTACTCAGAAGTTATCCAAAGTAACATGGCTTTAACTTACTTCTTGTTGGTTCTATGGCCTTTGCCATCCCAGCATTCTCTAGGTCTCAGATTATGTATTTGGAAATGATAGATATGACAATCATATTATTTTATTCAAATCAATATCATAGGGCTTAGTGAGTGTTTGCTATATGTCAGGCAACACCACACACACCTATATACACAGAAACATGAAATCCTTGCAAACAGTCCATGAGGAAGAAGAGCTCTTAGCTGTAGGGTCATTTCAGAGACCAGGTCAAGTTACAAAGGTCAGGCAACCTGAGCTAGGACTCAAGCATTGGAAGTAGCAGAGCCAAGAAACAAGCTGTCAGAGCCTCTCTCCAGGGACCTTGTCCCTAATCAAAGTACAACTGATATCACCCTCTGTATTCCTGACATCGCTAAACTTGTGTCATCTACAAAGTAAAACTCAAACTGCAGCCATACTCAAAACACTGTCTGTAAGGCACTGACATCAAATTACCAGCACCAGCAGCAACAAACTTCTTGTTGTGTTTTAACTTGCTATCCCGAGGGAGGAATTCCTGCTCTTCTGGTTGTCTTCTCCTTCCAATGGCTCCATGTCACTCACATTTAAATAGCCATAAAAGGTCATTCCTCCAGCCTCCTCTCACCCTGGAAGCAGCCACCAGGCCTGGCCACCACCTCTGGAAGCTCTGCCCTCTGATCTACTTTCCCACCTCCGAATCTCCATCCCTCCTCTTTCACACTCCACACCTCACCTCTACTGCAGGTGGCAGCCAGCTTTGGAAAAGCATCGGAGCTGCTCTATTGGCCACAGGGGACACACTTCTCCCTGAGCGCCTCAAGAGCTGCTTAGACTAAACCCACCATGTCCTTTTTCCTGGAACGGGCTCCATCTCTACTGCTCCAACTCCAGTGCTCCCTGTTTCTGGGAATAGCAGCACCCACACTTATGGAACCTTTCTGCACTCATGTCCTCTGCAAAATGATTTCCACGGCATGCCTCCAGTCTATGCACCAACTCATCTCCGCTTCGGATCCAGTCTTGCATACTCTATGCCATTCTTTTCCGGTCAGCAGCCAGGGTGAGTGCTTATTGTTTGAGCTCAAGAGATTCTCCCACACCAGCCTCCCAAGTAGCTAGGCCCGGGACTACTTTTGTTTTTTATTACAACCATATGAGGATACTCACTGGTGTGAAGCTGTTTCAAAGGCCCACCCACGCCATATCACTGGCTCCACCTCCCACCATTCCTCAGTAACACCTTCTCCATTGTCCTCTCAGGCTCAGAGGGTGGGACCTGGCCCTGACTGCTTCTGTTCTCTGCTCTTAGCACAGGCCAGTCTCTTTACTCCCCAAATCCCTCAGTTTAAACTGTCCCTACTAATCCTTAGCCCACCTTCCGTCTTCTAGTAAAGGGCTTGCACCCCAAAAAGGTGAGCTTCTGCCCATCTGTGCCTCGCAGCCAGGGCGCAGCTCACTGTAACCACATAACACATTGGTTTGCCCAGTTGACTTTTGGACCCCGGGTTGCTCAATTTTATTGTCTCCAGGTGGTGCTCCTGCTGCACAAATCTAAGGAAGAATCTCTGAAGCTTATTCAGCTGAACTCACACTATGTAGTGCTAATGATAAGCCCCAGGGAACCCGGTCTCTCCCATCACCTGTGTCTGTCTCCTCAGGGCAGAAAAGGCAGTGCCATACAGCCTCCCCAGCCCCTACTGCGAGTTTATTCCGCAACCATTTTCAGCCGGCCTTACCCGCAAATGCATATGCATATGCATCGCATATTTAGCAAATGACTCTAAACCTGTCCTCTCAAAGGAAAGAGGAGTATAAAAAGGTGTATACACACCTTCCCAAGAGAGCTCTCCTTCCGGTCTTCCCAGTGCTACACACCTCTGCCCATCTCTCTAATACCAGTAAAAGATAATTCAGTAACACGCCCGGCGTTTCTCATAGATCTGGATACTTATTAAGTGCAATACAGACAGTTCTCAATAACTCACTTTTAAAGACCTTACTTCTTCCAGGCACTATTAACGAAAGCTGCCAAAACAGACTATTAGTTTCTAGATTTAGGCTTAATAAGTAACAAGGGGATGCTTTATGGTATAAGATTTTTAAAAAGCGCTTTCTCTGCCTCTCAGTCATACATGAGACTCAATATTATTCCAGCTTTTTTTTTTTTACTCTTCTTCTTTATTGCTCTTAAGTTTTAAAGGTTAAGCAAAGGTGTGCGGTATGGGCCCCCAAACTGGTATCATCCCTCCACCTGCCCAGCCCTGGAATACCACTCTACCTGGAAGCTTGGCGCTTTCATTTTCACCCCACGCTCACCTTGGAGGCACGCCCACGTCCGTAAGGGGTTTCTGCGGCCCCTTCCCTTGAGCTGGGATTCCCCAGAGTTTCCCAGCCTCCAGGGGAGATGCCGCCACTTCACAGCGGGGGACGGCTTCTGGCGTGCTCTGCGGCAGGAAAACTCGACCTTAAAACGCAAGAAGCTTGTCCCTGCAGAGGCCACGGGCTGGGACACAGGACCTGAAGCTTGACTCTGCCAGGACTTCTGTCCTCGCCACTCTCTGAAGAAATCCCGCGTGGAGCCGAAGCCAGGGAGGGCTCTCACGCGGGCTCCGGGAACTTTGCGGGGTCCCACTCACAGCTGCGGCTACTGCGTGGTGCTGCGAAGCGGCGGCATCTGCTGGGCGCTCACTGCGGTCGCCCAGCCGTCCTCTCCACCTCCCGGGGACCCGTGGGCTCTGCCGCCAAGAAGCCTAGCTCTAATTAGTTCCGGATCGCGCCGCCCCCGCCCCCGCCCCCGCCCCCGCCCCCGCACCATAGCTACTGGGACGCGGTTTGCAAGTTTCCCCCGAGGGAAAGCAAAAGTGGCCGGCGGGAGAGGGGTCGCACGCGGCCACCCAGCGCCCCTCCTTGCCTACATGGCCAAGCCGACCTACCGGGGAACTGGGAACCCGGGGCGCGAGGTCCCCGCCGCTACGCTACACGCGCTGCCCCGAAGTCGTTCTCCCTCGGCCGGGAGTGGGACAGCACTGAGTGCGGCCGGTGATGCGGGAGAATAGAGGGGCGCGCTACCGTGCTCCCGCAGGGAGTCCCCGCACCGCGCTGAAGACCGAAGTTTCGTGGCGCGCACGCCGGTAGGTCGCGCGGCTCTCCGGCCGGGCTACCCGTTTCTCTGCAGCTGCCCCGCCCGCAAGACACAACCAGGCATCGGAGGAAAAGGATTGCTAAGTGATTTGTCCAAAGTACTCGAGAGGGCGGTGACAAAGCAACTCACGTCTGTTATTCCCGGCTGTCTCTCCCCCTCCCCCCGCATGCCAGGTTCGCGGGCGGCAGGACTCACTGTTGGTCCGATGCTGCGGGTTCTCCAGGGCCAGCATCCGGCAGAGCTGCCTGGCGAGGCGTTATCAGCGGCGTGGGAAGGTGTGTTGCAGACTAATTAGGGTACAAAGTTGTATTTTTAATCAGTGCCTACATGCGGAGTGAGCTGCTTCTTTCCCCTCCGGCGGGGGTGAGTGTGACAGGGAGTGAAGTTGCATCCGGTCGGGCTGGAGTTCTCAGAAAGACTGTTGGAAAAAAGATACACGCCCATTAAACCAACTGGGCAGCATCTGACTCCAGGGGTCCTTGTTAAAAGAGCCTTGTGTGTAAAGCAGGCACTGTAGGAGTGTCAGTGCTGCACCCCAAAGTGTCTTCCGAGTGGGTGGGAGTGGGAGACTGTTCCTGGAATCTGCCTGCAGGAAAGAGTAGCACTAAGCAAGTCAGTTGCAATGGACTTGTTCTTTACTGTTCGTCTTTTAAAATGGACTGGAAGGCTACAGGGTGCTTGGCGGGTTGGTGAGGAGCTGGGTAGGACCCAGAATCCGGATTCAGTCAATTCTTAAGTGTCTGACCATCTCAGCGGAGAGCCCCAGTTTCCCTACATTGGCTTTAACAAGTGTCCATTGTGCAAGTGTCTTCATGCCCATTTTACAAACTTATTGAGAGGCAAGTAGGGGCTGGCTTTGCCCATATCTCCTTTCCAGTGGGACCTGTACTCTCTGGAAATGTCATTAAATTAGTTCCATAATTCACCTAAACTGGGATCTTCTACGCACGAGATCGAGAAGAAAACCAATGTTTCGAATCATCCTCCATGCTGTGCACTGTTCTAAGGTTTAATGCAGTATAAATAGATCCCCGAAGAACCTAGGCCAACAGGTCTGGAATTCATAGGAGCCAGCAGCCATAATGAGCCCCAGCTCAAGTCAAGGGATCCTCCAGTTATCTCAAGCAAGGCAGACTGGGAAACACCCACACTTTCCCTCCCACATATGTCTGCTTTATTATTTTGAACATATCAAAATGGATATCCACTACTCCATTTCCTCAGTTGAGGCTCCTTGTAGGAGTGTCAAGCTGACAATCAAAATTAGCCATCATCCCTTCAGAAAATATTATCAACCTCAAGTTCTTGGATCGTTATTATCTCTACTCAGATTATGCCCAGGTTATCTTTCTCTCCATCAATGGCTGTCAGTGACTGTCCATGTTCTCTTAAAGCCAGGCAGTTTCTCCAGATCTTCTGGAGTAAGTTGCTCAAGGCTAGATTGTGACCCCCCAAGGAGCATCCCTTCAGTATGGTTCTCATATGCAGTATCCCTACAAATGAGGTGCCTCAGCAATCCACAAGTGTTTCATAGGAGGGGTGTGACTCCTCTGAAGGTTCTAGGTGGAGAATCCTCTGCCTCCTCCTGGTGGCCAGCAATCCTTGCTGGTGCTTGGATTCCAGCTATATCACTCCTGTGGTGCCTCCCCTATACTCTGGCCTTCTTTCCTCTTTCTTCTGTTTCCAAATTCCTCTTTGCTTTAAGGGTAGCAGGCATTGGATTTAGAGCCCACTCTAATCCAATATTACCCCATGCTAACTGGATTGTATCTGTGCAGGTTCTCTTTCCAAGTGATGGTCCACTTACAGGGTTCTAGTGGCCTTGAAGTTGGGGAGAATGCTAACCTGGTACAATTTCCAAAAAGTTAATGATAAACTGTGTGAACTGAGGATGCGAAGAGGTATACACTGAAGTGCCTGCTGCCTTCAAAGAAACTCTGGCTACAAATGTAGGCCTTGCACTAAACATAAATAACTAAGAAAGGAATATTAAGAGTCAAGGAATTGGGGCCAGATGACTGTCCATGGGCCATATAAGAGCTGTGGACAGTGGCTGGGGACTTCGCTAGGGGATCTTATCCTAAAGCAGTAGTGGTCCAAGCATATCCTCCAAGGAAAGAAGCAAAACAGTCAAGGGAAGCAAGGATATTGATAAGTTTTGTAAAACTTGGTATGATGTGGCAGGAGAGGTGCTTTAGCGACCTCATAGTGAAGCATCCCCCCACTCCACCTCACCCCACCAGGTACCGGCCATATGACTGGCCTAGTATAAAATGAAGTTTATTTGAGGCATGAGAAGTGAGTAGAGGCAGAGAAAGAGGGGGCAGAAAAGGCCAGAGAAGGAGAGAGAGGGGTCAGAGAACAAGGGAGAGATCAGTCTTTTTATAGCAAGCCAGGCTCTTGTATTTGGCCATTGCTAGGTAACTGTTGGGTGGAGCCTAGAAGAATTGCTAACATGCTAACATATATGCCTGTCAGCAGCCGACACCTGAAGTGTTCCCAGAAGGCAGAGGCTGATGGAATCCAAGTATTTACAACACCACATGTAAGAACACTATGTATTACTCCCTGCCACAATAGCTTATCATAGCATTTAGTGTCAGGTCTGAAGGAACCTCCAATTCCCCATACTCCAAAAGGCAGTTGAAATATCTAGAAATGAACTCAACCTCGACTATAGGATTTCTGGTGGTTGTGAAGCCAGTTCCTGTCTACCAATGGGAGTCATTTCCTTTACCTCTAGCAAAGGGACATGAGGCTCTCCAATTAGCATATAGCTGAGGTGCCTACCAGCATATCAAGGCCCATGCTAGCCTCCAGGCTTCCGGGTCTTTTTGCACAAGTACTTGCTCTAGTTTTAATTTATTCCTCTCTCATACAATACATTCGGACCACAGTTTCCCCTCCCTCCATTCTCACTCCAACCTCTTCTCTCCACTTCTCCTCCAATCCCTTCAGAAAAAAGCAGGCCTCCCAGGGATATCAACTGAACACGACATACTTGTGAGACATACATTTGAGAGTCCACTTCCAGCTCAGAGGTTTCTCTCTCACCAGCTACTCACCCCACACCATACATAACCCTTGCTCTCTTCAGTATGCTATTCTCTGCTCCTGAGGCTCTCATTCTCCTCTCTATTCTCTATCTGTGGCAATCCTCCCTTCTCTCACACACAATCTACCTTGTTTTGTCTCTGCTCTGGATTCTTCCAGATGTCTCCAGATGTTCTCTTCTATTTATAATACAACTCTAACCATATAATGGAGTGGTCATGTCGGCAGTTTTTGCTGCACCCCCTTGCATATATTAAGCATTCACTTTACCCTTCAGGCTAAGAGTGCAGCTCAGTGGTAGAGTTTGCTTAGACTCACAAGGTCCTGGGTTCGATCCCCAGGATGGGGGGAAAAGTACCCTCAGTACTTTGATCTTTCAAAATGTCCTGAGTATTACCAGAGAGAGGAATACCATGCCTTATGATTGAGCAGCCTGAAGTTTAAAGGAGTTTCATAACTTGGTTAAACCACAGACTGGTCAAAGAGTTAGTATATGGCACCATTCTTGAGACTGCTTGTTCAGGAACTGTGCCACGCCTCCCTGCCCACACAGAATGATGTTGTTTTTCCACCACTGACAGCACTGCTCTCCCCCTGAGGAAAGTACCCAAGGAAAACACAGCCTCCTTAAAGTGGTACTAGTTCCAGCTGAGAAATAAAACGGGCCTTCCTAGATACCTGAACAGGCTTCACCTGAGTGTATTGTTGACAGGATCCTTTTGCAGAATTTAGCTAGTTACCTTAAGGAAATAGGGGCCAAAGGCACACAGAGACAAGGGTCAGAATGTGAGTAAGGAGGAAAAGAAAGTAAGTACCTTTCAGCAGTTCCATGTGATCTTTCTGAATCTCCAGCCCACTATCAGAGGATCACCATGTCTTGTAATCCAGGGTCCCAAGGCTCAAAGGAGTCAGCTGACTAGCCCCACTTGAATTCCAGATGAGTCGGATCAGAGCTGGTATCAAACATACTGGTTTGGACAATCCTTGTTCAGGGCGCTCCACCGGTCAGGATGATGGGAAGTCCTGCAGAACTCAGTGTTCACGTCTCAGTGTCTAACCTAACCAAGGTGAAGCAGCACTTACACAGCCAGATCTTGGCAACTTGAAGATTTTGTGGAGTGAGAATCGCAGCTATAGATAAGCAGAAAGTCTAGCCTTAGGTTGAGGGTCTCACATGTTTATGTTTTCCTGGATTTTTCTTTATTTATTGATCTGAGCAACAAGCTGATGGAACATTTTAGCAAAGAGACATAGCAGGAAATCAATTTCTCTTCTGGGGAAGTGTAGGAAAATAAGAGTAGTGGTGACTCCAGTGGGGGCTGGAAGATCTTGCCTCGTATATGGATTGAACGACTCCATTTAAACCATTCTACTTGGCGTCTAAGGGCAAGGACTCCATGTGGATAGGGGTTCTCTGGGTTTGCACTGTTGAGAACGTATCTTTTGTGCATAGAGCTGGCATCTTGCAAACTTGGCCAATATTTTCTTCAACTATTTCATTTTGTCACCAGTATATTTCTTTTGGACACACACACACACTTCTGGTTTGTTCCGTTGGCTCATTTCACAGCAGTTATTGTGTCGGCCGAAGTGCACAGAGCTCTGTTGTGCAATGATAGGTGACTGGCTAGGCTCACCTACTAGCCTTACCACTTGACTTGCCTTACAACTCCCCTGCCTTCAGCTTTGAAGGACATGACCCAACTTCAGATCACAGACAAACCATCAAGACGTCATGGAACTTTAAGGCATTTTGTGCTGAAAACACAAATAGCAACTGCTTTTGTCACTTACAAATACTTTATTGACATTATAGCATCTTAAGTGTGCACCTGCTGGTCTTCCCTTAAAATGCCTAGAAAAGGAGGGCTGGCTTACAGCTTAGTTGATAAGCGTGTTTACTGGCACACATCCCAGCACCACATAAACGGGGGCTGGGGGGGGATGCTGTGGCACATGTCTAATGTCAGCATTTGGGAGGTGGAGGAAGGAGGATCAGATATTCAAGGTCATGGTGATTTCAAGGTCAGCCTATCTCAAAAGCAGAACAAAAGCCTCCTAGTAAAGTAGTAATAAATGAAAGAATATAGACTTCCAGGCATGTCTAAAGAGTTCAGTAGTTAACCACAGCTCCTGTACTTGGGAATTGAATGCAGTCAGGCAAGCTGACTTGGCATGGCCTCCAATGCTGATCCTCTTATTTAGGTAGTAAAGAATTAAGACTTGAGAACACTCTGGATTCAACTGGATGAAATCACAGTTCTTGGCTTTTACATGCTTAAGAATAAGGTTCCTTCTGTAAAATAGGCTTTAACAAGCACCATGTAAACAGAAAAAACAAAGCAACAACAAAAAGAACCCAGCTCAGAATCCAAAAATACATATGCAGTTAGCTAAGGGCTGTTAGCTCACAATAGATAACAAGTCCAAAGTCCCTTGCAAGCCAGGGCCTATGGCTCATGCAGTTATTCAAAGCAGCAAGATAGTTCTCCTATGCAAAATTAGCTCGGTCATATTTAGAGCCTTCCAGGACAGAAAAACAAAGAACCTTAATAATAGATACCAATGTGTTTATATTAGAACTGGTCAGCTGGACTGCTGCATTTCCTTGGCTACCAGAGAGAATCCGTTTCCCCTACCACAGTGGGCAAATCGACTTCTTTAAAATGTGTAGGTAGCAGGAGCCTGAGTCACCATCATGAGGCTGACACCGTTCCAATAGCTTAATATACATTCCGAAGTGGGTAACCGGCTGAGAGAGAAAAAATACACAGCATCTACTCCAAAGCCAGACTCCTAGTTTTGATTTCTATCTCTACCATTTGATAACTGCTCTGTAACTCTGGGCCAAGTTACCTCATCCTTTCCTCAGATCACTCATCTTAAAATGAATGATAGCTTTTCCTAGTGCATCTGGTGTGGTGAGGTTTACATGTATTAATACATCAGAAGTGCTTGTGTTAACAACTGGAATGGATTATTGAAGACATTCGCTCTTATTCTAGCCCCTTACACATACCACCTACTCCACTTCCTTTTCTTTCCTTCTTCCCTCCCCTTCCTTGTCCTTACCTGTTTCCTGACTGGCCCTGTGGGTGACTTGTGCAGTTGACTGCTCTCCTACACGTGGGCATGCAATTCTTTCAGCAAATGAAGGCAATGCCATGTCTCCAGAGTAACCTACTGAGGAATGGCAGGAGATTCACCATGGCCAAAGAAAAAACAACTTTCTTTAAGCAATTAAAAACAAATTTATTTAAGTGTAAGAAAAATGCCCACATCCATGCATTGGTGGGCACCTGCTGAAGAAACCCAGAGACACTCCAGGGGTGGGGAGAAGACACCCAGAGGTGCCATGTGGTGCCTTTGAAAGGCTGGCTTGCCTGCCCACCCACAGGGGAGCCACTACCTTGGACATGTGTGTGTTGGGAGCTGGGAGAGAAGTGGAATGGTTTGAGCACTATGAAGAGAGACACGAGGGTGGAAAGGAACAGCCTGATGTGAGCAGCCTGGGTTGCCTGTGGTCATGATGAGGTATTTGACTGTGCTGCCACTGAGGGCCATGACTCAGTACATGTCCCTGCAACAGGAGGGTTTGTATTGATTTCCATGGCCCATGTTACCACCAAAGGCCATGCAGATATCTCCAGTCAGGGCCACATTGATGTCTGAGGGCTATGGAGAGCTGACCACGTCCCTTGCCTGGGCAGCATGGGAGAGCCAGCCCCAAGGGTGTGAGAGAAGAGCTTGTCCCACTCCTGACTGGATCCTGTACTTAGGAGAGTGGGCCTGACACCTCAGCTGGGCAGCATGGGAGAGCTGGCCCTGCAGATGTGGGCATGGGAAAGCTGTCCCTACTCCTATTCGAATTAGTGCTGGAGAGCTGGCCCTGGTGGCACGAGTGCTTGCCTGATGCCACAGACAGGAGCTGTCCTCACCCCTCACCTGGGCAAAGCAGACCCTTGTGGTTTGGGCAAAGGAGAGCTGGTGGGCTGAAAACCACAGCTGTCTCCAGGCTCAGATCAGGGCTTTGAGTTGGCTTACTCCAACATCTATGCCATCTCTGAACTGCTGGAGCACACAAAGGGGCCCATCCTGCAGAACCAAGGCTGCAGGACCTCCATGACACAGGGCAATAAAAGGATGTCTCAGAAGAGTCCCCGTGAGGATTCAGTATTTGATAGTGTAGCAGATCAATGACTCCTGCAACCAACATATGCTAGTAAAACTGTCTGGGCAAAAGGGTGTGTGACGGACCATAAGACACTGCAGCTTCCACAGTAAGATTTTTTTTAATGTTTTTTTTTTCCTTTTTTGTTTTTAGTTTTAGTTTTTATGGGGGTGGTGGTGGTGGTGGTGGCAAGGTTGCAGTGGCAGAAAGTGGATATGGGGGGGGAAGATGAGTGGGACTGAGGTACATGATGTGAAATTGAAATTCATAAAGAATCAAAACATTTGAGACAATGTGTTTCTGTGTGTTTGAGTGTGTGAGCACGTCATGAGAGGATGATTTGTGGTACTCCGTTTTCTCCATCCCGAGTCTCTAACTCAGGTTGCCAGGCTTGTTGCCAAGCACATTTCCCTTCTGAGCCATCTTGCCAGACTGTAACACAACTTTCTTGTGAATGGAAGTGTTCAGGAAAGCTCTTTCCCCAAAGAAGTCCATGGGAAGAAAGTCATCTCATTTCTAATGGTATTCTTCATACTGTAACAGCAAAATCCCTGTGGGCATGGAGACGAGGCAATGGTAGCATTGCTCAACTGAAGCATAGCCTTTCCTAAGTCCCTACGTCTTGGCATGTCAAAGTACCGTATGTAATCGACAGGAAATTTGTAAGCATTTACTGTACTTGAGATACTTAATAGGAAATACTAACTAGAGAGCCACAAGCTAGACTCATTATAATAAGGTTTTTAAAATGCTTCAGGGTGACAAACTATGAAAACTAAAATTAGGAATAGCAGGCACCAAATATTAAGGGCTTGGATTGAGAGGACCTGATGGGGCAACATAAGAGGTCATATATGAGGGTGGTCTCATATATACTATACGATGAAATGTATGAGAACTATAAATGGGTAGGGTAGAGAGGGACAGGGAGTGAGGGACACCCTCAGTGAAGCTTTGAGCAAGTGTGTGCTGTTGACATGGGCGTGGCTGTGTCGAGGACCCCAGAGTCCATGAACCATGGAAAAATGACAAAACCTCCCTGCCACCTGGGGGCAAGGGTCAGAAGGAAATGGCAGAGACTGTGTACTACGTTTGGATGTCTCTGTTTAAAGCCACCTAGTATGTGGGGTTTTCATTACGGTGATCCTAGTAAATGAATGCAACCTGACACCCTCTCCCTTCTTTACACTTTCCCCACCTGTAACATTCTCTCTCTGCTTCATCCAGTATGGGCCCTGGGACGTGGATCTAACTCAAGGTGGTGAGTTTTGCACCTCAAAATCCCCCTCCCCCACAGTGACATGTTTCCTCCATCAATGACCTACCTCCTAATAGTGCCATTCCTTATGGGTGGGGCATTCAAATACATGAGTCTATGGGCCCCATACTTATCCAAACCACCACAATACCAAGAAACCCCACGTCCTTGTCTGGCTTTGCAATAACCCTGCCTCTCTGTCCAACTCTGTACAATAAACATGCTGAACTTCTTGGGTGCTGGAACGTTCCCAGCTGAGAGCTCAGATCACCTGACCCCAGCTTTTCTGTATTTCTTCATTCACTCACCACCCTGAGTTAGATCCACGTCCCAGGGCCCATACTGGATGAAGCAGAGAGAGAATGTTCTAGGTGGGGAAAGTGTAAAGAAGGGAGAGGGTGTCAGGTTGCATTCATTTGCTAGGATCACCGTAATGAAAACCCCACATACTAGGTGGCTTTAAACAGAGACATCCATTTCTCAAGGTTCTGGTCTACAATTAGTATCACTGTGGTTTATTCCTTGCTGTGGCCATTTGTTTGTAGATGAACGCCTATTACTGTATCCTTACATCTCTTTTGTCCCTATGTGTCCAAGCCTCCACTTTTCTGATTCAGGAAGACCAAATCATATAGAGCCTGCTGCTTTAATGACTTTATCTTGACTTAACCAAGGCCTTTATCTTTCTCTAAAGGCCCTATCTTCCAAATACACTCACAATTGAGAAATTGGAGATTAGAAATTTAACATATAAATTTTGAGGGACACAATTCAGTTCATAACAGGGATCAAGAAATATGTTTAGGAGTTATAAGATTATTGGAAGATAAAACTGGAAGATTATATTAGGAGTAGACAAGTAATTAAAATTTTTGGCCTAGATTTTGTTGTGAGGTATCCACCAGAGAAGATCAACTGGACACGAGTTCAAGACAACAGAAAGCCTTTATTAGCCAGCTTGTAACTACTGAATTCATGGCACCTGAGTGCAGTCCCAAGTTTTTCTCAGGGTGGATTTTTAAGCACAAATTCATAACCTGCCTTGACATATCTCAGTTAGCAAGAACAGTTAGCTAGAAGTGAAACTTCAGAAGCTAGAAAGCAAGGCTAGTACATTAGGGACTTTCTGAGAGCTATGGACTTTGAATGCATTAGGTCTTTATTTTTGTTTTGGCAGATGTTCCTACCTATGCAGTGGGTTCCAAAACCTGATGGGACTTTCTATCACACTGTCAGTCCTGCTAAGGTCTGGAGACCTGTTACAGTTTCACTTCTGTAGTAGCAAAGGGGGCAGTGTAGATATTTAAGAACAATTAGGTAGTAGTATGCCATGGTGCTCAATCAACAAGTAAGCTACAGTAAGCTTACAGGAACGGGCTAGAATTGCTGTTGTATAACCAGTCTGCCCTGGTACTGATGAGGGTTGAACTGAGGAGAATGAGGGACTCAGGCCAATGGGTCATAAAAATATTTGTACATCAATACTTGTTGTACAGTAGTGTTCATAAAGGCAGCTGCCCAAAAACAGATGGGTAAAGAAATGTGGCACACAGAAACAACAAAACTGCTCTCAGATACAAAGAGCAAAGTTATGCCACTTGCTGGTGAATGGATTTAAGTAAAGATAATGCTAAGGAAATTATGCCAGTCTCAGGAAGACAAATACCATATTTTCTCTCATGAATAGTTCTTTTTTCAAGTAGGTAAAATCATGCATGTATATATGAAACTAGAGGCAAGACTGTCTAGGAAAAAGGGGGCTAATGGCAGAGGGGACGTGGAAGAAAGGGGTAATAGGTGCATACGAGGGAATATACTCAATGTGCAATATATGCTTGTATGAAAATATCCTCATGTAACACAGCACCGCATATTACAGTGAATACATGCAGAGCACTTTTAAAAACTAGTTTCACAGAAAGGACACAAAGGTCAAGTAGACTGGATCAATGGACATTCTTCAAGGTCCTGTGTGTGGCTGAGGGTCAGAAGCTTAAAAGGTTCACTGAGAACCCAGAATAGACAAGCATCTTATAAATACCTTCCAGACTGCCCAGAGACCTTAGAGAAGAACCATGGCAGAGCAGCTCTCTCCAGCTTTGGCTGGAACAGCCTTCCTTTCTTCTCAATTGCCCAGATCTGTAACCCTAATCCCCCAAAGTCAGCTCTCAACTAATATATTCTAAAGATATTTTCTAAATATTTTATACATTTGAAGTAAGACATCCAAATACTCAAAGCCAATACCATATCCCTCCCCCCCAGAAAATGTTCTACTGATTGAAAATGCTAAACCACTACTTTGTGTGTATTGGTGTTTTGTCTACATGCATGCCTGTGTGTATGCATGCCCAGTGCCCACAGAGGCCAGAGGAGGGCACTGAGTTTCCTGGAACTGGAATGATACATAGAGGGCTTTGAGTTGCACATGGGTAATAGGACTCTGCTGAACCATCTCTCCAGCCTCCTAGTGATTTTTATTGCCATTTTCACCTTTCTACACAATAATGGACACATGATAGAATAAGAATGTGAGACCAAACTTACTTGGGAGTCAGAGATAATGAAGGATAAGAATAATTCAGTTATCAAAACATTAAGGAGTTTGAGAAAACTGACAGAGCTCTTGAGTATCTTACAAATGCTCATGACAATGTGTAGAAGTAAACAATTCAACGTTGGAAAGCAGTCATCCCCAGTCAACACTTGGTTAGCTCTCTGTTCTGAGATTTAGCACTACCTATACTAATCTTATATAAAACTCCATTTCCATTGTAATTTTACATTTTTAATTTTAAGCTACATATCAGAGTAAATGGGGGAAAACATTCCAGGGATACTCACCTGTTAATTGTGTATGTGTGTCTGCACTTCCCTAACAGGAACTGTCACTCATACACAGGCAGAAGTACTGAATGCAAGATTAGTTTTAAGTTGATGACAATAAAAGTAAAGTGGGAGACTCAATACAGTTTTATTCAGAAATGCCTTGGTTTTAGGGCAAAAAGCACTAAACAGACCATAGCAGTTTTCTTGTCACAGTAAATAACTCACAGTGCAGGTTGAGATATGCCCACCATGCAAGATGGAGATGAAGGGCTGGTGATTCCAAGAACAAATGCTAAACAAGCTACCAAGAAAGCAAGGCTTCAGAACGTTAGCTTCTTACACCCCACATAGAACTTCCAATGCTGCTCCATTACATGGCATGGCAGAAGCTCTTGATCACTGATTAGAAGTATTTCTTTTATCTGTAGATAATGAGGGATGGTTTGTGTCGACTCTCTGGAAGTGCCTGCTAAAATATGCATCAAAATTAAAACAAGCCTTTTATAATGTAAGATTTAAACATAGTCATTTCATATCCTAGGATCCACTCAGTCCATATCAGAGCATACTTGATAGGTTTTCTGACTAGGACATTCAACACTCTGTGCCTGAGACAAACCTATAGACCAAGAACTGGCTGACTTCTGAGAGAGACAGACAGACAGACAGACAGAGAGAGAGAGAGAGAGAGAGAGAGAGAGAGAGAGAGAGAGAGAGAGAGAGCGAGCGCTAGCTGGGTAGGATGGGGAGAAGGGATGTACAAAGGAGAGAACTGTTTGTAGTTTAAAATGATAGGAGAAAAAGCATGAAGAAAGCTTCTAACGGTAGGTGGATAAGGTCTCTTGTCCCTCAGTTCCAGTGAGCTGAGAATAAAACAGCTGCAAAGACAGGTTTTGCATGTGTACACTTAACACATTACTTGGCATATGACAAACAATAACTTGCTATTATTATGATCACTATTAATTGCTGATTTTGAGATGTTTTAGAATAGAAGACAGATGACCAATTTGCTAGTCCTTTCTCTACCATACATGTAGAGTGTGGTCTCATGGAAACGATACCACTTCTAGTTCTTTTGTAAGTGTGAGGGTTCTTTTGCCTGTGTCAGCTGAAATGGTCCATGATGTTTGAGTTAAGGCATACCATATAGGACATTAATGTTATCCATATCCTATGGATATAAATGTTTCATGAAATGAGGTATTTTAAGGGCAGGGGTAGCTTCAATGACCAGCATCTATTTATATTTCCCACAATAACTTGCCTCTCTATGACTATTCATTTCACCTTACTTGGCTTGTTCTTTGGGCTACTTATTCTCAACTTCTTGATTCATTTACATCTGTGCCAGTTAGTAGGCACTGACTCACTGATGGGAACACATCCATTCAGAGGGAGAGACAAGGAGATTTCAGTTGAATCTTTGGGGAAAGTCACATGTAAATCTTCCTTCCTAAGCCTTGAATCAATAAGCAAAGGGCCTTGGGTAGTGAGAGGCTATTAGGAAGGAACTAAGATGTGGAAGTGGGAAACCCAGTGGCCTTTTCCCTTTCTTTAAAGACGGAGTCTCATGCATCTCAGGCTAGCCCCAAATTCATTATAAAACAGAGGATGACCTCCACTTCTGAATCCCCTGTCCTAAACCTCTTCAGTGTAGGATTGCAAACATGTATCACTATACCAAGTTTATGGGATTAGAATGTAGAAGCTGGAAGAGGAGAAACTTTATGTTTAGTTATGCTGTTTGAATCTTAGAAAAAGCCTTAGATCCCTCCCTGGCCTTTATTGACATGCAGATATCAACAAAATGCCATTTTCAGTGGTTTAAGTCAGTCTGAGTAGACTTTCAACTGTAACACACAGAATGGGGTAATCGCTCAGTCAGTAAAGCACTCACTTGATTGCAACCATAAAGAACTAAGTTTAATTTCTCAGAACTTAGGAAAAAAAAACAGAGAAGAAGGAAAGAAAGAAAGAGAGGAAGAAAGAAAAGAAGGAAGGAAGAAGAAAAAGGCAGGAATAGAGGATAGTGGTGTATCTTTGTACTCCCAGCACAGAGGAGGCACTAATGTTAGGTGGGTCCCTGGGGCTCACTGGCCACCCAACCTAGCTTTCTTGACAAGTTCTGAGCCAATGAGACCTTACTTCAAAAAACAAAGCAAAACCAAGAACAAGGCAGATCGCACTTGAAGAACAGTCCAGGTTGTCGACTCCACCACATGTGTATGCACATCTGCATATGCACGTTCCTAAGCACACGCAAGCCTGTGACTGTAACTGAATACTTTTTTACATTTTGAAATATATATTTTAAATATATTTTATATTTATTCTATTTAAATATATATTTAATATATATATATTTCCATATATAAACATATCCCCATATTAACTGTAGAGGGCAAAAAGTGCTTGTGCACACAGAAAGCATTGGAGAAGCCAGGAAAGTCACACTGGCAAGTATCCTTCAAAGGAATGAGATGTTTAACCTGTCCTCTTGGAATGCTGGGAATGGCTGTAGTTTCAAACTCGTGATTCTTTATTGTCTGATGAGCCAGGCTCTGCCTCTGTTTCTCAGAATTTATGTTTTACTTATCCCAGACCCGTTCTCCCTAAACCTTGAGCACTACTACTGGGCCATAAAACTCAAGCTTGTGAGAGATGTCACTTGTACTTTCCAAAGTGACTTGTATCCCGACTCCCACATGGACTGTGTTTACCCAGCCATTCTCTCTCGGCCATCATCCTGAGCACTGTTTCTAAGTCAGTAAGACCCATCTCCCAGATGAAGCCGTATGCACTTCGTACAGACAAGAGCTTTAATGTGACTATCTCTTAAGCTTTGTAGTACTCACGGGGCTGAGTTAATTGTTAACCAAAACTTCTTTATAAAATTTTGCTATACTTAAATTTGGCAAAAAATATATAAGCTGATGTGAGACTCTCAAAGTCTTGGCCCAGCACTGGTGATCTGAGTTTCATTCTTCCCTCGCCCAGACTGTTTCCCTACAGTTAATAGCTGTGTTTCGAGATTTCATAGCTCTTGAACTGAATTGATGGCCTTTGGTAATCCTTCTGTTTCAACATCCTAAGTAATTGAGACTGTGGACACATATCACCACATCCTGTTTTCAAAAACAAGGTGTTCCACAAATGTTGGGGGTAGGAGAGACTGCTCAGGCAAACCCCACAACAATAAGGCTCGCACTACCGTCTTTCTTTACCTCCGTAAGACACTGCACTTACTTTGATTATGTTCTGAGTGCTTAACCCCTCTGTGACAGTTTCTGAATTACATGTTACATGTCCAAATACTTCTGTAGGACTGCTCCTTGTAAGCTAAGTGCTGAGGCTGAGGGTGTGTGCACACTGCACATCTCAGACACGTGTGCCAGTGTCCACTGAAAGCCCTCCTCTACACTGCCAGCATGTGAAGACCTGTGATGATGCCTAGTTTCCCCTCCACATTCTTACTAATACTGCATGGCATACATTTTCACAAGCACTCCCACTCTGGCTATACAAAATAAAGCCACTGTTCTCATCGATACCTTCCTGATTACTACCTAGCATGAGCATCTTGCACACAGACTTACTGCCCCTTACAATATCTAGACCTAAGAGTTACCTATTAAAGAGTGTGTTAGCAATGATGTATCAGCAGCCCAGAGTATGGTGTTGATTAGGTCAGGAATTTAATCTGTATATGTATCAAAATTCTGCTTTCAAATTGTATTCTATTCCTCAGCTCACTGGGCAGGAGAGTCCAATGCTTAGTTAACTCTGGTGCTCCAAGAGGGGAAGTTTGTTGTGTGTCTTGCTAACCAGAGACTCACAGAAGCTTCACTAAAGGACAGTTTCTGAGAGTCTCTGTCTATAGTTCCTATTCTATGGAAACTAAAATAAAAAGGATTTTTATCTGTTTATTTTGAAGTAAGATCCCATTATATTGTTCAGGCTGATCTTGAACTTAGGGTTCAATTGAGATTCCTGCCTTAGCCTGCCAAGTAGCTGGGATTACGGACATAAACCACTCACAACCAGTTTATAATAGGTTTTGAGATGCTTCATTGCTATTACTATTTACTTGTGAATGTTTTGATAATAGTACATACATAATTACTTAGCAGTGCACAGAAATAAATGCTAGAAGCAGATTTAGGTTTTCATTATTGGTTCCCACACTATTATATAAAACCACAAAGTAAAATCCACAAGTCCTGTAAAGGAGTCAGGCCAAGATTCATTTACAGACTCAGTTCTTCACAACTGGTCCAACTTGTAACATCCTAGGCTTGTTTGTTTGTTTTTTATTTATTTTTTTAAATTTGGTTCTTAGAAAGGCCTACAGCTTCAATTTTTAGTGTAAAGTTCCTTGTAATTTGTGAAATTATCCAACATAATTTACTGTGTCTAAACTTTTATTTTCATTGTATACAGTGTATGAACTAATATGAAATGCTCGCCACAGGCTCATAGTTTGAATAGTTGGTGGGTCCTTGTAGTATAGGCAACAGAGAGAAATCTGCAAGGCAGGCAGCTTTCATGACACAAGGAAGAATATACAGCTCTTCTTTGACTTCCAGTTAAAAACTAGGAGGAGAATGGATTGCTAGACTTTCCTGGAAATAGTGATTGGCAGTATGTATGTTTATATGTGGGGTAGGGTAGAGGGGTGGAGAGAGGGGGAGGAAGACAAGCAAGCACACGTACAAGAGAGACATGGATATGGACATAGCAACTCCACTCTTAAGGAGTTTTGAGATTATCTTTTGCATAAGAAATGAAATACTACTACTCATCCAAGATACACAGTCAGAATGTAATATGAGTCATTAAAAATATCGACATTACTAGGCCTGACTCCATGGTTTGATTAAATGGATCTACTATCATCAGGGTGAGTGTGCTGGTTATTTTCTGTCTATTTGACAAAAACTAAAGTCACCTCAAAAGAAAGAACCTCAGCTGAGAAATTACTTCCATTACATTGGCCTGGAGGCATGTCTTGGGGCACTTTCTTCATTGTTCACTGATGTGGGAGGGTCTTGTCCACTGTGAACTGTGCCCCTTGTAGGGCTTGATGGTCTGAGACTGTATAAGAAAGCAGGCTGAGGCTGGGCAGTGGTGGCATACGCCTTTAATCCCAGCACTTGGGAGGCAG
Source organism: Rhabdomys pumilio (assembly GCA_030674055.1). NCBI lineage: Eukaryota > Metazoa > Chordata > Mammalia > Rodentia > Muridae > Rhabdomys > Rhabdomys pumilio. The sequence goes on along the minus strand of JANHMN010000014.1, from coordinate 19,712,089 downwards.
AGGCAGGCAGATTTCTGACTCTACAGAGCAGCCTGGTCTACAGAGTGAGTTCCAGGACAGCCAGGGCTACACAGAGAAATCCTGTCTTGAAAAGAAAAAACAAAAACAAAAACAAAAACAAAAACAAAAACAAAAACGAAAGCAAGCTGAGCCAGTCATGGAAACATGCCAGTAAACTACCTTCCTCTTTGGTCTCTTCTTCAGTTGCCTATAGGTTTCTGTCTTGGATTGCCTGGTAGAGGACTAAGCTGAACTAAACTAAACCAAACCACATCCTTTCCTCTCCTGTACTGCTTTTGCTCATTATTTTATCACTGCAGCAGAGAAGCAAATTAGAACAATTTAGAACCAAACGCCATGAATTACTGTAAGACTCCTAGTTTCTTAAGCCTTTAACTTCCCCATGTTCACTGATCTGATCTCCCAGACCAAGATTCTCCCGAATGATGAAAGCTGTCATTACCAAACTGGAAGAAGGTATCTACTATGATGGAGGTAAATGTTTGTCTTAGTTGGGTTTCTATTGCTGTGATAAAACACCATGACCAAAATGCAAGTTGGGGAGGAAAGGGTTTGTTTGGCTTACACTTCCACAGCACTGTTCATCATTCAAGGAAGTCAGGACAGGAACTCAAGCAGAACAGGAACCTGGAGGCAGGAGCTGAGGCAGAGGCCATGGAGAGGTGATGCTTAGTGGCTTGCTTCTCATGGCTTGTTCAGCTTGTTTTCTTATAGAACCCAAGACCACTAGCCCAAGGATATCACCATATACAACGGGCTCGGGTCATCCCCCATCAATCGCTAATTAAGAATGTGCCCTACAGGCTTGTTAACAGCATGATTTTATGGAGGCATTTTTTTTTTCCTCAATTGAGGATCCCTCTTTTCAGATGACTTTTGCTTGTGTCAAGTTTACACAAAAGTAGCCAGTTCAGTATTTTTTTGAGACAGGATCCTAAGCAGTTAAGGTGGATTAGGCATAAGTTAGGAAAGAGAAGTAGTTCGAGTTATGGAGCGCTAGTCCTGGTAGGACAGCAGGAGCCCTGCTTGGTTCCTGACCTTACCCATCACACTATCATCATTTTCTGTGTAGCACCCCTCTGCCTAGATCGTCACTAACTGGCATGGTAGAGACACTGGGATAAAAGGAGGAGTACTGTAGCAGTGGAGGGAAATAAATGTTGGTTATATTTGATTTTCAGGATTGTGTTGATTTGACAATCAAGTCAAGATGTGACATTTATGAGGCCAAATCTTTAGTTTTTTCAGGATAATATTATTTCCATTTCATAAGGAGAATTAGCTTAATAAGTAAAGATTCATTTTGGTGAAAATTTTCAGAAAATATATGAACATACCAAGTTTTTGTGTGATACTTATAAACCACTCAGTGATTTTAGAATAAATTCAGATAAAGGAATTATCGATAAAAGATGATATCATCTAAACATTTCCTAGAAGCAAGTGTGTCTAGGACAGTAAGACAACAAAACTATTACTGGGAACATGGAGAACTTGGAATCTTTGATCATCACTGTGGGGATGTAAAGTGGTCCTGATGCTGTGGAACAATCCAGGTATTCCTCACAAGAATAAAACCCAGAGTCACTTTACAACAAACCAATTCCATTCCTAGCTATCCAGCCACAAGAACCTAAGACAGGGACTCAGACACTGAAATGTGTCTTATGTGATTATGTGATTATGCATGCTCATCAACAGCACTTTTCACAATATCCCTGAAGTGGGAACAGCTCATACGCCCAAATGCTGAATAAATAAATTGTGGCACTCTCTTAGAACAGACTATTATTCAGCCATAAAAAGGAACGAAGAACAAGCACATGCTACGATATGGATAATCCCCAAAACCACTGTGCTGCTAACAGGAGGCCCCGAGGCCACAGTGCATTATCTCACTTCTATGACATATTTAGAACACATCCATCCAAAGGGAAAGCAACTCCTAGGGACTGTGGGAAGTAGAGAATGGGGAGCAATAGCTGATGAGTACAGAATTCTTTGGAAGTCAAGACAGCATTCTGAAGCTAGACAGAGGTAGTATTGCACAACCCTGAGAATACGCTAAATGCCACCAGACTCTTATGGTTAATTATAATGACCAATTATGAATTTTATCTAATTGGGGAAAAAGAAGCTAGTTCTTTCTCATTAGGCTTGGGTCCACCTGCCCAACAACTAAGCAGTAGGTCTGGGGCCACATTCACCTGAGAGACAAGGCTGCTGTTGCTGAGGTGTGTTACACGGTTCTGCAGAAACAGGAGCTTCTTCAGAAACGTACTTCAAGAGTTCCTTCCCAAGGTATGTTACCTGTCATTTAAAAAGCATACATTTTGTAAGAGGCAAATATACTTATTTTCTAAAAAAAACTGATTTTTGTAAGCAATTTGCTTAATAAAACTGCAGACAACAGCCATGTCTAACCTGCCACCTTTATTTTTATAAAGTATTTTGTTGGAATATAGTTACATTCATCTACTTAACATGTCTGACTGCTTTGGGGCTAGAGGAGGATTAAGTTCTTGTGGCAGAAATCATGTGTCAGTGATGTCCAAACTGTAAGTTACTATCAGCTCCTGTACAGAAAGTCGCTGCCAGCCTTTGCTTATCATCAATACCACACATCCAACAACTATTAATCTAGTACCCGCTGCTCTGTAACTTAAAAATGAACATTACAGCAAATTTAAAGCACAAGTAATAGCACTTTTCAAGAAATGACATATCTAACAAATCACATCGATCACCTAATATTTAGGTCTGTATATGAAAATTTAAAAGTGTGCTTATGAATTTAGATACTATTATCAGCTCAAAATCTCAGAGCTTAAAAATAAAAGCTATCTTCTCTCAGCTACAGACATTCTAATAAAACATTCCCAGGGGATAGGTTCATGTGGACAATGTGCAACGTTTCAACTGAACATTCTTCTCTTTAGAGCATATTTTTGTAACCTCTAAATGTAAGAATGATACCCACAATCGGCTCCTGTTTCTCACAGCATTTGTCTCACTAAAATGATGTAATGTGTCTTGCTTCCATTAAACCACGAGCATTCTGAGAACATAATCTGTGCCACACACATTTTTATATCCTTAGATGTCACCTACTGCCTCTCGTGGAATTAAAGACTTGGAAGTTCCAGCTCCTAAGTAAGGCTCTTAAATTCCATGTTGTAGTTTGTGTGTTTTTATTTTAAGGAATTACCCCCAGTTTATTAAGCTAGGGTTGAAAGAGATAACACTAAAAAAACAGTTGACATAGCTGTCTAGTATATCTAATAAATTCTTGCTAAACTGAACAGAGTGACCAAGTAATAGGAAATCTGTAAGATGAAGGGACCCTTTGGGCTCAAATCATAGACCAAAGTCTGAAGGAAAAAATGGGGTATAAGTAGGCTTCTCCAGTGTGCCAATCCCTTCTTTCTTGTCACAGAATGGAAAGGCCCCTAAATATTATCTGTCAGTTTTCAAAGAACCAACATTAGAAATGATGGGTTTGTATATGTTGTCTTTAAAGAGTGCAGGCTAAGTATGGTTGTGCTTGTACCTCAGATTTCACCACCATATTTCTACCAGGAAATGCTGGGTAATTTTAAGGTGGTAACTACTGTAAAGTGGTGTAAGCAAATCACTGGAAGTGATTCACACTCACAGCTTTAATATACTGGACTGGAGGTAACACACCTATTTAACCTATTATCCAGGATTTCAGAGGCAGAGGAGAAGGATCACCATTGAGTTCAAAGACAGTCTGGCCTACATAATGGTTTTCAGTCCAGCCTAGGTTACAGAGTGAGAGATTGTCTAAACACACAAACACACACTCCCACCCAATGAAAAGCACTCAGAAAACATACTGAGTTAAAAATCTATTTTTAAAACAGTATGTCATACATTTTATATATATTAAATAAACTATATCTTGTGGTTCTTCAAACATTCCTGACTGGATAGAGAAGTTAATAAAGACAGAACATAATGAGCATCGACATATGTGGTCTGAGACTTGCTGGTTGATTTATCTTTAATAATGACTTGTGTAATCTCTATTTATAAAAGACTTGTCCATCTAAGCCCACCAGATCCTTGTAAGACCAAGACAAAGCGTGCCTCATTACAATGTAAGTGCCACAAAACAGCTTTATAAATTTATTTCATGTGTATGAGTCTTTTGCCTGTGTGTATGTGTGAGTGTGTTAGTGTGTGACAATGTGTGTGTGTCTGTATGTGTGTGGTTTTGTGTATGTGTGAGTGTGTATGTGTGTATGGTTTTTTTGTATGTGTGTGTTTTTTTTGTGTGTGTGAGTGTGTATGTGTGTGTGTGTGTTTTTTGTGTGTGTGGGTGTGTGTGTGTACTTATGTATGGCACCACTTTTGAGCTCATACCTTCAAAGGTTAGAGGAGGAACACTGGATCTCCTTGACCTGTAATCAAAGACTGTTGTGAGCTAGCCTGTAAATGCTAAGAACAGCCAGTGTGCTCTTAACTGCTGACCCATCTCTCCAGTCTTCAAACAAGATTTTTTTTTAAAGCTGTAAATCTTTTCTTTTTAAAGCCCTGAATTTTAAAAATCATTTTATTGCAACAAACTTACAAATAAAAAACCCACATAGCTAGATTATGGGAACCACTCAAACAAACATTTGTCTAGTTCCACTCTATGCACCTCAGTAAACTTCCGTACATTCAGAATGGCTGTTCTGAATAAAGGAACTTTGCTCAGGGTTTCAAGCTTTCACTATCAGTTAGATTTCTATGGGCTTATCCACAACAATAGAGGAAATAAACCCCTTTGATGCAGTTGAAATTAGAAAACTTGGCTTTATAACACCTTTTACAACTCATGCACCCTTCTGCTTGCATCCCATAGCATCACTGAAGATCACCCTATTTTAGTCTCTTGGGATAGCATTTTTTTTCCTTTCTGAGTCTGGTTGAGCTCAAATAATATGTATATTCCAAGTCTATCAATTTTGCTGCCAATTTTCTAATTCATTTGTCTTTCCAGCTGAATAAAACCCCCTTTGTATAAGTACCACATTTCCATTATTGCGTCATTTGTTGATTGACTGTGAGATAATTCCACTTCCTTGCTATCGTAAGTCGTGCAGCAGTAAACATGAACATACAAGTATCTCTACCAGTCGAGAATGCTCAGAGCATAGGCCCAGAAGATATCTGGGATGTATGGTATTCTTTTAATTTTTTGAGGAACCTCCAAATTGATTTCCACAATGGCTCTATTAACTTGAACTCTCACCAGCAGAGAATAAGATTCCTCTTTCTTACCTCCTCTCCAAGATTAGCTGTCAGATTTCTTGATAACAGTATTCTGATGGAGTAAGGCAGCATCTCAAAGTAGTTGATTTGAGATTTCCTGATGACTAGGGATGTCAAATACTTTTTAAAAGACAGTACTGGTCATTTGTGTTTCTTCTTTTGAAAACTGTGTTTATTTCACTAGTCCATTTGTTAACTGGCAGTTTGAAGGTATTTGCTTTGGTGTTTCTTGCCTACCCCAATGTCTTGAAGAGCATGCTCTATGTTTTCCTCTAATAGCTTCTGCATTTCAGGTGTTAAATTAAGATTTTTTTATTCATTTCAAATTGACTTCTGTACCAGGTGAAAGATATGTGCCTAATTTCATTAGATATGTATCGAATCCTATACATTGAGCAGACATTTTTTTCCACTGCATGTTTTGAATCAGTTAAAAAAAAATTAGATGGCCATATCTTTGTTTGTGTCAAAAGTTTATTTTTTATAAGGAAGTAGACAAAGGGAAGAAAGGTGAAGACAGAAGTAAAGCTCAAAGAGATGTGGCTGCTGGCTTGAAGGATGTTACCAAGTCAGTCAGTCAGTCAGTCAGTCAGTCAGTCAGTCAGTCAGTCAGTCAGTCAGTCAGTCTGTCTGTCTGTCTGCCTGCCTGCCTGCCTGCCTGCCTGCCTGCCTGCCTGCCTGCCTGCCTGCCTGCCTGCCTGCCTACCTACCTACCTACCTACCTACCTGCCCTCCCTTTAAATTGCCTGGGCTGTTCCGGAACTCCCTAAGTAGGCCAGTCTGGCCTCGAAGTCAGAGAGATTTACCTGCCTGTGCTTCATGAGTGCTGGGATTGAAGGTGTGCACCACCACTTAATAGAGACCAATCAAGTCTTTAAAAACAGGTTGCTCAACTCTATCCCTTTCCCAACCTCCAAATCTAGAGGATATATTCAAAGCAATAGATGAGTAATTTTGCAGCACAAAAATTCAAGAAACACGAAATGGAGGAGAACATGATCATACCCCAAATATTATTAACTGGTCAACCACAGGACTTCAACATTATTTATATAGTAAAATGCCACAAAATTCCAAAAGTTTTCAGGTAAGAATGGTCAATGATTTGCAGGAAAACAAAACAAAACATGAATTAATCTAGCACCTAAATAGAAAATTCAGCAACATAAAGAAAAATGTTAGAAACACGGATGAGCAATGTAACAAGGACACTGATATTTTGAAAAGAAACAAAGAAAAATAGAAACATTGAACATGAAAACTCCAATAAATTTGATAGAAAATACAGTACAAAGTGTTAGCAATAGATTTGAACAAACAGAAAAAGCATGAGGGGTGAAACAAAAGGTTGATGAGATACTGCATTCAGAAATCACTAAGGAAGAAAATGACCACGGCTGACTGCAACATCCAAGGGCTGTGAAGTTCCACCTAAGAATCCACAGATTGAGGAAGAAGCTGAGACAGGCAGGAAACACATAGAGAAATAGACATTCAAACACAGGAGAAATTCAGATCTCCAAACAGACATGACCAGATAAGAACCCTATTACAGCTAAGATATCAAAAACTACAGAGCAAAGAAAAACATTTAAAGTGAAAAGTGCCAATGCACCAACAAAAGCAGAAACATCTGGATAACAATAGATCTTTCCTCAGGAACCCACAAAGCTGAGAATAATGTTGAGAGACCAGACCAACTCCATCTTGGGTTCAGGCTCCATCTTAGAGAACCTGACCCAAGGTTGAACTTGAGTTAACCACCAGGCCTGCACCTCGCACTGGTCTCTAGGCCACTACCTAACAACCACTACTCAGGAGGAAAGCAGAAGATACAGTTATGCCTAAAGATATTTGTTATGACAGTTTATGGTTTGGCTCCCAGCACAAGCCAATCATTTTAAAGGGCAACAAATTTCATAATAGCCCCCAGCCCCCAATCAGATGTTGCTAAGTTGGAAATCCCCTTACTTGTTTGCTTGCCTCTATAAATGCTTGCTAGAAACTGGGCTCAGGGATTCACCCTCCCATCCTGCTGTGTCAGTGATAACAGTGTGGCCTGAGCTTCAACTTGAATAGAGACCCTTATGTGTTTGCACTGGATTCAGCTCCTTGGTGGTCTATGGGGGCTCAAGAAACAGGTACAATGTATTGCAAGCTCTGAAAGTAAAGAACTGCTAACCAAGAGAACTATATCTGGCAAAATTGACAGAAAAACACGGGCATTTCACAAGTCAAAGAATGGAAAACTATCACACAGAAACTGAAAACAAGCTGGCATACCTTTCTGATATCTAATAAGACAGACTTTAAACCAAAATTAGAAGAGATAAAGAAAACCACATGATAGAAAACAATTAAAGAAAAAAGATAAAACATTTAAAATATATGTACCAAACATGGGGATCATAACTTTATTAAAAAAGTTTTCAAACAACCTTTTCATATTATCACATACCCTCCCCAGGTATTATCACAAGAGAGGGGTGGGGTGTAAGATTCTAAGAGGTTGAGGCAGAGGATGACTACAGGAAAACAGTGGTTTCTGGATACAGCAGGGTAGTTGCATATATGAACTGTCAGAGTCTGTGACTGTGTGCACAAGGTCAAGCCAGACAAAATCGAAGTGGTCAGAAAATCCCACCCTAGCTGAGGAACTATTAGCAATGAATGGCTGCTGAGACAGGAGAGTCAGTCTTCTTCAGAGATGTAGCCCCTAAGAGGTTACTTGCCTATGCTCTAGTAGATAGCCCTACTGCACCAATGCATATACTGGCACTAAGTGGGCTCCAGAGTTGAGAGAGGGCAGGGGAAGGAGGGAACTAAAAGGAAACTGCAGTGGTGGGATGGGGAGAGACTGGATGGGAGGAAATGGAGGATGGACTTGATCAAAACATATTATAAGCTGCCCCCTCTGCACTACATTCCCTGGAGGCCTGCTAAAGCAACCAGGTGAGATCCTGACACTCCAATTCCCTGCTCACTGGGTCACCCAGCAAGCACAGCAACCATGAGGTCTGCCTAGTCCCTTCTGTGCTCCATCTTCTGGTCCACACCTCCAGCCATCATGGACCATCAGCTCTGCCTGCATCCCTGGAAGCCAGTTGCCACCAGGGACTTTCAGCTCTGCTTGAATCACCAGAGGTCTACTGCTATCCAGGACAACCAGTTCTATCTCCAATTCCAGGGGCCTGCTGCTATAACCAGCTCTGCCTGTAGTCCTAGAGGCTTGCTGCCATCAAGGACTACCAGCTCTGCTAATACCAGGGACAACTAGATGGCTAAAGGCCAGTGTAAGAACACAATCAATAAAAGCCAGGGCAATATGGCACCACCAGAACACAGCAACACTACAACAGCTAAGCCCTGGATATCTTAACACACCCAAGGGGCAAGAAAACAACCTAAAATCTAATCTTATGAGGAAGACAGAGGCCTTTAATGAGGAAATGAATAATATCTTAACTAAATACACTCAGTCGTGAAAATACAGTCAACCATGTAGAGGTTCTTGAAGAGGAAGAAAATACATACAAAGAGATACAGGAAAATATAATCAAACAGGTAAAGGAAATGAATAAAACTGGTCAAGACCTGCAAATCGAAATAAAAACAATAAAGAAAACACGAACTGAGGCAATCTTGGAGATAGGAAACCTAGGAAAGAGAACAGGAATTACAGTGACAAGCATCACCAATAGAATACAAGAGATGTAAGAAAGAATCTCAGGCTTAGAAGATACAATAGAAGAAATTGATACATCAGTCAAAGAAAATGCTAAATCTAAAAAGTTTTTATCACAAAAGATCTAGAAAATTGGGGACACTGTGAAAACACCAAACCTAACAATAAAAGGAATAGAAGAACATTCCTAGCTCAAAGGTCCAGAAAATATTTTCAACAAAATCATAGAAGAAAATTTTCCTTACCAAAAGAAAGAGATGCCTATAAACATACAAAAATCTTGCAAAACTTCAAATAGACTGGACCAGAAAAGAAAATCTTCCAGCCACATAATCAAAACACTAAATGTACAGAACAAAGAATATCAAAAGCTGCAAGAGAGAAAAGTCAAGTAATATATAAAGTCAGACCTATCAGAATTACACCTGACTTCTCAAGACGCTAAAAGCCAGAAGGGCCTAGGCGACATGTTGCAGACCCTAAGAGACCACAGATGTCAGCCCAGACAACTTTATCCAGCAAAACTTTCAATCACCATAAATGAAGAAAACAAGATATTCTATGACAAGACCAATTTAAATAATATCTTTCCACTGAGCCAGCCCTACAGAGGACACTAGAAGGAAACTCCACCACAAGGAGGAGAACTACACCCAAGAAAACAAATTTCACACTAGCAAAACCAAAAGATGAGAATGAATCCCTCTCCCTATCCCCGACCCCCCCCCCCCACACACTCTACTATCACAAACATCAAAATAACAGGAACTAGTAATCATTGGTCATTAATATCACTTAACATTGATGGACTAAATGTCCCAATAAAAAATACAAAGGCTAACAGAGTCAATTCAAAAACAGGATCCATCATTCTGCTGCATATAAGAAAGATATCTTAGCAACAAAGATAGATACAACCTCAGAGTAAAGGGCAGGGAAAAGGTTTTCCCAGCAAATGGACCCAAGAAACAAGCTAGAGTAGCCATTCTAATATCTACTATCTAAGATAAGATAATATCTAAAATAGTTGTTCAAGCAAAAATAACCAGAATACTGGGGAAGGACATTTCATACTCTTCAAAGGAAAAATCCACCAGATGACATCTCAATTCTGTATATCTATGCCCTAAATGCAAGATAACTCACATTCATAAAAGGAACATTACTAAAGTTGAAATCACACATCAAACCCCACAGATTACTAGGGGGAGACTTCAACACCCCACTCTTACCAATGGACAGGTCATTGAAACAGAAACTAAACAGAGAAATAATGAAACTAAGAGACATTATAAATCAAATGGACCTAACAGATAGCTACAGAATATTTCACCCAAACACAAAAGAATCTATCTTCTTCTCAGCATCTAATAGAACCTTCTCCAAATTTGACCATATGGGCACAAAGCAAATCTCAACAGATACAAGAAGAATGAAGTAACCCCTTGTATCTTATTGGATCATCATGGATTAAAGCTAGACTTCAACAACAACAGAAACAATAGAAAGCCTACAAGCTCCAGGAAAATGAAAAATTCTCTTCTCAATGACTACTGGGTAAAAGAAGAAATTAAAGACTTCAGGAATTCAATGAAAATGAAGGCACAACAACACCCAAACCTGCAGGACACAATGAAAGAAGTGTCAAAGGAAAGTGAAGTGGAAATTTGTGTTTTTTTCAGCAACTCAGTTATGTCACATGATGTTTTTCTGGAATCTGCCTTGTGAGAGGGCATGTGATGTTTTTGCTGAAAACAGATATGTGAGAGGACAAGTGATGTTTAGAAAGAATATAAATAGAACCCCACAAACAGTGAGAGGATGCTCTTGCATTGCTACGCTGTGAAATGCTTTGCTGGATTTCACTTTGTAGAGAGAAATGCACCGAGGAATTTCTCGTGGTAATCTAGCTGATTCTGGCTGCTTCTGTGGAATCAGCAGAACCTTGCTTTATTTGTAATAGCCAGAAACTAGAAATAACCCAGATGTCTCTCAACTGAAGAATGGACAAAGAAAATGTGTTTCATTTACACAAAGGAATACTACTCAGCTATTAAAAACAAGGACATCATGAAATCTGCAGGCAAATGGATGGAATTAGAAAACAACATCCTGAGTGAGGTAACTCAGCCCCAAAAGGACACGCATGGTATGTACTCACTGATAAGTTGGTATTAGCCATGAAGTACAGGATAACCATGCTACAATCCACAGACCTAAAGAAACTAAGTAAGAAGGAGGGCCCAAGGGAGGATGCTTGAGTCTTAGAATGGGAAATGAAGCAGTCACTGTAGGTGATATGGATCCTGAAGTGACCACCTTCTGTAGTAAGGCAGGACTCCCAGTGGAGAGATAAAGACATCAAACCCCCCACAAAACCTTCGATGCAAATTCTGCTTACAAGAAGTACAAGAACAAAGATGGGGCAGAGATTGAGGGAATGGCCAATCAATGACTGGCCCAATTTTAGACCCATCCCACAGGCAAGAACCAATCCTTGACACTATTAATGATACTCTGTTATGCTTACAGACAGGAGTCAAGCATAATTGTCCTCTGAGAGGCTCCACCCAGAAGCTGACCAAAACAGATACAGAGACCCACAGCTAAACATTAGGAGTCCAGGAAGTCTTCTAAAAGAGTTGGCAGATGGACTGAGGGACCTGAAAGGAATAGGGACTCCACAAGAAAACCAACAAGAAAGTCAACTAACCTGGATCCCGAAGGGCTCCCAAAGATGGAACAACCAACCAAAGAGCATACATGGCTGGATCTAGGGGCCATGCACATAAGTAGCAGATGTGCAACTTGGTCTTCATGTGAGTCCCCCAGTTGTTGTGGGGACAACTGGAGCAGGGGGGCTGTCCTTGATTCTGTTGCCTGCCTGTGGATCCTGTTCCCCTAATTGGGGACTGAGTCTTCTGAATGCTGAGGTTACAGCCATATGTCACCATGTTTGAATTCACTCCATTTTTGCTGTCTTCAGAAAAGCCACTTGTAGTGAAAACTGTCATTATGAAACCCATTTCTTTGTATCACGACTTAACAAACAAGTAAAAAGGTCCAAGTCATTGTTAGCGTTGGCTAATAATAACCTGCCCGTGGACGATCAAATTACTGGCTTTAAGAAGCAAGTCTTGCAAATTTTCAGTATCCCAACAGAGAAAAGAGGATAATTGGTTTTTTTTTTTTTTTTTTTTTTTTTTTTTTTTTTTATCTAAGGGTGGTGAAACAGGTAAAAAACAAACCAAAAAACCCCAAACCAACCAACCAACCAACAAACAAGACACACAAAGGTTTCTTTTTAGGTTCACTGTAGTACAAAAGACTTTCCAAGAAAATATTTCTTAGATAAAATATTTTAGGAGGTTCAAATACAGGGCAGAAATCCTATCAAAGTATAATTATGATTTTCTAGGGAAATGATGATGTAGGCAAAGTCCACTTCCAAAACCAAACCCTTTCGCCATCCTGGTGCCCATGCTCCCAACACTTTAGCAAGAGGCAGGAGAAAGCCCTCCTAGTATCCTTCCTTCCCTTGTCTGATGTGCTCCAGTAGAGGCAGTTCACTGCAGATTTCCATGAAGACACTGTGAGATAAACTCACTGAGGGAGTCCATCCAGACAATTTGTTATCTCTTTCTGTGACCTTGACCCAAACTTCTAAGCCTTGATAGTCCTAATCATGGTGGATGGAGGAATGTGTTTATAAAACAAATTCATTTTCTTTCCTTCCCACCTCCCTCCCCCTCTCTATATGCACATTTATGTGTGTGTGTAAGCACACATATATACATGTATGTATGTTGGCCATGGAGAGCATAGAGAAAACTCAATGATAAATCAATTACAGTAAGATGGTTCTGAAAGCAGTGAAACCAAAATGGGCTTGCAATTCAGAAGCCAGGACTGAGCAGGAGGCTGCTCAGTCTAAGAGGTTTACATGAAAGGCAGAAAAAGAATTCTTTGAGTGACTTGAGGCTAGTGCCATGCTCAAAAATCAAAGTGTAATATAATGCTGTAAGCCTTAAAATTCTTGTCCATTCCTTTTGTACTTAGGCGAATGTTTGGGCTTTTTCATTAGAATAATAACAACATAGCTACTTCAATGATCCTGAATTTTCTACATGGATTCATAAACCTAAAATTGCTTCAAAGAAAAAAAGAGGTGCATAGGTGCACTGAAGTTTCTGACAGTATATAAAATAACAAGAATCAGTGCAGTCAACTGTACTACATGCCCTCAGGAATTCTGGGAAATAGATATGTAGAAAAGGAGACATGGCTTATCACAGCAGACACATTCAGGGATACAAACCAAACCAGCAATCTTTCAAATTTCTTTTAGAGATGTTTGCAACTGAAAAAAAAAGTTAAATTTAAAAATAACTCACCTTATTCCAAGCATAATTCCAGGTCACATAATTGCCACCTCCAAGGAGATCCTTGAGCCAGCTGACTGGGTTCTGGTAAATCCGACCATTTTCTACCTTAAGTTTACCACTCAGTAAAACACTGGCTTTGTGGGTAGTCTCCTGAAGTGAAAAACAGTGTAAGGTAAACAGCTGCTGAACTGTGTGAACTTCTGTTTCCGGCCATAATATAACACCTGATGATCCCTATCCAACACCATGCAAACAAACAAACAAACAAACAGCAGCAACAACAACCCCCAAACATCAACCTCAAAGCTAATAAAGTTAACAAAATATATAGAACAATGTTTTGTAAGATGCTGAGTATCAGGCAAAACAACTACACTGAACACTGAGATGTAAGACCTTAATGTGGGGAGGCTTCCACTGCCTCAGCCCTCTGCCCCATAACCAGATCACAGAGGAAGAAAGGGAATCTAGGTAACCACCTAGAGTTAAAGAGGCCAGAGCAGGACAGCACTGCAGTGTTGTAAGAGAAATCTTCAGCTCTTCACAGGGTCTTCTTGAAGGACACAGCTAAGTAGTGATTGATGTTTATGTAAGAGGACAGTATCAAATTGGCTTAGAATGGAAAACAAAAGATCCACGTGAAAGAATTAGAGGTAATGATCCTCTTTCTCCGCATCCTCACCAGCATCTACTATCACCTGAGTTTTTGATCTTCTATTGTTGGTGGAATTGCAAGCTGGTACAACCACTCTGGAAATCAATCTGGTGGTTCCTCAGAAAATTGGACATAGCATTACCTGAGGACCCAGGTATACCACTCCGGGCATATACCCAGAAGATGCTCCAACATATAACAAGGACATATGCTCCACTATGTCCATAGTAGCCTTATTTATAATAGCCAGAAGCTGAAAAGAACCCAGATGTCCTTCAACAGAGGAATGGATACAAAAAATGTGGTACATTTACACAATGGAGTAAAAATAATGAATTTGAGAAATTCTTAGGTAAACGGATGGAACTAGAAATTATCATCCTGAGTGAGTTAACCCAATCACAAAAGAATACACATGATAAGCAGATGTTAGCCCAAAAGCTTGAAATAGCGAAGACTCAACTCACAGACCACATGAAGCTCATGAAGAAGGAAGACCAAGTGTGGATGCCTCAGTCCTACTTAGAAGGAGTAACAAAAATACTCAAGGGAGCAAATATGGAAACAAAACGTGGGACAGAAACTGAAGGAGGGGCCATCTGGAGACCATTCCACCTGGGTATCCATCCCATGTACACTCACCTAAGGTAGACACTGATGTGGATGTCTGGAAGCGCATGCTGACAAGAACATGATATAGCTGTCTCCTTAGAGGTCTGCCAGAGACTGACACATTCAGAGGACGATGCTCACAGCTAACCACTGATCTGATCAAGGGTTTCCCAATGGAGAAGTTAGAGAGAAGACTGAAGGAGCAGAAAGGATTTGTGACCCCATGAGGAGAGCAACAATACCAATTAACCAGAGCTCCCCAGGGTCTAAATCACCAGCCTGGGAGCACATAGGGAGGGACCCATGACTCCATCTGTATATGTAGGGGAGGATGGCCTTGTCAGGCATAGGTGGGAGAGGAGACTCTTGGTCCCATGAAGGACCAACACCGAGTGGGGGAGAATGTGAGGGTGGGGAGGTAGGAGGCGGAGTACGTAGGGGCACATCCTCATAGAAGCATGAGGAGGGGGGATGGAATAGGAGGTTCCTGGGTGGTGGGGGGAAGTGAGGTAAGGGGATAAAATCTGAAATGTAAATATAATACCCAATAAAAATGAATAAAAAAAAAGAGCATCGAGAGAATAAATGTATACTTTTGTAAAAAAAAAAAAAAAAAGCATTAGAGGTAATGATACCTTGCATTCTCACTGGACAGGAATTAATGCTTTTTCTTCACCATAAAACTAGAAAAACCTCAAGATTAAGGGCATCATCAGAAAATTTCATCAAAAACTTGATTAATAAGAAAAAAGTAACTACTCCTAAATTTGAGACTGCTCCAACAAAACTTTAAAAATACTTAAAGGGTCAAAGAGTTTCTAAGCAACCTAACTATATTAAACAACAAATTCTCCAAATAATGTAAAAATATAAAAATATCCAGCATTCACAAAACAAGTTTCAATATGGGATCCAATAAAAATAAGCAGGTGCAAATTCAACTTTAATTAATATATATATATATATATATATATATATATATATATATATATATATGTTTTGTTTTTTCAAGACAGGGTTTCTCTGTGTAGCCCTGGCTGTCCTGGAACTCACTCTGTAGATCAGGCTGGCCTCGAACTTAGAAATCCGCCTGCCTCTGCCTCCCAAGTGCTGGGATTAAAGGTGTGCGCCACCACTGCCTGGCCATTAATAACAATATTAACTTGTTTAAATAACTCATCAAAGAGTAGGTACTGTCAGTCTAGGTTAAATAAGTAAGATACAACTATATATTTAAAAAATTTTAAATATATAAATATATAAAATATATTAAATATATAAATAAATATTTAAAAAAGACAGACTTCATATTAAAAGACATGAATAAATTGTAAATTAAAAGATGAATAAGTGTCTCATACCAACAAAAGCACAAGAATAATGGAACAGCTATATTAATATCAGAAATATTTTAAACCTCAAATTACTAGCAATAGAGAGACATTATATACTGCTGAGAGGGTTACTATATCAGGCAGATAGAACAACTATAGGCACACATGTGCTGAAATTCAAAAGAGCTCCAAACACAGGAAGCAAAACTTAAAGCAAAAACAAGACAGATCAATAAAAATGGATGTTGGGGATTTCAATGTTTTACTTTTAACAAGGAGGTATAAAGATCAAATAGGCAGAATACCAATTAGAAAGATTATACTCAACTTTTATAAAGTTGAACACTAGACTTAGCAAGAATATACAGAAATCTCTACCTAAGTGGGTTATAGGTACAAACCTATAATCTCAGTACTTGAGAGGCTGAGGAAGAGGACTGTGAGTTTAAGACCAGCCTCAGCTAAAATAAAAATAGTAAGATTGTGTGTTAAAAACACAAAAGGATGGTGATGTAGCTCAGTGGTATAATATTTGCCTAGCATATACAAGGCTCTGGATTCAGTCCTCAACAAAAAACGAAAACAAGAAAATAAAAGAAAGAAAGCCACTTAATGTAATATTTACTCACTATTACTGCCTGTGGAACATCATTTAGGAGAGGACAAAAACTTGGCCTCACAAAATTTAAAAAGAAGTGAAATAATATAAATATGCTCTCTAGCCACAATGGAATAAAAGTAGAAATTATTAACAGAAAAACCAGGAATCTCACCATTAAATAAAAAATCAAACAACACAATCCTAAAGAACTAGTGAATTGAAAAAGCAATCAAAATATAAATTAGAAAATAATTTAGAATAATTTGGGACGTGGCTCAATGGATACATAAAGTATCCACCTAAAAGCCATTGTATCTGAAACAAAGTAATGGAGTGGGGCAGATAGGTCTTAGCTGTTCTCTGGCTAGTCAGCCTTGAAGAAACAGTGAGAGAGAGACCCTGCCTTTAAATAAGACTGACAGCAATAGAGAAACATGCCCAACACTGACTTCTGGTATCTATGGTTGCATATACACACAAGTGCACATATGTGCATTTCCCCTTCCCCCTCTCCCTCCCCTTTCCCCCTCTCCCTCTCCCCTCTGCGCTCTCTCTCTCTCTCTCTCTCTCTCTTGTCTCTCTCATACATACACAGAGAGTAAGAAAGAGAGAGAGAATACTCTAAAATGGATGAAAAATATAACTTATTGAACTATAGAAATGTAGCAAAAGCAGTGGGCAACAGTGTATTCTTTTTTAGTGCAAGGTGGGTCTGGAGACAGGGTTTCAGTATGTACTGCAAGTTAGTTTTACAATTCTCTTGTTTCAGTCTACCAAGTACTACCATACCTAGCTTTAGAATAATATTTGCATCTATAAATATAATAAAAAATACTAAAAAGAAATTCTCAATTTGATGGCTTAACTTTTAAGATACATGAACATTTGGGAAAAAACAATAAATTAAAAGTTTTTTTTTTAAAGATGGACAAAATTTACAAACTTAAGTTAGATGACTAAGAAAATCAAGTGAAACAACTCAAATGATGAAGGATGAAAGAAGAGATACTAATATTGATATTATAGAAATAAAAAGTTATAAGAGAATACAATGAATAATTACATACTGATAGATTAGATTGGTAAATTCCCTGAAATAAAAGAACTGCCAAAACTGACACAAGAAAGAACAATCTAAAAATACCTGCAACAAACAAATTAGTAACAAAACATTACTCACAAAGGAAAGCCCAGGCACAAATGGCTTTACTTCTTAATACTCTGAAAAGGTTAAAGATAATTTTACATCAGTTCTTCACAAACTTTTCCAAAACTCAGGAGAGAGGAATATTTGTGAACTCATTCTGAGGTCAGTGTTACTCTGCCACCAAAGTCGTAACAGTTCAGCATCTTTAATCATGTGGACAGAGCAAACATTTAACAAAATGCTGGCAATTCCAATTCAACAACACATAAAAGAATCCTAGACCATGACCAAGCAAAACACAAGGGTTAACATCCAAGGGCCAACTAATGCTATATACGATATTGTGAATGAGAATTCCTGGGAGGAAGCTGTGTTTGCAGCGAACTGACTGATTAGTACTGCAGTGATGTGGAGAGGCTGAAACACTGCAGGTCTGAAGGGCTAATTACCCTATCTTGGTCTAGTGTCACCCCCTGAATAGGCACTCCTTGTCTACCTCTACGTCAGAACCAAGATCCTGTGAGAAATCTATAAAAACCTTTTAAAATCTATTAATTTGGCAGATTAGCTTCTACTAACCCAAAAACTCAGATGGCATCTTGGGCATACAGAAAAGCTTCGTCTCTCTTGCTGTGCCTGTCTGTCTGATGTAACCACCATTGTATTTTTAACTTGTCTTGTGGCTTCCTTGTTCTGTAAGACCATTAGATGTCACAAAACTGCTTCCATGTTGGTACATGGGATTTGGGTAACCTAACTCTGTGTTCTTGAGTCATTGTCACTCAAAATGGCTCAAATAAACTCTTATTCCCTTTAAGATGAGAGCTGTAGGTTTGGTTTATTTTCTTGTATCAGCAATATCAATAGAACAAAAATAATAGAACAAAGCAGAACAACAACAAAACAAAACAAAACAAAAACATCTTTTTATAAATTACTAAATCATATGAACATTTACAAAGCAAATTCAATACAATTTCCAAAAAACATTCCATAAGTAATAAGCTTAGCAAAGTTGTAGGAAACTATTTCAATATCCAAATGTCCATTTCTTGAAACTTGTAATAAGTAGAAATTGAAATTTTAAAAACTGGATAACTGACATAATAAAGATATGAAATATTTACCAACAAATCTAATAAAAGATAGGAAAGACACTACTTTTGCACTACTGAGCAAAATTCAAAGACAAAAATAAATGGAAGCCCATGCTCCACTCATGGACCTAACAATTCACGGAAGCCCATGCTCCACTCATGGACCCAACAATACACAGAAGCC
>JANHMN010000014.1:19641875-19687621 GCA_030674055.1 Rhabdomys pumilio | reverse complement strand
ACACACACACACACACACACACACACACACACACACACACACACACAAAACCTAACACACACTACATGCACACTATCTGTTAGCAAGGCCATACTAAGCACTGGTGATAACGTGGAGCAACTAAACTCTCATGCACAAATGGTGCCTGCATCAGATTTATAAATAACTTCGGCAACTTCCTTAAAGGTTAAATGTATACCTAGCTTAGGATTCAGTAACTCTATTCATAAGTATTTACCCAAGAAAAATGAAAGTCTATCTTATACCAAAACTTGCATAAGAAAATCCATACCAGCTTTATGTGTCATAGCCAACAGCTGGAAACAACATAAATATTTATGAGTTCTTGTCCAGACTTCTTTCAATGACAGACTATTCTAGAAGTATAAGCCAAATAAACCCTTTCCTCTCTAACTTGCCTCCCTAATTTGCTTTTGGTCAAGGCGTTTTGTCCACATCAATAGAAACCCTGACTAAGATTCTATGGTATCACATAAAACAAACCACTACCTAGAAATAAAAAGAGAATGGAAAAGGTACATCTTAAATAATTAGACTACAAGAAAAGAGTGGACAAAAATTACTATGTAAAGTATGATTCCTACAATTCAAATTCTTAGAGATGCAAATTAGAATCACAAAGCACGATAGCAATTGTCTGAGGCAGGGGAAGGAGAGACAGATATAAAGCAGGCCCCAAGAAGCCTGGGGAGCAGATGGAGAGTATTGTTTGTGGACAGAATTTCATAGGTACATACATGTGTCAAATTTTACTTCGAATATACATAGTGTACTGTATACAAATTATACCCCACTAAACTCTACCTAAGATTTATTAAGCTGATCCAGATAAGTAGCTACAACTGTCAAAACCTGAATAACTATAACTAATTTGCTAAAAATTGATGTGCTCTGGTTAATGTAGTTATTACTTATCAAACTGGTTGTCAGGAAAACTAGAACATTGAAAGAAATGAGATCAAACCATAATGTGATCACAGAACGGTAATTTGAAACTTTAATATTAAATTGTTTTGTTCTTAGTTTGTAAGTAAAGCTTGTGAAGTAAGAAAGTCTTTGTCTAGGAATGAGAAGAGTAGGAAACAGTTATTCCGGTTAAATTCTGGTTAGGCAGGGTTGATTTCTCAAAGAGCAGTTCAAAGCAAAGAAGCATATTCAAAGACTTAGTAATCTTTTTTCATGCTAAATTCCTCTTTCAAAAAGTAAGAAGAAACTAAATATTTTTTTAATAGGTACATCTAATAGAATATTTTCTCACCATTCACTTTTATGCATATATTATATTTTTAGTTAAGTTTCTTACTGAAATTTCAAGTGTGGCCTTAAACTGAGCCTTTATGGAAGAAAAATGAACACATACCTGGGAATGGCCTAGCAGTGTACTGATAGCTCTTGAACCTGGTTTGGAACTAATAACAATTTCCTATCTTTGCTCATAAATTCTTCCTACTACAATATAATTGACTGATTGTAGTTGTGAACCAAAGGGGCTTATGAGTAAATTCTATCAGGGCAAATCAAGACTAGGGTATGGCTTTTCTTCTTAAGGATTTAATAGGTATATCTCTCCATTCAGAAAGCACAGCCATGCCCTATTTCCTATTTGTCTATACTATGCTAGATCAACACTACTTATAAAATCTGCAAGACTTTAAAGAAAAAAAATACCTGTGTTTTAAATTCCAGAATGTTATTTCCTGGATTAATTTTTCCAAGTACTATCAAGTCTTTGAGCTGCACAGTTTTCTTTCTGGGAGTCATGTTGTGGTGTGGAGCTCTTTTGGTAGAATGCTGCTGGGCAGACACAGAGGACGGAGAGATCTGAATACTATCTGTATGTGAAACAACAGAAGCTGACTTGTTAAGACATGGCACTGTCTGATGCACAGTATAGGTGTCTAAGACAGCAATGGCCTGAGCCAGAGGCTCTGATGTTCCCTCAGATGGCTGTTGGGAAGCTGTTTTCTGCTTTCTTCTTTTTGGATTACAACGAAAAAGCTCTTGATTCTGAGGAACAGCTGGTAGACAAGTATCATTTTGGGAAAATACACTTTTATCTTCTGAAATATTTATAGTGCCAGTTAGTGCAGAACTATCACATCTATAGCCTTTTACTGTAGTTTCTGTAAAAATATTTTCTGCTGGTGAATTTTCTGCTTGAGGAATAAGAGCAGTAGGTTGGGATGATGATGTAATTTTCTCAGTGTCCTCTGAGGGTTTGGATCTTAATAACCCACCCAAGGCACAATCCTGGACATTTTGTTTAGAATGTGTGTCATTTCCAGAGAATTCTTTTCTTCTTATTGCCTGTGCACTTAAACAAGTGTTAGTATTCTGGCTGTCACTTTGTGGTTCCGGAGACAATGGTACTTCTTGCATGCTTCTATAAGCATGATTGACAGGAGCAAGTGAGCCTGACTGGGCATGTGCTGAGTTTCCCATACTAGGAGGCTCTTGGGTCTTGTCACTAGAGATGTCTGAGTTACATGGCAGCTTCCTTAAACTAACACCAGATGATGGTGTGGCATTTTTATAGTTTTGAATTTTCAGTCTTATCTCTTTCTGGTTTTTTGCTACAACTAAAAGACTCTTTTGTCTTGTGGCCAGGTTAGCCAGTTGTTCTCTCAGGGGCCCATGCTTAAAAGACTCCATAGACACCCTATAAGGAAAAGAAAAAAAATATTAACAGAGAAGGTGTTCTTCACAGACTGCTGTGTATAAAAGATACTCCCTCCCGCTCCTAATGTGCATTATCTTTAAGTATAATAAAATCTGTATTTGAGATACATTTTCCTTTATAAGGAAACTGACACTTATTTGAGTTTGACTTTAAGACATTTTTAAATTTACTTCTTTTACTATTTTATGTATATGAGTATTTTGCCTGAATGATATATGTGCACCACATGCATGCCTGGTGCCAGAGATTATAAGAAGGCTTTGGATGCCCTGGGATTAGAGTTACAGATCCCCTGGGATTGGAGTTATAGATGGTTGTGAGTCAGCATGTAGGTACTGGGAATTGAACCTCTATCCTCTGAAAGTGCAACAAGTGCTCCTAGCCTCCGACACAACTCTGCGGCTCCAGATGGCCTTTTATTAAAAACAGAATATAATATTATTTCAGTGAACTTAAAAATGAAAACAGAACTTGGGTAATCTACAGTATACTGGATGGCAGGTAGTGACTGGCAGCTGAGTAAGTACTACTGTTACTAAATTTTCACTTTATCTGGTTTAAAGAAGAAATGGTTCATTTTAAATTACAAATGGGAGTAAGCTCTACTCAGGTGCCCTAACTATAGAGTACAAGATTGTTTTTTGAATAATAATACTTCAGTGAGACCTGAGAATGTAGTTAATTCATTTGTATTTGACTCTGTCTTGAGGCATTTTCAAGTTGAGAAAAATCTCCCAGACAAAATACTAGTCCAAGTATCTTCAACTCCAAGATCTCAGAAACTTAAAGACTAAGCTAGAGGAAGAGACTCATCACACCACCACATTTGTCTTTTGACAAGTCCTTGGATTCACTGGCTCTGAAACTTTTTGGCCTTAGAACCTATACATACCCTTGAGGAAACCAAACAGTTTTTGTTTGTACAGGCGATATCTACCACTACTTATTATTTTAGAATTAAAACAGCAAAATTCTAAAGAAGGATATAAAATATAGATAATAATAAAAACATTAAATTTACAGAACAACAATGAAAAAGGATATTAAAAGCTACAAGGGAAAAAGACCAAGTAACATACAAAAGCAGAATCATTAGAAAAACATTTGACTTCTCAATGGAGACTCTAAAAGCCAGGAGGACCTAGACAAACATTCTATAAATTCTGAGAGACCACAGATGCCAGTCCATACTACATGCAGCAAAAATATTAATTATAATTAATGGAGAAAGAAATATATTCCAGAAGAGAGCCAAATTTAAGCAATTTCTTGTAGAAGGAGCTAAGGTGGGAGGAGTAAAGAGAGGAAGAAGAGGAGCCAGAAGAGGAAGAGAAGGAAGAGAAAGAGCAAGGAGAGAGATGAGATGAGAGGGAGGGGAACATGGAGGCTGATGTTCGCTTGTCTGTAGCAGTCAAAGGTAGTTGGTATATCTAGGTTGGATATTGGGTTACACCTCTGATTGTAAGGGTATCTTGTTATTGATCATTACTAAATATATAAGCCTTTGGATAATCTAAGCATTAGAGTCTCATCTGTACCGAGCCCATGTAGTTGGCAGGATGGTCTGGGCATTGCCCAGCCTTGTGGAGACAGCGTGGAAGATGGACAGAACCATCTTCCATGCTGGCATCTTGTGGGTGGCAGGGCTGGAGTCTCTGGCTGGCCGTTTCTAGCTGCAGCACGCACATGGCCTCTGGCCACTGAACATGGCGGCTGAGCCAGGCAGAGCCACTACAGCTTAGATAGTCAGCTTTGCTGGCAGCCATTTTTAAAATAATTATTTCAACAAAGTGGCGCACCAACTTCAGGCACAAATTCACTAGAAATTTAAGTCTATTCACCTGAGAGTAAAAGTTGCATTTTTTAAAAAGTGAGTGATTGGCGCTGATAGGAGCCATGTGACTCCAGCGGGAACTGTGAACAAAAAACTGTTGGCAGACAGGTCCTCTGCTAAGAGAAAATGTAGGCTTCTCTGAGCCAAGATAGCCAAATAAATAAGCCTCCGTTGTGGAGCAGTTACTGACTTAAGTATAAAGTTAAAATATAGGGATTATTTGCTTTTAGGAAAGATTTATAAATAGATTTGTCTGAATCACGTGGGAATTACCGCCCATAGTTTGGAACTTAGGGAAAATTGTCACTGGCTCCAGAGTAGAGAGTACAGTGTACAAGTGGAGGCTGCTCTGGAGTACAGAGCCAAACAGATAGATGGTATAAATAAAAAACTGTTCTAGGCAGAGGGCCAAACAGAAAGAGAGTGTAAATCAGGTATGTTTAAATGATATAAAGTTATATTGCCTCACAGAGACTCGGGTTCAGTCTAACGTGGGCCCCACGTGAATTCTGGGTTCATTTCCTGCTTGACAAAATAGGGAAGGAAGATGGGTGTGATTTTAGTTTTGTGGTTATATTTTTCCTCTGGGAAAGAGGTGAAGATAAAGGTTTTTCTGGTTACTGGCTCCAGGATATTCTATTTAGGGAAAAAGATTTTGTCTGTGTGTTTTCAGAAGAGATGATTAAGATATTTCTGCCTTCTAGAATTATATGGATTAGACATGACAGAGGCAGGCCATCAGAAAACTAGATTTCAGAATTCAAACAAAAAAATTTTTGATACTAAAATTTGTTTTGCGAATTGTATACTGCAGAATACACAGCCTTGGTGTATCTACTCATCAAGCAAGCTGAGCAGACCTGCTCGAACCTCTGATGTTCTGGAATTTCAGCTGGATGCAATGAAAGATATCAGAGGCTTATCAATTTACCCTCCCCCCACCCCTCTTCTAATATCTCAATGCCCATAATCAGCTTGAAGAAATTAATGAAGAGTTGGTGCCCCTATTCCCTGGGCTTGGGAACTGAAGTGGTAAATATTGGGCTGTCTTTCTAGGGAAAAGTAGTGGTTTTGTTGGAACAGGGAGGAATAGCTAGGATTTATTGCATAGCCAGAATCTATTGGTAGAAAACTGTAATCATTGTTATTAAGCTGAAATTATAATTTCTTCAATGGTACAAAATCTACTTTGATTTCAAATTTAATGTTTTCATTGGTACAAGTTTCTTACTGATATAAAAGTGAGATTAGTATTATTACTTTCATAGGCATTGTGCCTATATAACACATTTAGGAATACAAGGCTTAGACCCAGTCCTTCTTTAACCTTTTTTAACTGATTTGAGATGGTTAGCCTGTGAGTTAGGGGCCTATAGAAAATTCATGGCTCTGAGTTTATTGTTAGGGTGTGTTCTATATTTAATTAGAAATAGCTGAGAGGAGTTAACAGACAACAGTCCAGATTGTTTTATATAGATAGCTGGTTTTCAAAACGTCAGAAGTCCACAGAATTGATGTTACAAACATTTCTGTATTAATGTTCATTTTGATTAGAGACCTGTCTGCTCCTGACAGATTCCTGTTTTGGATTCTAAGAAGAAACTGAGCATCTTTGGAGTTACTCCAGTTGTGGTGAGACAGCCACTAGGCAAAAATTGCCTCTTTTCATCTACAGACAAACTACTGTCCAGAAAAGGACACACTTGCAGAATAGTCGACTGATTATATCTGCCAAGACAGAGTAATCAGCCCTTAATAATTCTGCATTACTTGGTCTGTTAGATGATCCTGGGCCAGAAGGCTGAAGATTGGATACTCCAATCTTCAGTATAGAAACTGTCTAGGTGTTCAGCAGTCTCTATAAATTGGCTAAGTTTTAGAAGCCATGCTTTGTGCTTCCCATAATTTCAGTTAATTCAGTCATTCTGGATTTCTGACAGGGTTAAAGACTTACAGTCTCATAGCCAATCCAGACTATTTACTTTGAGAGAACATATTTGAGAAGATAGTTTTCAGCTGACATTCATTCTAAAGCCAAGAAAAAAGCCAGGTTCAGAACTAAGTCTTTTAGTTAGGAGAGATGACAGAGGTTCTGTTTAGTCAACAAAATGGTGGACTGGATATTAGGTCTATCTTGTACCTTACTGACACAAATTGGTAATAGTTATGTTCTAATTGTATTTTGAGAGAAAGGTTTCTTTTTTTAAAATTTTAATAGGAAGGGTGATATGTAGGAGGAGCTAAGGTGGGAGGAGTAAAGAGAGGAAGAGGAGGAGCTAGGAGAGAGAGGAGACACAAGAGAGAGAGAAAGAAAGAGAGGAAGAGAGAGAGAAGAGAGAGAGAGATATGGAGGCTAATGTTCACTTGTCTGTAGCAGTCAAAGGTAGTTGGTATATCTAGGTTGGGTATTGGGTTACACCTCTGATTGTATGGGTATCTTGTTATTGATCATTACTAAATATATAAGCCTTTGGATAATCTAAGCATTAGAGTTTCATCTGTACCAAGCCCGTGTAGTTGGTGGGATGGTCTGGGCACTGCTCAGCCTTGTGGAGACAGCGTGAAAGATTGGCAGAGTCATCTCCCACACTGGTGTCTTGTGGGAGGCAGGGCTGGTGTCTCTGGCTGGCCATTTCTAGCTGCAGCGCATATGTGGTTTCTGACCATGCAACATGGCTGCTGTTCTAGGCAGAGCCGCTGAAGCTTAGATAGTTGGCGTGACCAAGGTCATTTTTAAATAATTACTACAACAATTTCTAGCTACCATTCTAGCTCAAAAATGGCAGTAGAAGGAAAACTTCAGTTTAAAGAGGTTACCACAGTCAAAAAGACACACCAGAATAGTGAGTAAAGAAAAAGAATGGGGGCTGGAGAGATGGCCCAGTGGTTAAGAGCACTGACTGTTCTTCCAAAGGTCCTGAGTTCAATTCCCAGCCACCACTTGGTGGCTCGCAACCAATCTGCAAAGTGATCTGACTCCCTCTTCTGGTGTGTCTGAAGACAACTACAGTGTACTCATATACATTAAATAAGTAAATCTTTAAAAAAAAAAAAAGAAAGAAAGAAAGAAAAGAAAAGAAATCTTAAAAAAAAGAAAAGAAAAAGAATGAACTCATACCATAACAAGAAAATAACAGGAATCAATAAACACTGCTCATTAATAACTCTCAATATCACTGGTATCAATTCCTCAATAAAAAGACAGACTAATAGGCTGGACTAGAGAACAGGATGAGTCCTGCTGTATCCATGAGACACTATACAACAGACATCACCTAGGATAAAAAGATAGAAAAAGGTATTCCAAGCAAATGGGACAAAGAAACAGGAGAATGTTGTTATTTTAACATTTGACAAAATAAACTTCACACCAAAATTAATCAAAAGAGATTTAGGACACTGCACACTCAAAGGAAAATAATGCACCAAGAGAATACTGCTATTGAAAACATTTATATATCAAACACAAGTGGACCCAACGGTATAAAAGAAGCACTACTATACCTAAAAATCACATTGACCCTCACAAAGTGATTTGAGTGACTTCAATACGCTCTTACCAATATACAGGTCACCCAGACAAAAGGCTAAGCAGAGAAATGCTAAAATTAAATAACATCACAAATCAGACAGATCTAGCACATATCTACAGAACATTTCACCAAAAACACAGAATATATTTTCTTCTCAGTAGCTCATGGAATTTTCTCCAAAGTTGACCACATACTTGGACATAAGCAAGTCACAAAAGATGTAAGAAAATTGAAGTATTCTATCTGATTACTTTTGATTAAGCTGGATATCATCAACAGAAAGTATAAATATTCATGGAAAATGAGCAACTCACTACTTAGTGAAATGAAACACAGGTCAAGACAGAAATCAGGAAAATTAAAAATATTTATTTGCCTTCAAGTTTTATGATGTTCTTTGTTTCTAATTGGTAAGTAGGATTCCATTGTGTAGATGTACCTCATTGTCTTTATTCTTCAGTTGAGGGACATTTAGGTTGTTTCTAGTTTCTGGTTATTATGAATAAAACTGCTATGAACAGCGTTGACCAAGAGTCTTTGTTGTGTAGTGTGACATCTCTGAGTAAGGTAACTCAGACCCAGAAAGACATGCCTAGTACATACTCACTTATCATAAAAATAAAATAGAAACAAAAACAAGCAATATTTTAAAAATCAATAAAATGTAGAATTGATTCTTTCAGAAAATCAACAAGATTGACAAACTATTCGCCAAATTAACTAACAGACCACGAGAGGAAATCCAAATTAATAAAATTACAGATGAAAAGAGGATACACTTAAAAATCTATAATGCACCAAATTAGAAAAAAGAAATAGATGAATTTCTTTTGGTACATATGACATAGCAAAGTTATTAGCCACCATGTGGTTGCTGGGAATTGAACTCAGGACCCCCAGAAGAATAGGCAGTATTCTTAACTTCTGAACTATCTCTCCAGGCAACATAAATCAGATAAAATCAGTAATTTAAAAAGACCATTAATTCCTAACGAAATAGAAATAGTAAGTAAGTCTCCCAACCACACATATACCAAAAGGCCAGTGCCAGACAGATTCAGTGAAGAATTCTACCAGATCTTCAGAGAATTAATGCCACTCCCTAAATTACTGCACAAAATAGAAAATGAAGAAAAAGTTCCTAATTTTTTTTATGAGACCACTATTATCCGGATATCAAGAACACACAAAGGCCCAATAAAAAGAAAAAAATTATAAACCAATATACCATATGAACATGAACACCCCTTCATGATAAAAAACTCCTGTAGAGTCTAGAGATACAAAAAACATACATCAATACAATGAAGGCAATTTATAGCAAACCCATAGCCAAAATTAACAAACAGAAACTCAAGCATTTCCATTAAACTGAGGGACAAGGATGTACATTCTCTCTATACCTACTTAATACAGTGTTTGAAGTCTTAACTAGAACAGTAAGACAGCAGAAGGCGATCAGATCAAGGGGCTATGAATAGGCAAGGAAGAAATAGTATCTTTAATCAAAGTATCTTTATTTCAGATGATACATAATAGACCCTAAAAAACTCCATCAGGGAACTTCCACAGCTGATACTTTTAGTTAAGTAGCAGGATACAAAATTAACACAAATCAGTAGCCTTCCTATACTCAAATGACAAACAGACTGAGAAAGAAATCAGAGAAACAGCATCTTTCACATTAGCCTATGGGAAAAAAGTCTTGGGGTAACTCTACCCAGCAAGTGAAATACTTGCATGAAAAAAACTTTAAGACACTGAAGAAGGCACTAAAAGATTCAAAGATTTCCCATGCTCACAGATTGATATCTTTGATATTGTAAAAATGGCCATCCTACCATAAATATTCAACAGATTCAACACAATCTCCATCAAAATTTCAATATAATTCTTCACAGAAATTAAAAAAATTTAACTTCATATGGAAACAGAGAAACCCCAAGATAATTAAAATAGTCCTAAATAATAAAAAAACTGCTAGCATTAGCACCATCTCAAATTTCAAGTTATACTACAGAGCTATAATAATAAAAGAACATGGCATTGGCACAAAAACAGACACTTTGTCAATGAACTTGAAGATCCAGATGTAAGTCTACATATTCATGAACGCCCGATTTTAACCAAGAAGACAAAAATACTGAAGAAAAGACAGCATCCTCAGAAAATGGTGCTGTCGGACTGGATGGCTACATGTGGAAGAGAAAAAAATAGATCCATTATCTAGCTAGTAGCCTAAAACTCAACTCCAGATGCCTTAAAGACCTCAGCATAAAACCAGGGACCCTAAATCTAATATAGGAGAATGTGGGGAATAGGCTTCAACTTGTTGGTATAGGAAAGAACTTCCTGAACAGGACACCAATTTGCATAGGCATTAAGATCAACAATCAATAATTCATGAAGCTGAAAATCTTCTGTAAGGCAAAAGACACCATCATTCAGGCAAAGCAGCAGCCTATATGATGGGAAAATATCTTTACTAATTATATATTCTATAAAAGGTAGCATTCAAAATTTAAAAAGAACTAAAAAACCTAAACATCAAGAAAATAAATTATTTAAAATGAGGCACAAATATAAATAGTTCTCAAAAGATGAAGCATTAGTGATTGAGAAACACTTAAAGAAATGGGCAACATCCTTAACATCGGGGAAATGCAAATTAAAACTACTTCTGCACATGGTGGGATCTTTGGAAGTCCATCAATGTAATCCACTATATAAACAAACTCAAAGAAAAAAACCACATGATCAACTCACTAGATGCTGAGAAAGCATGTGACAAAACTCAGCACCCCTTCATGATAAAAGTCTTGGAAAGATCAGGAATTCAAGGTGCATATCTAAACACTGTGAAAGCAATATACAGAAAACCAGTAGTCAACATCAAACTAAATGGAGAGAAACTTGAAGCAATCCCACTAAGATCAGGGACTAGACAAAGCTGCCCACTCTCACCTTACCTAATCAATATAGTACTGGAAGTCCTAGCCAGAGCAATTAGACAACAAAAGGAGGTCAAAGGGATACAAATTGGAAAAGAAGAAGTCAAAATTTCACTATTTGCAGATGATATGACAGTATACTTAAGTGACCTCAAAACTTCCACCAGAGAACTCCTAAACCTGATCAACAACTTTACTAAAGTGGCTGGGTATAAAATTAATTCAAACAAATCAGTAGCCTTCCTCTACTCAAAAGATAAACTGGCTGAGAAAGAAATTAGGGAAACGACACCCTTCACAATAGTCACAAATAATATAAAATACCTTGGTGTGAATCTAACCAAGCAAGTAAAAGATCTGTATGACAAAAACTTCAAGCCCCTGAAGAAAGAAATCAAAACAGATCTCAGATAAATGGAAAGATCTCCCATGCTCATGGATTGGCAGGATTAATATAGTAAAAATGGCCATCTTGCTGAAAGCAATCTACAGATTTAATGCAACCCCTATCAAAATTCCTACTTAATTCTTCACAGAGATAGAGAGAGCAATCCTAAAATTCATTTGTCACAAAAAACCCAGGATAGTGAAAACTACTCTCAATAATAAAAGAACTTCTGGGGGAATCATCATTCCTGATTTCAAGCTATATTACAAAGCAGTAGTGTTAAAAACTGCATGATATTCGAACAGAGACAGGCAGGAAGATCAATGGAATAGAACTGAAGACCCAGAAATGAATCCACACACCTATGGTCACTTGATCTTCGACAAAGGAGCTAAAACCATCCAGTGGAAAAAAAGACAGCATTTTCAACAAACAGTGCTGGTCCAACTGGAGGTCAGCATATAGAAGAATGCAAATTGATCCATACTTAGCTCCTTGTACAAAGCTCAATTCTAGGTGGATCAAGGACCTCCACATAAAACCAGCTACACTGAAACTAACAGAAGAGAAAATGGGGAAAAGCCTCAAACACATGCACAGGGGAAAAGTTCCTGAACAGAACACCAATGGCTTACGCTCTAAGGTCAAGAATTGACAAATGGGACCTCATAAAACTGCAAAGCTTCTGTAAGGCAAAGGACACCATCAATAGGACAAAGTGGCAACCAAAGAATTGGAAAAAGATCTTTACCAATTCTACATCCGATAGAGGACTAATATCCAAGGTATACAAAGAACTGAAGAAATTAGACTCTAGACCATCAAATAACCCTATTAAAAATGGGGTACAGAGCTGAACAAAGAATTCTCAACTGAGGAATCTTGAACGGTTGAGAAGCACCTAAAGAAGTGTTCAACATCCCTAGTCATCAGCGAAATGCAAATAAAAACAACACTGAGATTCCACCTCACAACAGTCAGAATGGCTAAGATTGAAAACACAAGTGACAGCAGATGCTGGCGAGGATGTAGAGAAAGAGGAACACTCCTCCACTGTTGGTGGGATTGTAAGCTGGTACAACCACTATGGAAATCAGTCTGGTGGTACCTCAGAAAATTGAACATAGTATTACCTGAGGATCCAGCTATACCACTCCTGGGCATATACCCAAAAGATGTCTCAACATACAACAGGGACACATGCTCCACTATGTTCATAGCAGCCTTATTTATGATAGCCAGAAGCTGGAAAGAACCCAGATGTCCTTCAACAGAGGAATGGATACAGAAAATGTAGTATATTTACACAATGGAGTACTACTCAGCTATTAAAAACAATGAGTTCATGAAATTCTTAGGCATATGGATGGAGCTTGAGAATATCATCCTGAGTGAGGTAATCCAATCACAAAAAAACATACATGGCATGTACTCATTGAGAAGTGGATATTAGCCCAAAAGCTCACAACACCTAAGACATAATGCATAGACCACATGAAACTCAAGAGGAGGAAGGAAGACCAAAGTGTGGGTACTTTGTTTTTTTTTTTTTTGTTTGTTTGTTTTGTTTTTGTTTTTGTTTTGTTTTGTTTTGTTTTGTTTTGTTTTGTTTTGTTTTGTTTTGTTTTTTCTTTTAGAAGGAGTAGCAAAATACTCAACCAGAGCTCCTAGGGTCTAAACCTCCAGCCTGAGAACAGAAAGGGAGGGACTCATGGCTCCACTTGTATAGGTAACTGAGGGTAGCCTCGTTAGGCAACAGTGGAAGTGGAGGGCCATGGTCCCAGAAAGATTGGATCCATAGTGTTGGGGAATGCGAGAACAGGGAGGCAGGATTGGGAGAATGGTGGGAGCACACCCTCATAAAAATTGGAAGAGGAGGTATGGGATAAGGGGTTTTGGGGGAGAAAGGAAGAGGAGATAACAGTGAAAGGTAAATACATAAAATATCCAATAAAGAAAAAACAGATAATGGGTCTGGCAAAGAAAAAAAAGATAGTTTACTTATTTCAAACAATTTTCAAAAGTTTCTGGGAGATGCTTATTGGCTAAGATCTTATTTTAAGCTCTTCACAAAAGAATTTATGTCTCTGTTTAATATTCTCAAGAGAGATGCAAATCTTAATTTCCCTCAACAATTAATTGACAAAAGAGGAGTAATTTTACAAAAAGTAGAAGAAGCTCTCATTAATTGATATATCATATAGATTGATTAATTGTTGGCTGTTTTATAATAGTCCTTTGATAAAAGAGATTATTAATAAAGAATTATATTTCTTAAGTGTCTTCATGACTCTCTGAGGGTGGAAGGAGCATGCTTTATTTACTCTTAACTTTCTAAAACTGAAAGTTCACGGCAAATCTGCCGCTGATTGCCTCTGGCATTGCTGAGACCAATAAAAACTATGCCACAACTATATGGAAGGACCCTTTTACCCTTAAATGGAATGGCCAGGACCCAGTTCCTATATGGGGCCGAGGATTGATATGCCTGTTTGATACCACAGAAGGCACAGTTAAATGGCCGCCCAAAAGATTAATGAATTAAATAGATACCCCCCAAAACCAGGCCCAATTATAAATAAGATGAATAACAATTGACATCCAGGGAAAAGAAATTTCCCTGAGAATTCCCTTCTTTCTTCCTTTCCAGGTAAAAATTAATCACCCGTGATGTCTGCTGTTAGGAGTTCTAATCCTGATGCTGACCTCCGAACTTATACTACTCAGACCTCTGATGGGTCTTTGACAAGGACATCAAACAGCTATAGATTAAAATCACTAATCTGAAGAAACCCCTTGTTTCACTGTCTGATGCGATCTCCAAAAATTGCAAAGAACTTTATTGGACTTGATTTTCTCTTTTACAATAGAAAAGACTGTGTACAGTTCTAGACTGTGTACAGTTCTTAAAGAAGAATGCTGCTTTTACATAGACAAAACAGGGATGACTAAAGAGAGCATGAAAAAGACCAGAGAAGGTCTTGAGAAAAGACAGAGAGAGAAAGAGAAAGATGAGAGCTTGTACAAGAATTGGTCTTCAACCTCTCCATGATTGTTAACCCTACTTCCTTCCATCTTGGGACCATTAATTGGGTATTTCTGCTTATTTCCTTTGGTCCCTGGGCCTTAAATAGGCTGACTAACTTTGTGTAACAACAGATTGATAATCTGATAGCAAAATCTATTCAGATACATTATTGTAAGTTAGCTATGGAGGACCGCGAGACTCTAGATGAGGTTGTTACTCTATCCAGGGTGTTCCCAAGTCCCATCTCCACCCAACCTAAAAGAAGGGACTTCTGCCCCTAGACCAAGCAGAGAGGGGCCACCCAGAACCCCCTCTGTCTGGCGATCTGAATTCTTGCTTAGGCTGCAAGGCTAAGCACTGCGAGGGAATATAAATAAAAGTTAAAAATATGTTTCTGGGTTCCCTGAGGGACAAGCCTGACTGCATAGGGGTAGATGTCAAAAGTATCCCCTCTCCAGGAAAAAGACATTGGGACGGATATGGCCCTCATGCCTCACTGGACAATGACAGGAGGAGCCATTACAAGGTCCCCTTTAATTACTGGAGGTCAGGCCTCTATCCCTGCCTTGGCAAGATTGGAATTGCCACAGCTCTTCTATACTTGGAGAAGGGAGGAGATGTCAGGGGCAGTCCTGCTTATACACCAAACGCCTAAAATCATCCATAAGCCTAAAATCAGCAATAGGCCTGACATACATGCCTGCTAACACAAAATCTTGTGTCTCTATGAAAAAACACTGAAACAGATGGCTATAAACTATTGTAAACAGGCAGCTTTTGTGTAAATCTACCAGCCTGAGTACTCATAGACCTTGTAAATAGGCAGCCTTGGCGGATAGTACCAAATTAGAAAAGGACAAGTGAATCACAGGCAGAGTCATAGTGACCTGACCCCTGAACCTTCACCCAGCTGATACCCTGTTCTGAAAGATACCCCCCTGAACACCTATGCTCCTCTTCCCCACATCCTGCATTTTCATGTTTATAACCCCTGTTAAAAAGTAAAAATTATGATTTGATAATAAAAAAATAAAAATAAATAAATAAATAAAAGGAGTTACGAGAGTTCAAAAACAAAAACAAAAACAAAAAACCAAAAAAACAAAAAAAAAGTTATATATATGAAATAGGATTATCTTTTGTTATCCTTATTTTCTTCTGTTGAAATGTCATCCTCAAAGCCTGGCTTATATTCTGCCTAATGTATTTGTAAGTGGTTTATCTTTAATAATTATATGCCATTTGCCTTTGTATTATGAAATCCACTCCTCCTTTTATTTTAAGGAAGTTCTGTTTCTAACCCTGCATGTGCTTCTAGACAACTATTGTTAAATATCTATATTGTATAAAACATAAAAAGTAAAATAAAAACTAAAAAAAAAAACTACTTTTAGATTTCATCTTATACCAGTTAGAACGACCAAGATCAATAAAATGTGCTAGTGAAGATACGGAGAAAGGGGAACACTTATCCACTGCTGGTGGGAGTGCAAACTTGCATAGCCACTATGGAAGTCAGTGTGGTGGTTTTTCAGAAAGCTGGAAGTCAATCTACCTCAAGATATACCTCGACTTCCAGCTATACTACTCTTGGGCATATACCCCAAAGAGTCTACACCCATAGAGTCACTTGTTCATCCATGTTCATTGCTGTTCTATTTTTAACAGCCAGAAACTAGAAAGAGCCTAGATGTCCATCAACTGAAAAATGAGAATGTTGTACTGTACATTACAAATTGAATATTACTCAACTATTAAGGAAATTTGCAGGTAAATAGATGGAATTAGAAAAAATATAATTGTGAGTCAAGTAACCCAGACTCCCTCCAAAAATAAATATTGTATATTTTCTCTTACATGTGAATATTATCTTCCAGGCCTTTGATAATATGTGTTCTACAACCCAAATAACCACAAAGGTTAGGTACCTAGTAAGGAACTAGGGCTAAGAAGAACATTTCCCAAGGAAGGGGAAACAATATATCATTATGGAGAAAGAAATGGGAAACCAGAATAGGTGACTTAAACGGGGAGGAGAATGGAAGAGAAGGAAAAGGAGGGACTATGGGGAGGGACAAGTAACAGTAAAAGCAATCTGAAAATCCATATAGAAAACTGCCACCATAAAAGCTTCTTAAAATATATACACATAGACAAAAGGAAACTAAATGAGGTCACCAAAGAACAGAGGATACAATACCCCAACTAGATATCTTATGCTAGTAAGTAAAACCTCCAGTGTCAGGAATAGGTTAATGACTTGTTGAATCACTGACCAAAGAGGGCCCAATGGAAATTCCCAAATACACAGGCTATTGTCATTGTCAAGGATACTGTTTATTTTCTACAACCTGAAGGTAAGGTCCTAAAGCTGAGGATACCGCTTACTTATGTCATGGAACACAAAGAAGTTGAACTGGTACCTAAACAGAAGCTTCACCCCCACTGACTAGTGTTTACTGTACTGGAAGGTACTGTGGGCATCACCAGAGGAGAAAAGTAATTATCAGTATCTCCAAGTTACAATCCCTGTAACCTACAACAGTGACATGCTTGTAAAATACACTGGTGCAATAGTGGCACAAATATGATGAGAGTAACCACCAACTTTCTGATTGGACTGAAGGACCATTCTATGAGATGGAACCCTACCTGATGCTGCTAAAGTGACCGACACCTTCACACTAGACAAGTCATGGGCCAAGAGGAAAACCCAATACCATCACTCTGCTAAAGGGACATAGTGATAAAATGACTCCTAACAACACACTCCTTTGAGTGAGGGAGGGAAGGAAGGAAGGAGGGAGGGAGGGAGTTTGTGCCTCACTCAGCCCTCAGAGAAGCTTCTTCTTGCAGCAGATAGAAGCTAATACAGAGACCCACAACTAGACAATGCAGAGAGTGAGAGACTTTGGAGGCACTAAGTCCTGGAAAGAATTTGGAGACTTTGGCAGCATGAACAGGACCCATATAGGTTCAAGCCAGATGGGGGTTCCAATACTGAGATGAGGAAGTAGACAGGAGCTCCTGGAGCCAAGAAGCTATCTACAATTGATACCCCTTGGCAAAGAGGAAAAAAAAATCTGTTTTCTCCAGTGAAATCTCACTGGCCATATTAATCACATTTCAGGGCAGACCCCAAGCACAGACAAAATGACTCATTTTGCTCTGTTTGGGCGTGTGTGTGTGTGTGTGTGTGTGTGTGTGTGTGTGTGTGTGTGTGTGTTTCTTGGGTTTTGTTTTTTAAGGGTACTTGAGAGAGAATGAACATAAAATTGGGTGGGTAGGATCTGGGAAGAATTGGGGTAGGGGAAAAAGTTGATGAAAATGTATAGTATGAAAAATGTCAATAAAAATA
The DNA here is from genome assembly GCA_030674055.1 of Rhabdomys pumilio. NCBI lineage: Eukaryota > Metazoa > Chordata > Mammalia > Rodentia > Muridae > Rhabdomys > Rhabdomys pumilio. Next base: position 19,669,828 of record JANHMN010000014.1, on the reverse strand, counting down.
AAACAAAAAATACGACATAATTAATTCAACAAGTGGGTATTTGTAAAGATAGCTAAAAGCAATTAAGCCAGTGTGACATATCAAAAAATGAAAATAAAAGATTTATAACTAAAGTTTTAAGATCTGATTTTTAATAAGTTCAGAAAAGGTGAATATATAATAAATGTCAAATGGTTATAAGGCAAAACATGTAAATAAAATATTTAGAAATTTTGAACACAAAGAGGGCATTCAAGAGAAACTAACTAATTTTAAAATATGCTCGAAGGAAAAAAGCTACAGAATATTTTCTCAAAATGTCACAAGAAATATATTACCAATATTAGCATCATACAGTTCATTAATGGCATTAAGAAATTAGAAGTACACAAAACCACAAAGGCAACTAACTTATTGGTCGACTCTGAGTGACAGTCGTGATAAAAGTTCATGCATGTGTCAATCTGACAGGAACACTGCAGTGGTGAGAAGAGATAGGCGCTGTTAGGTGTGAGATGAAAGCTGAAAGGGGTGGGAAGCCATGAAGGAACGGCATTAAACAGAATGCAGTACAGGGAAAAAGAAAATGACACATGAAAGCTCATAAAATCCAAAACCTCTGTCCAGCAGAGAAAACTAAGTGAAGAGGCAGCCCAGAAAATAAGAGAACTATGTGCCATCTACACATCCATCAGAGGATACGTTCTACAATACACAAGGAAGTAAATAAACTAAGCATCAAGAAAACAACCCAGAGCTGGACATGGTGGCACACACCTTTAATCTCAGTACTCAGGAGGCAGAGTTAGGTGGAGCTCTTGAGTTTGAGGCCAGCCTGGTCTACAGAGTGAGTTCCAGGAAGACCAGGTCACACAGGGAAACCATGGGGGTGTCAAAAAAGAAAGAAGAAAACAGTTTAAGAAGATGTGCCATGTGTTAGAACAGAGAATACTCAACAGAAGAAAGAAATGAAATGACTAATGAACATTTAAAAGAATGTTCAACACCATCGGCTATCAGGTGATGCAAATTAAAGTTACACTGAGATTCCATCTGACCCTAGACAGAATAACTGAGATTCCATCTGACCCTAGACAGAATAACAATCTTCCTAAGTGACAACAAAAACAGGAGCAGATGAAGGGAACGGGGAGACTGTATGCACTACTGTTGGGAGTGAGACTGGTACAAGCTATGGAAATCAGTGAGGAGGTCCCTCAGAAGCTAGAAGTCAGACATAGAAACCATACTGTCAGTCTTATGCAGCACCCAGAGAGTACATTTAATAAGAGATTTTAAAAAATAAATGTTTAGAAAACTAGAAATACCACACAGCTTTCAGTGACTGTAACAAATCCTTGAATTTTATTTGGGAGGTCATGCTTTTGGAGAGTTCAGTCATTGCTAGCTTACTGCTCTCTATCTCATGTTGTGAGACATCATGGTAATAGTATGTGGCAAAAGTAAGCTGTTTACTTCATGGTCAAGATGCATGAAGTGGAAGGAGAAGCTAGGGTTTCATTGAACTCTTCTGGTGTTTGTCTCACAACAACTGGAAAACTTCTACTGGACCCCACTTTAAAATTTACACTACCTTCAACACTGCCAAGCTGGAAACCAAGCTTTTAACACGTGGGCCTTTGGGAAATATTCCAAATCTAATCTCTGGCATCATAATAATTGAATTAAGTCCTTTCCCTACTCACCTGTACTTTTTAGCTAGATCATCCCTTTCTGTTTTCTGTTGAGCAAGTATATTATCCATAACTTCTTTTATCTCTAACATCTTTTCCATGTATTGTTCTAGAAACACAGTGATAAAATAAAAGGTCAGGTAATTGAAGACTGGAAAATGCTGAATCTATTCACATAAATTTAGACATTGTCCTTTATTTTTTGAGACGGGGCTTAAATCTTCACTATTCCTGCCCACTTCCAACATAAGTGGCCCAGATAATTAAATCAAAGCTTAGTTATATCGTCCTAATGAAATGCCTGAGGTACTCAGATAAGAACACTGTACCAAGAAATAACAGTCCATCTTAAGTTCTAATTATGCTATCCCATTGACCTAAGGTCTAGGGGCTGGGATTCATCTGATCTAACTCTATGATCAGCTTTCTTTTCTTCTTGTCTGTCACATATGTGGTGGTGTACATTTGTAATGTATACACATGTCTGTCTATGTGTAGACAAATGCATGTACCACACACAGGCATGTGGCAGCCAGGCCTGTGCAGCAGCTCTGAGGCATCTCACAGGCTCCCCACCTTGTTTTCTGAGACACAGTTCCTCATTGAAACTAAAGTTCATTATTTTGGCCAAAATGATTGGACATTTATTTTCCTTAGAAAAAAATGTTACCCACTGTAATTTAATCGTTTTGACACTACTTTTCAAAAGCATATCAACTTCACAAAACAAGGTGTTCTCAAATGGTCCCAGAGTAAAGTATATACAGTGAAAAGACAAGATATTCAGAATTTACAGATGTAAGTGGTGCATGATATCAATATATTAGTTTTATTATTTCCAGAACAAAGAACATGATCTCTAAAAAGAAAATAATAAGCATTTACATCTTTCAAATTAAGCTGGAAAGCAACTTTATTTTCAGTCTCTACAAAAAGACTGAGTTTATCCATCTGCCTCAGAACATTGTTTAAACTAAAGAGCAAAGTTCCATCATTCTCCTTTTTTAATTCTTCAAGTATTTAATTTTTCTTCAAAGTTTCAAAGATAATTCCACTAACTCCTTTTTAATTTTTAAAATTTGCTTCTGTATCTTAGTATGCTGACTATGAAAGAGGAGAAAAGCATCCTGGGTCTATGTCTTCTTATCTCATGCATGCTTCATGGTCTATGCCTGCCTGAGCACACACACGTACCACACCACACACGCACACTCACGCACACTCCCCGTTTTTTAGCTATTCTGAATGTTGAAATAAGAAGTACATATTTACCTTCGTCTTCAGGGTTTCTTATTTCAAACTTTAATAATTTTTCTTGTTTTTCTTCTATATCTTGTAGAATGGCACTGATGGTCTGATGCTGCCAGATAGAAATGTTAAGGATTCCATTATAAGAGGGAAGATGTGCATGTTGACAGTCTGACAAATACAAAGAATATGCAGCTTAAAATCTCATCTCTCAGTGTTCTCAAGATGCACTCATGTTTTATGTGACTTTAACTGAATAAATGTTGAAGATGTATAAAGACAGATTTAAATGTACCTTGCCTTATATAGTGATCTATTGAAAAACAGAAGAAAAGGAGTAACCATACAAGAAACTTTAACTTCTTGTTAAACTTCTGACTTCATTTGAAACTGTAAGATGGGAGGAAAACCCTCACATATACTATTTCATGACCACATATGCAAAGTTTACTTTAAGACTGTATGATTATCACTGCACATTATTAAAATCCTATGCACAACTCTAGAAATATGAAACACTACCCTCAAAAAGCACATAAAGGGGCTTCACTGGGCTGCTCCATGCCCTTGGCACTGCTAAGTTTCCTGCCGGAAGTGCACTCCTAGTTTCTGTTCCTTCTTTTAAGGAGTGCTCCAGAGGCAGACTCCCTGTGTGAGCGCCTGGCTCCACTTCTTCCCAGCTTACTGACTGCTGCAAGTTAGTTTCCCTCTTATGCCCGAGCCAAGAGGAAATATTCATGTAAAATGTTCAGAACAGCACTAGTATGAAGTATTGTTCTATAAAATCAATCTCAAACATAAAACCTCTGCCTAACATAATCCCTACTGACTTATCTTTTAGTAAATTAATAATTTTACAGCCATATAATGCTTTTTACAAAATATTTCTTCAATTCTTATAAGCAGGAACATGTGTTTTATTTTTGTGTATGCTTTCCAAAATCATGCAAGCGTAACTCTCATGCAATAAATTATTAATGGACTAATATCTACCTTCTCATAAATTCTTAATATATATTTATTATTTTAATTATATGTCAAAGCCTAGAAAAATGTTTTACATTTATTTAGTGTGTATGTACACACTGGAAGACAGAAGACAAGTTTTCGAAGTTGGTTCTTTCCTATCATCTGGATTCTAGGGCTGGAACTCAGGTTGTCATGCTTGGTGGCAAGTGCCTTTACCTGGTGGGCTGTCTTATTAGAGGTGGTAAGCAACCTTTATATTGCCATTTATTAAACGCATCATAGTAAAACTACAAAATATGAAATTGCAAAACAAATAAAAGCCCAAGGCCTATCTATTCACATAGTAAATCACTTATGATTACAAAAGCAAAAAGAAGGTCCAAGTTTGTGCTCAGGCTAAACCTCTACCTTTAGATTCCACTAAAGACACTACTTCTGTGTCAACTTTCCTGACTTGCTTATATTGATTATATATGTACAGATCTTGATTATATACGTACAGATCTTCAACAATGGAGTACGGCATATTCAAAATTATACTGAAGATGGTACCTTACTTAAGTTTGTGTCTAATAAGCTTAGTAGTTTTTAACTGAAAATATCACCTATCAAATCAACCTACCCATATGTAAATGATATTTATTGAGCTATACTGAAGTCCACCACAAGTTCTAACATTTTATGTGAGACTCAAGGCAGTTAAGCCAGTAACATTGCTGTTCTCTATGTGGGCTCTAGAGTCTTCTATGAACTACATATCCTCCAATGTGTATAAAGATATAACAGTACAGTATCAGCGTCTGCAGGAAAAGTATTCAAAGGCTCAAGCAGGCTAGAGAGGACAGTGGCTAACGTGCACTTCCTTGGTCAGTGCGGACAACTGAGAGTTAATCACACATCATATCTTCTTGACTCATTTTGTTCAACTGACATTGTCATGAAAACACACGTTCAATCCATGCCCATTTCCATGTGATTTGAAGGGATGGTATTCTCCAGGCTGAAGAAAGAATGGACTTCATCACCAGTTACTGCACATGTCACCTACCGCAGGAAGGCTCTCACTCCTCGTCACTTTATATGAGGGGACAGGAGAACCAATTGCTTTGTCATTGTCACAGATAAACTGCTTATATCTTTTTGGCTGAACAGCAGGAAATTTTACTAAAAAATAAATTAGAAAATAAAAATGTTTAAAAGCATCTTCTTTTATCAGTTTTAATTGAAAAGGATGAAAAAATAAGTTTACAATTATTGCTTTAATGCTAGGTGCTTCTCATTATTATTAACTATGACAACATTTTATGAGCACTTATCACATACTAGATTATTTGCTGGTATATCATCTTATTTAATATTAAAATATTCACAAGAACCTCTTGAAATAGGTAGTTAGAAGAACTGAAATGTCAGCGTTCAGGAAGCTTAGCACACAATAATTCTGAAACTAGATATTATCTGAATCCAAGCACATACTCATAACACCTATGAGTCATTGCTCTGTAGTTCTTTGGTATTTTTCTTCCTTTTATGATTCCCTTTTGCCCATATTATCATTTGTTCTATGTTCCTCATTCCTCTGAGCACATGACTAAATATATATTCAACAATCAGTAGACACAGGAGTCCCAATGTCCAAATGCCAAGAATTCCTAGTGTGCTAAGCTCAGTCAAATCATGAGAGCTGAATCTTCAAGTATGGCTGTAGAGAGAGAAAACTCAATGGAGCTCCAAGAACGAGAAGAGTTTTAGCAGACCTGACCTTGACCTGCATGGGATCTAGATCACTAATAGTTACACACTGAGCATTTTTGGTTGTAACCAGTCACAATGAAATTCATCCACCTGTGAAAACCAACAGCTGGTGATAAGCATGGTAAGCTAGACGAGATCTCTCCTATCTCCTCCATTCTCTACACCAAGAGCAGATGCATTCCTGGGTGTCTTCTGAGTCAAGGTTCAATTATGAGGAAAAGCAAAAAAATCAATTCTCTTTAAACACTTTATAAAGTAGAAAGTATTTCAAAATTATTTGATAAATTTTTGCCTAGCTATACGTTTTCTTGAAATATTCTTCTTACTATGAATCTAATAACTTCAGGAAATATTCATTATACATTTTAGGAGAATGAAATCTTAGCTGCAAAGACTTCAGTATAATGCTACCCTTTTCCTGTCCTTCCACAAGTAAATCACCAGCTTGGTTTTAATTATATCTCTATGTCAAAACAAAGGTAGGGAGATTAATGTTTGATTAGCAGATGGTGTATGTTTCACCTCAGTAACTCCAATCCAATAGCACCTTCCAGGCTTGGTATCATAGCTTAGTAATGATAGAGGCTTCCTAACAGTCACAATCCCTGGGCTGGATCCCTCACACTATACTTATGAACTCCAGGTTCATGGGAATTGTGGAAGAGAAAAACATATCTATGGGAGGAATGATTTCAAATGTGTAAGATCTGACAATGGATAAATGTGCCTTTCACTGAAATACCCTATTGCCCCTTTCTCTTTGTTGCTCACATAGCACACACCAAAGCTCACCCATCCTGAGCCACTAGCACTCACAACGTGCTCACACTTTCCTTGTATCCAGAGTTTCTCCCTGACTTCCTCTTCCCACATACAGGTTCTATATACCTTTCCATCCTCAACATCCACACAGGTTTTAAATCTCCAGTTTCTCCCAGAATTGAACACTACTACTTTATACCCACTGGGAAATACAAATGTTAACAGCTGCCCACTACCCATTGTTATTTAGACAATCCATTACAGTTACGGTGCCACTTATCTCTACACAGACAGGTACTCCATACTCAGCAACGTTTTGGTTTGCATTTTTCAGTTTTAAGATGGATCGAGAGTAGTGCACATTTTGAAGAAACCTATGTGGATTTGGGGCCTCCCCTAGCAGTCAGTATCTGCTGATCCTCTCCCTTGGTGTACAGGCTATAAACTGCAACTCCCGGTCAGCCGAACAACCCTAAGGTGAACAACCGGTGCTCTTCAGGGTTCTGTGTTATTAGGCTATGTGTCCAATGGCCAATTGGTGTCTTCCAGCTGGTGCAAGAATACAGAAGTACATAACCTCCAGAAGGTTCCATAACCACCCAAACAGGAGGTTTCTAGAGGACTAGTAAAAATAGATGGAACCCTCCAGTGGACCACAGCAGAGTTCATGGACCCAGAGACTAGGCTTCCAAAAAAACTAAAACATTCAGGCATTAGGTAAGTGTCTGACTGCACTGCCTCTCAGGGAAATTTCTATACAAAGTAAAAGATAAAAAATTTTTTAGATAAAACATTATGACAATCTCATTAAAATAGCATCCTTTGTATTAAAAAATTAAAAAGGTGGTAAAGGAAAAAACTAATATTAATATATGATCTGTGACTTTTATTATATTTAGAGATTTATTTTTATTTTATGTATATAGATGTTTTGCCTCCATATATGTCACTGTTCCCATTACATGCAGTGCCTGCAAAGGTCTAAAGAGCACAAGAGACCCTGGAACTGGAGTTATAGATCACTGTGAGCCACCATGTGAGTGCTGGGAATCAAACCTGGGTTCTCTGGAAGACCAGCTAGTACTTTAAACGACTGAGCCATCGCTCTAGCCCCTAAATCAAATGGTAGAATACTAATTTCTAAAAATCATGCATTTTTATGAGCTTAATAACAGAGGGAAACACCAACCCCCCAGTTAGGAAATAACACTACACTATATATGCGAAGATTTTACTTTGCTAAGCAGACATATACCTGTATAAATAGAAAGCAATACTAATATGCATACCCAGAACTGCAGAGGTCCTCTCAACAGCATCATAGGATTTTAGTAGATCTTTCATTTTTTCATCATCTGTTTCATCCAAAGCAGTCCTCTGCTTCTCATCTTTCTGACTAGGGTTTGCTCCATGTTTTAGGAGTATCTCAGCTGCCTGAAAAGTAATTTTTCAAAGTTATATCTACATCTATCTGCTTTTACCTTAAAACATTACCACTAAGCACATATCTTCAAGGTATGAACAAGAAACATTTTGACTAAATTTGATACAGTAACAGTAACTTTGATTGGACTTGACTGACCCCAGAGAACACACACAATAGCATTAACCATAGCATGCTGCTTCCCTGGTAGAGTGGCACAGATAATGCCACTTCTAGTCACTTCTGCCCAGAATTATTTCTGTATCAGCTATTCCCAAAAGTAGCTGCAAACCACGTGCCCTTGCTGAATATCTAAGCCACAGTGAAAACGACTAAGTAACAGATTCTTTATTAAATTAATTCAAATAGCAAAATGTGGCTCACAGCTACTGTACTGGACGACACAGGTATACACAGTACAGATTCAGTCATTCGTGTGAAAATGTGAAGTCGCTGATATGGTCCCATTGTACAGCTCCACCGGCAGGGGGATGGAGTAAAGAAGATGGTAAGCCTTGCTTCTAGACTAACTACAGTACATTTATACTGCAAATTACCAATCCACTGTAGTTAATGAAGCTCTATTTGGATGAGCATTTCAGGTAAATTAATCTACTAACCTAATATCCATTCTAAAATTCTTTCTATAAAAATGCATACTCTAGTAGTTATGATCATAAGATATCAAAGATTGAGATAGTACTTATAATGATCTATTCTAACCCCATCATTTTACAGAAAAAACCAAATGACCAAGCATTTCAAACATAAATAAGTTTATTCTGAGTTATTCAAAGTTGGGTGTTAGAAGGGCTAGAGAATTGGCTCAGTGGATAACGGTGCTTGCTGCTCAGCCTAAAAACCTGAGTTTGATACCTAGGATCCACATGGTAGAAGAAAATCTTCTACAGGTTATCTTTGAACTTCTATGCATGCCATGAGTACCCTACATGTGCCCACACATACATGCCCCATCACAAATGTATGTAATGAAAATTAAACTAAATTAAACAAAAAGTTGCATGTTAACATGGAGGTGGATCTCAACTGGTTGTAGCTCTAGTTCCAAGGAATCCCGCACATCTTCTGATCTCAGCAGGCTCCTGCACACATGTGGCACACAAATACACTCAGGTACACACACACATAAGATAAAATAAAAAAAATAAAGTTACAAGTTTGTAATTTAACAAAATTAAAAACAGCTAACAATTAGAATATATCATGAGTGAATCAGGCCAAGAGCCAGAGATCCTACTTGCACAGAGAAGCCAGAGATTCCAAACTATAGAAACATCTGATAGCAAAAATGTGATCAAATTTGAGTAAAATGGATACATACTATGTGATGATATATTTTATCTTTCTGCTTATACAAAGATATAGAGACAACGGAGACTTTTAAAAGTCACTGAGCCAATAGAAATTACTATTTATCATAAATATGACTTAGGAAATAAAGCTTCTAATCTGAGTCATGTTCTTTTATTTTACTCACTTCTTTGAAGATTTCTTAAAATTTTTCATAGTCGAACTTACCAGAGTCAGTAATTAAAACTCATGCCTATTAGATTCTATTTAAGAAATGCTTGCCTATCTAAAAAATCATGAAATTCTCTTCTGTTTTCCTTTAAGAGGTTCTCTTAATGAACTCTTTCAGGCCCATGATCCATTTTAAGTTATTTTTTATATATAGTAAAAAAATTTGTATATAGTAAAAAAAAATTCTAAAATTTGCAAATAAAAATCTAAAAATTTCAATTCTATCCAACTCACTTTTGTATCACTGTCAAAAATCAACTGATCACATATATAGATCTATTTCTACATGCTGCTTTCTGTCTGATTTGTATATAAAATTCGGTGGTTCTTGACTGGGGTGGGTTTTTCCCCACAGGATATATTCAGCAGAATGTATTCATCAGTGTCTGGACACACTCTGGTTCTCCCAAGCAGAGGCTGTGGAAGCTGCTGGCACTGAGTAGGTAGAGATGAGCAGTGCTGTTAAACATACTGTTTAGTACATGGCAGCACTCCACAACAAAGGAATTTCAGCTCCAAATGTCAGTGGTGCTTTTGTTGAGGTGTGCTGGCCCAGTGTGCTTTCCTTTAGTATCTACAACTCCATAAATGGTAGGAACTTACATTTTCAAAACTGTCTCAACTGTTTCACACTCTTTTCAGATCCATATAAATTTCAAAACCAGCTTATTAATTTCTATTAAAATCTCTCTTGAGATTTTGAATTTCATTGAATATATATGCTAATTTAGTAAGAACAAACATATAAGCAACAGTAAGTATTTTAATCCATGGACACTGTTTATCTTTCCAAATAATCAGGCATTTTCTATGTTTACAGTCTGTTAATTTGATAAATTATATTTGATAAATTACATTGACTTTGATAAATTACATTGACTTTCAAACAGACTAATTACCTGATATAAATTCTGTTTGGTCATGTTATAGCTGTATCCATTTTTAGAGTCAACATTATATTTTAACAATTTTTCCAAATATGTTCTTTTTATTAGCTTAAGTTTGTTTAATTATAACTTAATTGTATTTAAGATACAGCATTACTTTTTATAAGAGACATTTCTCTATTAAAATCATGTTTTAATTTTTAGGTATGTCTATTATAGTTTCAGACAAGTTATTGTTCATTGGGCTTAGAATTTTATTCTTTCCCAATTTTAAAATTTTAATTCAATTTTTTAGTTAGAATACAAAATAATGGGTTTCATTATGAAATTTTCATGCATGTATATTTTTGAGCCTTGCTCTTACACACACACACACACACACACACACACACACACACACACACACACAAAACCACTTCCTTTCCTCATCCCTCCTTCTCTCTGGCTGGTTTCCTTCTTGCCCTAATGGTTCCACATATATACAATTAAATCTAGATTCTGCATATGAGAGAAAATATGATTATTTTTATTTCTTTCCCACTATCTTCCTTTGTTCCCTCTTCCTTCCTCTCTTAACAAGTCTTCTCTCCCCCTTTGACCTTTTACTTTCACATGCTAGGTATATATGTACACACATATACACATATATGCAAACACATACACAATCATGTATATTGTGTATGTAGACATTAAATCTAGAGTCTACATATGACATAAAAGATGCAGTATTTATCCTTCTGAATATGGCAATTTCTCTTTTTCTGCCAACAACATCTCATTCTTTGCAGTTGACTAAAATCCCACTGGGTGCATATACCACATCACCTCTAACCCTCCTCTGTGCATGAATAGCAGGCTGCTTTCCTCTCTTTTGCTTTGTTTAACCATGTGCTTTCTGCCATTATTCTATACACCACATGCCTAAAGCAATAGAGCCAATCAACCACAGACTAAATCACTGATACCATGAACCAAATATAAACATTTTCTCTTTATAAGGTAATTTATTCAAGTATGTATTACAGTTACACAAAGCTGACTATCAGAGACTGGATCATTTATATTGGAAATTATAATTAGTAAGGCTGGGTTTATTCATTTACTTGTGTTTTTCAACACAGGGTCTTAGCTGAAGAGAAACAGAACTGCATATAACTAAACACCAGAGCAGTCTGGGATAGCGCAGTCTGCCCTCCTCTACCTCTGTACACATTCTCTCGCTCCCTCTTTCTCTTCTTTTCAATAACAGGTAGATGAAGGGATCAGAAGCCACCATGCCTTGGTGCTTATTCAATGATACATTTTTAACTTGTCACATATCTCTTCAAGTAAATAATTTTATTACATGAATTTTACAATAGACTGTTTCAATTTCTCACAACCCACTTAATTTGGCCACTCTTGCCTTTCATTTTATTTGAATACATGAGTCCCACAGTACAAATTTATTTTCTTCCAAGCATTTAACTTTTTCTTTTGAAGATACTTACAACGTGAAATTCTTTAAGTCTATATAATTATCACATCTAGAATTTCATCCTTTATAATCTAAGTCTCCTTGTAGTACAGTTTTTCTTCTGACTAAAGAACTCTGACATTAGGAAATTATTATTTTATTGTGCATATATGGGTATTTTGTTGCATATTATTTTTATGTGTATTAGCATTTTATTCATGCATACCATGAGTATGCAGTGCCCTCAAAGAACATTTGATCATCTGAAAGTGGAGTTACAGATAGCTGTGAGCTGCCATGTGGGTGCTCAGGTCCTTTGGAAGTTAGAGTCAGTGCTCTTAACCACCGAGCCACTCAAAATATATAAATATTTTGAATGCAACAAATTAGGAAATGAATTCTCTTAGCCCTTGTTTATTCAAAAGGTCTGTGTTCCGTATTAACTGATTTAAAAATTAGGATAGGGTGCAGACATGGCTCAGCCATTAAAAGACTAGGTCCATATCCAAAAAGATTAAAGTAAAATATACTTCTGTCTATAACTCCAGTTCTAAAGGATCTGATGCTCTCTTCTGGCCTCCTTGGGTACTGCATGTATATGATGCACAGACACACATGCAGGCAAAACACTAATACACATAAAATAAATACAATCTCAAAAAGGGAGGGTGGTAATAAGAATTCCTGTGGTATTCTTGCCAGCCACTTTAGTTCAGTTAGTAAACTATAGATCCACTGAGAAAGTTTGTCTCAAAACTAAAATGGAGAGTGAATGAGAAGGAAACTTGCTGTTGATCTCTGGGTTCCATAGGTATGCAAATTTGCTTACACATAGACCTACACAGATACACACCTACACACCTACACACACACACACACACACACACACACACACACACCAAATACTGAGTACTGAGTCATTTAAAATAGATTCACTAGGCAGAAATACTGGATATATATTTATATTTTTGTTTAGGAAGAGAATGATGTCTTGTGAGGTACAGAACATAAGACAATATACTCACACAGATATCACCATAATCCACCTGTCTTTTTCTTTTATGGTTCATAACTATATCATTAATATAGTGATGTGATCAATCTTAGACATGATCATAACTATATACTAAATTCTATAAGTTTTTTTTAAATACATCTCCAGTTGTCCAATACAAATACTAATGATTGAATAATTTATTTTAAATGTACTCTTTTTATTTTTAGAATAATAGTCTAAAATTGATTTCTCCACTATTAAATGTTGAAATTTATTTATGCAGCTGAGAATGTCATCATGTAGTATTTATACCCATAACAGTAATCCCCCATCCAGTTAATCGATCAGATAAGTTTTTCCCACTTAGTTACAACCCACCAATTTGCGCTACTAGTCAGATCTTGTAAAACAACATTTTCTTAAGAATTTGTTTATTCTTTCTTATTCTTAAATACATGAAAGTCCAAAGAGTTCCTCAAAAGAAGCCTACTTACCTTGGTCTTAATGTTAGTTCATGTGCCCTATCTCTGTAAATATAAATTCAGTAGCATATGACTATACTTAGGCTGAAATAGCATAAGAAAATTTACAGTTATTATTACTGTGCTCTTAAAGCTATACACATATAACTACTCAAGAGAGTTTCAAAATATTTAGTGTCTGTGTCCATGTACAGGTATGTGTGTGTACATGTAGATATGGTTGAATGTGAGGGCACATGTGTACATGTGAATATGTACAGAGGTCATCCTCGGATGTCATTCACTGGAAGTCTTGGACCTTGCTTTTTGAGACAGGGACACTGGAATCTGGTGTGTCCTGATTAGGCCAGGGAGTCTGGTCAGTGGGCCCTAGAGAACTGCCCACTTCCACTTCTCAACATTGGGATTTTCCTTATGTGAGTTCTAGGGATGGAACTCAGGTCCTCATGTTTGTCTTTTGACTGAGTCATGACCTCGGCCCTATGTTATTTTTGGTAATACTAAGATTCCTCCTCCCTAGATTCATCAAAAAAAAAAAAAAAAAAAAAGAGGAAGAAAAAAAAGAGGAGGAAGAGGAATATTGGTGATGAGTTTAAAACTCTTGACTTCTGGGGCAGGAGAGATGACTCAGTGATTAAGAGCACTGGCTACTCTTTTAGGAAGATCCAGACAGGATTCCAACCAACCACAGGGCAGTTAACAACTGTCTGTTGACTCCTGTTCCAGGGAACCTGATGTCCTCTTCTGGCCTCTGAGGATACTGCATGGATGTGGTACACACATTAAATGCAGGCAACACACACACACACACACACACACACACACACACACTAATGATGATGATGATAATAATAATAATAATAATAATAATATAATCATTTTCTTTTTAAAACCTAGAAACAAAACTCTTGAGTTTAAAGTTCAACATTTGAAACAGCATATCATTGAAGCAATGGCTTTTTAGTTTCCTGTGCGTGTTTACTGAACAACTGCTCGGTAGCATAAAGTAAACAACAACATCGTCCAAACAGGACTCACTTCATGCTTCTCCTCACAACTCTTGAGAACTGGTAGGGTGAAAAGAATGCCTCAGATGGGCGTTGGGCCCGTGTGTCTCCCAGCACGCAGGCAGCTGAGACAGAAGCATTCTGAGTTTGAGGCCAGCATTGGTTGCACACTAAGATCCTGTCTCAAAAATCAAAATATCTATCACATGAATCATCATTCACATTAGACTTTTTGTTTTTTTAAACAACTTTTTAAAGATTTATTTATTTATGTATATGAGTACACTGCAGTTGTTTTCAGACACACCAGAAGAAGGTGTCAGATCACATTGCAGATGGTTGTGAGCCACCATGTGGTTGCTGGGAATTGAACTCAGGACCTTTGGAAGAGCAGTCAGTGCTCTTAACCACTGAACCATCTCTTCAGCCCAGACCTTTTGTGGAAATTATTTTAGACAATTAAACATAAGATGAGATTCATAGAATGTTTTCTTCTGACTTATATGACATATGACAGACAATGGAAAAATAATTCATTAATATATGTACTGATTTTCTAATCCCCACACAACATTGTATCTTTACTCATATTTTAGCAGGCTTTAAGATCGTTCATTAGTATAAACAATCACTTTAGTTCTCACTTTAAATATTTTCATTGTTTTCACTCATTTTCCTAAGAAAATAGAAATCTAATTTGACAAGCACCATTACCTTGAAATGATTCCCTGCAGAAGCACCATGTAAAGGCAAAATTCCATGTATATTTTCACAGTTTACATTTGCACCAGCTTTTAGTAACTCTACAATTACATCATCAAATCCCCCACTAGATGCCTTATGAAGGGGCGTCCAACCTGAAAAAGAAAGATAATAAAGCGGCTCCAGAACTATTAAGAGGCATGCAGCATCACTCAGTAACTCTATTAAAATACATATAAATGTACTAAGTACTGAATCAGAAATAACTTTAAAAGCATTGTTTTAAAACATATGAGCTTCATTTTGGGAAAATGGGTAATCTCTTCCTAAATACTGTTGATAAAGGTGCCAAAACAGAAAGAGGATAAACGCTAATCATTTCAGTTTAGTTTTGATAATATCTAGCTTTCATATCTCAGATTTGCACTGCTACATTCCTATTTAAAGTGGTACCTGACTCAGTAAACCTTTGACTTTTCCTCTTTATGTACACAAGTTATTTTCTATATAAGCATAATGCCACAAAAATGATTTTTAAAATAGGTTTAGAATAAGAAAGACAAAACAAGAAAAGAAGGTGTCACATAAAGGGACAGAAAGAGTAGGTGGCAGTTGGGACATTTTGCATTTCCTCCTGAGTCAGAGACTGGGATTACAGCTTCCAGGAGAAGCCGAACTCCCTGCCCTTCTCACTCTGTGCAGCCTTCTGAATGTCCTCAATTATAAGAACTGTTTCAAAGGAGACAGGCATTGAAACAAATGACAAATCTTATTATTCACCAAACTAAAATGGGGTATGAAAATACAGTTCAAACTTAGCTAAGTATTACCCAGTATCAAAATTAGGGGCAACAGGAAAAAAACCAAACAGTATTTCAGTGAGTTCAAATTAAAAAAAACCAAACAAACAATTAAAAGGACCCAAACCTGCATTGTCTTTTAGATTCACATCTGCTCCAGATTCTATCAGCACTTTCACTAGGGAAAGATTTCCTCCTCTGGAAGCCACATGGAGCCGGCTTTCTCCTTTGGCATTCCTCTTATTGATTCCAGCTGTGTTCACTTCTGTAATTATGTCAAGCAAATCTGAGCCTTATTTTCTGCAAAATGCTCATTGTTTATAAAGGAGCTTAGAAAATACAGATCTACTTCCTGATAATACAGGATGAACTAAACATATAACATAAAAAAAAAAAAAGATGAAGTGTTTATTTTATGTCACAATTCCAGGTGAGAGTCCACCACCATGTAGGGAGTCAAAGGAACAGAGTTTGAGATAACTGGCTAAGAATCTTGCAAACTGATTATATTTAAGTACGTAGAAGGTATATAATAGATAAAACTCCTGGAAACACTGGGAAGTTTTAATGATAAAATTGATACTACCTACTACTGGATACCATATTTCTTCTTACTAGATGTCTCCTTCAAGGTGTTTCTAAACTGGGAACACATCAGTTAATCTTAGAATTAGTTCATGCTAAGTGAGTTATAAAGCAATTTTTAAAAAACTATCATGATTTCTTGGGCATGTATCAGTGGATTGGAAAAACTGCTGCTTTTGGTTCAAATCCTAGATTGAGAAGGAATAACAGTGGTTTGCATTGATTCAAGCAAATGCGCAAACACTTGGCTAAAACAAACTTGCTTCAGTTCCACACTCATCTCGCTCTCAGTAGTCCTGTAATGATAGAGTACGTTTTTTTCTTAAGATAACCAAATTCTGATGTTATAGAAACTTTTAGGCTGCGTGTTTTAGTGCATGCCTACAATTCCAACTCTCAGTTGGCAGGCCGAAGCAGGAGAATCTTGAGTTCTAGGTCAACCTGGGATATAGAATGAAAGGATACTTTCTTACAGCTGTTTCTCAATGTGCATGTTCCCAGCCCATACAATGGCAAAGAACAAACTGACCTTTTGGATTCTGTTTTTCTTTCATAGAAAATTCAGCACAAAATCAACTTCCAAAGAGCCCCCTTCTTATATTTTTGGTTGTGAGCCTAGCCTTTTAACGGCTGAGCCATTTCTCCAGCCCCAAAGAGTCCCCTTCTAAAGTCTTTTCTTTGCAGTGTAAGAAAGATTAAGTTGGAACTAAAAACAATGAACAGACCATGGTTTTCTCATTTCCTCCCCATATTCTGCCACATTACAGTAACTTTTTTGTTGTTTTTCTGTTTTTGTTTTGTTTTGTGTTTAACTATCAAAGAAAATACAGAGAAACTAAGGGTAGACTTGAACAATTTTGGGTAAGGGGAACTGGAATGTCACTGCTAAAGAGTGAAATGCCTCAGCAGAATGTGGGATGCTCCAGTTCAAGTGCCTGCAAGAAGAATCATGGGAAAAAGCCTATCTGATCCCAAGCAGTGAGCACCTGGGGTCATCAGTTATGTGTGGACATAGGAAAACTGACTGACTGACTGAAAGCTCATATGAAGTTGGGACTCTGAATTCCCTTTTCCAACTCTGAATTGAATGGTGACCACTCACTTTATCTTATACTAAAACTCTCCTGAAACCCAGGAACCAAGAGGGTTGTTTTCTGCATGAACCTCATTAGAGAAGATGGAGACTGACAAGAAGACAAAACAGAGGGCTAGGGCAAGGACTAGAAGAACATCCATCACACCAACAGTGTGAGCACTACTGAGTGAGTGAGCCCTTTACAAATGCAGACTCTCCAGCTCACACCTATTCTAGAGAGCAAACCCTAAAGAATTCCAACTTCTGATGCTTGTGGTTTATGTACTCTTCTACCACTTGAATAATCTCCTTCTAACCAAAAAGAATACTTCAACATTGAGTGAATTTAACTTCTTTGATTAGGTCACTGAAGATTTCAACACTTGCTATCTACCCACAGACTCATTTTCTTGTCTTCAGCTTGTATTCCTGAAGGCAAAACAGCTATATTGGAGAAATCCATTCAGCAACAAATTTAAGGCCACCAGTCCATAGGAACTGAGGCCTTTAGTACAATCACATTCAAGAACTGATTTCTGCAGTCACATGATCTTAAAGCCCCTCCCTAGTCCAGCCTTTAGGTGAGAGCCAGTCCCAAATAACACCTATATGGAAACCTATTAAAATTACTGTCAAAGAACCTGGTGAATTAGTGCTCAATTCCTGATCTACTGAAGACAAATGTGCATGTTGCTTTTAAGAACTATTAAGTTTGTGATAATCTGTTCTTACCAACAGAGGCAACTAGTATACTTAACTGAAGCAGACTCTGAGAGTAGGACTAGACAATCTGCATTTTAACAAGCTAACCAGGTGATGCTGACACAAGCTAAGGTTAGAGAACCACAGGATTAAGCATGATACCCTTCCTGCTCCATTTACTAAATACCAGCAACCTAACATGTTAACTTAAGGTAACAGATAAAAAGAGTATTCTTTATAAAATGGATTCTTGAGTTAACATGAATTACAATACCTTCAGGGCTATTTTCTTGTGTGTGTGTGTGTGTGTGTGTGTGTGTGTGTGTGTGTGTGTGTGTCTGTGTGTGTCTGTGTGTGTGTGTGTGTGTGTGTTGCATGCAAGCTGGTGTGCAGATGTGCACAAGTGGACATATGCCTACAGTACAGAGCAGGACACTGGGTATTTGCCTCTATCAGTTTTTGCTTTCTTGCCTTTACAGGGTTTCTCATCAGACAAGACGTTCACCACTGGCTAGAATGGCTGACGAGTCAGTTCTTGGGATCTGCATCTCTATGCTTAATGACAGGATTACAGACAGGTGAGGTCATGCTTAGCTTTTACACTGGTGCTTGTGCTTCAACTCATGTATCAATGCTTGCAAAGCATGTGCTCTTACTAAGGCACATACACACATCCCCATCTGAATGTCCATCGCACATCTGAATGTCCTAATGACATTCAGACAAAAATAAAACATAGTATTTTTTGTACACTCATTATTCTTTACTGGAAAAATACAAAGAGAAAGACAGAGAGATAAAGGGAGAGAGAGACTAAATTATTATTAAGTATAAAGCACTCAAGGGCATTCAAACTGAAAATCCAAAGTGAAAAATCTCTTTCAACAGTTCTTATTGTAGATGGGACAAGTTCTATTACCTTGTTCACGATGTATACAAACACAGAAAAGAAGGTATCAACCAGTGGTGATGCCTATGGACTGACTACAACACTGACCAGAAAGGCAAAATATCCTCGAAGGTACAATAGTGGTACTTATATCCTGGTGGTAACCAACAGCTGTCTAATTGGACTTAAGGTCCGCTCAATAGGAGGGGTTCATATCTAGTACTGTAAACCTAGACAACTAACCATGACTGGTGAGGCCATAGACCTAGACGTTAACCTACTATGGCCACTTTCTCAAACTATTATAAACCCCGTCTTCTTTAATTTATTGTTATAAGTTAGTGTAGCTCTCACCCCTCATCAAAGAAGCTCCTTTTTGCAGCAGACAGAAGCTATGCCTGATCAAAATATAGAGAGCAAATGACATATCTACGATACAATTCCAACATCTAAAGTCCAGGGAATAGCCCAGAAGAAGGAGAAAAAAGACTGTAAGAGCCAGAGAACCAGGACCTTCCTATGTGTGACACAGAAGTTCCATCCATGAAATCTCCATAATATGGTTACCTAAACAAGACAAAATTGAGAATACCAGCTGACATGTTGTAGTGGCTGGTTTTGTGTTTCAACTTGACACAAGCTGGAGTTATCACAGAGAAAGGAGACTCCCTTGAGCAAATGCCTCCATGAGATCCAGCTGTAAGGCATTTTCTCAATTAGTGATCAAGGGTGGAGGACCCATTGTGGGTGGTTTCATCCCTCGGCTGGTAGTCCTGGGTTCTATAAAGAAAGCAAGCTGAGCAAGCTAGGGGAAGCAAACCAGTAAGCAGCAGCACCCTCCATGGTCTCTGCATCAGCTCCTGCCTCCAGGTTCCTGCCCTGTGTGAGTTCCTGTCCTGACTTCCTGTGGTGATGAACAGCAGTGTGGAAGTGTAAGCTGAATAAACCCTTTCCTCCCCAACTTGCTTCTTGGTCATGATGTTTTGTGCAGAATACAAACCCTGACTAAGACACATGCCAACACGGATAAAGGAACTCTCACAAGGTCCTGCTCCCTAGATGAAGAGCTATAGGCAGGTAATGACTTCGGAGAGAGGGACAATCAGTCCTCCCAGGGATAAGTCCCTTCCCTAATACTGGACACTGATTATTCAGTATCAAGTGGTCATCCCTAAAAACATATACACGTGAGCAATACTAGGTGTCCTTATAGGTTATGTTTATATATTTATTTGCCACATATGAAGTAACAATAATTAGTAAAAAGAAGTCATGAATTCAAGAGGAAGGTATATGGGAAGGACTGGAGGGAGAATGCTGTAATACAATAAACATGTAAAATCTTAAAAATTAAAAAATTGAAGTAAAAATTATTCAGTGTTACTATCACTACATTTTTATAACATTTAACTGAAATTTTAAAAGAATATGGACAAATTCTAAGGATACAGATGGTACTATTCATAGTAAACATCTCCTTAAGACTCACAGTAGTCTGAAGGGGTGCGACTACAGTGAGTCCTCTGCCTTCCTTTCTTGTCCTTTGTAGCAGTGCTCCATAAACGTTTTTACTTAATGACCAATTTCTGCCAAAGAAATGTTTGGATGATCTGGCATACAGGTGAACCAATCAATTACAGATAATAACTCAGAGATTATTTTTAAATAATATTTTGGTATACATATAAATCTGCATTAACTCAAGATGAAATCAAATTTGTATATGAAGAGATGCATATACTTGCTTAGTTTTATATAACAGATGATCTCTCTGCTAAGTATTTTACACTGTAGGATGTATGACATCTTTAACATTTGTGATAGTTAATAGTGATTCTCAACTTGGCAGGATCTAGAATTACATAGGAGACAAGTTTCTGGGCATGTATGTTAAGGGGATTTCTAGAGTGAATTAATTAAGGCAAGGAGAGCTATTCTAATATTATTTCATGAGTTGGAATCTGGGTAGGATAGGAGAGAGCAAGCAGAGTACCAGCATGTAGAGCTTTCTGCTTCCTTACTGTGGATACAATGTGACCAGCTGCCTCATGCTTGTTTTGCTATGCCTTCCTCTACTATGATAGATATAGACGATAGATAGATAGATAGATAGATAGATAGATAGATAGATAGATAGAGATAGAAATAGATTATAAATGGATGGACAGACAAGATATATCTTTATCTTTGAACTATAAGCCCAGAACATTGTTCCACCTTTAAATTGCATCTCTATAGGTATTAGTTCAACAATTAGAATATTAACTAGTTTAACAAATTTTCAGAGCTGATTGATATTTATTTCAATGTTATATTCATCAATACAAAGAATGCTACCTCACATAAATAAATAGTACAAATGGTCATTTAGAAATTGTTGGAAGTTCTATCCTAATCCCAAGTCAAAATTCATTCAGTTGTTTCTTTTATGCAAGTCAAGTCAGCAATTCAAACAGCAATTTTTCAGATCAAACAGTCTAATACAATGCAATTTAAAGATACACTAAATTAATACTTAGTACACGTTGAGTACTTATGGTAGGAAATTATTGTCTTCATTTATCATAATTAAACCATTACATTTCTATAAGAATAACGAACTTTGTATGTGTAGTAAGAAGAAAAAAACAAAACACTGGAATTCATGCTATACAACAGTGTCAGATCTGACCTGTCAGGCATTGCTCACTGCCACTCTGTGGCATGAAAGTATGGAGAACATGTACAGGGCGAAGAGAAAAGGCATGTTTGTGCTCAGAACTCAGGCTGCACTGAACTTGCATTGCATAACACATTCAAGTAATACCTTCAATTCATTACACCTTTAATTTCAGGTTAACCCTTTTAAAACAGCCAAAATTTCCCCAAGCTCTACCTTCATGTGACTCCTTTGAGGTACCAGTCCAGGTTTAAAAGTGTGCTTCGTAGACTTGTGAAGCCTTATCAACTACCCTCCATCCATATCTACTTTATACAGTACAACATCTATATATCCTTTCACTTTTTACGCTGTTATCTATAGGGTGTCACTAAGTGACCTGGCTAGCTTGGACTCACTGTGTAGAACTGGCTCCCCTGGAGCTCAGAGACAGCTGCCACTACATTTCAACATCTAAAAACTCTGTATTATTCTCTGAGAGTCCTTCTTTTTTTTACTTAAAAAAAATAGGAAATATTCTTGAATTCTGACTCTTCTGTCTCTGATCTGAGTAGTTTACTTTGATATCTTTCATACTGAAGCATTTCATAAATAGCTGTTGATTCTTCTATTTAAATGAGGGAAAGTAAAATGCAAATCAAAAGTCTGTGCCTGGAAGGAGGAGGTCAGTAGAACTGAGGGCAAGGTTAAATTCACCGCTACCATGGTTGGGAGATAACTAGTATCAGGGAACCTCCTGATGTCAATACCTATAATTCTCAATCCCCTGCTCGAGTTGCTTACAGTCTGGAGGAATGGCATGCACACACAAAGTCACACTTAAATCTAATTAAGTGCTACTAGGGATGTATGGCGGTTTCTTGGGTCAGCTCTAAAAACTTATAAACTAGTTGGGTTTAAACAACAGAAATTTATTTTGCTACCTGAAATCTCAAATCAAGACACCACCAGTAGGGCTGTCTACTGGAAGCTCTAGGGTACAAATCTTGTCTCTTCCAGGTTCTGGTGGTTGTTGGCATTCTTTGGCTTCACCAGCCTGAGGCTACATGAATTCCTTTATTCTATCTTCTATGTGTTTCAAATTCCTCTCTATCTTTCTCTTATAAAGAAACTTCATTAGATTTAGGGTTCTTCTAGATAATTGAGACCATAATTTGATTATTTATGTAAATATTCCTTTTCTAAAGACAGTAATGATATTCAATTGTTTACCACAGAGGAGTTATTCACAAGTTCCAGAGAAGTAGACTCCTTACGGAAGGACTATCATAAAATCCACTGTAGGAAGCATGACTACAAAGGTCTTCAATTTATATAAATAGGGAAAATGGGGCTCACACAGAAAATGCCTTATCCAGTATCTTCCCTCCCTTATAACTACACATAAATTGACTTTTTTAGTGCTTAATATTTAATCTGAGGTGATCTGGGTTGTTGTTCATCACAGGATTAGTTCTAAGAAGCACTAAAGGAGAATTAGCTCATTAGACAAATATAAGACAGCTGATTAATGGCAAAAAATAGTGTCCATGTTCCTTTAATATTCCTTAAGTTAAGAGGGCGAAGTGGGTGTATCTTAAGAATCAGAGAATTATACAATCCTAATCCTCCCACCAAACATTCTTGATGACTGTGTTGTTTATCTACTCTAATGGAAGAAACCGTAAGTCACAGACAGCAATACGACAAAACAGTATCTGGAGACTACTGGATATTCTCAAGTGGAGCTTAACAACAAACATAACTGAATTAATCTCATGGCTAAATGAATGTGCTCCAGCAGAAAAAACAAACAAAACTCCCCACTACTCTAACTAACCGTTTAAAAATTATTTGAAGTACAGTTGATAACAAGGCTTAATTACAAAACTTTGATATAAACATTTATACAAACCTTGGCTGCAGGAAGCTTTCAAGGAACTTTTTCTTTTTCTGGAATTCTTGTCTTTTTTGTGATCTTGGATATCACAAGGACTGTGAGTTTCAGAGTCCATGTTTTCCCTTTTCTCCTCATAACCTTTTGAAGTTCTTTCAGCTCTGCCAGCATCATTAGTTAACTCTGCATCTGAAACACAACCATATTATAGATTTGCAGCTCCTTTTACTGCTGATATGACAAGAATATAAAACTGTTCTTCCAGAGTTTTGGTTTCAAGAACTACTTATGAGGAGCCCTTAAAACGTTTCTACAGATCATAGGCCAGATGATAGAGCATAGGCCTCTTAATTGCAAGTCAAGCACAAACACCTACTATGCTCATCAGCTTCCAAAGTCATGACCCACATGATGGCCTCATGCTTTTCAGCTGGGCTAAAGGGTAAAGAGAATTCAGTTGTAAATTTCAACAGAGGGAGATCTATAAGAAATGTACAAACTGAGAAATACTGATACCTGATTTATGAACAATTTCTCTCTCCTTTCCTTGGCTAAGTGGTGAGGAACTGGTCAACTCTTTGTTCACATTGTCAGTGGAATAAAAATCTCTATTATTCATAGGCTCATGTCCTGGAAGGTCTTCGCTGCTGTTCTCAGCTCTAGTTAGGCCTATTACTTGAGAATGAGCAACTGCTGGTAAAGAGCTACTTGAAGAGCCTGGGCTTTGACCTTTCTTGGGATAACCCCTGCCAGCGTCTTGCTTCTTTTCCACATTAGGTATACCAGCTTGACTGACTAAAAGACTGGAGTCTCTGTGGGCTAGAAAATCCTGGGATCCTTTTAACAGCTCCACCTCAACAGGCAATGGTGAAACTTTCTGAGTTGAAGGTGGTCTTGTACAAGCTATAGAACTCTGCTCAGTATTGCCATACGAGTGATCAAAAGAAGTTCCATGGATACACTTTTTATAATTTGGAATATGCTGTGCAGAAATTAATGTACTACTTGAATCACAAGAATTAACAGGTTCCTCTTGAGGGTGTATAGTTAGGGTACCAACTTTCAGGTCATTTTCTTGTGAAAAATAGTTTTCAGAAGATAGAAGCTGTTGAGAATCTACTTCTTTATCTGGCATTATCTCTTGGTGATGACAGTGGCCCATGCCCTCTTCTGGAGATGCTATGGACTTGTCCAAGGTGTGGGTATTTCTGTCAGCAGAGCTTCCCCTTATGAAGGAGAGGAAAGAATCTTCCCATTTATTAATGTTCTTCTTACCCTTTCCATCTGAGGTATTGTTTCCAGGGGACTTATATAGGCCACTGTATTGATCTTGGTTAGCGTGAGGTTGTTGATCTGTAGTTACAGGTAATAATTGTATTTCTTTATATGATGAAAGTTCAGAGACAGAAGCAGTTTCAGTTTGATCAATAGACCCTAAGAACTGCGTTTCCTGACTATCTAATGAATCCAGGACATGGGTATCCGACTCTTTGGGAATCAAACAAGCCTCATTGTTCCCTATGCCATTTTCCGAGCTTGATAGAGTTGAGGTAGAAAGTTCACATGGCTCTTCTGGAAGGTCCCTGAGGGTCTGGACAGCATGCTGCTGCTGAGTGAGTAATTTATTCAGTCTCCTGAAAGAATAAGTAGCTATTTCCTGACTTAAATTGTAGTCTCGATCATCTGTTTGAGTCTTTTTTTGTTGTAGATTTTTTTGTCCTTTTCTTTTAGACACATTAGTTTGGCTACCTTTCACACTGTTTAGATTACTCCTTCTGAATCCTGTAGAGTCCATTTGGTCAACAGTTGACTGCCTAGACTTGGAATTGCTAAATTTTGTGGTATTGAAGTTTTTATGGCAATGTTCAAATACATATTCTTTATTCATAAATAAATTGTTGCTTCCTTCATTGATTTCTAAATGTCCTGGTTCTTGCCTATTAAAAATTTCATCACAAATAAACTCAGTATAGTTATTAGAATTTAATTTTGGTTTCTATTAAAGAAAGAAAGAAAGAAAAACAAACAAAAACATGGTTAGTTTTAATTTCAGCTGCAGATCTATGGATCTGCATGAGATCTATGTAAGACACTGTAAAGGGAGCATTACAGAAGTATTTTCAAGAAATTACCCTCTTCCAACTATCACACAGCAAAAGAAGTCACTTCCTTTGCCATCTAGAAGAAATATAGATAAGGCAGTGGAAGTTAAGATTTAAAAACCCAAGAAGATGACTTCTATAATGGCTCTCTGGAAACCTGACTGTGAGATGCTAAGAGTAAAACAAGAACATTGCTTCTAACTGGCCATGACTCTACCACCAGGTGAAGAGTGGCCACCCACACTAGCAAATGTGTACCAGTCCCCATAAAGAGCAACAGAAAGGAAATGGCTTACAGTATGTTCCCCTAGAATATTCACTTACTTAAGTACTTCTCAGACTAAGAACCTTCTGCTATCTCATGCAATTATTTAAAGTGCCTTAAACCAAAAGTGAACTCATTACCTGATCATGTTTCCCAGTCTTTCTTTCCCTCTAGTAACCTATAGAAATAACCAGCAGGTACAGACCTACAAAAGCATTCATTACTAAATACAGTTATACCTTGTTCTGAAACATATCTTCTACATGTGCTGTGTCGGTATTGTTCCTTTGAGCTGCAACAAAACAAGAAAACAGAGAAACAGTTTCCAGTAGTTAGACTTTAGACTTCTGGCCCTGAAAGTTTTTGGCATGAAAAAAAGAAAAGAAAAGAAAAGAAAAGAAAAGAAAGGAAAGGAAAGGAAAGGAAAGGAAAGGAAAAGAAAAGAAAAGAAAAGAAAAGAAAAGAAAAGAAAAGAAAAGAAAAGAAAAGAAAAGAAAAGACAAGACCTGAAGTGTGTGGCCAGCAGGTTTGAACTCAGGCCTGAAGATGTGAAGTCAAGCCCTGGATCCCACAGGTAGCAGGACTAATTTCCCAGAGGTGTCTTTTCCCTTCTACATATCCACCTAGCATGCTCACACCTGGGCTCACATACATGAACACACACGCACAAACACACAGGCATACTCAAAATAAATAATTTTAAAATAGAGGGAATATGCGAAATCACGAAAACATTTTAAATTAAAGTTGGCACACACAGCATAACTATATAGTTTCCAATATTTATTCTAAGCTTAGGGGAGGGGTCCCGATCTAAGATACAAATGGGCTTTCATTTGATCAGCTTGGGGAGGGGTTCCGATCTAAGATACAAACGGGCTTTCATTTGATCACTAGCATTTCGAAACAAAAGTTGAAACAAAGCCCCCTTCAACTAAAATTTAAAAATAAATGTCTTCTACAAGTATATATATTCCTTAAGGCGAAATTCCCATTATGTTGGGAAATAGAATGCTAATTAATGACAGAATTCAAATGTTCTGGCTTCAGAAATAGTCAAACCACCTGCTGAAGCATAATAAATTGATAAATTCTCTCACAAAGAAAGAATGAAGTCCAAGTCCTAAGGAGAAAGATTAGAAATTCCTTTGCATGAAGGAAGTTCGTCATGAATTAGGCAACACTCTTACGGCACTGGGTTAGAACTGGGAATTAGATTAGAAGAGGAGAAAGAGTGATCAAGGTTTCAGGATTTGGAGAAAGTTAGAATTCTGGAGAAAACACTTCCAGGAAAGAAAAAAAAAGTCTCTTTTATTACAAAATAAAGAAGTCAAGTAAGTAAGCACATCATCAAAGCAAATTTTATAGTTGATAAACCTTTGTTTCTAGCTGATATTTATTTGCAATTTTTATATGCCTTGAAATATGACTGTTTTAATCATCTATGTCAATATGCTTTTATCAAGTTATTGTTTGTCTCTTCTAATGTGATTAGGTTTCTAAGAGTGAGCTCTGCTCTAAAGAACTTGATTTGCTGCTTTGTGGCTGTCAGGAATCAGTGAAAGCAGCCCCAGGTCATATGTCTATAGTCCCAGACACTGAGGAGGCTGAGGCAGGATGATGGCTTGAATTCATAGGCTCATGATCAATCTAAGTAATATAAATCACATTTTAAAAATTCAGTAATGTTTTCTCTTTATTATTATAAAAATGAGATATTTTGGTCTAGGTCTCAGGCCATAGTCAATAGTACTAAAATAATTACATGCCCTAAACAATTTTGATCCATTTTTTAAAGGGAAAAGTT
Organism: Rhabdomys pumilio; assembly: GCA_030674055.1. Classification (NCBI taxonomy): domain Eukaryota; kingdom Metazoa; phylum Chordata; class Mammalia; order Rodentia; family Muridae; genus Rhabdomys; species Rhabdomys pumilio. The sequence continues at coordinate 19,642,165 of JANHMN010000014.1, read as the reverse complement.
TTAAATTAAAATTGTAGACATAAAATTCTGGTGGAAACATCCTCTTGGATATGGGGAAGGAGGAATGGGATGAGGAACTGTTGGAGAGTGGACTGGGAAGGGGATAATGACTGGACTGCAAAAAATATTAAAGAATGATAATAATTTTAAAAAGAAAAAAATTTTAAAAGGCTATAATGTAATGGAAAAATAATAAAATACATCTATAAAGAAGAATCAGTTTCATGACCCAGAATCATAATGGTGTGTGTGTGTGTGTGTGTGTGTGTGTGTGTGTGTGTGTGTGTGTG
>JANHMN010000014.1:19575335-19639697 GCA_030674055.1 Rhabdomys pumilio | reverse complement strand
AGAGAGAGAGAGAGAGAGAGAGAGAGAGAGAGAGAGAGAGAGAGAGAGGGAGAGAGAGGGAGGGGAAGAGAGAGCGAGAGAGAAATGTCATGTATTTAAAGTATTTTAAAATAATATTTTATTGATAATCACAGATCAAATTATCTTGTCATACAACTTGAATAGTATAACAAATAGAAAATCAAATTATAAGAAAAGTCCATAAGAAAAGCCTCTTAGGGAATAGATAATGAAATATATATTCCCTAATATGTATATGTATATATATTTCCAACCACATCACTAAAGTGGCTAGAACTAATTGTAATTTCTATCATACCAAAAATCTGTTGGAAATAAAGCAGCAATTTGTAAACAGTCTCATATTTGTCTATTTATTATTTATATATTATTATTTTTTGTGGTAGGGTCTCGCTACATAACCCTGGCTATCCTGGAACTCACTATATAGAACACACACAGACCTCAGAGATCTGCTTGTCTCTGCCTCCCAAGTGTTGGGATTAAAGGTGTGCACCACTACACCTGGTCTATTTACAATGCCACGGCTGGAGGAAAAGCAGGAGCTTTCTTTTCCTTTTAGGGTCCTTTTCTTATGTACAATTGCAAACAAGCAGTGAGTTTTAATAAAAGAGTGGAACAAAGAAATCATTGAATGTACTTTTTCAAAAGTTGTAGGAGAAATGAATTCAGTTCCCACAATTCTAAGTTCAGTTTCTATAATTCTATCAACATGATCAACTATAACAGAGACTTCAATCTTACCTGATAGGTGACATTTTTTATGTTGAGGAACATATTTCATTAGGAGATTCTTCATAAATGAATCTTTGGCCTCATCCAAAGCACACCTTCCATGGTCACATTTAAGTAATGGATCAGCTCCATTCATAAGAAGTAATTCTACCACCTAGCAAAAGATTGTTCATATAACAGAGCCAGACAAAGGGTATATTATTATAAATGTGCTAGCACATAACTTTAAACACCACCAAACATTCAGTTCCAAAACACTGGGATTATCTATAAAATCTCTGCCCAATAAGCATAAGTGGTAACTGGTACTAAGTCATAATTTGTTTAAATAGAAATCCTTATTCTTACAAAGAACTAAAAAGAAACGAGAAAAAGGGAGAAAACAGAAGAAAGGAAAGAGAAAGGAGAAGTAATGGTGTGCTGTGAGGGAATGCTAATTTACTTTGTCTTCCTCCCCAAAGCCTACAACTTTGGTCTCATCATGAGACAAATGGCAGATAATGATTCCCTAGAACTGGAAGATTTGGGGGTCAAAAAGGAGTGCCAGTTAAAAAAATAAAGATTTTTCTTTAGTATTAAAAACATATAGAAAAACAACACAGTGATAGTTACCAAATTTGTTACTAGGAGCAAATCCAGTTAATTGTACACTTAATGAGTCAATTTTATCACATATCAATTATGTCAATGAATATGATTTTAAAACAAATCCTACTAGTTTTTTCTTCACAAATATTTTTCCCTAATATTTTACTTCAAAAACTTCCAATCATGCAAAACACTGAAACAGGAATGCAATGGAAGTCTGTTGGCACACACCTTTAATCCCAGCATTCAGGAGGTAGAGGCAGGGGGATCTTTGAGTTTGAGGCTACCCTGGTCTACATAATGAGTTCCAGGACAATCAGGGCTGTATAGAAAAACCCTGGGTCAAAAACAAACAAATAAACAAGAATACAATGGGCACTTATATATCCTTTTTTTGATCAAAAATGGATATTCCCCCACTTATATATACAAGTACAACCAGAAATGAACAGGTTTTAAAATAAGTGGTTGTAAACACAGTGACATTTCACCTCTAAGTATTTAAGAGTGATCTTCTAAGAACTCTCCCATGACCATGATTGTAGTGTTACATGGCTTAGAAAGTGAGCAACCATATATAGCTAGTATCATTCATCCACTATCTAGTGCATATTCATGTGCTCCAAAGTGTCCCAAAACACATGTTCCAACAGTGGCTCACACATCCCTTTCCACTTCTTTTTCTTTTAAGTACTCACTTTTTGTAATGATTACATTTGTTCTTACAGATGTCCTGATTAAGTTCATCTTAAAGTGATAAAAACACTCCATATCTTAAAGTGATGAAAACACTTAACTATTCTATGATTCCTTAAACTGAAAGTTTGCTTAGATGGAGTGATTTGAGATATGTAATCTATAGCTAATATTTTCTATGTTTCATAATTTTATCTTTAGCTGTGAGGCAGAAGGGTGCATGGTACCTGTAATTATTAAACATAAATTCAATTAAAAGAAAAGAAAAAAACAAGTCCTAGAACCTTAATTTACAAAGACATAAGGACCTACAGTAACAGTCTGTTCAGCCTACACATATATGGTTTCAGAGCATCGGAAATAATGGCGCAATCAGACTCATATAAACACTCTAAGTGACACAGATGATGGCAGCAGCAGCACTGCTGACAATCTTTGGAGACAGAAATGGCCAGAGAGCAGTAACATTCCTGGCACTAGACACTGTCACTAACCCCAAGCTTCCGCTAATGTTACTCATGACTACTACTGTAACCATCTAAAGATTTGATTTCAAGTGGTCTGTTCTGACTCTATTTTGTATTCTTAGCTCTCAGTCCACTACCTCCTCCTTCCCTCAACAGACCCATCTGCCTTGGTAACACATCTGAGCTTTTCATGGCCTTGACCATGGTCCAGATGTATTCACCAAAAATAATATGTACATTATGTCTAAAATAACTACAATGCTCTGCCAAGAATGAATGTTTCAAGGTTATTCTGAACCTCATCTAAGTTGGATGTAAATGATGGTCTTTGTGGGTCTCCTTTAAAAACTCTGCACCCCTGAGCATGGACACCAAGAAACTCTTCAGAAACAAGAGCTTGCTCTTGGTCTGGCCATCAATTAAAAAAACCTTAAACCTTTTAATTAGCTTAATCAGCATGCACGTCAACAAATATCTCATGTGGGTCATACAGTCTATACAATAAAAAAAGAGAGGTAACATGAAGGAGAAAAACAAATCCTTTAAAAATTTCTAAGAATCAGCAATGTGATGAGCCTTTTTAAAAACTACAATGGTGTCTTAGGGTTTCCATTGCTGTGAAGAGACACCATGACAAAGGTAACTTTTATAAAGGACATTTAATTGGGGCGGCTTACACTTTCAGAGGTTCAGTCCATTATCATTATGGCAGGAAGCATGGCAGTATGCAGGCAGACATGATGCAGGAGAAGCAGACATTTTGATCCAACTGCAGCCAGAAAAGGACCTGTCTCCCAAGCAACTAGGAAGAAGGTCTCAAAGTCCACCCCTACAGTAACACACTTCCTCTAACAAGGGTATATCTTCTCCAATAAGGCTACACCCCCTAACAGTGCTACTTTCCATGGGCCAGGCATATTCAAACCACCACAAATGGGGATTTAATGATAGCTATAAAGACAGAGCAATAGTAGTATGAAGTTTACATATAAACCAGTCATAGAAGGAAGCCACAGAATTTATATCTGGATCTTCACATGTTGTTCAGATAAAAACTCCAGATAGAAACTTTGAAGGGTGACAAATTAAGAAAACTTTCCCTGAATGTTCTTACTATTTTAAACTTACATTTGGATTGTCTATTCAATAACTGTTGCTACCAAAAGAAAATCACCTCAATTTAGTGGCTTAGCCTAACAGTGAAGATTTATAATCTCAGAGTATCTGAATCAGGAATTTGAGAGTGGCCTGGGTAGTTGGGCTATTGGCTGGATATATAGTCATATAAACCTTGACTGGGACTGAAGGGTATTTTTCTAAAATGTCTGGGTAACCTGTTTATAGGCAGAAGCAATAATCACTGCCAGGTGGGCTGCTCCAAATAGCTGCTTCTGTAATAGTTAGCCTTCTCTAGTCAGTGAGTCAGGAGAGAATCCTAAGAAAGTTACAGTATCTTTTAGCATAATCACAGAAACCACACATTGCCATTACTGCCATGTCTTGTGTGCTAGAAGCAGGTCATTAAAAACAATGACTAGTAATGGTAATCTTTCATTCCTTGGAGGGGAACTGGGAACCTTTTGAGGGACTATTAAAGAATTTGTGGACTGATCTTAAAACTTTCCTATGGATTTTTACCATCTGACATCCTAGTTTTGAACACTGATAGCAGTTTTACTTATAATAGCCAAATCCACAATTCAGGAAACTTGGAGTAGAATATTACTCAGGAATAAAGAGATATCAACTACTTAACAAAATACAACATGAATGCTAAAAAGCATTATGTTACGTTTTAAAAGGGGAACATAAAAGAAAATATACTGTCTGACATTTGGAAAAAGTTAGAACTACATAATAGTAATCAGATAAACAGTTGTGAAGGACTCAGTTGGGAGAAAGGACATTGGTTGAATTATTGAATTAAAAAAGGACATTTTTCAATTATATTGAAAAATGGGTCAAGGACAGGGACTGCTTGCCATACTGTCACTCTTTGAACCATTAAACTATATCCCATGTGAAATTCTCTTTCCCCAGTTTTCTACAAATGGTGTATATTATCAAAATAAGCAGAACTCTAATTCTCCTTAAGTACTATGAATAAATATGCCTATGACTCCCATAAGCCTCTTCCACCTCTCTCTTGTATTTGTTCTAAAAATATGAAGAAAAGATTGTGCCACAGTCAGCTGATTAAACCCTTTTCTTATCCTAGAAGTTTTAAATCCAGAAATAACTTTTTATATCTAAAATAAACAGGTAGCTCAATGGTACAGTACTTTACTAGCATGGCCAAGGCCCTAGATGATGCATAACACTACAAAAAGGAGGAGGAAGAAGAGGAAGAGGAGGAAGAAGAGGAAGAGGCAGCAAAGAAGCAGAGAGGAAAAAGGGAGGAAGAAGACAAGAAGGGCACAAAGGAGGAGCAGGAGGATGTAAAACAGACATCTTCAGCAATATCTTAATCCTTTACTATAGTTCCTGGAGTTTGTGAAATAAACCACAAATACTAGAATCATTATCTTGCTTAATATTTTCACTTACTAGAATAATTTTTTTTTTTTGGTATTTGGCTTTAAACAGTGGTATAACCACACAGGTGATTACGACTAACTCTGGGATTCACCTGGCCTGTGCTGATTTTGAATGTTCCACTGGAGTCCATGAGGCTATATTGGTTTTCTAGTAGCCAACCACTGAACACTGAACATCACTGTGACACTTTATAGAAAAAAAATTCTTTGAAAATATTTGAATCACTGTTTGAAAAGAGCTTTAAAGGAATACTCAGTGAAAAGATACTACATAACAAAAAATGTTCTGTCTGGTTATATATAAATAGTATGCTAAAATGGTATGTTTCTCTAATCTAAGCTATATAGTAGGCCGAGGCAGGAAGATTCCTTGAGCTTAGGAGCTCAAGGCCAGCCTGGACAATAATATCAAGACTGTATTTCAAACAAACAAGTAAAAAAAAATCACCGAAAAAGTATAAAATGGCTTTCACCATATTGGTCATAATGATAAGTATCACAAGGTATATTTTATTACAAATTCAGAGTGTTCATGAGTAAATAAACCAAAATTGAAACTTGCTTTCCTGTTGTGTGGTAACAGTGATTGTCTGTATTTACAAGTACTGTGTATACTCTATAAACAAAAACAGTGAAGTACCTTGTAATGGCTGTTCTTCACTGCATCCTGCAGGGGAGTAATCTGGTATTTTCCTTTGGCATCCACATCTGCTCCACCCTTTAACAGCTCACGTACTGTTCCATAGTATCCTCCTACACTAGCTTCATGAAGTGCTGTCCACCCTATTATACAGGAAAGACATTTTGTATTTGATATCTTAATAGTATTTTAAGCCTTCTCTTTTAAAAAAGCAAAACAATTCTAGGAGCCCGAGAGTTGCCTCAGCCGTCAAGATCACATATACCACTCTTGCAGAAGACTTGGGTCTGGTTCCCAGCACTCACACTGAGCAGCTCACAGCTCCCTGTAAGTCTAGCTCTCAGGAGGCCACTGCCCTCACCTGGTCTTTATGAGCATTTAACACACGCATTTACCATTTGCACAGACATACACACATATACAATAAAAACTAATATGTATTTTTAAACTAATTTTAGATAGTTTCTTTAAAAGTAATCTAATCACATAAGATCATATAACATCTCTATACAAGTATTTTATATTATTTAGTGGATTCAAGGATGGCTGGGAATGTATTTCCCAAGATGGCAAATATTTTAAAGCATTCTTAATTTCACAAAATAAAAACAATCCTTACAGGTCAATTATCAACTAATAGAGAATATTGGTTATAGGCTACTTTCTGCAGGAAGAGAGAAAAGGCTTTATTTCTAATCCAATGTATAACTATTAAAGTATCTCATCCAGCAGATCACATACTTGTGAGTTAAAAGGCATATTTTCCTCCTTACATATAAAAATAATTATCTATATTTATAGTAATCAACTAACAAACCACATAGCACATCTTTATATAAATGTCACCTTCTTTGTTAGTCAGAGGTAATACTATGCTGTTGGTAATTATCAAACTCTAATACATCATCTAATAGATTTAATAAAATCCAAAAATTCATGCTAAAATCATACTTAACTTACACTTTAGGTCTCAATCTAGCACTGATATTTTAGGCTAGAAATTTTGTTTTTGTTGAATTTTCTGGCCTCAATCTGTTAGACTGAAGAGATATCTCCTATTTCAGTAATAACCATTAATGTTTGAAATGAGCATAGTTAAGCAATTGTCCTTGTGGGATGATGGAGCATCTTTTGGGTATACGCCCAGGAGTGAGACTTTTAGGATTCCCAGGCAAGAAATGCAGGGAGAGAAACAAAAAGGGCATAGGACAGCCCACACTGGGAAGGTGCAGAAGAGTGAGAGGGCCAAAAAGAAGATACAAGAAGAAAGCAACCTCAAGAAAGGTCCACGGACAACAAAGATAAAATATAGATTTAGTAAGTATTAACTCAGAAATATTAGTGTGCTAGCCATGTGAAGCTTCAGGAGTGGCCTAGCCATTGACCTAGCTTAGGGCATAGTAAAAATAAGCTGGTGTGTTTGTGTGTGTGTGTGTGTGCATGCGTGCGTGCGTGCGTGCGTGCGTGCGTGCGTGCGTGCGTGCGTGTGTGTGTGTGTGTGTGTGTGTCTCACATGTGTGTTTCTTTCATTCATGAATCCAGAAGAGGCACATGTACCCACCTGGAATCGGTTTTAAATATCAAGCATTACAGATGGTGTTCCAACCTGGGGCAAGAACTTTTAAAAATTAATTAGAAGACAGGTGCTGTGATGCGAGATTAGCAGGCTGAGGGTTTTGCCTGAGCCATGTGGTCCTAGAACTAGAACAAAGAGCTTGAACTCAGAGGTGCTGGGAACTCTTGCTGTGCAAACAGGCTGCTGGGAAGGGAGACAGAGGCAGACAAGAGAGACTGCTTGCCTCCAACAAGCAGATAATCAAAGAATAGAGAAGAATGAACTTTTTAAGGCTAGAAGGGAGTATAATGGTAATTAAGTGCTTTTAAGTACTTAAAGTAGAAGGGAAGTTAATTGGAGTTAAACACATAGAAAAGGATGCTAAATCAAGTTATATAAAGAGAAAAGTGATATGTATATAGATCCACATATATATTAATCTTAATAGAACAGAATAAATAAGAGAAATGCTTTTTAAAAAATTTGAAAAGGTCTATGCCAGGGCAAGCAGCTGGATTCTTTGAACATGGTCTGCATGGGAATTCTGGGATTGCTTAGCCTGGTATAGCAAATTACTAGCCTAAAAGAGGCTCATACAGAAATATAGAAGGGAATTTAATTAAAGTTAAATACATAGGAAAGGTTGTTAATTCAAGTTATATAAAGAGAAAGGGGACATATATACCCACAGAGATATTAATTTCCATAAAAGAAAGAATTCAAGTATACATAGCTGAATAAATAATTTGAGGCTTTTGATCTTAAATTGTAGGTCAAGAGTCTACAATTTAAGGTAGGCTTAAATTTTTAAGATTATGATCTTAAAAATCACCTGGGAGAGAGGCTAAACTACTAAATTGAATCAATCTATACCTTTGATGATTTCTGGTTGCTTGACCAACAACATATTATTTTGGGAGAGAGGCTGTGTGTGTTAACAGGAAAGATATAAAGGCTTTGAACCCCTTCTAGAGTGACATGGATCAGATATGACAGGGGAAGACCCTCCTGAAGATCTTGACCACAGAAAAGAAAACTTCCAGAAAATCAACAGGACAGGTAACTTGATCTGCTGAGTCCTTGACATAGGAACAGCTCAGTAGCTGGTTTAGACATAAAAATGTCCCTACACAAAACCTCAGCTAAAATGAGACAATAAATCTTGTTGGTGAGGAATCCTTAAGATTTTTCATGCCATCCACGATATGGCACGCATGAAGATTTTTAACAATTGGTACTGATCAAATTAACTCATAAAAAAGATAGTTGTCTTTCACCTGCTCAAATAAGGAGCAAAAACTTCATCCTTACCTGATCTGTGCATCGTTCATAATCCATACAAGTATCTTAATAGTAGTAAAATTCTGGTTGTGAGATTCATATATTAAAGAATGCAGTTTTGGCGCAGCTCATCCTTGTGGATGCTGATCTGACCTGCTGTTCCAGCTCCTGCCTCCTGAAGCTGTTTCCGGAGAATTGCTTCCAGAACAGCTTCAGGAATGGCTGGTGACTCCAGATGACCTCGTTTCATTCAAACTTTCAGACAGATCCAGTCAAATACTTCAGTCAAGCTCTAAGCCTTCTAAGCATACAGAGACTGGATAACAGATACTGAAGCTAGCTTTCTTGAGTCTAACCAATTTTCCTGCTCCTCCTTACCCCTTTAAAGAATTGTCCATTGCCTCTCTCTACTCAGCAGAAGAAGTTGTGAAGAGTCGTCATCCTGATCCCTTGGGTCTGGGTATCTGGTTATAGTTATTTTATAAGTTATAGATAGGTTATCATTTTAAGAGATAATTTGGAAATGGTCATAATTTTGAACAGGGAGGAAATATAGGGGATAGATTACTAAGTTTATTCTTGAAGAAACATTGTATAACCATAATCCTTCATTGATAGAAATCTTTACAATTGATGGAAAATTGAAGTTATAACTTCTTACACTGGTACAGAATTTATATATTGAAATAGATTTAATGTTTTCATTGGTATAAATTTTTGCATATTGATACAAAATTTGAAATTAATATTGCTAGATTGGCACTGTCCCTATACAACTCATTTAAGAATATAAGGCTTCAACTCAGTTATGACAAACTGTTTAGGATGATTAAGTAACACAAGTTAAGGGCCGGATTGTAAACTTATGGTTATATTAGATTCTGATCTAACTATAATAACGTGTTTTCAATACTACTTAAATAGAAATAGTTAAGAGTAGTTAATGCTTAACAGTTCAGATATACCTTACATAGACAGATGGTCTTCAAAAAACATCAGAAATCCAGAGAATATGATATTTAATGTTATTTCATTACTAAAGATCTATGACTATGAGACATTTCTGCTCCTGACAGTACCCCATTTAGAGTTTTAAGAAAATACTGAGCATCATTACCTCCAGGTAAAAGTGCTTATTGTGGTAACATAGCCACTGGGTAGAAACTGCCCTAATTCATCTTCAGACAAACAATACTGTCCAGGAAAGGACACACATGCAGGATAGTAGACAACTTAGCTCTGCCAAGACAGGGTAAGTTAGGTCTGCCAGATGGTTCTGGGCCAGAAGGCTGAAGACAGATGCTCCAACATTATATGACATTAAGGGACTATCCAGCAGCTAATTGTCTCTCCAAATTGTATAATTTTGGAAGCTTTGTTTTTGTGCTTCCTATATATTCAGGTAATATTTATTCTTTGATCTCTGATGAGGTTGAAGACTAGTTATAGTCTCATAATTAAACTTAAGTTGTTTAACATTGAGGAAGGTGATATGGTTTTGAAAGAATGATTTTCAGATAGTAATGCAAGTTAAATCAAAACATAATTCAGGCATAGAACTGTAGACTCTTTCAGTTAGGACAGATAATAGAATAATGTATTTAAATTGACAAAATTGGATTTGAGAGGTGTTGAGCAAGGAGTAAATGTAGCTGAGCAACTAAGTTGAGGGCAGACTTAGGGATGTTGACCTAGGAATGAAGGCAAGGGCAAGGTAGCCATGAAAAACATAGAAGAGCCCAGCCTCAGAGTCAAGAAGCCTGTTTAAAAATGAGCTAATGTTAACCTCTAAAAAAACCAAACAACTCAATTAAAAACTGGAGTATAAGAGAATTCACAACAGAGGAATCTCAAATAGCCGAGAAGTGCTTAAAGAAATGCTCCAAGTCGCTAGTCATCAGGGAAAAGCAAGTCAAAACGACCCTGAGATTCCACCTTACACAAAATAGAATGGCTAAGATCAAACTCAGGTGATTCCATATGTTGGTGAGGGTGTGGAAAAAGAACACTCCTCCTTTGCTGGTGGGACTGCAAACTGGTACAACTACTCTGCAAATCAATCTGGAGGTTCCTTAGGAAATTGGAAATAGATCTACCTGAAGACCTAGCTATACCACTCTTGAGCATATACCCAAAAAGACACTCTGCCATGCCACAGGGGCACATGTTCCATTATGTTTATAATGGCCTTATTTGTGATAGGCAGAAGCTGGAGACAACTCAGATGTCCCACAATGGAAGAATGGATACAGAAAATGTGGTTCATTTACACAATGGAATACTATTCAGCTATTAAAAATGAAGACATCATGAATTTTGCAGGCAAATGGATGGAACTAGAAAATATTATCCTGAGTGAGGTAACTCAGACACAAAATGACATGTATGCTATGTACTCACTAATAAGTGCATATTAGCCAAAAAAGTACAGAATACCCAGGACACAATCCACAGAACTCAAGAAGGTTAACAAGCTGAAGGGCTCAAGTGAGGATGCCTGAATCCCAGTTGGGAGGGAGAAATAAGCAATCATGGGGGGTGGGAGTCAGAGGGAGAGAGGAGATGGGTGGGAGAGAAGCCAGGGAAAGGAAGAGGGTAACATGATCAGGTATTGGGGGGGAGGGTGCATGACTGAAGCCCTGAGAGTCAGCAGAAAGAATGCAAACAGGCAACTTTGGGAGGTAGGAAGTAAAGGGACCCTCCAGAATGTACCAGTGACCTGGAAAGTGAGAGACTCAAGGGAGGAGGAACATTAGATGAAATGCCCAACAGTGAGGAGAGGGAACAGTCAAAAACTCTGACCCAGAATTGTTCCTGTCTAAAAAAACTGCAGGGACAAAAATGGAGAAGAGACTGAGGGAAAGGAGGTTCAGTGACTGGCCTGAATCAGTATGCAGCTCAAGGGGAGGCTCCAAGGCCTGACTCTATTCCTGTGTGCTTACAGACAGGAGCCTAGCATGGCTGCCCTCTGAGAGGGCAACAAGCTGCTGACTAAGACAGATGCGCATACTTACACCCAACCATTGGACTGAAGTCAGGGACCCCTGTGGTTGAATTAGGGAAAAAATGGAAGAAGCTAAGAAGAGTGACCCCATAGGAAGACCAGCAGTCTCAACTGACCTGGATCCCGAGATCTCTCAGACACTGAGCCACCGACCAGGCAGCACACACTAACTGATGTGAGGCCCCCTACACATATACAGCAGAGGACTGCCTGGTCGGGCCTCAGTGAGAGAAGATGCACCTAACTCTAGAGATACTTGAAGCCCCAGGGAATGAGGAGGTCTGATGGGGTGAGGGGTGGGGAGGTGGGGTGGACATCCTCCTGGAGACAGGGGAGGAGGAATGGGATGAGAATCTGCTGGAGGGAGAACCGGGAGTGGGTAACAACTGGACTATAAAAATGATTTAACAATAATAATAATGATAATAATAAAATGCACATTTGGAAAAGAAAAAAAATGAGCTAATATGTGTGTCTTTTATCTCCTGTGTTTGTGACTGCTGGGAATTTAAAGTGGTGTAGACAAAACTTTACATTATACTGGACACTTTTAGTGTATATTATACCTCATAGTTTACATGACTGTCATAATAATGTTTAGTGTATATTGAAAAGAAAAGGCCTTTTAGTAGACAAAGGGGGGGGGGGATGTAGCGGCTTGTGTTCTCATGCTAATCAGAAAAAACCTGTTACCCAAAAACCTGTTTGCGGTGTCCTGCACATAGGCTAAAGGAAGCCTCCCCCCAGTTGGCTCTGATTGGGAAATAAAGAAGCCAACAACCAATGACTAGGCACAGAGACAGAGGCTGGACTTTTAGGATTCCTGGGCAAGAAATGCAGGGAGAAAGAAAGGGCATAGGATGGACTACACTGGGAAGGTGCAGGAGGGTGAGAAAGTCTAAATGTAGGTGCAAGAGAAAAGGGACCCCAAGAAGGGTCCATGAACAACAAAGATAAAATATAGATTTAGTAAGTATTAACCCAGAAATATCAGAGGGGAATGTGTTAGCCACGTGGAGGTTCAGTAATGGCCCAGACATTGAGCTAGCTTAAGACATATTAAAAATAAGCTGGTTGTGTGTGTGTGCATATGTGTGTGTGTATATTGTGTGTTTCTTTCACTCATGAATCCAGAGCTCTTGGGGGGGGGTGCAGAGGATGCACTTGCTGACAGGAGCCTGATATGGCTGTTCTTTGAGATGTTCTACCAGCACCTGACCAATACAGATGCAGATACTCATAGCCAACCATCAGACTGAGCCCAAGGACCCCAATGGAAGAGCTAGTAGAAGGACTGAAGGAGCTGAAGGTGATTGCAACTCCATATGAAGAACAACAATATCGACTAACTGGACCACCCAGAGCTCATAGGGACTAAATCACAAACCAAAGAGTACACAGGGAGGAAGCCAGGACTCCAGATAAATATGTAGCAGAGGATGGCCTTATCTGACATCAGTCGTAGGGGAGGGAGGCTTGATGCCCCAGTGTAGGGGCATGCTAGAGAGGTGAGGCAGGAGTGGATGGAGGAGCACCCTCATAGAGGCAAATGGGAGGGGGAAGAGGAGATGAGTTGGGGGGTTTCTGTAGGTATAACCGGGAAGAAGGATATCATTTGAAATGTAAACAAATAAAATGATTAACTTTAAAAAAAGAAATAAAAACTAAATTGTTGGTAGCCAACATTAGAAGATGGCGCCGACTGACTGCCTGCCTCTTCAGATTTTTCTGGTAAACAGGTATTCTGCACATGCGTCTGCATGATTCTGGTGTGTGCCCCTCCCGAGTGGGCATATGCTAACAAGGTACTGTAGCCTTAGCCAATCCTTACATTGGCAACATCTGCTTCTCTATATAAGCAGCACCCTCCGGCTGCACAGGGTCCTCCATAGTATTATTATTAGTAGTTCCTGCAATAAAGGCTGATGAGAAGAATCCAACTGTGTTGTGTCTGCTTGCTGGCCAAGTTGGGCGGGACACTAAATTAACTTAAAAGCAAACCCTGAGAGGTACCTTGCCTGGGTATAAAACTGTAATTCAGGTTTCAAGCAATATACTAATACCAACAAACCCTTCATCCTTGCTGCCAGAAATAGTGTACTCACTCAGATCAAAATAATGAGCCAACAACAGATCTACCATTATAATGTTTTCAAAAAGTGACACGCAGCTTTCCTATGCTGCTGTGACAGCCACGTCCAGAAGCACCAACAATCAAACACTGCCTATGACATCTACATTCCTAAACACAATGTAGGTAATTCCACTTTTAGTTTTAAGGTATCCTAAACTGACTTATATAATGTTGTGCTAATGGTTCCTGTTTCATAAACATAAAAATAACTGGGTCAATTTGCTAAACTACAGATGTCTATGTTAACACACACACACACACACACACACACACACACACACACACACACACACGGGGGGGGGGGGGGGGGGGGGGGGAGGGGCGTCCAGGTAGGCAGACAGACAGACAGAGACAGGTTGCATTTTTAAGCAAATATTATAAGTAATTTCTGATAAAAATGGCTTGCAGACTACCCTTGTGGAAACACTGCTCTCTCTGACTGAAGAATATGACAGCAAGGATAAAAACAGGTATGTATGATATAAAGTAGAAGGGAAAAATGAATAAGAATTCAAAAGGCCTAGAAAGTAAAATAAGGAAAGGTCATGAAGTACTTGGAGCAGTGAGGAATTGGCTGAAGACACAGAAGGGACAACCAGCAAGGATGGCACTGGTGCAAGAAAAAAGGCAATAAAAATTAAATTAAGACATAATTGGGAAATCCATAAAGCCAAACCTGGCTGCGTCAAGAGCTATGCTTGAACTGCAGAAACAGTAAGTACTGAAAAAAAGAACTACAAATCTCTTAAAATTAAGAGAGTAAATGGTCCTGCAAGTAGATGAGTAAGGTTTACAGAATCCTGGTTATTAATCTGAGTGTAAGATTTAAGGACTAGAGACCTGGTTCAGCAGGTAAAGATGCTGCTAACCTTGATGACCCAAGTTCAATCCTGGGGTCTCACACAGTAGGAGAAAACTGACAGCCACAATTTTCCCTCTGATGTCTACGTATTTGCTGCTACAAGTGTGCACATGCATTATTTTATATGCACATGTGCCCATACTCATGCATACATATACACTGAATCAATATATAAATCTAATAAAAAACTTGTAAAATATCGTTGAACTATCACTACATTGCAAACGAGGCCTTATTATTTTGAGTACTGGAGGAGAACCTTCTTCACCATGGGCTGTATTATTCCATCACTTATGACTACAGAGTTTGCATTGTTTAATAAATAGAAAAATCCATAAAAAATAAGGAACAGTATAAATACTCCAAAACATGCTGAGTCTGGCCCAATGTGTTCAGTTCACTAACATACAACTATCTTTCCAGTCACTCTTATTCTTGGCTCACTGCTATTCAGTGCATCCACACACGTAGCATCTAAGATTATCTCCAGAAGGAAGGCTGCACTACAGCCAGCCACAGGGAAGGACTGTTTTCTTTCTGAGCAATCTATCCACCCTCTACTTTATTACTCCTTCTGTATCCATGCCATTATTATGGATTTTCCCTTGAGATTTAGTTAACATCAGTCTCTCCCAGTTTTGATCTCATCTTACCTCCATTCATGGTTAAGTTTCATATGAGCCCTGGCCTTGCAGGGCTAGCCTCAGGAACCACCCCTCCTTCTGTAGAATGCCACAGCACAAAACCCACTTGACATCTTTAATAAGGAATGTAATATTCTTCCAGCACTCATCTTGTTCTGTTCCTTGGGAGGTAATGGAGAGCTAGACAATTACTGGAGAGCGTACTGCCTTTGGCTCACTTTGTCACTCTCTTACCTGGGCGATTCACCTAAGATTACAAATGGCTCTCCGGACAACTGTGGACCGGTGGGGACCCTCACTTACCAGCATAACTCGGCTGATTGACATTTCCGCCACTTGTTATGCAACGGTGAACTAAATCAACATCATTATGGAGAGCAGCTTTATATAGTAAATTCTCTCCGAAAACGTTTCTCCGGTTTATGGTACTAAGACTTAGTTTATTCATCTCTTTTGTCTCTAAAATAAGAGAAAGAACAAAGATGCATACCTTTAATCATAGCACTGAGGAAACAGAGGCAGACAAAATTTCTGAGTTCAAGGGCAGCCTGGTCTACAGAGTAAGTTCCAGGACAGCCAGGACTATACAGAGAAACCCTGTCTTGAAAACTAACAAGCAAAACAACAATACATTTGGATGGAACAGAATACAGTAAATCTAGTCAATATTAGAAGTGGTTATATTATGTTATTAAAGAGTATTTTATTCATTTGTCTTATTGTAATGTCATCTAAATACAAAATATTTAAAGATGTATTAGTTTTTAAATATAGTAAACTAAATCTCCTGATGCATAACATATATTAATAAAAACCTTATGAAAGTGCTCATAAAGGATGACAGATTTTCCTAAAAATTCTGGGAAAATAATTATTTAAATCTAGAGTTATTTAATATCTGCTCTATTATCTAGCTGTTCGTCCCCAAAGGACCTTAGTTACCAAGATAGTAGAGCACTTGAAAAGTGGTCAGAATACTGGAGGCATGTCTTCATGTCTGCAGAGGGCACAGTGGGAACCTCTCTTCTGCTTCCTGCCCATGATATAAACAGATGTGTTCCACCAGGTGCTCCTGCTATGGTGTGCTGCCTCATCATGGGTCTAATCATTCATGGACTGTACCCTCTAAATCTATAGGCCAAAACAATCCTTTTTTTCTATAGGCTATTATCTTACAAATCTGCTAAAGTGATACATTATCACACTTAATGTTACTGTACAACATGTCTTATAAGACTATCTCTGTGCCATGAGGAAGACAGAAAATAGTTTTTCTGTTAGTACCCCAGGAATAGAATAGCTAAATTTTATAATTGCTAAATTATCGTTCTGATTTTTTATTTGTGCTTATATGGGTGTTTTGCCACCATGTATGTGTGTGTACCACTTACGTGCCTGGTGTCTACAGAGGCTAGAAGAGAGAACTAGATCCTGAGACTGGAGTTACAGACAACTGTAAACTGACTTATGGGTGCTAGGAATGTAATCTGGGTCCTCTGGAAGTGCAGCCAGTATTTTTAACCACTCAGCCATCTCTCTGGCCTTGCTAAATTTTCTCTTTAATGACAACAACTAACCTCAGATTAAGGAGTGGTGATCTCCATTCTTGCAATAGTTTTTATTTGCTAAGTCATGATAGACATGTTTAAAATCATTTCCAATGACACAAAACAACTACTAATTTTCAACTGTGCCTCTTAGAATACTAAAACTAACTCTTACCATGTATTCTTCAAACCCAGTCATTTCTTGGGGATGACACTCAATGGATTTCCTGAATTTCAAGATACTTTCAATGACAGCTTTTCTAATTTTGATCTGGTTAACTGCTCTGCCCACCCTACCCCATATAAGAACATGATAATGAGGAAGCAGAAATGGTCACAGTCCTGTAACACAGCAGGCTGAGAAAGAACTACAAGCTCCAAGCTAGCTTAAATTGACAGCACATTCTAGACCATCCTGCGCTACCTAGCAAGGCCCTGTTTGAAAATCCAAACAAACAAAAAACCTTATAAAGGTAACTGACTACTAGAGGACTTTGGTCTTATTTTAAAATTAATCTAGAATTAATCTAATTAATTTGCCTTTTATTTTGCTGCCTCTATTAGGTATTAGTATAAGAGAGGAAAATAATAGAGAAAGAAAGACTAAAAACACCAACCTAATTGCTAACATTAGAGACTATTGTACTGTTCTAATATTGAAATATAAACATCCTTCCACATATACTGTGTATGGCTACCAAAAAACAATGGTGCTTGCTTTGAATTGGTATTATACTTATGTATTTTATCAAAAGAAGCAAATGAAGACACAAGGCAAAACCAAATTTTGAGTGAACATTAGTGGTGGAAGACATTCATGCCCAGTGACTTTTCCTCTCAAGGGAAACAACTAGAAAGACAGATAAAATGCATGCAGGGCCTTTTTGGGAACACAAGAAAATTTGCTTAGATCTATGACCCTGAGTGTAGGGAAACAAATGCAGTGAGTCCCAAGGTTCCTGTATCTTTTTGTTCAGATGAATTTTCAAAGCACAGTGGTCAGGGGAAGGATGTTACAAAGTAAGGTGACTCCACTAATCTTAGAAAATAGAATCGGAGTTTGGGGAGGCTGTTGTACCTAGAATTTAATTTGCCCAGTGGGGTGTCACAGACGATAAAATCAATGATTCCAGAAACCTACATAAGGGGTCTTTGAGTCATTATCTAAGTAAATTGCTCACATATAAGAGGAACCTTGAACTAAGAAGATGGCTCAGTGGTAAAGTACTTGATATGCAAGCCTGAGAACCTGAGTTTGAATCTCTAGCACTCATGTAAAAGCCAGGCACAGAGCTGGAGAGGTGGACACTGGCCAGTAGGTTAGCAGAACCAGACCGTTCCAGGTTCAGTAAAAATGTAAGGACCAATAGAAAAAGATATGTACCATTAGCCTTTGGTTTTTATGTGTATACACATAGGCATGCATACCTGCATAGACACATGCACATATGCATATACCCACATATAAACACAAAGGAACCTCATCAATAAGGCTGGGATAGAAAAATTAATAAGTAAAAAATTGCCAGCTCTCATACTGGGCTAGATTTTTGCATGTGTCTTCCAGATGGTATTCTATTTCCTTGATCTATTTCCCATTCCTGATGCAAACATTATGCTATTACTACTACTACTGCTACTGCTACTACTATAGCTACATAATTCTTGAAGTCTGATCATGTTAGCTCTCAAACTTTATTTTCAATCATTTTGCTGTTGTAGGTCCTTTGTATTTAAAAACAAATTGACTTATAGTAATTTAATAAAAAAGGAAATGAGGGAGGGGACTGAAGGGGCCAGGAGAGAGGGCTGGAGAAATGGTTCTGTCAGCCAGGTTAATTTTGGCATACAGATCTAGAGGTAAAGAAGCTTTTATTATAGATTCTATCAAATTTGTGACAGATGAAGTGTTATGACTAATATAGTCTTCTTTCTAATACTATTGTGCTTCCGTTTTTCTACATAATAATTAGCTAGAACTTCACAATGTTCAAATGAAGTGGTGAGAATAGATACTTTTCTTAGTGATATTAGAGGGTATCCTGTTATTTTATTTTATACAACTTGCCATAAGTTAAGTCATTTGGGAAGATGGAATCTCAGTCGAGAACATGCACCCACCAGATTGCCCTATGAGCAAGTCTTCAGGACATCTTCTTGACTGATGATTGATGTGGAAGGGTCTAGCTCACTGTGGATGATGCAATCCTTGGGTAGGTGGTATTGAACTACATAAGAAAGCAGGCTAAACACACCATGGGAACAAGAAACTAAGCAGCATTTTCTCAAGGCTTCTGCTTCAGTTCTGCTTATGATTCTGAGTTCCTGCCTTGTCCTTTGGTAAAAGATTGTGGCCTGAAAATTATAACATAAGAAAACAAAGCAAAACAAAACAAGACTTCTTCTCTCCCCAAGCTGCTTTTAGTCATAGTGCTTTGTCCCAACAAAAGAAATCCGAACCAAGACAAGGGAAAAACATTTATTATTTCATCAATGAATATAATAGTTCACACGATTTTTGTAGATACCCATTGTCAGGTTGAGGAAACTCTCCTTTATCCACCCATATTTACTGAAATTTTTAAGAGAAGAGAATTATGTTACCAAATGCCTTCTTTATATTTGTTGAAATAATTTATATAGTTTTTCCTTTTGAGACTGTTAACATAGTAATTTGTAGTGAGTAATTCTTAAACTTAAAGCCAGTATCAGTAGTAAAATTTTTAGGTATTAGAATTTTTTTAATTGGATATTTTCCAGGTCTCCCCTCTGGAAACATCTAATCACATTCCCCCTTTCCCAGGTTCCATGAGGGTATTCCCCCACCCACTCACCTACTCCCACCTTCTCGCCCTAGCATTCCCCTACATTGGGGCATCAAACCCCCACTGGACCAAGGGCTACTCCTTTCACTGATGTCCAACAAGGCCATCCTCTGACACATACCAGCCAGAGGCATAGGTCCCTCCATGTGTACTCTTTGGTTGGTAGTCCAGTTCCCAGGAGCTTTGGAGGGTCTGGCCAGTCAGTTGACACTGGTGCTCCCCCCATGGGGCTGCAAACCTTTCAGCTCCTTCAGTCCCTTCTTCCCCCTCCTCCCCCATGCTCAGTCCAATGGTTGACTGTGAGCATCTGCTTCTGTATTTGTCAGGCCCTGGTAGAGCCTCTCAGGAGACAGCCATATTAGGCTTCTATCAGCAAGCGCTTTCCAACACCCACAATAGCATCCGGGTTTGGCACTGTATATGGGATGGATCCCCAGGTGAGGCAGTCTCTGGATGGCCTTTCATTCAGTATCTGCTCCACATTTTGTCTCCATATTTCATCCTGTGAATATTTTGTTCCCCCTTCTAAGAAGCACTGAAGCATCCAACACTAGTCTTTCTTCTTGAGCTTTGTATGGTCTGTGAATTGTATCTTGGGTATTCTGAGATTTTGGGTTCATATCCACCTACCAGTGAGTGCATACCATGTGTGTTCTTTTGTAACTGGGTTACTTCATTAAGGATGATATTTTCAAGTTCCATCCATTTACCTGGAAATTGCATAAAGTCATTGTTTTTAATAGCTAAGTAGTATTCCATTATGTAAATGTACCATGTTTTCTGTACTCATTCCTCTGTTATTTATAATAACAGGACATCTGGTTACTTATAATAGCTTATGGCTATTATAAATAAGGCAACTATGAACATAGTGGAGCATGTGTCCTTATTACATGTTGGAGCATCTTCTGGGTATATGCCCAGGAGTGGTATAGCTGGGTCCTCAGGTAGTACTGTGTCCAGTTTCTGAGGAACTGCCACACTGATTTCCAGAGTGGTTGTACCAGCTTGCAATCCCACCAGCAATGGAGGAGTGTTCCTCTTTCTCCACATCTTTGCCAGCATCTGCTGTCACCTGAGTTTCTTAACTTGGCTATTCTGATTGGTGTGAGGTAGAATCTCAGGGTCATTTTGATTTGCATTTCCCTGATGATTAAGGATGTTAAATAATTCTTTAGGTGCTTTTCGACCATTTGAGTTTCCTCCATTGAGAGTTCTCTGCTTAGGTCTGTTTCCCATTTTTTAATAAGATTATTTGGTTCTCAGCATCTAGTGATATGAACATTTGGTTTTTTTCTTTGAGTTTGTTTTTGTAGTGGATTACATTGATGGATTTCCTTATATTGAACCATCCCTACATCCCTGGGATGACACCTACTTGATCATGGTGAATGATCATTTTGATGTGTTCTTGAATTCGGTTTGCAAGAATTTTATTGAGTATTTTTGCATTGATATTCATTAGGGAAACTGGTCTGAAGTTCTCTTTCTTTGTTGGGTCTTTGTGTGGTTTTGGTATGAGTGTAACTGTGGCTTCATAAAACAAATTAGGTAGTGCTCCTTTTGTTTCTATTTTGTGGAATAGTTTGAAGAGTATTGGAATTAGGTCTTCTTTAAAGGTCTGATAAAATTCTGCACTAAAAGCTGGTCTTGGGCCTTCTTTGGTTGGGAGACTTTTAATGAGTGCTTCTATTTCTGCAGTGGTTATGGGAGGATTTAGATGGTTTATCTGATCCTGATTTAATTTTAGTACCTGGTATCTGTCTAGAAAATTGTCCATTTCATCCAGATTTTCCAGTTTTGTTGAGTATAGGCTTTTGTAGTAGGGTCTGATGATTTTTTTTTAATTTCCTCAGTTTCTGTTGTTATATCTTCCTTTCCATTTCTGATTTTGCTAATTTAGATACTGTATTTGTGTCCTCTGGTTAGTCTGTGTAAGGGTTCATCTACGGTGATTTTCTCAAAAGATCAGCTCCTGGTCTTGTTGATACTTTGTATAGTTCTTTTTGTTTCTATTTGGTTGATTTCAGCCCTTTGATTATCTCCTGCCTTTTACTCCTTTTGCTTGTGTTTGCTTCTTTTTATTCTAGAGCTTTCAGGCGTGTAGTTAAGCTGATAATATATGCTCTCCCCAGTTTCTCTTTGTAGGCATTGAGAGCTATGAGTTTTCCTCTTAGAACTGATTTCATTGTGTCTCATAAATTTTGTGTTTGTTGTGCCTTCATTTTCATCAAATTCTAAGGAGTCTTTTATTTCTTTCTTCATTTCTTCCTTGATCAAGTTATCATTGAGTACGGCATTGTTCAGCTCACATGTGTATGTAGGCTTTCTGTTTTTTTTTTGTTGTTATTGAAGACCAGCCTCAGTCCATGGTGATCTGATAGGATGCAAGAGATTATTTCAATTCTCTTGTATCTGTTGAGGCCTGTTTTTTGATGGATCATAGGGTCAATTCTGGAGAAGGTACCATGAGGTGCTGAGAAGGTGTACTCTTTTGTTTTAGAATGAAATGTTCTATAGATATCTGTTAAATCCATTTGGTTCATACCTTCTGTTTCACTGTGTCTCTGTTTAGTTTCTGTTTCCATGATCTGTCCATTGCTGAGAGTAGGGTGTTGAAGTCTCCCACTATTATTGTGTGATGTGCAATGTATGATTTGAGCTTTAGTAAAGTTTCTTTTATGAATGTGGGTGCCCTTGTGTCTGGAGCACAGATGTCAGAATTGAGAGGTCATCTTGGTAGATTTTTTTCCTTTAATGAGTATAAAGTGTCCTTCTTTTTTGATAACTTTCTTTGAAAGCCAATTTTATTCATTATTAGAATAGCTACTCCAACTTGTTTCTTGGGACCATTTGCTTGAAAAATTGTTTTCCAGCCCTTTAGTCTGAGGTAGTGTCTGTTTTTGTCACTGAGGTGTGTTTCCTGTATTCAGCAAAATGCTGAGTCCTGTTTATGTGTCCAATCTGTTAGTCTATGTCTTTTTATTGGGGAATTAAGTCCATTGATGTTAAGAGATATTAAGGAAAAGTGATTGTTGCTTCCTGTTATTTCTGTCGTTAGAGGTGGAATTATGTCTGTGTAGCTATCTTCTTTTGGGTTTGTGAAAAGATTACTTTCTTGCTTTTTCTACAGTGTAGTTTCCCTTCTTGTGTTAGTGTCTTCCATCTATTATCCTTTGTATGGCTAGATTTGTAGAAAGATACTGTGTAAATTTGGTTTTGTCATGGAATATCTTGATTTCTCCATCTATGGTAATTGAGTTTTGTTGGTTACATGTTATAGTAGCCTGGGCTGACATTTGTGTTCTCTTGGGGTCTGTATGACATCTGCCCAGGATCTTCTAGCTTGACTATGAATAGTCTCTGGTGAGAAGTCTGGTGTAATTCTGATAGGTCTGATATGTTACTTGACTTTTTCCTCTTACTGCTTTTAATATTCTTTCTTTCTTTTGTGCATTTGGTGTTTTGAGTATGTGATGAGAGAAATTTCTTTTCTGGCCCAGCCTACTTGGAGTTCTGTAGGCTTCTTGTATGTTCATAGGCATCTCATTTTTTTAGGTTAGGGAAGTTTTCTTCTATAATTTTGTTGAAGATATTTACTGGCCCTTTAAGTTGGGAATGTTCGCTTTATACCTATTAATCTTAGGTTTGGTCTTCTCATTATGTCCTGGATGTTTTGGGTTAGGTGCTTTTGCATTTTCTTTGATTATTGTGTCAATATTTTCTATGGTATCTTCTGCACCTGAGAGTTTCTCTTCTATCTCTTGTATTCGGTTGGTAATGCTTGCATCTATGACTCCTGATCTCTTTCCTAGGATTTCTATCTCCAGGGTTGTCTCCCTTTGTGATTTCTTTATTGTTTCTATTTCCATTTTTAGACACTGGATGGTTTTGTTCAATTCCTTCACCTGTTTGGTTGTATTTTCCTGTAACTCTTTAAGGCATTTTTGTGTATCCTCTTTAAGGTCTTCTACCTTTTTACCTGTGTTCTCTTGTATTTCTTTAAGGGGGTTATTTATGTTCTTCTTCAAGTCCTCTATCATCATTATGTGATGTGATTTTAAATCAGAGTCTTGCTTTTCTGGTATGTTGGGTATCCAGGGCTTGCTGTGGTGGAAGACTAGGTTCTGATGATGCCAAGTAGTCTTGGTTTCCATTGCTCATGTTCTTGCCCTTGCCTCTTGCCATCTGGTTATCTCTGTTCTTAGCTGGTCTTGCTCTCTCTGACTGTGGCTCGTCCCTCCTGCAAGCCTGTGTGTCAGCACTTCTCAGAGACCAGTTCTCTCTGGGAGGAATTTGGGTTTGGAGAGCTGTGGCTCAGGATCGGCTCCAGGATGCAGATGGAAACTGGAAGGATCCTGTCCCAGACTGTTCCTTGGTTTCTGTGTCCTGATGGCTATGGGAGGGACTCTCTTGTGCCAAGAATTTGAGCAGAAGTGGTGGTCTTATCTGTGCTCATCGGTGTGTCAGCACTCCTTGTAGACCAGTTCTTTCCCAGCTGTATTTGGGTATGGAGTGCTGTAACATAGGATCAGCTTCAGGTGCTGATGGAAATCCAGGTATTAGTATTTTGACACGTAAAATCACACTATTTTATGTATGCAATTCAGTGAGTTTGGAGACAAGGATGTACCTGTAAAATCATTATCATCAAGCATTAACATGCCTTCCCTCTTTGTCCTCACTTGTGTTATGTCACTCATAGTTCTCCTTTTTTGGGCTGAATCTTATTTAGAATATATCTCTACAAACTTTTAAATGTATATATCCACTGTTATTATTCTTTCCCCTCCTACCTTCATTCTTTGTTTGGATAATTCTTTAAAAGGAGATGGACTTTTCAATATTAGGGCTACAAAAAAGATCCACTTCTGTTCTCTTCCAAAATTTTTTCTCTTAAACCTTAAATATATCAAAAGATATTATCTGTAACACTTAGTCCTTTTTACCAATACTTTGAGATATGGACTTTATCACCAATCACCTTCATATTCCCACTGTATCTGCTTTCCAAATCTGAACTCCTTTTTCTATTTCATTGATTTATCTGTCCGTTCCTATCCCATGACAAATTATGTTAATTTCAGTGGCTTTCTAAAATTTTATCCTTTATAGAACAGATTCTTACCATACCATCTTTGATTTAATTTTTCTGAATATATTTTCCTGTTTTTTTTACACTTACTTTTCTACCTGAAAGTATCATTTTATAGTATTCTCATAGCTACTGTCCAGTTATTAAAACAACAAAACAATAAACAAGCAAACTCATGTATGTGAGATCAGAAAGATTATTCAATAGATAAGAGTACTCAATGAATAAGAGTAATTGCTTTGCAAGCATGAAGATCTGAGTTCAAATACCTAGCTAGCACCCATGTAAAAATACAGGCAGAGCTTATACATGCCAAAATCTCAACACTAGGAGGAAAAGAAGGCTGATCTACTAGCCATCCTATCTAGCTAAAACAGGAAGCTTCCAGGCCAATAAGAGAGTTTTTCTCTAGGACTGTGGACTCTAGTATGGAGCAAGCAAGACAGCTGATGCATTGTTGCACAGGCATCCATACCAACATTTATACGCATGCAACATGCAACACACACACCTGTATGGTTTTGTGTATGCATGTCTGTGTGATACATGTGCAGATATGTGCAGGTGTAGAGGTCAGCAGAAGTCAATGTTAAGGGTCTCTGCTCAATCAGTTTTTGAGACAAGGTTTCTCACTGAACCTATAGCTAATGGATTTGACAAGACAGCTGGACATCACATCTTCCCATCACTGCCTCTCCAAGTGCTGGGATTACAAGAATGCATTGCTGTTTCTCGTTTTTTTAAATATGTGTGTCTTAGTCACTGTTCTACTGCTGTGAAGAGGCACTATGACCAAGGCAACACTTACAAAGCAAAGCATTTAATTGTGGGCTTACAATCTCAGAGTGTTAGTACAGTATCATCATGGCAGGAACATGGCAGCATACAAGGCACTGGAGCAGTAGCTGAGAGATATATCCTGATCCTCAGGCTGGTGGGGAGCAGGGGCTGTACTTGGCATGGGCATCTGAAATCTCAAAACCTACCTGCAATGACATATTTCTTCTAACTATTCCAAAAGGGTCACATTTCCTAATCCTTCTAATCTTTTCAAGCAGTTTTCCTCTCTGGTGACTAAACATTCAAATATATGAGCCTATGAGGATCACTCTTATTCAAACCACTGCAGTGCTGGAAATTAAATTCAGGTCCTGGTATTTGTATGGCAATTACTTTACTGGCTGAGCTGATTCTTCAGCTCTCACCCCCCCCCCAACCTACTTTTAATAGAGGTCCTATGCACTTATGAAGTAATGGAGAGAGAAGAAAGTTTCTTAAGTTCCAAACCTAATTGAGAACCAGTTCCTTGTTTCCATTTGTTCAAGTTTCCTTGTAATCCCTCAGAAGGAAAAATCCTCTTCTTATAGGTACGACATGTTTATTGTAAAAAGTGGTATTTACCTTTTTTATAGCACTATAATTATTATAATTATATATATAAGTTTCTTTTACATTGTTTATCCAGTTAATATATAAGATGAAATATATTATTTGGAGAGAGTTTTTTTCATTTATTCAATTTGTCTATATTTTATTTTGAAATAATTCAGATTATCAAAAAAGTATGTAAAGAAACTAATGTTCTAAGAATATAGTCAAGTGGTAGAGTGTTTTCCTAGTAAGTATGAAGCCCTGAATTTGATCTGAGTAGAAAAGAAAAATAAGCAAAGGAAATAATGTTAACATTTTGCCACAACTTTAAATCATTTTTATTTATCCTATCTGTTAGTCCATTCCTCCCTCTGTCCATCCACCCATGAACTCATCCACTCACCTACCTGTCTGTTTGTCTGTCCATCCCTCCATCATCTGCTATGCACAGATAGATGGGATGGTAGTGTGTTAATTATTATACAATATACCTTTTATCACTAATACTTAAGAAGTATTTTCTAACAATATAATCATTCTCTTATACAATCTAGAGTATTATTTTCAAATTCAAAAAACTCAAAACAGATGCAATCTATAGTCCATGTTTCAATTTTGCCAAGTGAACTATTACTTTTAACCATTGTTTCTGTTATTTTATTGTAACAAATTTTAGTTCAATATTATAGGTTATATAGAAACAGAACTTGTTAATTAATAATTTGGCCTCTTCTTTTCTCTACTAGTATTTTTGGTATGCACTGTCAGTCTTTTGCTGTGTTAGCCATACACACAAATGTGAAAGTATCCTCTAGCTGCTCTCCACAGTACAAAGTATGGAAACTACTCCCATCCTGGAAGCCATTAAGCTCAATCCCACTTATGCTACAGCATCACTGTAACTGTTAACTAATCAGTAAAGCTGAGATTATATTGTATATTGCTCTTATTCAGTTCTGTTTCTATAAGCTACTTAAAGAAATGAAATATTCTAAACATGTCTCACCATTCTTTATTTTAAGTTGGCCATTGTTCCTTATTTGTTCATTCTTGAATCTTGATGAATGCATAGTCTTCCTTTTACTGTCAATCATTAAAACAGAATCCTTGATTTTTTTTTTTAAATGGACTCATTAAATAGCTGCAATGTTTTCTACAAGCATTCATGGAGAATCACATTAAATTTTAACAAAAAATTGAAACCTCAAAGATAGTTACTGAGTTATTCTCAACTGATAAAGCAACTTACACATGGAGGTGGAACCAAAATAAGCTGTAGATAATTCTGAGAGACAGCCCATAGCAGGCTCTTAGTTCCATTACATTAGGTGTAACTACCTACAAATGTGGGGATTCTGAGCCCTATCCTTTACTCTCCAAGAAGGCATGTCACTATACATTGTATTCACCTTGTAGGGAAAATAGGCAGGTCCTCTACAGGGGTGTGAGGAGTAAAGGGACTTGCTATGTAATAGGGCACTAATTAAAACTACAAAATAAAAGACAGCAACACAAAAATGCTTTTTACTTAAGAGTAAGTTGACACTGCCTCTAACATCCTTCAGCATCCAATTACTGATTAGATTTGTAGCATATCTGGTGGAAAATATATAATTTACTACCATACCTGAAATTCTCAGTTGTAAATATGCTATTTATTCGATCCTTACAGCTAAGTGCTTTTGATAGAATCCTTTCTGGCTTCTTCAATATAACATCTGCATGCACCACATCTCTGCTTGCTTTCAGCTTTTCTAGTCTAGATGATCTTCTTAGTACTTGAGGTGTTTCCTGGGCAGAGGTGTTTTTCATGGGATCTGAATTTTCCTTTTTGTTTAGTTGCTCATAAGAGGTGGCATTTTCATGAGACGATGTTTGTAATCTAAATGATTTGGGGTCTTCTATATTCTATAAAGATATATATCCATAAATAGTTAAAACATTAAAAGAAAAAGTTAAATTTATCTTCTCCTCTATTAAAACTAAAGCAATTTATAAGCATATATGAAGACAATGAAAAATCTATAGTCATATTTTTAAAAGAATATAGATTGTAAGCTTATAAAAACATAAGCAGGTAGTCTTGGTGATACAGCACTTGGAAAACTAAGGCAAGAGAATGTTAAGTTTAAGAGCGGCTTGGACTTCATAGGGAGACCTGGGGCAGTGGAAAGAAAGAAAAAAGCAAAGACTTTAAAATCACTTTCATCAATATTCAACTTTAAATTTCGAAAGAAAATATTAGGTCCCTTTTGGTGCTTAGTTTGGCAGGAGATAAGGCATACAGAATATGACACCTATATAGGAACATAACAAAGAGCAGATTAATGGTCTGTGTGTCCTTGGCAGAGCAATGACATTTAAAGGGACAAGGTGACACATAACATCTGTATTTCAAAGCTCAACGTATGGCATGCATTCTTCTGATTTCTCTTTGACAACCCACTATTGATCTAACTTCTATGAAGACATTTATATTTTACATGTAACTCATAAACCCTGAGCTCATTTTGTATCCAGATGCAAAGCTTCTCAAATAAAGTACTGAATATCTTAATAAATGTGATTTGTTCTACATAAATTTCCTTTTTACTATTTAAAATGTTTCTCACCTTACACTTGAAGACCTGCTAAAACTTGTGTTTACTTTATCAATATTAATCATGTTTTCTATATTTTAGTCACAGTCCTTCTTATACTAGAACAAGGAAATGTTTAATCATCTTTATCTCCTTGATTAATGTTTGTTTTCATTTCTTAATCCTATAGTGTCTATCTGAGAAGTGACAGCCAGACTACATTGTTATTATTCCAGGTGTATATGCTGCAACAAAAACTCATCTTCTCTAAATCTTCCTGGGCATGTACATGGAATATTTTGTTAATAGCTAAGAGGAAATAAAGGGAATCCAAGTTTATAATATTATTAATTGATTAAATTATATTTATATAATACATTTATATATCATTTCACAAAAGATTTCAAAGTGCTAAATTTCTTCACACTAAAAATATGAGCAACATATTTAAAAAATAATATGTATCTTGCAATGTATCTTGTATTATACAGTGCCTTTTCAATAAAATAAAGTTACATGGAACAGAAGTCACTGAAGATGCATCAAACTGCTAAAAATGTTTAAAGAGTAAATCTATAGGAGATTTTTGTTACCATACTGTTAAACAATCCTGCAATGCATGATATGTTCTTTTTGGTTTTGATTGATCTAAGACAGGGTGTTCCTATGGCCCCATGCTGGCCTTGAACTCCTGAACTGTTGACCCTGCTGCTTCAGCCTCTCTAATTACAAGTATGTACCACCATACTTGCCTTTAAGTAATTTTCTAGTAATGAGATTACCAACTGTCAACATGAAAAGGAAGCTTGGCACTTGCCACACATCTACAAGGCCTCCAGGCATAATGCTGTAGGAATTCTAAAACCACAAGCTATGACATTTTACTTGTATTCCAAATAGGGCTTAAAGAAGGTTTAATTCTTCCCTCCACACTTAGTAGCCCAAATTACTCCCAATTATAGGTCTCAGTATCTACTCCATACTCAGGTAAATATAGTGGTATTCTAAACAAAGAGAAATTTCTGATAAGAAATTCTTTTTTATCATACTAAAAAATTAATGGTATGCCTTCTTATGTAAGTTGGGGAGAAAATAATTTTAACTTAACTCCTTTAAACTTTACCCAGTACTTCTAAAAGGGGCAATCTATATATGAAAGTTATCTTTCACCAATATCTTCTTGATGTTGGTAATTGGTGAGGTGTTTAGAATTTAATACACTCAAGATTATTACAGGTCACTACAAAAATTAGCTTCAGATATTTATATTTTATATAACCATCTGTCCTACTGACAGATGGTTGTTCTACAACCTGGATAATCTGAACTATTTAAATACTAAGGCAGCAAATTCACCTGTGCTATCTGTGTACAATCTTCATCTATCTGAGACATGGTGGACTGCACTTCTAAACATCCATTTCCAGCACTAACACTGCTGCTTTTCTCTTGTCCTTGACAGATGGGTCCCACATTAGCACCTGGCAACGTGTTACCAGTTGCCAGCAGTCTAGCTGGCAGAGCAGCAGCAGCAGCCTCGGTTTCTAGTGCATCTCTAGCATGTGCTGGCAAGGGATTAAAAGGGACAGACACAGAGCTCAAGGAGCTGCTCAGTGTGTTCAACAACTCTTCAAGACTGAAGTCATTCATTTTTTCAAGCAGCCTTTCCTCTTGGGCACATTCTGGTGAATCTAGTAACTTTTCTAAAGCAGACACAAATGTTTCAAGAGAGCTTTCTTCATCTTTGGTTTTGCTGGATGTCATGGTCTGTGTTACTTCCTTTCCAGGCTCAGAAAACATGTTTGGTACTGCTAAGGTCTTCACTGGCTCTGTTAATTTCTCCTTTAATGCAACCAAATCAGATGCCGTAAGAGAAGTCCCTGAGAGAAGACTAACTTCAGGGGAATCTGAGTTTTCATTTAGTTCCTGTGTGTTACATAAAACAAAGCAATATATAAAATTAAAAGTTAGATTTAGAACTCATTTTGATGTTAATTTATTTTTTACCAACTTTTGACTTCATCTGTATTATTTCCCTGTATGAAATTAATAATGCCTAAACACATGGCAAAATATTTAACCAAGAGTGGTTAAATGGACCAAGAGCAACATTGGCTAAATCACAGAAGACAAATAATCTCTTCAACAAAGCTTTAATTATCTGTTCCAACAAAAGAGACAGATGTTCTAGTCAGCTAAATTAACAAATGACCTCAATATTTCACAGCTTAAGTAATGCTATAAAACTCTTGCCAAATATTTCTATCAGTCATAAAATTATAAAATTGATACCACTTCACCTTCCGAATGAATATGCAAATGTGAAATGAGAAAAGAACAGGAAATCAGAAAGGGAAACAGAAGAAACGAAGATGCAAGTGCATGAAATTTTATAAATCCTGATTCTAGATTAACAAGCCAAGGTTTTGTTTAAAGCAACAAAAACATACAACACAGCTCTCCCACGGAGTTATTTTCAAGAGTAATACCCTAACAGGTTGTATTTGTTCTTACAAAGTTTTGAATGTTCAATATTAAAATTACTTTTAAAGTTGCTATCCTAATTAGCTACTATGTTCCTCAGGAAAACGATGTACTTTATAGGTATTGAAATTTATGGTTTTCAGTCACTTTGGCTGTTCCCCCACAACATCTCTGGCAGGATGCATTATCATCTCCTAAGACTGCTAATAATTTGTTCTAAGTTGAACAAAAGAAGTAAAAAGAAAATTAATGTATTCTATGTACTACCATTTTATCCCATGTCTATTGCATACAGAGCCTAATAAGATATCTTTATTTATCTGTAATGCTAGCTATAATTTTCTTTAAGATAAGAAATCTAAGAAATGAATCCTACTTATTATTTGAGTCTCATCTCAAGGGTTCCCTGCTATTTAGTCATTTTATATCTTTTAAATCAAAGACACTAAGGTGTACCAGGAACAATCTTGATTACATAAACCAACCTTTTCTGAGTGTGGCAAATTTTCACAATTTTCAGCTTCAGGCCCTAGAACAGAACAATATGTATTTATTCAACCTTTATTAAACCACAAAGTATACTCTCTTCGATCAGCACTTTCTAGCAATAAAACTTGAGCTTTCTTAAATACTTCAACAGATATATCAAGCATGTTATAAATATATCAATCTGTTGATACAAACTTATTATTTAGAAAATAATAAAACTCTCCACTTCTTGGGCTGGTGATATAGCAAAACTGGTAAACTGCTTGCCCTGGAGTCTATGCCTGGTACTCCATGAATCCTTAACCTGGGAGCAGTGGTGCAGCCCAGGCCTATAGCCCAGCACTGAGGAGAGAGGTCTGAAGTTTTAAGTCATCCTAGGCTACACAATGAGATCAAGACTAACCAGGGTTCTATCAGACACTTTGGTTCTTTATTTCAAAGAGAAAAGGGAGGAGTGGGAAATTATGGGGTGTTGGAACAGGGTCCATGGATGAATGGAATTGGAGTTGTGCAAAGAAAATTCTGAGTGCTTATAAGAAAACAAGACAAGAGTCTTGTGAACTTCAAACGAGTCATGTTTCTTCAAAAACATGAACATGGAATTGTTCTTGGAACCTGCTTTCTAGTTCCTCCCAGGATGGAAGTGAGTTTAGTTTAGATTACTCATTACAATTGGCTATTGATATTTGTTTATATTCCTCTATGGAAAAACATGTTTTGCCATATGAAGCTTGTTCTTGTGATTATATATAGTTTGAACTCATGAGAACTTTACTCATGTGACCTGTCTTAATCCTCAGGGTATAAACTATCTGATACTCTGAATAAAGTTGGCTATTGCATGAGACTTTAGTATGCCTCATTTTCAGGCTTCACTCTCCCAGGTCTAACAGCCAATTAGAATGATAAACAATGTGAATCCAACCAGAATTGTAACTATTTGAAATTAGTTTAGCTAAAACCAAACCTCTCTATTTCTGTTGGATTATTCTAAGTATTTGTAACTATAGAGGGAGGATTTATAACTAGTTTCTTAGAGTTACCATTTTCTCTATGGTGGGTAATAGAGCTTAAATGAATTCTAGCTATCTGGAGTTAAAAGTGAATACCTCATATGGGGGCAAGAGGAATTAGGGGATCATCTAGGCTCTACTGTGGGTAGAATTCACATCTCACTGATGCTTCAACTAGTCTCTTTCTCTTGGTTTCTTCTGATTATAGATAAAATCTACATAGCTAACAAGAAAGAGAAGTAATTATCTGCTGAATCTCAAAATACATCCTTGCAGGTGACACAGGTTTACAGGGAAGAAACTAAGAATAAATATACCTGCTAAACTTCACATCATCCAAAAATCTTGAGGCTGACCTCCCAGTCTCACTCCCCCACCTCTCAGGGAGAGGTATAATGCACCTCTCAGTTTCATTGGCTGCCTCAGTTGTTTTGATCTTCAGTGTTTCGCTTCATGTTGATATTTGATAATCAAAGTACAAAAATAAAAAAGATAAAATCTGGCCGCTAGTATAAAAGACCTACTACACTGAATCCTCAGCATTTACATGTGTCTGTAACTCCATTCCTAGTGTATTGACACTGTCTTCTGACCATTCTGGGCACTAGGCACACAAGTAGTACAGACATAAATGCAAGTAAAACACCCATACACAATCAATCAATCAATCAATCAATCAATCAATAAATAAATAAATGAAATACTTTAAGAGAAGATTAAAATGACATTCTACTCTTTCACAGGATGACCAATGGAAGTCAGCCAGTATTTTTTTTCTTTTAGAACCAATATTTAATTTTATTATACTTTTAGAACATTCCATATCAAACAGCAATGACAAGTTCTACAACCCATACCTTAAGTCATTAAAAATATTAATACTGGGCTGGACAGATGGCTCAGTGATTAAGAACACTGGCTACTCTTTAAGAGAACCCAAGTCTTGGCTCCTATATAATGACTCACAGCTATCTGTAACTCCAGTCCCAAGGAATCTGATTCTATCTCCTGGCCTCCACAGGCACTGCATGCATGTGGTGAACATGCAGACAAACATGAAGGCAAACAACCATACACATAAAGTAAAATAAAAAATGTTAATACTAATGAATGAAACATACCTTTATCTATGAAGGGAGGGTATATTTTTCTTTGCTTAATTAAATGGTCAGACTCTTGAGAGAATTAAAAAAAAAACAAAAAATTCTTTACAATTCCTTTGTATAATAAAGAAAACTTTATAAATAAAAAGTAATAAAGAAAAAAAAGACAAAAAATTAAAAGGATGCTTTTCCCCATGTTGTCTTCAACAATTTCACCACAGAGAAAATTGACATTTACTAATACCAGCTGTCATTTAAAAGCTTGATAAATTAATAAAAGTATCTTATAGTAATATTATTTTTTCATTGAAAAATAAATATTTCAAAGAACAGTATGGTTAGAGGGGCTGGGCGAAGGTTCTTTCAGTAAAATGCTTGTTGCATAAACATGAGGACCAGAGTTTGATCCCCAGCATCCACATAGAAGCTGGTTGCAGACAGAAGGATTCCTGGGGCTCACCTATTAGATAATGTAGACAAACTCACAAGCAGAGAATGACCCAGTCTCAAAACATATGGTGAGCAGTTACTGATAAAGACACCTGGTCTCTACCTCTAACTTCACACATATATACATATCTAGCACATGAACACTTGAAAATTTCTGCTCCTTTAACATTTAAACACTGATTACAAACTGAAATTTCTTTAGACAATGAAAACTACTAGTTTAATAGGACTAAATTTTTTACAACATCAAACCTTATTTTAACTTGGGGTAGGGTCATGCATATTCATATGGGTACATGTGAGTCCACATGTCTTTGAAGACTAGATTTGACTGAGAGGATCAATCCTTAGGAGCCATCTACTTTGTTTTACGAGACCAGGAGCTAACTAAGTGGGCAAGACTGCTTGGCCAGTGAGCCCCAAAGACCAACCTATAGCCACCTCCTCAGTACCAGAATGTTGAGCATGTGGCAAATCCAGCTTTAATTGTTTGTTTTCTATGTATATGGGTGTTTTGCATGGATGTATGTCTGTATACCATGTACACCCCTGGAGTTCACAGAGGCCAGAAGAGGTATTAGATCCCCCTGTAACTAGAGTTACAGATGGTTGGTTGTGAGCCACCATGTGGATATTGAGAATTAAACCTGAGTAGTCTGGAAGAGCAGCAACTCTGGAAGAGCATTACTCAGGGCACAAATGAAAATGCATACGATTGTGCAGATTAGGATCAGAATGAGGATTACTCATTCAATTACTTGACTGAGGCAATGTCAACACCAATCACAACAAACGGTGTGAACCCATGATTTTGCAGAACTATACCTTTGACCCAGACAATGATAGAACATCTTGGAAACATTTTTCTCTCTTGGAATACAATGCCACCACCATGTGAATTCAAATGCCCAAATTCAGTTTTTGGACTATACCAACAACTGAACAGGCCAAACCTGACTGTATTGTTGTTTAGCTGAGTCTCCCAACCTACTCTACTATGGTAGATTGGCTATATGGAATAGCTAGCTACCTGATCTGGAAGGCAGAAAATTGTTGGGATAATCCACCCCCATGCATTGTAAGGTATTCCTCTGTATTCTCAATTGCTAATTGCCGGGTTTGCAAGACTTGTAAAAGCTGATCCATTTCTTCACCTGCCCCAAAAGAAAGGCAAGCTGCTCTGGGAAAGGGTACATAGTCCCTAACGCAGACTAGATGAGTAAGGAGTTTGGCTTTTTGCATAAGAAAGAGCTAGCAGCTGGAGCTGGGGCAGAAAGACCTGCAAAGGACCAGGCAGGGCAGAGGCAAAGAGAAAGGAGGTAGAACAATGAGAGCCACTTGGAGAGACACAATGGCAGAAGTTGGGTTAAGTTAGAAGACTTAGACAATACTCAGAGACTGCCTCAGCAAACAGGCCAACAGCCTTATATTATACAGATGTCTCCATGTCTTTCTTATTAAACCTCATGCATGTTCCCAAAAGACCCACAATAGAAAATGATTCATTTCAACCTATGATGACTGGCCGAACATTGAAGTACCGGAGACACAACATTACAGATTTCCATTGATCATAACCGACCTAATGCCACAACTCTTTGCATCTTACAATAATGAAGTCCCACCACCTGAGGAGACAACAGATACTCTGTACCTGTATGGTATTCTACAGAACTCAGATTATACAGCCAGTCATATTTTGTACAGACACAACCTATATACTACCACAATTTTTGATGCAAAAGGGCTCAGCCCCCATCACAGAACCTCTGGGATGGGTATTAACCAACACAAACTGGATTAACATACTGACTAATGTCACCTCTTGGATATGGGACAACTTCTCAATGCTTCCTGCCATGATGCTAATGGACTGAACCTCTGAAACTATAGTCAGACCTAGTTAAATGTTTTCTTTTCTAAGAGTTGACTTGGTCATGGTGTCTCTTCACAGCAATAAAATCCAAAGACAGAAGTTAACTATGAAATTTACATATGAAATAAAAATTTATGATTCTTCTTTACCTATTATAGCCAGAATTTGCAAATTGCTGTGAAACTGTTAATGATTCTTATGTGTGGTCCTCACTGGTACTATGAAATTTACTGGACTCTTAGTTGCTCTTTTCATTAACAAAAGAAGAACTACCTGGCCCTGATTATGACTCACATGCTCCTGTTGACGAAGTTAGGATGATGTTCTAGTATGACTGGCTTAGCTCAGGGTTCTACAGCTCCAAATCTGCTATGCCCCCTTTTGCTCTGCAACATTTTGCTTGAAAGCAATTGTATCACTTCGTATGTCTCTGGGAGCAGAGAATGTAAAGAGCATGATAAAAATGCCTTTCAGGCATGTAAAAATAGCTCAGTCAGGAACCCCACTATACACCCAAGGCTGCACCTGATAACTAGAACCCAGTGACATCACTTACTCAAAATAACCAGACACATCCCTAGAACCCCATGATACCCTTTGGACGATATATAAGCAGAGACCAAGAGGAATGGTCTGTTCTCCATATCTCCATACCTTGATCTGCAGCCAATGAGTCGTTTTCTGATAGTTTAAGCTTCAAAAAATTTTTTTTGTAACTTTACATTTTTCTCCAGAATATCATCTATTAAGTTGTACTTGGTCAGTGTTAGAAAAATGTCTCTTGTTATTATGTATTGACTTAAGAATATTAGTGTAAAGTCACCCCTTCCTTCTTTTAGCACATGATAACACAGGTCCTTTAAAACTTTTACTTCTAATAATAGAAGAATCTAGACTGTGATAAAGTTCCTTAATTGTCTTTCAATTATCTGTTACCTTGAGTCATTAAGATTCATTTCTTACATGATTTCATGTGTCCCACTGGTGATATGTAAGTGTTTTTTTTCCCTTTCTTGGCATTATTCTTACTTTCTCCAAAGGTACCTGATTTACTCAGTTCTCTTCTTTTTCTACTTACAGTGACAAAAATATATTACACTTTATGAACATACTTATTAAATAAAGAAAGTGGGCTGGAGTGTAGTTCAATGCCTGGTCAGCATATATGGGGCTCTGGATTCAATCCCTAAATATTAAAAGATGAAAAAGAAAACAGCACATGTATTAATAGGTCCCTACTGTCACAGAAAGTTTAGAGTGCATTACTATAATCCCTCTTGTATTCAGACAGTCATTTGTATATTTAATGTTTTTAAGTATTATTAAGAACTCCAGAAAATATACTTTCATGCACTAAAATTTACTGTTTTTCCCCTGTATTTAAGTTGTCATAGCATAGCTAATAGAAGCAAGAACAGATTAAGCTTTTGTTCTTTCAGCACTACCCACAAACATCTTGAAAAAGTCCTTGCTTTCAGCAATGGCATCCTTCAGATGTGACTTGTTATCTTCATGCTTTAAGACAGATAAGTGATCCTGTATTTAGAATTCATACAGCATTTATCCAGCATTCAATAAATGTTTATTAGAAACATGAAAAAATAACATAGATTAAAAACTAGGTACTATAAATACATGTTTGGGTAGGTAGTATAGTAATATAAAGCAGAAGTTTATAAATGTTAACAGTATTTTTTTATCATGTCCTTGTACCCAGTTCTTATAATACAAGGTATCATTTGTTGGGGGTTTGATTTGTGCTTACATGGAAATTCGCAAGTCCACTGCAGGTCCCTGACAACATTTGGATTTTTGATGGGTCGCCAGTAGCCAATGGCTGGACAGAATTAAAGAGGTGGGACTTTTAGGATTCCTGGGCAAGAAGTGCAGGGGAGAAGAAGGGATTTGGCCATGAGAGGGGAGTAGGACGGGCCAGAAAGAAACAGGGCAGCAAAGACAAAATAGAGATTAGAAAGTGTTCCCTCAGGAATATCGGAGGGGAGTGTGTGCTAGCCACAGGGAGGTTTGGAAGTGTCCCACCATTGAGCTAGCTAGGCATATTAACATAGAAAGCTCATGGGCAGGTGTGCTACACCTGATGGGAGCACAGAGCGACTTAACAATTCTCTACTGCAATCATTGACCACTATGCATATTTACCCCACTGTGACACTGTAGGCAAAATATCACTAGCAAGATACCTCAATATCAAAGGGAAAAATGGCTAAATGGGTCTATGTGAGGCATACATAAATTTAAATAAGGTCATGAACAGACAAAGCAATTATTATTTTCAAATATAATTCCTCAAAATCAGAAGTGAAGAGTATACATTTATAACAATAGATACAGGCTACAACTGCCCTGTTTCTCCAATGGGCAGTCTACATACAATTAAAGGTAAGCAAAAACTTGATTTCAAATTTAAACACAAACCTAACCGTAAATAAATCCATATTTAATGAGGTCTTCTACTCTTTTTTTCTTATTTATTTATTTATTTATTCATTCATTCATTCATTTATTTTTACTTATTCACTTTACATTCTGCTTTCTGCCCCCTCCTGGTCATTCCCTCCCACAATCCTTCCCTCCCTCTCCTTCTCCTCTGAAAGCATGGGCCCCACCTGGGTAACAGCCCCCACAATTGGCCCATCAAGTCTCTGCAAGGCTAGGCACATCCTCTCCCACTGAGACCAGACAAGGAAATCCAGCTAGAAGAACATAACCCACACACAGACAACAGCTTTTGGGGTAGCCCCCCTCTGCCCACTCCAGTTGTTTGGGGACCCACATGAAGGACATCTCCAGTTGTTTGGGGACCCACATGAAGGACATCTTCTACTCTTAAAGATTCTCTTATGTATTGATGTTCATGAAAGCTTACCTCCAATGTTTTGGTGACTCCATGAAACTTCAGGGTAAGGAAATGACACAGTGAATGCTGGGAATTCTTTTCTAGGTCTAAAAAAAATAAATTAACTAATTAACAAAAATATTTTTAAATGCAAAGAAAACAATTTTGGTTACATCATTCTATTGACTGTCTATCAAATAAGGGTGGCAAGCTTAGATAAAATGGTTCTATCTTCAGATGATGGTGTGGCATAAGAGGATGTCATGTGAGAAACTTGTCAGCTATTACTCCCTATGTTTGTATTTCATAGCAAATATAAAGGAAGAGTAAAAATGTTGAAAGAGGATTAAAACTAAATAAACGTCACGTCTAATCTGTAATTTTGACCCTCTATTTCTGGGTAATTAAAAACTGACTGAAAAAAAGCAATCAGCCTGCCATTTTATTTCTTCATTGCAATTTATTGCATAAATACAAAATTCATTTTCCTGTTTAAAATAAAAAAAATTCCTCTTGCTTCAGGAGTTTTAACAATAGTTTTTAATGTGTTAGGCATTGTTATTTAAATACTATGCAAGAATAAAAAAGTAAGCATTTTCTCTTATCCAAAAGTGGCCAACAGAAGTTAGGCTGAAAATGTTGATTATGCCTTTCAAACAGAATGATAATTTGTGTGAAGCCAACAGGAAATAATGCCATATATGAGAAGGATAAAATAACTGTAAACAAGATAAATCCACAGGTTTTAATCAACAAACAAACCTCCTTCTCTTATGTCAAGAATTGTATTGAGAGTATTAAGATATAGTCTGAATAAACAAAGGCCTCTTTTAAATATTAAAAATAGTTAAGGTAAGCAAGATCACACACAAGATAAATGTCCAATTTAGATGAGTAGTTCAACAAATTATAACTTATACAATAAAATATTATATCCTTCAAAGCACTTTAATTGCATAACATGGTAAATAATTTTGTGTGCATCATTTAAAACAATCCAAATAAACAGACACCATTTTATTTGTAAAATAAAAAAATTATGCTAAAAAATTAATGATATAAGAAAGTAACTATGATAAATTGTTGATTTAAAATTTTAAAACATATCTATAAAATAATCTCATATCTATAAAAATTTAAAATATGCATATATATGTATAGATATGGTTTTATATATATATAACATAAAATTAGATGTTCCAAAATGATTCTCTAAGTATTAAATTATATCATATATTAATTAGTCTTCCTTACTTTTTTCTTTTTCATTTTTATACATGAAATTATATTACTAATATTTGGGTAAAATGATAATTTTACAAAACTGGTTCTTAAATGTTTGAATCTTTGCACTCATATTCTTTAGGATCTCAAAGAACTTTTATTTATGTGGCTTATATAGACTTATATTTAAATATAAACATTACAATTTAATAGTTATTAAACTTTAAATGACAGTAATAATTTAGAAATATATTGGAATATTTAAATGAAAATTATATTGTCTAAAATGAAAGAAATGAGTAAGAAGAGCTGTAGTTAAACTTGGCAGATGAAGGCTCAATAGTTAAAACACTTGTTGCACAAGCTTGATGACCCATGTGTATCCCTAAAATCTATATGAAATGCTCAGAGAGTGTGGTGGCCAGTCTATGATTCTAGCCTCCCAAGGTAGAAACATAGGATCCCCAAAATGAACTGGATGCCAAGACTTCCTACATCAGTGAACTCTGGTTATGACTGAGAGACCATGCCTCAATGAATACAGTAGAAGAGTCATTGAGGATGTCTGTAGAGGAATTTTAATCTGACAACATGGCTCTTCTGATCAAAGCCAAAGACTCTGTAGATCTGTGTGACCCAACTGGAATGCTGACACATCACTAGTATACACCTTTTATCACAAACAGTGACATCTAACTGAAGGGCAGACAAAGTGACAAATTAAAGAAAAATTTGACAAACTGAATCAGAGAGGATGAGCCAAACTCTCAGGAGAAGAGCTATGTAAGAGCAGTACAGGGAGAAAGAGTTCAGTTCTGTCAGTGAGTTGAGAACTGAGGCAGTTGGGAATCACTACAGTGATTCCAACAGTGAGTACAGTGCAGTAGAGTTGAGTTCATTCATGAGTTCACGGTAGTTCAGTGCAGGCCAGCAGAGGCAGTTGAAGCCAAAAACTAAGATGGTGCCAAAAGATGAGAAAAATTGCCAGAGTTAGTTTGAGGCCAAGCAGAGCAATGCAGTGAGAAACTGAGAGAAGCCAGATTTAACCAGTCAACTTAAAGAAGAGTTTGACCTTGAATGGTGGAGTCGAACCAGCCAGGTTTCAGAAAGAACTAGGAAGGGTGAGCTTATTCAGCAGTAAGCCTCCGAGACAGCAATTAAATCAGTCAAATAAAAGTTACTTTTATACCTGACTAAACCACAGGCCTCCATATGCTGGCAT
Source organism: Rhabdomys pumilio (assembly GCA_030674055.1). Taxonomy (NCBI): domain Eukaryota; kingdom Metazoa; phylum Chordata; class Mammalia; order Rodentia; family Muridae; genus Rhabdomys; species Rhabdomys pumilio. Next base: position 19,598,398 of record JANHMN010000014.1, on the reverse strand, counting down.
ACACACATGCATGAGTACCTACACATGAGCACTCACATGCAAAACTACAAATACATACACACACGTATACATACATAAAATAGAAAAAGAAAGCAAACATTGCAGGGTTTCACATTTCTGTGTGTACACACGTGCATGCCCATAAGCAGAGGTCAAAGGATGTTGAGGTTTTCCTTCTATCACTCTCCTCCTAAATTTATTGGAAATAGAGTTTTCCTGACCACTGAGCCATTTCCACACCTCCAGTGTTTCACGGTTTTTTAAAGAAAAATCTCTTTATTGTATGTAAGATATCTACTACCTTATATATGGTCCTATGTTTATCTGTTTGTTTGAAATATATAAAAAAAAATCCAGCCTCACAAAGGTATGTATTGCAAATGGAGAAATGTTCTAGCAATTGGCAGTTTGAATATGGTACTATTTGGAGGTATGACATTGTTGGAAGAAGTATGTCACTCTGGGTATGGCTTTAAGACTCTCATCCTAGCTGCCTGGAAGCCAGTCTTCTCCTAGCAGCCTTCAGATCAAGATACAGAATTCTCAGCTCTTCCTGCACCATGCCTGCCTGGATGCTGCCGTGCTCCCACCTTGATGATACTGGACTGAATCTCTGAACCTGAAAACCAGCCTCAGTTAAATGTTGGCCTTATAAGAGTTGCCTTGAGCAAGGTGTCTGTTCAAAGCAGTAAAACCCTAACTAAGACAGTCGCCTTAAGAAAAATGTGGACAGTCCTTCTGGTCTGTGCCCAAGCACTGAGCAGATCTTGGGCTTCAGTCTGCAACCAATCCCACAAAATCCAGAGAGGGCAGGGCTCCCAGGAGCTCTAACCCCTGAAGTATCTTAGATAAGGAGACAGAAACACCCACCCCCAAACAGGGAGTAACTGTTTGGGGATGCAGGAATTCACTCCTTGCCTAGGGAACTGGTTCATTTCAGTCTGTGCCGAGCACTGAGCAGATCTTGGGCCTCAGCTCTAACCCCAGCAGCAACACCCACCCCAAACAGTTCTGACACAACCAAGATAATACAAAAAACAGGCTCCAGTCAGAGACAGGGCAGGTAGCATTAAAGAGATACACATGGTGAAAGGCAAGTGCAAGAACATAAGCATCAGCAACCCAGGGTACTTGGAATCATCAGAACCTAGTTCAACCACAACAGAAAGTCCTGAATCCCCCCATATCACCATGAAAGCAAGATTCGTATTTAAAATCACTTTTAATGATGATGATAGAGGACTTTAAGAAGGACATAAATAACACTCTCAAAGAAATTGAGAACACAGTTAAACAGATAGAATCCCTTAAAGAGGAAACACAAAAATCACTTGAAAAATTACAAGAAAACACAACCAAACAAGTGAAGAAATTGAACAAAACCATCCAGGACATAAAAATGGAAGTAGAAACAATAAAGAAATCACAAAGGGAGACTACCCTGGAGATAGAAAACCTAGGAAAGAAATCAGGAGTCATAGACACAAGCATCACCAACAGAATACAAGAGATAGAAGAGAGAATCTCAGATGCAGAAGATACCATAGAAAATACTGACACATGTGTCAAAGAAAACACAAAGTGCAAAAAGTTCCTAACCCAAAACATGCAGGAAATTCAGCACACAATGAGAAGACCAAACCTAAGAATAATAGGTATAGAAGAGAGTAAAGATTCCCAAGTTAAAGGGCCAATAAATATCTTCAACAAAATTATAGAAGAAAACTTCCCTAATCTAAAGAACAAGATGCCCATAATCATACAAGAAGCCTATAGAACGCCAAATAGACTAGACTAGAAAAGAAACACCTCCTGTCACATAATACTCAAAACACCAAATGCGCAAAACAAAGAAACAAAATAAAAACAGTAAGGGGAAAAGGTCAAGTAACTTATAAAATCGGACCTATCAGAAGTACACCAGACTTCTCACCAGAGACTATAAAAGGCAGAAGATCCTGGACAGATGTCATACAAACCCTAAGAGAACACAAATGCCAGCCCAGGCTACTATACCCAGCAAAACTCTCAATTACCATAGATAGAAAAACTAAGATATTCCATGACAAAACCAAATTTACACAATATCTTTCCACAAACCCAGCAATAAAAAGGATAATAGAGGGAAAACTGCAATACAAGGAGGGAAACTATACCCTAGGAAGAGCAAGAAAGTAATCTTCCAACAAATCCAAAAGAAGATAGTCACACAAACAATGCCACCATTAATAACAAAAATAGCAGGAAGCAACAATCTCCTCTCCTTAATATTTCTTAACATCAATGGACTCAATTCCCCAATAAAAAAACATGCACTAATGGACTGGATACTCAAACAGGACCCAGAGTTTTGCTGCATATTGGAAACTCACCGCAGTGACAAAGACAGACACTACCTTAGAGTAAAAGGCTGGAAAACAAGTTTTCAAGCAAATAGTCCTAAGAAACAAGCTGGAGTAGCCATTCTAATATCGAATAAAATCGACTTTCAAGTGAAAGCTATCAAAAAAGATAAGGAAGGACATTTCATACTTGTCAAAGGAAAAGTCAACAATCATGAACTCAAAATTTTGAACATCTATGCGCCAAATACAAGAGCACCCATTTTTCATAAAAGAAACCTTACTAAAGCTCAAAACATACATTGCACCTCACACAATAATAGTGGGAGACTTCAAAACCACACTCTCAGCAATGGACAGATCATGGAAACAGAAACTAAACAGAGATACAGTGAAACTAACAGAAGTTATGAAACAAATGGATTTAACAGATAGCTATAGAACATTTCATCCTAAAACGAAAGAATGTATCATTTTCTCAGCACCTCATAGTACCTTCTCCAAAACAGACCATATAACTGGTCACAAAACAGGCCTCAACAGATACAAGAAAATTGAAATAATCCCATGCATCCTATCAGATCACCGTGGACTAAGTCTGGTCTTCAATAACGACAAAAACAATGGAAAGCCCACATTCACATGGAAACTGAACAACATTCTACTCAATGATAATGTGGTCAGGGAATAAATAAAGAAACAAAGACTCATTAGAATTTAATGAAATGAAGTCACATCATACCAAAACTTATGGGACACAATGAAAGCAGTACTAAGAGGAAAACTCATAGCTCTAAGTGTTTACAAAAAGAAACTGGAGAGAGCATACACTAGCAGTTTGACAACACACCTGAAAGCTCTAGAACAAAAGGAAGCCAACACACCAATGAGGGGTAGTCAGCAGGGAATCATCAAACTCAGGGCTGAAATCAACCAAGTAGAAACAAAGAGAACTATACAAAGTATCAATAAAACCAGGAGCTGGCTCTTTGAGAAAATCAACAAGATAGATAAACCCTTAGCCAGACTAATCAGAGGGCAGAGAGACAGTATCCAAATTAGTAAAATCAGAACTGAAAAGGGTGACATAACAACAGAAACCAAGGAAATTCAAAAAATCATCAGATCCTACTACAAAAGCCTATACTCAACAAAATTGGAAAATCTGGATGAAACAGACAATTTTCTGGACAAATACCAGTTACGAAAATTAAATCAGGCCCAGATAAACTATTTAAACAGTCCCATAATCCCGAAAGAAATAGAAGCAGTCATTAAAAGTCTCCCCACCAAAAAAAGTACAGGACCAGCCAGTTTTAGTGCGGAGTTCTGTCAGAACTTCAAAGAAGACTTAATACCAATTCTCTATAAACTGTACAACAAAATAGAAACAAAAGGAACGCTACTCAATTCATTCTATAAAGCCACAATTACACTCATACCTAAACCACACAAAGAACCAACAAAGAAAGAAAACTTCAGACCAATCTCCCTTACGAATATCGATGCAAAAATACTCAATAAAATTCTTGCAAGAACACTTCAAAACAATCATCTATCATGATCAAGTAGGCTTTATCCCAGGAATGCAGGGATGGTTCAATATACGGAAATCCATCAATGTAATCCACTATATAAACAAACTCAAAACTTCCACCAGAGAACTCTTAACCTTGATAAACAACTTTAGCAAAGTGGCTGGATATAAAATTAACTCAAACAAATCAGTAGCCTTCCTCTACTCAAAAGATAAACAGGCTGAGAAAGAAATTAGGGAAATCACACCCTTCACAATAGTCACAAATACTATAAAATACCTTGGTATGAATCTAACTAAGCTAGTAAAAAATATGTATGACAAGAACTTCAAGTCCCTGAAGAAAAAAATCGAAGCAAATCTCAGAAAATGGAAAGATCTCCCATGCTCATGGACTGGAAGGATTAATATAGTAAAAATGGCTATCTTGCCAAGAGCAATCTACAGATTTAATGTACTCCCCATCAAAATTCCCACTCAATTCTTCACAGAGATAGAAAGAGCAATTCTCAAATTCATCTGGAATAACAAAAAACCCAAGATAGAGAAAATTATTCTCAACAATAAAAGATCATCTGGGGGAATCACCATCCCTGACTTCAAGCTGTACTACAGAGCAATAGTGATAAAAACTCCATGGTATTTGTTACAGAGACAGGCAGGAAGATCAATGGAATAGAGTAGGAGACCCAGAAATGAGCCCCCATACCTATGGTCACTTGATCTTTAACAAAGGAGCTAAAATCATCCAGTGGTAAAAAGACAGCATTTTCAACAAATGGTGCTGGTTCAACTGGAAGTCAGCATGTAGAAGAATGCAAATCAACCCATTCTTATCTCCTTGTATGAAGCTCAAGTCCAAGTGGATCAAGGACCTCCACATAAAACCAGATACACTGAAACTAATAGAAGAGAAGGTGGGGAAAAACCTCAAACACATGGGCACAGGGGAAAAGTTCCTGAACTGAACACCAGTGGCTTATGCTCTAAGATCATGAATTGACAAATGGGACCTCTTAAAACTGCAAAGCTTCTGTAAAGCAAAGAACATCTTCAATATGACAAAGCAGCAACGAACAGACTGGGAAAAGATCTTTACCAATTCTACATCTGATAGAGGGCTAATATCCAAGGTATACGAAGAACTGAAGAAATTAGACTCTAGACAATCAAATAACCCTATTTAAAAAATGGGGTACAGAGCTAAACAAAGAATTCTCAATTGAGGAAACTCAAGTGGCCGAGAAGCACTTAAAGAAGTGTTCAACATCCTTAGTCATCAGGGAAATGCAAATCAAAACAACCCTGAGATTCCACCTCACATGAGTCAGAATAGCTAAGATCAAAAACTCAGGTGACAGCAGATACTGGCAAAGATGTGGAGGGATTGTAAGCTGGTACAACCACTATGGAAAGCAGTCTGGCAAAACCTCAGAAAAATTGAACACAGTATTACCTGAGGACCCAGCTCTACCACTCCTGGGCATATACCCAAAAGATGTCTCAACCTACAACAGGGACACATGCTCCACTATGTTCATAGCAGCCTTACTTATAATAGCCAGAAGCTGGAAACAACCCAGATGTCCTTCAACAGAGGAATGGATACAGAAAATATGGTACATTTACACAATGGACTACTACTCAGCTATTAAAAACAATGAGTTCATGAAATTCTTAGGCAAATGGATGGAACTGGAAAATATTATCCTGAATGAGGTAACCCAATCACAAAAGAACACACATGATATGTACTCACTGATAAGTGGATATTAGCCCAAAAGCTCACAATATCTAAGATACAACACATAGACCATATGAAGCTCAAGAAGAAGAAGGAAATCCAAAGTATGGCTGCTTTGGTCTTTCTTAGAAGGAGTATCAAAATACTTAACCAGAGCTCCCAGGGTCTAAACCTCCAGCCTGGGAACCCAAAGGGAGGGACTCATGGCTCCAATTGTATAGGTAGTTGAGGATGGCCTTGTCAGGCGTCAATGGAAAAGAAGGCCCTCAGTCCCTGAAAGTGTGGATGCCTTAGTGTTAGGGAATTTGAGAGCAGAGAGGCGGTAATGGGTAGATGGGTGGGGGCACACCCTCATAAAAAATAGGAAGAAGGGGGATTGGATAAGGGGTTTTGGGGGTAAATGGGAGAGAGGATAACATTGAAAGGTAAATAAATAAATAAAAAATATCCAATAATTAAAAAAAAACCGTAATCGAGGTGGCAATTGTAGTCAAACAGTCGAGACTTTTTGTCAACAATTTATTACAGGGATTTTTGTATACTCCTCAAAAGACAAGGTACAGTGGAAGAGGCCCATGGAACTTTAAAAAAGATTGGTGAGACATGCTGTTGCTAAGACAAAGAATGATGCTGACCTGTGAGCTTGCTGAGTGTCCTGACAAGGGTTACTGGGGAGTTGTATTGGACATATGTCCCTGACCCACCTTTGCTTGCCTATTTCCCAGATGGGACAAGCTTCCTTGCCTCAAGTTTTTAGACTTTATGGGACAGAGAATCAAAAAGAGAAATTATAATGTCTCTTGTAATTTTCTTAAAGGTGACCAGCTATTAGGACTCAATCATGTACTGGTCTAGAAATCAATCCAATATTAGAAATGACAGTCTACATTTGGAAGGCTGGATATGGACATTGTCAGAGACATATTTGGAAGTTAACTGTAGTTTGCTAAGATGTTATGATAGCAAAAGATTAAGTCGGTACAGGATCTGGATTTCAAACAAGAGTTAGTGCATGTTTTAAGGCTCTTTTAATTGTCAAGTTAAAATTACTTTTGTTTCTTCTACAATATTTATTGTAAGTTTCATAATTTCCAATTGTGTTAGTGTGTTGAAACCTGGCATGTCTGTTACAGTGGTCTATCAACCAGCTTTTGTCTTACTGCCCTGAGTATTAGGAAACCTTGATTCTCTGAAAAAAGCTTGAATGTGCTGGAAGAAGTGAGTTAGGCTTTGAGCAGAAGCAAGAGAGCAGCAACTTGATTACTGCTGGTATAAAACCTTTAATTTCATTAATTGCTAGCACCACTGCTTCTGCAATAGCGTTGACACAAGGAGTTAAGACAACTATTTTTGTTAACCATCTAGCAAAAAAATATTACTAATGTATTGAGTATACAAAAGGATTTATATAGGTATCTGGAACAAAAAATGATGCTCTATAACCTATTCAAACTATCTGAAGGAGGTGCAGGGTTCAAGAGTTAGGAGCCATCCCAAGTGTCATGATAAATATCATTGGAGTAGTGTTACTTCTAAAATTTACAATGATTGTCAGTATAATTTAAAAAAAGTTTAAAGATACCTGTAGGGTATTTGGCATAATCCTAACACCTCTCTTGGTGTCTTAACTTTGCATAGTGAGATTATGAATTTAAAGAAAGCTGCTCTATTGAGCTTTGATGCTGAAGATAATCCCGATAAAATTATCCATGGCCCGAGTTCAGTATTTCCATTTTAGTCAAACCTCAGGAATGGCGTATATAGCTTGATCAGGCTAGCCCTTCTTCTCCTGGGAATACTTTTATGCCTGCCCATCATGTTAAAGCTTGTCTCTAACTACATCAACAGGCTGGCAGCCAAAGTACATGACTTGAAACTGATAATGGACCCCCAGACAGAGATATTAATTTAACAGGCTGGCAAGCCAAGGACGGGTAAGATTCTGCACAGAGCCATACCAACCGAAGACAGAAATGCATTGCTTATCATAAAGCACATTCCACGATGGGTAAGAAAGGCTTTCTTGTCAGAAAGACCTAAAACAGGCTCAGTCTGGTTTATGCAATAAAAAGGGGGAGATGTGGAGAGCTTTTGGGGCTGCCTGGCAGGAATCTGTCATTGGCCAAGGACAGGGAAATGGGCTGCTTGGAAGAAATCTGACATAGGCCAAGGACAACATTGGGCTGGAACAAAGAAGTAATTTCAGGCAGAAATCTAAAGCCTAGGCTAGAACAAAGAAGAAATTTCAGGTAGGAATCTAAATCTTAGGCTAGAACAAAGAAGTAATTATAGGCAGAAATCTAAATCTTAAGCTAAAACAAAGAAGTAGGCTTCAGGCATGAAAATAACTTTGGGCTAGGGCAAGGAAGTAGGCTCATAAATTTTGATCATCCTGATAAGCCCTTAGAAATAGTGATCACAGGAGTGATCACAGGATTTTGTTTATTGTCCTGCATGTTCTTTGATTATCTGGGTTTATTGCCTTCCTTTTTTCTAGACTATTTGCATCTATTGTATTGCTAGTTCCTCAACCTAGAACTGACCTTAATGTTTACATTTAAACAGTATAAAGGCAAAAAAGGAGGAGAAGGGATGGGATAGAGGACTAATGGGTGGGGGAATAGGGAAGGGGGAATGACATCTGAAATGTAAATAAATAAAATATTGAATAAAAAAAGAAATAAAAAATGTACAATGCTTATCACTGAAGGAAATCTTCTGTTAAGAATACTTCATAGAGATGCAAAATTAATAAAGAATAAACCTACAAAAAAAGATAAACGTGGATATTCTTAATAAATGTTCTTAAGACTTAACACATTGGTACACATCAGGCGGTGGTGGCACACGTCTTTAATCCCAGCACTTGGGAGGCAGAGGCAGGTGGATTTCTGAATTCAAGGCCAGCCTGGTCTACAGAGTGAGTTCCAGGACAGCTAGGACTACACAGAGAAACCCTGTCTCGAAAACCAAAACAAAACAAAACAACAACAACAAAAAAAACCACATTGGTACAGGAGGCAACTTCCTATAGAATGAAAAGAGATCTTTGCCAACCCTACATCCAATAGAGGGCTAATATCCAAAAGAACTCAAAGAAGTTAATCACCAATAACCTAAATAACCCAATTTTAAAATGGTTAACAAGTTGAAGGACCCAAATGAGGATGCTTCAATCCTACTTGAGACAGAGAAGAAAGCAATCACTGGGGACAGCAGGAGAGAGGGACTTGGGTGAGATAGGGGAAGTAGAGGGGAACAAGATCAGGTATTAGGGGGAGAACAGGAGTGAAGCCCTGAAGACCAGCAGAATGAATTAGAAACAGGCAACCTAGAGAGGTGAGAGGTCAGGGGACCCTCTAGAATATACCAGAGACCTGGAAGGTGAGAGACTCTCAGGACTCAAAAGGAGGGACCTTAGATTGAAATGCCCAACAGTGGGGAGAGGGAACTTGTAGAGTTCACCTCCAGGAGAAAGACAGGGCATCAAGTGGAGGGATGGGGTTGCCATCCCACAATCAAAAACTCTGACCCAGAATTGTTCCTATCTAAAAGAACTGCAGGGACAAAAATGGAGAAGAGACTGAGGGAAAGGAGGTCCAGTGACTATCCCAAATTGGCATCTAGCTCAAGGCAAGGCTCCAAGGCCTAACACTATTCCTGTGTGCTTACAGACAGGAGCCTAGCATGGCTGCCCTCTGAGAGGGCAACAAGCTGCTGACTAAGACAGATGCAGATACTTACACCCAACCATTGGACTGAAGTCAGGGATCCCTGTGGTTAAACTAGGGAAAGGCTGGAAGAAGCTGAGGAAGAGGGCAGTCCCATAGGAAGACCAGCAGTCTCAACTAGACCAACATGGCAGCATATACTAGCTGATATGAGGCCCCTGACACACATACAGCAGAGGACTGCCTGGTCTGGCCTCAGTGAGAGATGATGCACCTAATCCTCAAGAGACTTGAGATCCAGGGAAGGGGAAGCCTGACAGGCTGGGTTCGGGTTTAGGGAGTAGGAACATCCGCTTGGAGACAGGGAGTGGTGGAATGGGAGGAGGAACTTTTGGAGGTCAGACTGGGAGGGGGATAATGACTAGACTGTAAAAATAAAAGATTAAAGATAAAAAAAATGAGGTATAGCATTAAACAGAGAATTCTCAACAGAGGAATTTTGAATTAAATAAATGTTTAATGTCCTTAGTCATCAGGGAAATGCAAGTCAAAACAACTCAGAGAGTCCACCTTATACCCATCAAAATGGCTAAGATTAAAAACTCAAGTGGCAGCACATGCTGGTGAGCATGTGGAGCAAGGGGAACACTCCTCCAGTGCTGATGGGAGAGCAACTTGTACAACCACTCTGAAAATCAATTTGGTAGTTTCTTAGAAAACTGGAAATAGTCCTAGCTTAAGACCAAGCTATATCATTTCTGGGAATATACCCAAAAGATGCTCTACTGTGCCATAGTGGTCGTTGCTCAACTATGTTCAAAGCAGCTTTGAACAGATCTGTTATCTGGGCATGATTCTATAACATTATGCATTAATCTTTGTCCTACTTAGCTTCAGATGTCAGTTTACACAACTGAGGAGGTAGTCTCAACTTGGGGATTATCCAAATCAAACTGGTTAAGGCCATATGTGTGAGAGGTTGTTTAATTGTCTTAACTGATGTAGGAGTGCCCACCTCACTGTGAGCAGAGTCATTTTCAAGGCAGGACGTTCTAGACTGCATAAGAAAGCCAGCTAGTCATAAACTTGTGAGTAAGCCAAAAAGCAAGGAGCATTTCTTCACGGTTTCTGGTTCAGGTTCCCGGGGTGAATTCCTGCTCCAAATGCCTTCATTGATGACTTATGATCTGAGAGAGTAAGATAAAATAAACCCTTTCCTTCTCTAAGTTGCTTTTGATCAAAGTATATTATCACAGTCAACAGAAAGTAACTAGACCAGACTTTTTAGGAAATACTGATTTATTATGTTATATAAATCTGACATATTTCATCATAAAGTATCAAAAATACTAAAAAATTTTACTAGTAGTTCTGAGAAGGGAAAATATAGAATAGACATCAGGGATAGACAAGGAAAAGGGACTTGCGGAGGGTGGGAAGAGGTGGTGAAGATGTGAACGAGAGGGATCAAGTGGTGGAAGGACAGAGGGAGAGAGTACTGAGAAAAAGAATCAGGGCACATGTGGTGGTCTGAATATGCTTGGCCCATGGAAAGTGGCAGTATTATGGAAGTGTGGCCTTGTTGGAATGGATGTTACCTTGTTGGAGGATATGTGTCACTGGGTGGGCAGGCTTTGATATCTGATGCTCAGGCTCCAGGCAATGGTGATGAGACCTTTCTTCTGGCTGCCTGTGGAAGACAGTCTTCTTCCTGGTTGCCTTCTGTTCAAGATGTAGAACTCAGCTCCTCCAGCATTATGTCTGTCTACATGCTATGCTACCATGCTTCCTGCCATGATGATAATGGACTAAACTTCTAAAATTGCAAGCCATCCCCAATCAAATGTTGTCTTTTATAAGAGTTTCCTTGGTCATAGTGTCACTTCACAGCAATAGAAAGCCTAACATTGGAAACTCCCAGGAATCTATGAGGGTGACCCTAGCTAAGACTCCTAGCAATATGGATGCAGAACTTGAACTGGCCATCTCCTGTAAACAGGCAAGACTTTTAATGGAGGTACTGGGACACCAACCCAGCTGCAAAACCTTCCACTTACAATATGTTCTGCTTACAAGATGTGCAGGAGTAAAGATGGAGCAGAAATTGAGAAAATGGACAATCAATGACTGGATGTGCAGGAGTAAAGATAGATCAGAAATTGAAAAAATGGCCAATCAATGACTGGTCCAGCTTGAGACCCATGCCATGAGAAGGAACCCACCCTGACACTATTAATGATATTCTTTCTGCTGGATTTGCAAACAGGAGCCTAGCAGAAACGTCATCAGGGAGGCTTGACCTAGCAACTTAAGGAAACAGATGCAGAGACCCACAGCCAAATATCAGGCAGAGCTTGGGGAATCCTGCAGAAGAGGGAGAAGATTGTAGGAGCCAGAGGGGTCAAGGACACCAGAAGAAAACCTACAGAATCAATTAACCTGGGCCCATAGGGGCTCACAGAGACTGAACTGACAATTAGAAAGCACACATGGACTGACTTAGACCCTCTGCACATATGTAACAGTTGTGTAGTTTGGCCTTCATGTGAGATTCCTAACAGCAGGAGCAAGGGCTGTCACTGACTCTATTGCCTTTAGAGCTCTTTCCCATACTGGGCTGCTTCATCTAGCCTCAACAGGAGAAGATGAGCCTAGTCCTACTGCAATTTGGTATGTCAATGTTGGCTGACATCCATGGGAGGCCTTCCCTTTCCTGAAGAGAAAGGGAAGAGGAGTGGATACAGGGAGAGGAATAGGGAGAGAAGGACTGGGAGGAAAGGAAGCAGGGCAAACTGCAATCAGGATATAAAGTTAACTAATTAATTAATTAACTAATTAAAAAGATGTGGGAACAATATAAAAATGTTTACCAGTATTTCCATCAGAAAAGCTAAAGTCATCAAGATCAAGGGAAAGGAGTCCACTTATTGGGAGCCGACTTTTAGCAGAAAGCGGCTAGAAAGCAGCTATCAACTATGCAGCCATCTGAAGCCATATACCCTGATGAGAGACTTGGTTTTCAACAGCCTACAACAGCTGAGCACACTCTGACAAATATCTTGTTTATCCCACATAGCTTGTTTTGCTGTTGAATGACCCCAGCTGCATGGTGCACGTGGTAAAATGTTTTCACCTGTGTTCTCCTGCATGTGTTTATAAATATATTTTTCCTCTGGATAAAAACTCAATGTAAAGGTTTTTCTGGTTACTGGTTTAAGAAAAGGCTGATTTTGGGAAAAAGGTTTTTCTATGAGTTTTCTGATGAGGTCATTAAGGTAGTAGTTATATCTTCCAGAATTATATGGATCAGACATGACAGAGGTAGGCCTCCAGAACACTAGATTCCAGAGAATCAAAATAATTATCTTGATGCTAAAATTTGTTTTGAGATTTGTATATTACAGAATACACAGCCTTGGTGAATGAATCCTCTTGTCACCTGCAGGTTCACTGATGCCCTGGACTTCCAGCTGGATGCAGTTAAGACAGACATCAGAGGCTTATCAATTTACCCTTCCCCTCATCCCTCTTCTAACATCTCAACGCCCATATTCAGCTTGAAGAAGTTAATGAAGAATCAGCACCCCAATTCCCTGGACTTGGGGACTGAGGTGGTTAATATTAGGCTGTCTTTCTAGGGAAAAGTAATGGTTTTATTGGAACAGGGAGGAAGAGCTAAAATTAATTACACAGCTATAACCTATTGGTAGAAATCTGTATAATTGTTACTAAGTTGATGCAAATTCAAGGATTTCCTTGGTATAATTTCCTCTATTGAAAATTTGTGGGTACAAGGCTTAGACCTTTTACTTCTCCAACAGGGGAAGTTGTGTGTTGCCTTAAAGAGTGTTGCTTTTATACCAACTATTTAGACATTATTAAGTCGCTTGTCTCTCGGGTTCATGCTGTTCAACAGACTGATGGCTTTTGTACGGCAATAGATAGCAAATGAAACCCATACAGGTCCATTATTACAGGCTGGAAGTAGGGGACTCTGAAACCTCTGTCATCAAGACTGACGAGGATTAACCCCTAACTTACGCGCTAAGCTGGATAGTCAATGACGGGTAAGAGAACACTTCAAGACCCTTGCCCCTAACTCTGGGAGGCCTCGCCATCTTAAAGTGAGGCTGGGGTCTTTGTTCTGACCTATGGCAGGCACGGTTTCCGTAAGTTTTCCCAGCATTCCCTTTTGAAAAAAAAATTTAAAAAGGGGGACCTGTCGGGAGCTGACTTTTAGCAGAAAGCGGCTAGAAAGCAGCTATCAACTATGCAGCCATCTGAAGTCATATACCCTGATGAGAGACTTGGTTTTCAACAGTCTACAACAGCTGAGCACACTCTGACAAATATCTTGTTTATCCCACATAGCTTGTTTTGCTGTTGAGTGACCCCAGCTGCATGGTGCACGTGGTAAAATGTTTTCACCTGTGTTGTCCTGCGTGTGCTTATAAATACTCAGGATTTCCTTGGAAGAGTGCAAAGAGTGAATATGAGTCAATGAGTGAAGAGGTCAATGAGAGTTAATAGGAGTCAATATGAGTCAAAGGGGGCAATAAAGGAGTAACCAGACTTGACTACACACAAGCTGTTTTGCCTCCATTCTTCTCGTCTCTTGCCTCTCCATCTCTACTCTCTCTCTTGACCAGAGCACTTAGCCTCAAACGTGGGGCAGTGTGGGTCTCAACATCCACTGAGTTCCACAGAGACAGTACAAGGCAAGTGAGCTAGAGAGACACTGGGCAACTCTGTGCCTCATGGAAGAAAATCAACAAAACATAGTAAAGAAGATCCTAAGAAGTCGAGAGAAAAAAATGTTCTCATATGCATCATTTGTTCAAACTTGCCAAAAGGAACACAAGAAGAAGAACCCTGATGTTTCTGTCAACTTCTCAGAGTTCTGTACAAAGTGCTCGGAGAGGCAGAACACCATGTCTGCTAAAGGAAAGAGGAAATTGGAAGACCTGGCAAAGGCTGACAAGGCTCCTTACGAAAAAGAAATAAAAACCTTTATCTTCCCCAAAGAAGAGACAAAAAAAGAACTTCAAGGATTCACTGCACGTAAGAGGCCTCTTTTTGCTTTCTTGTTCTGTTCTGAGTAGCACCTAAAAATCGAAGACGAACTTCCTGGCTGGTCCATTGGTGGTGCTGCAAAACAACAACAACAAAGACCAAAACACCAAACCCGAAAAAACTAGAAGAGAAGTGGAACAGCACTGCTGCAGGTGACAAGCAGCCTAAGAAAAGAAGGCTGCCACGCTGAAGGAAACTATAAGAAGGATATTGCTGCCTATAGAGCTAAAGGAAAACCTAACGCAGAGAAAAAGAGGGGTCGTCAAGGTGGAAAAGAGCAAGAAAAAAAGTAAAAGGAAGACAAGGAGGATGAAGAGGATGAGGAAGAATAAGGAGATAAATATGATGACATGAATAAGTTGGTTCTAGAGCAGTTTTGTTCATAAGGTACTTAATCATTCTGTGCACAACTCCTTTTAAAGAAAAAAACTGAAATATAAAGCTATGTGAGATTTGTTTTTAAACAGTACAGTGTCACTTTTTATATAGCTAGCATACTAAATGTGTCCTGGTGGTATTTTCTATAGCCACTAACCTTGCCTAGTCGAGTCTGGGAGTTGTAAACTGACATGAAAATTTAAAGCAGGTTCATTTTGATGCACTGCATGAATTAATTATATGTGAGGATGGTAGTTGTTTGGTTTTTTTTGTCTGATTTTAATCTTTAGCTGTCTCTGATATAGCTAATACAAAGATAATTCTGTTAACTGAATAGAACTCTTTAATTGAAAAAATATAAAATTGTAGTTGTTTTATTGACATTCTGAATGTTTCTAAGTCAATACAGTATTTTATTATTAAAAAAGGAGCAAGGGAAAGGAGGCCACATTTTTTCTGAAGCTTCTGACTGCAGTGGGTAGTGATTAATGCAGGGACACACCACTGTTCAAAATGCTGGCAATAAGCAACTGTGAGAGCTCAGCCATAGACAGGACATCTCTATCAACACCCCCACTGAGGCTCAGGGGATATCAAACACTGACATGCTGTCCTTTGGTATGAAATGATTATTGCACACATGAACCCACAGCATAGGTGGGTACCTACATAAAACTTGCACAAGATGAAGACAATTTAAAATTCTAGCATAAAGGGAGGAGGGACTACTGAGTCTTATCCCTATTTGGGGAGCTCTAGGTAGCTGCTGGCTGCTGGAAGAGAGTCACTTTTGTTTAGGAGTGTGGCCACTGGAAGGCTGTCCATGCCCCAGCTGATGACCACAAATACATGAGCACATGGGCAGCACTAATTGCTCTCAGTGGGTTCAAAGTTTTTAAATTATAAACAGAGGACATGAAGCTAGGAGGGAGATGTAGGACTGAGGGTGGGTGTGATCAAGACACACTATATACATGCATAAAGTTTTCATGGAACAAATATAAAACCTCGAGTTTTTTCATTGGCAATAATAATTATTAGTTGTTTTTCTTGAAATGGCTAGCTTACTTTATTCATTTTAAATGCTTTTAATTAAGTGGATGCATTTGTGTGTATGTACACATGAGTGCTGATCACTACAAAGGCAGAGAAGTCAGATCCCTTGGTCCTGTCTTTATAGGCAGTCATGGACAACCCATGACCAGGAACTGAATGTGGCTTCTCTGTAAGAGTAGTATGTACTCTTAACCGCTGACATATAAGTAACTATGAATAACTAGTTTGTCAACTCTTCTCTTGAGTTTTTAAGTGGGTTTTATGATGTTTACAACTAAAGCAACTACACTTGCACTTCTCTTGTGACTGCTCCACATTGCACAGAAGTGCTTTATGCCTACAGCAAGTCTCACCACACAGAACACTGAAACGGTGTACACTTAAAAGTAGACATCTCATAAAAACCAGCAACTTTTCTATTTCATCAGACACATTCTTAAGTAAATTTAGCATCACATCCTTTTTACAGTTAGCACACAGCACTAAAAATACCAAGATGACTACCAGCACTGTTTAGCGCTGCTACCTTGGCTCCTGCTAAGGCTCTTCCTTCAGCATGTTACTTACTACTGCTTAGCACTGTTGGTGCAAATGTAAACCCCACAGAAAGGGGGGAGTAATGTTAGTATTATTAAGAAAGTAGTTTTCCCAGGCCACCTAAAAGAACCCCAGGAACTACTCGGGAGCCTACAAGCCATATTTTGAGAACCATTGTTTTTTAAAGAACTGAGAGGATATAAAGTTTCATTACTACAATGACTCTACAAACGCTTCCTTAATGCTATTCTATAAACTCATTTTTTTTTTTTTTTTTTAGGTTTTTAGGGTTTTTTTTTTTTTTTTTTTTTTGAGACAGGGTTTCTCTGTGTAGCCCTGGCTGTCCTGGAACTCACTCTGTAGACCAGACTGACCTCGAACTCAGAAATCCGCCTGCCTCTGCCTCCCAAGTGCTGGGATTAAAGGCGTGCGCCACCACCGCCTGGTTTAAACTCATTTTTAAAATAAAATTAGCAGACAGAATCAAGTTAGTTTAATGTAATTCAAGTTTTCATATGAAATTAAATTTATCTTGAATACTTATAAAATCACCTATATTTACCCCCCACTAACATTCCAGAACATATAATTTTAAAAGTCTCATAAAAACAAAGGCTCAGCTGTGAAAACAATAACAAAACAGATACCCTTAAATGTAACTACGAGTCATTATACTTAACTGTAACAGAACTTGATTTTGTGTTGTTTCATCCTGAGGATCCTAAGGAGAAAAAGAGTAGGGTTATTTTGTTTGTTTTTTCAAACTAAGAAATTATAATCTAATGAAACAAACCAAGAACATAAAATTTCAGAGATTTCTTACATTAGTGTTTCTTAGCTTTTTTTCATTATTCAAATATAGTTATATCATATCCCCTTACCTTTGCTCCTTTTAAACCTTCCCTTATATCCCACAGCCTTTCTAAATTGATGGTCTCTTCTCCTTTTCATTAATTGTTGCTATGTAAATGCAAGTGTGTGCATGCATGCATATGTGTGAATGTGTAGTATGTGTGTGTGAGTGTGTACGTAAGTGTGTGTTCCTAAAGACATAACTATAACCTGCTCAGTCTGTATAATGCCACCATTTGGTTCTGAACAACTGATCGGTGTGCTCATTCCTAGGGAAGACTCTCTCCCACTCTCATCATTCCTCACTTGCCTGTAGTTCTTTGAATAGGGCTGGAGCCATGTAAGCTTTTTTATAGTGGAAAATAGAGATAAAATGCACCATCGTAGCCATTTTAAAGTGCATAGTTCTAGGGCACTGAGTAGCTTATATCTTGTACAACCTTTATCACCACAAATTTCCAGACCTTTCTCCTCTTAAACTCCTTAGCTGAAATTCTGTGCCTTTAAACACAAATTCCTCATTTCCATCTACCCTCACCCATGGCAACCTACTTTCTGTCTCTATGAATCTGGCTTCTCTAGGAATATCATGGAATAGGAACCACTCAGTGCTGCATTTTTCTCCGGGGTCCCCTGCCTATGTCTATGATCTATAGATATAGCTTTCTGAAAATAAAGCCACTACTCTTAATGTACAAACATTTTGGCAATCACACTAATAGAATTTTATCTTTTCAAAAACACACACTCACACATAAATCATGGTATATGAGAACTTCTCTATCTTTTCCAATTAGTGTTCAGTATATATGTATACATACATATATAGTTTAAATGAAGTTATGTCACTTAAGCTAATAATATTCCTCCATATAGCTATAGTCTATCTAAATAAAACTCAAATATCACGCACAAGAAACCTTTGGAGTTATTGGTCAGGGGACTACAAGAAACTTCTAAAACAATACAGGCTATTGTTGCTATCCTCGTTTTTCTCCTGTGAGTTAAAGGTAAGTCCCTACTGCTGAAGACACCATGCACAACACAAGACCTAGAGCCTAAGCAGCATCTGAGCTGAAAGCCTTTTCCCTAAGGACAAGCTTTCATAGTACCAGGAGGGGCAATGGAAACTTTCATTGGGAGGGAAGCAACTAACAGTCCTACCCAGCTGCAATGCCTATAAACTGTAATAACCAGCATGGCAGGATAGCTCTAAGAGTACAATGGGGGTATTTACATCTTGGTGGTAACAAACAGTTCTCTAACTGAACCTACAGCTCCTTAATAGAAAGGAAACCATGCCTGATAATGAAACCTAGCCAACCACCTAAGGCTTGTGAGTTCATGGATCTGAAAAGACAATCTACTACTCCCATTTTGCAAAAACAGTATAAATCCTAACTACATTCTAAATATCTATCCTTATAACTATAGATAAGTATGACTTTCAACCCTCATCAAAGAAACTTGTCCTTTCAACAGAAGAAAACCATTACAGAAAAGTACAATTGATTAAAATACAGAGAAACAATTGACTGTAGAGTGCCCAGGCACACTTGACACATCTACAATACTACTCCTACACCTAAGGCTTGAGCAAATCACAGAAGAAATGACAGAAAGATTTTAAGAGGCAGAAGGGCAGGATAGTTGCTGTGAGATCATACCTCCTAGATATAACAAGGATGCTTCACTTACGATACCTCAACTATACAGGTATCTAAATAAGGCCTGAAGAAGCTCACCAATAGATGTACTAACATGGAAGGGGAAATCTCATGGTACTCCACCCACCAACAAAGAACTACAGGCAACTAAGGCATGCTGAGAAAAGGAGAAACAGTTCTCCTCACAGAAGTGGGAAACGATGTGTGTACTTTTTATAAATTTTAATATATTAAAAATAAATCTTTTAAAAATCAAATGAAATTTTAACTTAAAAAAAAAAACACTTGAGATAATACAATTAGAAACATAATATAGCTACCCAAAGAGAATTGAAATAAAATCTCTTCCCCTCTGTTTGATAATTTTTTTATTACTTCAAATAAAATTTGAATAAAAATTTAATAAAATTCAAATTCAAAATTTGAAAAAAATCATCTTTATCTTCTCCAAATAATATTCAGTGCTATTTATTGATTCTCCAGACTGCTGGTGGTGGTGAGAAGGGATCACCCTCGCACTTTTGTCACCTTCCACCAGAGGAGTGGTGAAGTCAACTCTCCTGCACTCTTGTCCCCACCACCAGGGTCAGTTCTGCAAATATCAGTAATCCATCATGTACCTAAAGAGTAACTTAACATAGTAAAGGATAATTTCTTGAAGACAAAAACAGATTTGGTTCTTTTTAGATCCTCCAAATTAATTCAACTAACTGAATCATGGGATAATAATAATGGGATCATGAGAGTAGGTGGGGTGGCCCTGACTCTCACTGGCTACAGCACTTGGAACATCGGGCCCTGCACCTCCTCTGGGCAGCACAGACAGTAGAGCTGGCCCTGATAGACAAGGCACAGGTGAGCAGGCCCCGAGGGCAAGAGCACTGAAGAGCTGACTATTCCTCTGTAGTGAATGGTGTGGGTGCTAGGTTGATGCCCACACTCAGTAATCCTCACCACTGGGGCAGTCAGAAGAACTGGCCCCAGAGTCATGAGAGTAAAAATGTTGGCTGGCCTGTCTCCAGTCGCAGCATTGAAAAGAGTGCCCTGCACCTTGCCTGGACAGAACAGTAGGGCTGACACTGGTTGAGAGAGAGTGGGTGAGCCCTGAAGGCAACAGTCCAGGAGAGCTGACATCATCACTCATTTGACTTGAGGTAGCAGGGCATAAGATATCCCCCCCCCCCCCCCCCGCACCCCCCCACCCTCCCCTCACCCCTTGGCCCTTACCACCTGCAGCAGTAGGCCCTGAGGTCATGAGAGCAGGTGGGCTCAACTGGCTATAGCACTCAGGAGAGCAGTTCCTGCATCTCATCTAGGCAGCACAGTAGAACTGGCCCTGGTGGAGTGGGCACAGCTAAGGAGGCCCTGAAGGTGACAGCAAGCCAGCTGGCCCAGACACTCATCTGGCATGAAGTGGTGAGTGGATGCAGGGATGGTGCACTTCCCCTCCTCCTTCACCAACTTCAATAGCTGAGAACTGTTCTGCTTCCACTGGCTATAGCACATGGAACAGCGGGGCCCTGGACCTTGCCTGGGTAACACTGTGGGACTGGTCCTGATGGCCAAGTCCCCAGTGAGCCAGCCCTGAGGGTATAAAATCAGGAGAGCTGGTCCAGCCCTTCACAGGCTGCAGCACTTGAAAGAGTAGGCCCTGCACCTTAACTGGACAGCACAGTGGAGCTGGCTCAGGAGGCATGGGTGCAGGTGAGCCAGCCCTGAGGACATGAGAGCAGGAGAGATGACCCTGACTCATGCTGATGGTGACACTGGGTAGACATCAGTGCACTGCCAGAGCACTAATGGAGAGCTCGCCCTGGTGGTGCTGATAAGGGACAGACAGCAAGCTGAGAAGCTCATTACCAACCAGGCCCAGATCCACAGCTCTGAATTGGCCCACCCCAAAATCTGTATCATCTGTGAATGGCTGGGACACATGAAAGGGCCAGTCTTGCTGTTCCAAAGCTGCAGGATATCCATGGCACAGGGCAACAGCAAGTAACTGGGTGGAGTCTGGATGAGGATACAATATTGATGGTGTCACAGAAGCCAGAGCATTTGAACCAGACCAATGACTCACTGAAATGAACAAATATACTCAAAATACTCAATGCAAAAATATTCAATAAAATTCTTGTAAACCAACAAGAACCCATCAAAATGATCATTCACCCTGATCAAGTAGGCTTCATCCCAGGAATGCAGGGATGGTTCAATACATAGAAATCTATCAACATAATCCACTATATAAACAAACTCAAAGGAAAAAACACATGATCATCTCATTAGATGCTGAAAAAGCATTTGACAAAAAACAACACCTCTTCACATTAAAAGTCTTGGAAAGATCAGGAATTCAAGACACATACCTAAACATAATAAAAGCAATATATGGCAAACCAATAACCAACCTCAAATTAAATGGAGAGAAACTTGAAGAAATCACACTAAAATCAGGGACAAGGCTGCCCACTCTCTCAATATTTATTTATTCAATATAGTACTCGAAGTCCTAGCTAGAACAATTAGACAACAAAAGGAGATCAAAGTATACAAATTGGAAAGGAGGAAACCAAGATATCACTATTTGCAGATATGATAGTATATTTAAGTGACCCCAAAAATTCCACCAGACAATTCCTAAACCTGATAAACAACTTCAGCAAAGTGGCTAGATATAAAATTAATTCAAACAAATCAGTAGTCTTCCTCTTCTCAAAGGATAAACAGGCTGAGAAATAAATTAGGGAAATGACACCCTTCAAAATAGTCACAAATAATATAAAATACCTTGGTGTGAATCTAACCAAGCAAGTGAAAGATCTGTATGACAAGAACTTCAAATCTCGGAAGAAAGAAATCAAAGATAGATCTCAGAGGATGGAAAGATCTCTCATGCTATGGATCAGCAGGATTAACATAATGGCCATATTACCAAAAAGCAAACTACGGGTTCAATGCAATCTCCATCAAAATTCCAACTCAATTCTTCAGAGATAGAAAGAGCAATTCTCAAATTCATCTGGAATAACAAAAAACCCAGGGTAGCAAAAACAATTCTCAACAATAAAAGGACTTCTGGGAGAATCACCATCCCTGACATCAGAGATGTCAGAGCACTACATCTCTGATGTCAGAGTACTACAGAGCAATCATGATTAAAAAAAAAAAACACACACACACACACACATGGTATTGGTAGACATGAAAAGATCTGTCAGTGGAATAGAATTGAAGACCCAGAAATAAATCCACAAACCTAAAGTCACTTGATCTTTGACAAAGAAGCCAAAACCATCCAGTAGAAAAAAGATAGCATTTTTAACAAATGGTGCTGATTCAACTTGAGGTCGACATGTAGAAGAATGTAAATTGATTCTTTTTTATCTCCTTGTACAAAGCTGAAGACCAAGTAGATCAAGGGCCTCCACATAAAACCAGAAATACTGACTCTAATAGAAGACAAAGTGGGAAAGAGCCTGAAACACATCGGCACAGGGAAAAATTTCCTGAACAGAACACCAATGGCTCTGGCTATAAGATCAACAATTGACAAATAGAACTTGATAAAATTGAAAAGCTTCTGTAAGGCAAAGGACACTGTCAATAGGACAAAATGGCAACCCACAGATTGGGAAAAGATCTTTACCAACCCTATATCTGAGAGAGGGTTAATATCTAAAATATACAAAGAACTCAAGACGTTAGACTCCAGAGAACCAAATAATCCTATTAAAAATGGGGTACAGAGCTAAACAGGGAATTCTCAACTGAGGACTCTTGAGTGGCTAAGAAGCAACTAAAGAAATGTTCAACATCCTTAGTCATAAGGGAAATGCAAATCAAATGACCCTGAGACTCTATCTCACATCAATCAGAATGGCTAGAATCAAAAACTCAGGTGAGAGCAGATACTGGCAAGGATGTGGAGAAAGAGGAACACTTCATCATTGCTGGTGGGATTGCAAGCTGGTACAACCACTATGGAAATCAATCTGCAGTTCCTCAAAAAATTGGAAATCATTCTATCTGAAGACACAACTATACTATAAATCCTGGCCTTTGATCTCAATACTTGGGAGACAAACACAGGGACAGATAGGTCCCTTGTGGGTTCAAAGCCAGCTTAATCTACAGAACAAATCCAAGTCAGCCCAGGCTACACACACACACACACACACACACACACACACACACACACACACACAC
>JANHMN010000014.1:19511297-19575325 GCA_030674055.1 Rhabdomys pumilio | reverse complement strand
CACACACACACACACACACACACACACACACACACACACACACACACCCCTGTGTCAATAGTAACTGTTTTAATTATTTTAAATTATCAAAATGAAGGTGGTTATAAGTTTTATGGTTGTGATGTTTTACAAATTCTCTATGAGAGAGGTCAAAATAGGAAACACCTAAATAAAAAGGGGGCTGTTAAATTAAATCAACCTATTCTTTTGATTACTTTGGGCTGCTGGACCAAGGACATGCTATTTTGGGAGAACAGTTCTAAGTCTGTTGACAGGAAAGAAGAAAAGGCTTTGAATTTCTTCCAAAGTAATAAGGCTCAGATTTTACAGAGGAAGACACTCCTGAAGATCTTCACTGCAGACAAGAAATCAAGAAGACCAAACAGGAGAGGTAACATGATTTGCTAATCCCGCTACATGGGAACAGACATGAAACTGGCTGAGACATAAAATTGTCTCTAGCCAGAACTTCAGCTACACATAGACAATGGATCTTAGTGGCTTCAGAGTCCTAAAGATTCATCCATCATGCCATCTTTTCATATGATATGAATGGCGACTTATATTATAGTTTGATTATATGATCAAACTAACTTCTAAAAAAAGACAGTTGTCTTTCAGTTGCTCAAAGAGCAGGAAATCATATTTAATTGATCTGTGCATTCTGCACATTTCATACAAATGTCTTTATAGAATTATGTATTGTTTGTAAGATTTGTATATTGCAGAATGAAGACTAGGAGGGGCAACCATGAGACAGGATTCAGCCTCGAGGATACTGAGATGCTGAGACCTGCTGTTCCAGCTCCATGACTGATCCTGCCTCAAATGGATGCTATTTCCAAAAATTGCTTCTAGAACAGCTTCCGGAAGGGCTGCTAATACCAGATGACCTTAGTTCATACAGCCTTTCATAACAATCCAATCAGGACTTCATTTAAGCCCTGAAATTAATCAATACATAGACACTGAACAATAAATGAGTTTTGACTTAATCATTTTTCCAATTTCCTTTAAGTTGGAGTAGATGGTTTTTGTTATTTTATGAATAACTGGTATGTTGTCATTTTAGATGATGATTACAAATAATTATGGTCTTGAACAAGGAGGAAACAAAACAGGGAGCTTAGACTCAGGGATTTATAATTTTCCTTTCCTCTTTTCTATCCTTTGTTTCTTAGATAAGGGTAGGGAGTTAAAAAGAAAAGGAGGAATACAGAAATATTATAAGAAATTAGATAAATAGGGATAGATTACTGAATCTACTCTTAAACCAAAAAATAAGATTATAGTTTGATGCAGAATTGAAGTTACATTTTCTTAAACTGGTACACAATTTTATATATTGATATAGGTTTCAGGTTTTCATTAACATAAATCTTTGTATATTGATACAAATTTAAGATTATTTTTGTTACAACATAATATATGTATGTTTCATCTCTTAGATAGGCATTGTGCTTGTATAACTCATATAAATATACACAGTTTAGTCCCAGTCCTCTTAATAGCTATTACAAACTGTTTAGGATAATTAAGTTAATACCAGTTAATAGTCAGTCAATCAAACTCAGGGTCGTGTTAGATTCTACTCTGGATTATCACAGAAATATACATCCTGGGTTGCAGAGATAATAGGTAGATGGAGACAAGCAGTGTTTGCTTGTTCAAATATAATATGAATAAATACATGGTCTTCAAAAATCTCAGTGACTCACAGAATATGGCATTTAAACATAATTTTATTAATATAAGATCTTTTTGAGATTGAGACATGTCAACTCCTCGCAGTACCCCATTCAACTTGGAAAAGGATGATGAGCATCGAAAGACCTCCAGATGGAGCTGCTTCAATTGCAGCAAACCAGCCACTGGGCAAAGAGAATTCCCTAACTCTATCTGCACACAGAATGCTGTCTAGAAAGGACACACAGATGCAGGGAAGTTGACTGGTAAGCTCTGCCAATACAGGGTAAGCGAGTCCTTCATAATTCCTGCTTAACACAGATATTCTGGGTCAGAAGGCTGAAAATAGGTGTTCCAACATTACAGAGAATACTGGGGACTGTCCAGGCAGTCAGCTATCTCTGTCATTTCTATAATTTTTGGAAGCTGTGTCCCTGAGCTTCCTGCACACTCAGGTAATATTTATTCCT
Organism: Rhabdomys pumilio; assembly: GCA_030674055.1. Taxonomy (NCBI): domain Eukaryota; kingdom Metazoa; phylum Chordata; class Mammalia; order Rodentia; family Muridae; genus Rhabdomys; species Rhabdomys pumilio. The sequence continues at coordinate 19,573,169 of JANHMN010000014.1, read as the reverse complement.
TCTCAGGTCTCTGATGGGGTTGAAGACTAGATAGTCAAGAGTCTTATAAGCTTAAATTGTTTAGTTCTAAAAAGTTTTTTAGGATGATAATACAAGTTAGGATAAAATTTGAGTAAGGTACAAAACTTTAAATACATCAAGATAGGATAGATAATAGAAAATTTTCCTTAATAGCTAAATACTATGAATTAGATATCAAAAATGTATATCATATCTTATAGTTTTCATAATTGTTATAATTGTATTAAATTTATATTTGAAAGAAAAAGAAGCCTTTTATTGGACTAAAAGGAGGAACTGTAGAGAGAATATCTTGTGTATTGTATGTATGTACCACCTGTTAATTAAACAGCCTATGGCCTATGGCTTAGGCAGGAAATAGAGATAGGACATCCAGTAGAGAGAAAGGATTCTGAGCAGAGGTAACTAGCCACATGGCAAAATGTAGGTTAAAATAAATGGGTAATCTTAAGTTATGATTCTAGTCAGAAGAGCCTAGCTATATGGTCCAGGTATCTATAAATATATTTTGAGTCTGAGTCTTGTTTCTGGGAACATGAGGCTAGGAAAAAATAGGACCTAACTTCTACAATAAAGATTTTAAGAGGTTATTACAATTTTTAGCAAAAATTAATAAGAATGAACTACTGCAAGCCTGTTGTCTGTATTTTTAAATTAGCATAGTGTGTAGACATTAACCCACAGATCATCCTTCCCAGTTCGTCCTCATCTAAAACAGCTTGTTACACCCGAAACAGGCCTCCTTGGAAGTATAGCTGCTGCCTAGTGTTTGCCCTTTTAGGTAGAATTTATTTAGAAGTCTGACTCAAGTTAAAAAATAATTTTTTAAAAAAAAACCTCTGAAACATCTTTTCAGGTCTTTCCATATTTTTATTTCTGATATATTAAATCTTCAGTTAAATTTTAAAGGCTTCTTTTCATAGCAAAAGCTAGACGAAAGTAGCAACATATGTCAATTGGGAAAATAACTTAATAAACATGCTACAGATGTTTAAATGATTCCATTCATTGTCTACTGTTTACTGTAACCCAAAACAAATGGGGTATAAAGAAAAGTTAAAAGATATTTCTAGTTTTCCAATGAAAATTTTAAAAACAGGGACAAATATCAAGTACCTCATTTATCTTTCACATCCTAATTTTAAAACAAACATATGGCTAACTCAGTATCTTATGACAATCTTTGGAAGACATATATCCACTAACTCAGAAGTATCTACGGCAACTGCACCCAAATAACAATTTAACTTTGAATGTGTCTAGGTTCTACCCAGTACAGGTCTGGTAATCTATATTTTTTAAAAACTACTCTAAGTACTATGGTAATAAATAATTCAAAGTCATACTTTTTTTAAGGTACAAGTGGGAGCCTGGGACAAAGTTGCATAGTAAATGCTTATAAAAATAAATAGGAATTTTTTCTTAAGGGCTAGGAACATAATTTACTGCAAAGTACTTGCCTCGAGGGTAAAGGTTCAATCTCCAGAACCACAAGGGAAAAGATACATACATATATTACATACACACATACATACTTCTTATTTCAGTTATAGAAGCTAGATAAAAAGTTATTTTTTCTTATTTTTTTTCTATTAAAAGCCAAATGTAGCTACTTCAGTTTCAAGGAAGAATATCTAGCACTGAATTTCCTCTTTTTATCAAACATAATTCATAAATTAAACCTTCCTAGCTGTGGTATTGTAGAAACTTAAAATTAATAAGAAGCTCTGATTTTGGTTTTAAACTCAAACATTAACTTCCCCCAGGGACACATCCCGGGATAAGCATATTTCAAAGGCTCAACAAACATTCCAGAGGAAGAAAGACCCAAGATAAGAGTTTATGAGCTCTTAGCCCAGTAAAACATGGGTAAACAGAAGCTACTTAAGCTGACTCTCCGTTTATTGTAAAAGATAAGGTACAAATTTGAGTTACTTAACAACCGAGCTTGGGAACGGCTGTTGAAGTCAGCCTTTGTAGTTATTGATTAAGAGGTAAAACTGCCTTTATGAGCCCTGTGAATATTGGTATAAATACTGCCCCCAACTCTAATTCGGGGCTCTTTTGTCTGCATACAAGGGAGCCCTGGTACACCAGTATCAATAAACTCCATGCCATTGCAGTGAGTCCTGTCTGTGTGTATTTCTGGGGGAGTGTGTCCCTGGGTTTTGGATACTTAGAATCCAACAGTATTAAATACACCTTCAGTCACCACTGGAACTCCTGCCATTCCTGCTACTAAAACAGAGACTAAAGAGATGGCTCAGTCACTAAGTGCTTGACCTGCAAGCATGAGGGCCTGATTTCTATCCACAGCATCCTTGTAAAAGCCAGGTGCAGTTGTTTGTACCTGTAAGACCAGTGCTGGAGAGGAAGAAACAGGAAGACCCCTGAGGCTTTTTGGCCAGTCAGCCTATCAGAATTAGTTAACTCCAGATTTATGAAAGATCTTACCTCAAAAAATATGGTGGCAAAGGATTAAAATACCAGATATCAACCTTCACATACAAATGCATGTGCATCCCTTTACACACACACACAGACACACACACACACACACACACACACACACACACACACAGACAGACAGACACAAACATGAGACAGGTGTAGTGGCTCATGTCTGTAGTCTCAGCACTTAAGAGACAAAGGCAGCTTTCCTACCATGATAGATCTCATTAACTGTAAAGCAGAATAAATCTCCTTCCCTTCTTAAATTGCTTGACAGTATTTTGCCCCAGCAAAGAACAGTCTCACTGTTCTTTGAAAACAAAAATTCCCTGCAGTGAGCAACCTTTGGAACTGTTAATAGTCCATTAACAGTTCAATAGGCAAAATAGTGCTATAAGAGTCCTAGGTTGACCATCTAGGAAAAACAAAAGAAACAAACAAAAAAAGGCCCCTCCTCTTCAAGTGGAAGAGAAAGCTAAAGATGGTCCCCCAATCCCCAGGAGAAAAGACCCTAATAAAAATCCAGACTGCAGAAACCTCCATCCAGGGCTCATTCTCTAGCTCGTTGGTTATTTGTGCCTGGACAACAGCCTGCTTTTGCTCTGTTCAAGTTTTTCTAATAAACCTCTGCTTGCTTTTAAAAAAGAGAAAAAGATAAGTAGGCAGAAGCCTGCCCTAAATTCAAGGCCAGTCTGAGCTCTGCAGTAAGTCACAGATAAGCCTGTGCTACAAAGTAAGATCCTGTCTTGCAAAACAAACAGGAACATGTATCTTCACTTCCAATTCCTTAAGACTTCAGAGGTAGGTATCCCTAGCTGGCTAGTTTAATCAAGCCAGGGTGCTAACTAATACGTGACTTCTCCTAATAATTTTTGCACTAAGGAGAAACAAATAATTATATATACACAAATACGTACTAACACATATAAAACAACAAAAGGCCTTTAATACTGTGTATCTCAAATTATACTACAAAGATTGATATTTCTTCACAAATTTTAAAATGAGCTCTGACACAAAATAGAAATGAAAATCCTAATTAGTATATCCTATTTCTAACTTCTCTTCCTTTAACTTTCTTGTCTCCACTGAAAAAGGTAACTGGAAAAAGAGAGAAAAAGAAAATATTTTAAATCCCCCTCCTAAAACAAATGACCTTCATCAAATTTACAACAACGAAATTAAATGATTGTTTTAAAAAGGTATAATAACCGAACAAAGAAAGAGAACCAAAATATGAGTAGACAAAAAAAAAAAAAAAACCAAAAAACCCTTAGAATTAGTAATTTGCCACAGATAGCAGTTCCAGTTTTTGATAGGTATATGTTCAAACCACACTGGCATACCTGTAACACTAGGTCCTCACTAAGAGCCGGCAACACCTTATTTTTATTATTTTGCTCTTGTGAGTCCTTTCTGAGTTTGAATCCAAGCTGAATCACAGGAGAATGCATGCCTGTAATGAAATGTAAAAATACCTTTCAATAGCTTTATTATTCTACTTTCAGAAGAATTCAAGAATTTTATAAATACTATAAAATATCCCTAAAAATTATTTGATAAGAGACTAACATTATATATTACTAAATGGTAGAGTATATGCTTAGCATATATGAAGCCTGGGTTTAAATCCTAGCACAGTCCAAAAAAATTATACATCATATTTCCTTAACTGTCACTTTTAGATGTCAATATTTTTAAATTATTACATAGCAGGGGGTAATGCTGCATTGATAAAAACAATGCTTGATATCTCTTAGCCTCAGGATGAAGGAATACAGTGAGTATGTATAGAAATTTTTATACACTGGTCCTGGGGATATGTCTTGGTAGGTGAATACTTGTCATTTTGTTAAAGGAGCCCTAGCTAAAACACACCTTGTCATTCAAAATCAGTTGCCTCAGAAGTAACTCTATGATTTCTTCAAAATACAATAAGAGCTTAGGATACAAATGTACTAATGGCACAAAAGTCACACAGATGAATGGCAGTGAAAAACAGACATTTATATAAAATTTACACTTAAATGCATATAGAATTTAATGTGCCATGGCCCAGCAAGATGGCTCAGTGGGTAAAGCTGCATCCTGCCAAGCCTGACCACTTAAGTTCAATCCCTAAAACACACATGGTAGAAGGAGTGAACCAATGCCTACAAGTTGTCCTCTGCCTAATACACACACATAGTGTGGCATAAACAACTTACATTAGTTTACTATAACCATAGTGTTTTAAACAAAATAAAATGAAATACTCAATAAATTATATTAAGACAATTAATTTACTTGAAAGAATAAATTAGACACTGACAATGTCTAATAAAAGGTTTTTCTCACCTTTCTGCATTCCATTTACACCAGAATGAAAACAAAACTCAGATCTAAAAGTTGTGTCTTGATTCAAGAGCAACCTTTTGAATGCAAAAAAAAAAAACAGATTAATTACATATTTCAAAAAATAGAGTAACATTTTAACTGTTGTTTTTATAATTTAAATTGCTAAAATTATCTTATACTATTATAAATATTTATATTTCAAAACACTATTAAAGAAACATATTCTTTGGGAAGACTTGCAGGATCCACAGCCCTGAGCATCTGAGCGGTGAACTCTTCAAGTCCCTGATTAAATTTTAAAAACGGCCTCCACAGATGTTCACGTGTCTCCACCAGTCAAAGATAGTTGATATATCTAGGTTGAGTGTTGGGTTACACTTCTGATTGAGCATTACCAAACTTATAAAGCCTTTGATTAACATTTTTAAAAATTGTATAAAAGCAAAAAGGAAAAGGGGGCATGGGATAGGGGTTTTCTAGGGAGGGGAAATGGGGAAAGGGGATGACATCTGAAATGTAAATAAAATATCCAATAAAAAAATCACTTAAAAATGGTCTCCAATAAAACTACATTGCAAAAAATGAGAAAGAAACAGAATGGAAAGAGTAAAAAAGTTGAAGAGGCAGATCCTGAAGAATTTGTTGTAGAAAAAGTACTGGACCACTGTGTAGTGAATGGGAAGGTGGAGGATTTCCTGAAGTGGAAGGGTTCACAGATGCTGATAATACGTGGGAACCAGAAGAAAATTTAGATTGTCCAGAGTTAATTGAAGCATTTCTTAATTCTCAAAAAGCTGGTAAAGAAAAAGATGGTACAAAAAGGAAATCTTTATCTGACAGTGAGTCTGATGATAGCAAATCAAAGAAGAGAGATGCTGCTGACAAACCAAGGGGCTTTGCCAGAGGTCTTGATCCTGAACGAATAATTGGTGCCACAGACAGCAGTGGAGAATTAATGTTTCTCATAAAATGGAAGGACTCAGATGAGGCTGACTTGGCAAAGGAGGCAAATACAAAGTATCCTCAGATTGTCATTGCCTTCTATAAGGAAAGGCTGACTTGGCACTCCTGTCCAGAAGATAAGGCACAACAATTGTTTGCATATATATATTTATTATCTAGATCTTGGGTTTTGAAATTACTAGTGTGGAAAAAATAGCATTCTAATGAAAATCAAGTTTGATATGCTGGTTTTGAAAGTATTGATGGTAGTTGGAATAGTTTTGGTTTTTGTTCTGCATCAAAAGGCACTGATTGCTTTGAGCAAGTAAAAGCTTTCTGTAGTTGCTTCCTTTAACAAAAGAATATCTGACACCATGTTGTATTTCCTCATCTTTGAAGAACAGCTTTTCTTAAACACTGGGGATATTTTACAGTCATTACTCAGTCGGAATTTATTTTTAACTGGGACACAGAAGGACCATTCTGGGTTTTTTTGTTTGTATGCGGTGTATGCATAAAACACAATGACTTGTTTGTTTTGTCTTGTTTTTAATACTTAAAAGAACTGAAGATGAAAACACAAGTTGATGAGATTCCCTTATTGTGAACATTTTTCTGAAACCATAATCTTTCAGATTAAGCAGATTCTGTAATTTATCGGATAGTTTAAAAGCAACCAGCAACCACATCAGAATTGATGTATTATCACGTAACTGTAGTAGTTTATTTACAGAATGTTGTCCATACCAACTCCACCTTCAGAAAATGAAATTAAACAAAGTAGTAGTGTGATTTAATAAAAAGACTTGGGCCTAGTGTGGTGGCACACGCCTTTAGTCCCAGCGCTCTAGAGGCAGGTCCAGGTCAGCCAGTCTGCCTAAACGTTCCTCTGGTGAACCATTCCTTTGTAGAAAGTTAAAATCTATACTAAAAGGTTATTTATTATTCATGGAATCTGTTTGATGTGGAAATAGAATCATGGTTGGAGCTAATGATGGCAATTTAAGCCTGCTGACTAAGTGAGTGAACAAAATTTGCTAATACCAATTAATAACTTGCATGCTTTTTCTTTACCCTGACTCATTCCTTACTGGTAGGATCAATCTTTTCAGTATTTGCCTTCTGGTTCAATGAGCCAAAAAAGTAACTTTATAGTATCAGAATGTCATCCAACTGCATATTTACTTTACTGTAAATAATGGTGAACAGTGGTCAATAAATAGTTTTATATTCCTTTTAAAAAACATATACTTTAATATAGAATTTATGCAAGAAAAAAAATGTTCACCTAGTCATATTCATTTTTTCAAACATTTTGTCATTATGTTTGATTTAGGGGACAAGGGATAGATAGGAACAGTACTTGATTGTCTTAGCTATTGCTGTGATAAAATACCATAATCAAAGGCAGCTTTCACAAGAAAAGATTTATTTATCATCAAAGGAAGTCAGGGCAGGAACTCAAGCAGGAAAGGAACCTCAAGGTAGGATCCAAAGCAAAGACCATGGAGGAGTGCTGCTTACTGGCTTGCTGTCTATGGCTCAGCCTGCTTTCTTATACTGTTAAGGACTACATGCCCAGAAGTGTTGCTGCCCACAATGGACTTGACCCTCCTACAGTCTTCTAAGGGTGCATGCACATTAATACACACAAGCACATATACAAATGTTTAAGAAATGTCATTTCAAACAGTGAGCACAAAATGCGAGTTTTGAAAAAAATCTAGGGGCAAGGAGGAAATATGAAGGACTCTTATCACTGTGACTGAATGAAAGCCTTCTAAATTATGAGACAAACTTCATAAATTCAGTTATCAAAAATCACAGCTGTATGCTATGGCTCATGCCTATAATCTCAGCACTTGGGACACTAACATAGGAGGAGTCATGATTATTCAAAGCTAACCTGGGCTATAGGGCTATCTATATACAGTGAGTTACAGGCCAGCCTGGAATGAGATTCTTAAAACATCAAAATCACACACACACACTCCATTGATGCAGTATTTTAATAATAAAATATTACTAAATAGATTATATTAGGATATTATTAAATATCTAGAATATATTTAGACTATTATTATATTTCTAATATTAAAAATATGAAACACTGAAAAGCATTAGCCATTAAAAAGCACATGAAAAAGGAGGTGAGGGAGAAATTGAGGCTGGCAAGATGGTTCAGTAACCAATAAAAGCACCAGCTACCAAGTGTACTTTGCAGAGATTTCTCCAAGTTGCACTATCCCCTCTACCCCACTAGTACTTCCTGGTCTTTTTCTAATCATCTCAGTCTGTAACTGATCCTAAACCTAAGCTCTCCAACCTTGCTTTGGAAACAGGAATCCTTGCTTCATTAGTAAGTATTAAGTGGAAACTTGTTATAAACATAGAATCTTAACCCCCTCCCACCTCAACTCCTGAACTACAATCCACAATTTAACAGGATCCAGGTGACTCAAAAGCATATATATATAAATTGTAAAGCCCTAGTCTAAAACATGCAGAGTAAACAGAAATCTGATCAGAATACTCCTCCACTTAAAATAGCCAGAGCAACAGAGAGAAACCCTGAATTAAACAAAAAACAAAAACCAGAGGGCGGCATCAGTAATCAGTATACCACTGAGGTCTACACAGGATGTTCGTGGTCTAACAATTTCACCAGTTCCCTTTCATCACGCCACGTCTATTCCACAATTCTGAAAGATTTAACTGCTTATACATTCCAAAACACATAACTCAGTGCTCTTCCATCTCTCCATCTGCACCCTTCCACTTCCGTATACAAGACCACAACCTTCTCTTCCTATGGTTAATTCCTAAACCACCTTCAAGCTTCTGATCAGAAGCAAACTCTGACAACAACGAATTACTGTGTGATGTGAAAGTTTCTCTGCGTATCCAACCCCACATCTCTGGACTCCACAGAGAAAACTGAAATGCTTCTCTGGGCCTAGTTTTCACAAAGGTAGTGGCCTCGATATTTCAACCTTTTTTTTTTTTAAAGCCATGTGTCTAACACTGAGAATACACTCAAAAAGAGCTCTGATAAGATATAATACCTTTTCTCTTTAAAAATATTTTATTTATTATTTTTTATGTGCACTGGTGTTTTGTCTGAATGTGTGTCTGTGCGATGGTGTCAGTTCCCCTTGAATCAGGAGTTACAGACAGTTGTGAGCTGCCATGTGGGTGCTGGGAATTTAGTTCAGGTCCTTTGGAAGACCAGTGGCTCTTAACCATTGAGCCATCTCTCTAGCCCCATTCTTTCTTATAACACTTTTTCAGTTAGATACAAACCTGTCCTCAGTATAGTTCTTAAATCCTGTGAGTCAGGCAGTGGTGGTGCACGCCTTTAATCCCAGCACTTGGGAGGCAGAGGCAGGAGGATTTCTGAGTTCAAGGCCAGCCTGGCCTACAGAGTGAGTTCCAGGACAGCCAGGGCTATACAGAGAAACCCTGTCTTGAAAAACCAAAAAAGAAATAAAGAAATAAAGGAAAGGAGAGAGGGAAGGAAGGAAGGAAGGAAGGAAGGAAGAAAGAAAGAAAGAAAGAAAGAAAGAAAGAAAGAAATCCTGTGAACCATCTCCTAGACCAAAGCTTAAGTTTGGGTAAAGTGGTCCTTGTTCCTAGCCAGAGTACTTAAGACCCAGGATGAGACATACTGGCATTTTAAGATGGCATAAAACGACCACCGCCATCATATTGTTTCTCGCTGGGTTTGGGGACCTGACAGCAGTTGCTATTTTTAAATTCTCAGCAAAGCTGTCCCCTAAGGCTCTAATCTCATCGACAAGCTCAGTCCGGTTGGCGGCCATTTCTACTCAAAAACCACAGAAAGCCTAGACCGACAGTGGTGCGAGAGTTCAGTACTCAAGCCCCAAAGGCGTTCACCTTCTCCAGGGAAGCTCCTCATCTTCCAGTTCGTTCTCTGTCACCGACCCCTCAATCATTGTCTCATCACTGTCGGAGTCTGAGGCCTGGGCACCTTTCTCCATCTTCGGCCCTCACTGAAGGGTTATTACTCTCTTCCTCTTGTTCCCTCTTATCAGCAAGCAAAAAGCCGCTTCGTGGGAAGAGGAAACTGAGAATTTAAAATAAAATAGAAACTAACAAAGGGAAGGCCTCTCTGGGCGCCGAGGACGCCAAAATCTGCGCGCGATATGCAGTGTGGTCGTCGACGCGCTGGCTATCCAGCTCACCAGAGCGCAGCCGCGCGCCACACGCCACACGTCAGTGCTGTGCGCGCGCAATCCCAGGAACTCGCCAGGCCCAGGGGCCCAGGCCCCGCCTACAGTGCGCCGAAGCCCCGCCCCTGGACCCTCAGGCCCTGCCCCTAGCTCCTGAAGCTCCTCCCCGACCCCTCTTCCCTACTCACTCACGACTGACCAGGATGTATAAAGGCCACAAAGTAACCTTATGAGTCTGCTTTGCTCCGAGATTCTGGTATACCAGGATGTCGACGGACCCCCAAGGCTGGTTTGCTGCATTTTGCTGATACTTCTGATTCGATTATCTACATCTTCCTGCATGTCCCAGAGGCTATGGCTCCAGAACATTCTGAAGGCAGAATGTAATCTTAGACTCAGCGGCGTTTACAGTCCACCAAGTGGCTTCTTACTTTTTAATCCCTTAGATAATACTTCCCTAAATGTTCCCCTAAAAGAAATGTTTATCAAAGGTTTTTCGGTCCCCTAATCCAGTAGATATACATTTTGTGTAATTTTCTCACAACTATAAATTACTCTGAAATACAAATTATAAAGGAAAAGAAGTAGAAAACTTTTCCTCTTTATCAAATGTTAGAACAGTGGTGGTGCCTAACAACACCGAAAAATGATTATTTTCTCAGTGACGATCTAGGTTTTTGTTTTTGTTTTTAAATTCATTTGATGTTCCTTCCCTCTCTCCCTCTCTCCCTCCCTTCTCCCTGGGATCGAACTTGGGCTGTCAAGCTTGGGAAGTACTTTGCCACCCCATTCACCCCCTGAAGTGTCTTTTACAAACTACCTGAAAGTTGTTTATGGTTCTGGAGAGTGACCCTTGGGGCCTGCTGTTCTCTAGACAAGTGTCTAACACTCAGCCCTGTCTCAAGCATTCTTTCGACTTTTTAAGTCAAGGTGTCACAGAGTTCACTAGGCTATCCTTCATCTATATTGTAGCCCAGATTGGCTTTGAATTTGGCATCCCCCTGCCTCAGTCTTCTGAATTAAGAGCCTGCACTCCCAAACTGAGTTTTATTTGAAAGTTTTAAAATCAAACTACAGTTGTACAAGACATGTAGACAAGTCAGCCAATAAAGACTGTGACTGCTGGTCATGTCTGAAGTCTTAGTTTGTGTGAGCACTATCATTGATGTCAGTCCAGCCGCACAAGCGTTCAAGAGACACATCACAGAGAGTGTCCATGTGCCACGTGAGGGCTTAAAGAATTTGTGTGTGTGTGTGTGTGTGTGTGTGTGTGTGTGTGTTGTCAAAGAACTAGGGTTTCCTGATGCCCTTTTCACTCCTTTTTTTTTGGGGGGGGGGTTGTTGGGTTTTTGTTTTTGTTTTTGTTTTCAAGACAAGACAGGTTTTTCTCTATGTAGCTGTGTAGTCCTGGCTGTCCTGGAACTCACTCTATAGACCAGGCTGGCCTCGAACTCAGAAATCCGCCTGCTTCTGCCTCCCAAGTGCTGAGATTAAAGGAGTGCGCCACCACCGCCTGGCTCCCCTTTTCACTCCTTCTAGAGGCTTTGTCACTCCTGCTCTTTGTCTTTACTACTAGGTCATACTGAAGCCACTGCTGAATCACTAATGAAAACCACCAGGTTGGTGTTTGTCTTTTACGTTTACAGACACCTTTGTCACAGAACCAAAAGCAAGCAGAGTAATAAGTATGCAAAGATCTAGGTCTCCGTTCTCTCCTTCATCCAATATTCTCTTTTAAAATGACCTGTAAATTCCTATCTACTCTCCTGCTCTGTAACACTGCTTTCCCAGCTGGGCAGGAGGATATACAAACCCAGCAGAGATAGGTCACTTACTCTAGATGCCCTAAAGCTATGGTTGCCTTTCCACTGCCTTTGTTGCAAGGACTTCATAACATAAGTAGAGAAAGGCTGGATGTTGGAGCTAAATTAGCTTTCACTTTCAGCGCTTTCTCCTGCAGTAGAAAGGTGGCAGGTTTAGGTCTTGTCTTTTTTGGTTTTTGTTGTTGTTGTTGTTGTTGTTGTTGTTGTTGTTGTTGGGAATAAACTCACGGCTATCATCTTTGCAGCCATCTCAGGCCATATATTTGCAGGTTGATACTTTTCCACCCAGACAAGAGACTTGTTTTTCTAACATGATGTTTTTGCAAGCAGCCTACAACAACTGAGCACACTCTGATAAACATCTTGTTTTTCTCAGACATATCCTGGACTTGTTGTTTGGTGTCCCCAGCTGCAAGGCACTTGTGGTAAGGTGTCTCCAGCTGCACTCCCCTGCTTGTGCTTATAGACACATGATTTTCTTTCAATGAACGAGCCTTGATCAGAAAGCTTTGTCTTGGCTCCATTTTTCGCATCTCTTGCTCCTCCATCCCCACTCTCTTGCAGACCCCCTCCAACCCCCCCCCCCACCTCTGGGTCAGTTTTTCTAAGGAGAATTAGCAATATTTGAAACACAATGAAGAGGGGGCAGAGACAGAAGGCCAGTAATATTGTAAAGAAAAATAATAATTGTAAAAATAAAGTTCAGAGTTTCAATTGTAAGACAAGACAGAATAAGCAGGGTTTCAGTCCAAGGGCCTATCTAGCTTCACAGTGCAAGCCACTTCATGGAGTGTGAGCTGAGTCAGAGAACTGAAACCTCCGGGCAAACCCAAGCATTTCAGGGATGGTGGGAGCCAGATACTCAAACAGCATCTGGGAAGAAATGGAACCCAGCTTCCTTTTAAATTCGTTTAGATTAAATTTTTTTCATTGAAATACATCAAATACACAAAATCTGAGATTCACAATAATTGACTACTCTTAGAAGTTGCTAGGTATTGTTTATTATAAAATTAATAAAGAAAGCATTTATTCTGCCTTTTTTTTTTTTTTTTTACCGAATATCCTTTCCTATCCTCTATTTTAGGATAAGCATAGTTGTTGAAGAAAAAGTATTCTTTTTTTATAAAAATATATATTTTCTTTTTTTGGAGAAAAGGTCTTGTTAAGAGAAAGAAATAAAATCTGATAGTTCATTATCAAAGATGTCTTGAACTAGTATGTGTCTAGCTACAAATGAACGGAAAACACTAGGCTCATATAAATGCCTGTTAGTTTAGTTATGGGGGGTGGCGGCTTGCCTGTGATCCCACTGCTCAGGAGATACAGATAGAGAATTTCATCTAGCTAGCTGAATCAGTGAGCTCTAGATTAAGTGAGAGACCCTGCCTTGGGAAATCAAGTGGAGTAAGGTCGAGGAGGATACCAAACATCAACTTCTGGCTTAATATGAACACACACATACATACACACACATACACACACACCCTGTGTATGCCCACAGACATGCAAACATACATGGACATGCGTGAGTATCATATATGCACATATATCCACAAAACAAGCAAAAGACCTTTTCAAAAAAAAAAACCCACTGGAAGGTAGGTCTGACTAACTAACTGACTTCAGAAAGGGGGTTAGACCAGGGGGATAGAAAGGAGAGGAAACTGCAGTCTGGATGTAATATATGAGAGAAGAATAAAGAAAAAGAAAAAGAAAACTGGACACCACCACTAAAATAAATAGAATGGCTTTTTTAAATACTGAAATTTAAAAATAGAAGAGGCCATGATAGACTGTCAGAGAATTAAAGAATAAAATGCAACATTCTGATGAAGCTAATACAGATTTTTGTTAAGTAATCTGAAAAGTTTGACAAATTCTTCTTGCTGGTCTCTATCCAAGCAAGCAACACTCACTGACAGCCTCAAAGCTAAGAAGTTTGTATTTCTGTCTCTTCTAGTCTGTTTTCTCCCCACGGTGATTTTCCTCACTTTATAGGAAGAACTAATTAAAAAACACATGCATTGTTTTTTTTAAGACACTAATGCAACTCAGGAAAAAAATATTTATTAAAATAGCTAACAGGGTGTTTGTCGACTGACTTATTTAATCTATTTGCTTGGGTGGAAAGAAAGACCAACCATGTACAAATGATAACATGATGACTTTAAAATAAGTGTTTTCATATACTCTCAGGAAGAAAATTGATTTTGTGTGTATGTGTGCATGTGTGCATGCGTGCATGCATGCGTGTGAATATCAGCAGTGCCTACCAATGTCTTCCATATGCTAACACCCTGCTCTCAGGAATTCACTCCTATACTGTTGTTACAGTCACTAACTTTGGTTTTAAAAAGCTAGAAACATCTGTAAGGTCCATCAATAGAGGGTTCCTCAGGAGAGTATCCTGCTGACATTGGAGCAGGCTAGCCACAGCTCTACCTGTGAACACACAGTTGTGTTACTTTGTTTATAGATGAAGAACAGCCACAGCTCTGGGATGTCATGTAAAAAGGCTCAAGCAAACTCTCCTGAGAATGGTGGCCATAATAGATTAACAAACACAGGTTTGGGCTTATGGATTATAGAACACATCCATGGCTTGACTTGAGGGTTGTTTAGAAAGGCCAAGTGAATAATAGGGTGTAATAAGACCCTCCACACATAACATTCTATATCCAACCCTGCTGTTGCAGAAAAGCATAATCTTTTCCTTATTAGAATAACTTATATATAAACAAATACACAACCTTTAGTGCTCAGCTCAGTGTATTTCTGTATTTCTCATCTAAACCTACAGGGATTTTAGGTAAAGAAAAGCAGTACACAATCATTATTTTTAGCCTTAAAAATAGAGTCGGTCAAGCATGCCAGAAAACACCTATAAATCCAGCACTCAAAAGGAGAGGCAGGGTGGGGTGGCAGAACTGGAGAGATGACACTGGTTAAAAGAACTTAGAGCTCTCCCTGAGGACCTAAGTTCAGTTCCCAGCATCCACATCAGGCAACTTAAAACCGTATGTAATTCTACATCTAGGGGTATCTGATGAATCTGGCTTCCTTGGGCACCTGCACTCACAAGCATACCACCACATACATACACACATAATTAAAATAATAATAATAGCCTTCCTTTCTGCACCAGTGCCCAGAGCAGACCTTGAGCACCAGCTGTGCACCCAATCCCACAAAACCCAAAGGAGGCTGTTCACATCCAGGAACATAGGATGACAGGATGACAGGATCTCAGGAACTTAGTCACACCAGGATTTCAGGATTCCAGAGGCAGCATGACACCCAGCAGCTTTTGCACCCAGGATCTCAGGATCACAGGCTCAAAGAGACAACTGGACTTTGCGGAGTTCTGAAGCAACCAAGATAACAGGAAAGAAAGGCTCCAGTCAGAGACAGTGAGTGCAGGTAGCACTAGAGATAACCAGATGGCGAAAGGCAAGCAAAAGAACATAAACAACAGAAACCAAGGTTACTTGGCATCATCAGAACCTAGATCTCCCACTTGAGCAAGTCCTGAATACCCCATGACACTGGAAAAGCAAGATTCAGATATAAAATCACTTCTCATAATGATGATAGAGGACTTTAAGAAGGACATAAATAACCCCTCAAAGAAATATGGAGAATAAAGGTAAACAGGTAGAAGCCCTTAAAGAGGAAACACAAAAATCCCTTAAAAGAATTACAAGAGAACAAAAACAGGTGAAGAAGATGAACAAAACCATCCAGGACATAAAAATGGAAGTAGAAACAATAAAGAAATCACTAAGTGAGGTTACCCTGGAGATTGGAAACCTAGAAAAGAGATCAGGAGTCATAGATGCAAGCACCACCAACAGAATACAAGAGATAGAAGAGAGAATCTCATGTGCAGAAGATACTATAGAAAATATTGACTCAAGTGTCAAAGAAAATGCAAAGTGCAAAAAGTTCCTAACCAAACATCCAGGAAATCCAGAACACAATGAGAGGACCAAACCTAAGGATAATAAGTATAGATGAGAGTGAAGATTCCCAAGTTAAAGGGACAATAAATATCTTCAACAAAATTGTAGAAGAAAACTTCCCTAACCTAAAGAAAGAGATGCCTATGAACATACAAGAAGCCTACAGAACACCAAATAGACTAGACCAGAAAAGAAATTCTTCCTGTCACATAATTATCAAACCCCCAAATGCACAAAAAAAGAAAGAATATTAAAAGCAGTAATGGAAAAATGTCAAGTAACTTATAAAGGCAGACCTATAAGAATTACACCAGAATTCTCACCAGAGACTATGAAAGCTACAGACCCTAAGAGAACACAAATGCCAGCCCAGGCTACTATACCCATCAAAACTCTCAATTACCATAGATGGAAAAACCAAGATATTTCGTGACAAAACCAAATTTACACAATATATTTCCACAAATCCAGCCCTATAAAGGATAATAGAGGGAAAACTCCATCACAAGGAAGGAAATTATACACTAGAAAAAGCAAGAAAGTAATATTCTTTCAACAAACCCAAAAGAAGATACACAACCATACAAACCATACAACCATACAAACATAATCCCACTTCTAATAACAAAAATAATAAGAAGCAACAATCAGCATTCCTTAATATCTCTTAACGTCAATGGACTCAATTCCCCCAATAAAAAGACATAGACCAGCACACTGAATACATAAACAGGACCCAGAATTTTGCTGAATACAGGAAATGTATATCATCAACAAAGACAGACACTACCTCAGAGTAAAAGGCTGGAAAACAATTTTCTAAGCAAATAGTCCCAAGAAACAAGCTGGAGTAGCCATTCTAATATTGAATAAAATGGACTTTCAACCTAAAGTTATCAAAAAAAAAAATGAGGAAAGACACTTCATACTTGTGAAAGTAAAAATCAACCAAGATGACCTCTCAATTCTGAACATCTATGCTCCAAATGCAAGGGCACCCACATTCATAAAAGAAACTTTATTAAAGCTCAAAGCACATATTGCACCTCACACAATAATAATGGGAGACTCCAACACCCCACTCTCAGCAATGGACAGATCATAGAAACAGAAACTAAATAGACACAGTGAAAGTAACAAAAGTTATGAATCAAATGTATTTAACAGATATCTATAGAACATTTCATCCTAAAACAAAAGAATATACCTTCTTCTCAGGACCTCATGGTACCTTCTCCAAAACTGCCCATGTAACTGGTCACAAAACAGGCCTCAACAGATACTAGAAAATTAAAATAATCCCATTCATTCTATCAGATCATCACAGACTAAGACTAGTCTTTAATAATGGCAAAAACAATGGAAAGCCCACATTCACATGGAAACTGAACAACGCTCTACTCAGTGATAACTTGGTCAGGGAAGAAATGAAGAACAAAATTAAAGACTTTTTAGAATTTAATGAAAATGAAGGCTCGTCATACCGAAACTTGTGGAACACAATGAAAGCAGTGCTAAGAGGAAAACTCATAGTTCTAAGTGCCTACAAAAAGAAACTGGAGAGAACATACACTAGCAGCTTGACAGCTGACCTGGAAGCTCTAGAATAAATAGAAGCAAATACACCCAAGGGGAAATGAAGGCAGGAAAAAATCAAACTCAGGGCTGAAATCAACCAAGTAGAAACAAAAAGAACTATACAAAGAATCAACAAAATCAGGAGCTGGTTCTTTGAGAAAAATCAACAAGATAGATAAACACTTAGACAGATTAACCACAGGGCACAGAGACAGTATCCAAATTAATTAAATCAGAACTGAAAAGGGAGACATAACAACAGAAGCTGAGGAAATTCAAAAAATCATCAGATCCTACTACAAAAGCCTATACTCAACAAAACTGGAAAATCTGAATAAAATGGATAATTTTCTAGACAAATACCAGGTACCAAAGTTAAATCAGGATCAGATAAACCAGCTAAATACTCTCATAAGCCATAACCTCTAAAGAAGTAGCAGCAGTCATTACAAGTATCAAAAAAAAAAAAAAAAAAAAAAAAAAAAAAAAAAAAAAAAAAAAAAAGCAGCCCAGGACCAGATGGTTTTAGTGCAGAATTCTATCAGACCTTCAAGGAAGACCTAATACCAATTCTCTTTAAACCATTCTACAAAATAGAAACAGAAGGAACACTACCCAATTAGTTCTATGAAGCCACAATTATGCTCATACCTAAACCACACAAAGACCCAGCAAAGAAAGAGAACTACAGACCAATCTCCCTTATGAATATTGATACAAAAATACTCAATAAAACTCTTGCAAACCAAATCCAAGAACACATCGAAACAATCATCCATCATGATCAAGTAAGCGTCATCCCAGGAATGCAGGGATGATTCAATATAAGGAAATCCATCAATGTAATCCACTACAAAAACAAACTCAAGGGAAAAAACCAAATGTTCATATACTAGATGCTGAGAAAGCATGTGACAAAATTCAACACCCCTTTATGGTAAAATCTTAGAAAGATCATGAATGCAACGCTCATACCTAAACATAGTAAAAGCAATATACAGCAAACCAGTAGCCAACATCAAACTAAATGGAGAGAAACTTGAAGCAATTACAAAGATCAGGCACTAGACAAGGCTGCCCACTCTCTTCCTACCAATTCAATATAGTTCTGGAAGTCCTAGCCAGAGCTATTAGACAACAAAAGGGAGTCAAAGGGATACAAATTTGAAAGGAAGAAGTCAAAGTATCACTATTTGCAAAACATCCACCAGAGAACTCCTAAACTTGATAAACAACTTCAGCAAAGTGGCTGGATATAAAATTAACTCAAATCAGTAGCCTTCCTCTACCCAAATTATAAACAGACTCAGAGCCGGGTGGTGGTGGCCCACGCCTTTAATCCCAGCACTTGGGAGGCAGAGGTAGGCAGATTTCTGAGTTCGAGGCCAGTCTGGTCTACAGAGTGAGTGCCAGGACAGCCAGGGCTACACAGAGAAACCCTGTCTCTAAAAAAACAAAAATAAATAAATAAATAAATAAATAAATAAATAAATAAATAAATAAATTAAACAGACTCAGAAAGAAATTAGGGAAATGACACCCTTCACAATAGTCACACATAATATAAAATACCTGGGTGTGAATCTAACCAAGCAAGTGAAAGATCTTTATGATTTCCCTGAGGAAAGAAATCGAGAAAGATCTCAGAAGATGGAAAGATCTCCCATGTTCATGGATTGGTAGGATTAATATAGTAAAAAATGGCCATCTTGCAAAAAGCAATCTACAGATTCAATGCAATCCCATCAAAATTCCAACTCATTTTTTCATAGTTAGAAAGAGCAATTTGCAAATTAATTTTAGTAAGAATGGATCAATTTGCATTCTTCTATAAACTGACCTCCAGTTGAACCAGCAACATTTGTTGAAAATGCTGTCTTCTATTCCCCTATAACAAACTGTAGCAAAAAATGTTCTCAACAATAAAAGATCTTCTGAGGAATCCCCATCCCTGACCTTAAGCTGTACTACAGAGCAATAGTGATAAAAACTGCATGGTATTGGTTCAAAGACAGGCAGGAAGATCAATGGAATAGAATTGAAGACCCAGAAATGAACCCACACACCTATGGTCACTTGACCTTTGACAAAGGAGCTAAACCCATCCAGTGGAAAAAGACAACATTTTCAACAAATGTTGCTGGTTCAACTGGAGGTCAGCATGTAGAAGAACAAAAATCGATCCATTCTTATCTCATTGTACAAAACTCAAGTCCAAGTGGATCAAGGACCTCCACATAAAACCAGACACACTGAAACTAATAGAAGAGAATGTCAGGAAGAGTCTCCAACACATGGACACAGGGAAATGTTCCTGAACAGAACACCAGTGGCTTGTGCTCTAAGATCAAGAATTGACAAATGGGACCTCATAAAATTTCAAAGCTTCTGTAAGGCAAAGGACACTTTCAATAGGACAAAACAGCAACAAACAGACTTGGAAAAGATCTTTACCAATCCTACATCTGATAGAGGGCTAATATCCAAGATATACAAAGAACTCAAGAAATTAGACTCCAGACAACCAAATAACACTATTAAAAATGGGGTGCAGAGCTAAACAAAGAATTCTCAACTGAGGAAATTCGAATGGTCAAAAAGCATCTAAAGAAATGTTCAACATCCTTAGTCATTAGGAAAATGCAAATCAAAGAGATTCCACCTCACACTAGTCAGAATGGCTAAGATCAAAAACTCAGATGATAGCATATTCTGGCAAAGATGTGGAGAAAGAGGAACACTCTTCCATTGTTGGTGGGATTGTAAGCTGGTACAACCACTATGGAAAGTAGTCTGGTGCTCCCTCAGAAAACTGGACATAGTATTAACTGAGGGCCCACTCCTAGGCATATACCCAAAAGATTCTCCAACGCATAACAAGGACACATGCTCCACTATGTTCATAGCAGCCTTATTTATAATAGCCAGAAGCTGGACACAACCCAGATGTCCTTCAACAGAAAAATGTATACTACATTTACATAACGGAGTACTACTCAGCTATTAAAAAACATGAATTCATGAAATTCTTAGGTTAATAAATGGAACTAGAACATATCATCCTGAGAGAGGTAACACAATCACAAAAGAACACTCATGATATGCACTCACTGATAAGTGGATATTAGCCCAAAAGCTCACAATACCTAAGATACAACACACAGATCACATGAAGCTCAAGAACAAGGAAGACCAAAGTGTGGGTGTTTTGATCCTTAGAAGGAGTAACAAAATACTCAAGGGAACAAATAAGGAGACAAAGTTTGAAGCAGAGACTGGAGAATGTGCCACCTGGGGATCCAACCCAGCTGCAATGTAATTTGCATTGATTGTACACTTTCTAGTTGTGTTAGTGTGTTGAAACCTGTCATGTCTGTTATGGGGATCTATCAGCCAGTTTTTGTTTTATTGCCCTGAGTATTACAGAATCTTGGTTTTCTGAAAAAAGCTTGCAAGTAATAGAAGAAGTGAGTCAGGCTTTAAGCCGAAGCAAGAGGGTAGTGGGCTTGATTATTGCTGGTATAACAGCTTTAATTACATTAATTGCTAGCAACACTGCTTCTGCAGTTGCTTTGACACAAGAAGTTAAGACAGCTACTTTTGTTAATCATTTAGCAAGAAATGTTACTAATGTGTTGAGTATACAAGAGGATTTATATAGGCATTTGGACCAATGGATTGATGCTCTTTGTCCTATGCAAATTATTGGAAGGAGGTTCAGAGCTTGAGAGTAAGGAACCATCTCGAGTACCATACCAAATACCAATGGAGTTGTGTTACTTCTAGCATTTATAATGATAGTCATTATAATTAGGAAAAAATTTAAAGACACTTGCAGGGTATCTGGTGTAAGTTTAGCACCTCTCTGGATGTTTTAACTTTGCATAGTGAGATTATGAATTTTAAAAAGGCTGCTCTGCTGAGCTTTGATGTTGCAGATACTGCTGATAAAATTATCCATGGCTTGAGGTCAGTATTTCTATTTTGGTCAAGCTTCAAGAATGGCATATATAGCTTGAGCATGCTAGCCCTTTTTGTCCTAGGAATAATTTTATTCCCACCCATCGTGTTAAAGCTTGTCTTTAACAACATCAACATGTTGGCAGACAAAGTACATGACTTGAACCTGAAAATGGATCCCCAGACAGAGTTATTAATTTAACAGGCTGGCAAGCCAAGGACCGATAAGATTCTGTACAGAGCCTTACCAACCTAAGACAGAAATGCATTGGTTTTCATAATGCACATTCCACGAAGGGTAACAAAGGCATTCTTGTCAGAATGACCTAAGATAGGCTCAGTCTTGTTTATGAAATAGAAAAGGGAGAGATGTGAGAGCTTTTGGGGCTGCTTGGCAAGAATCTAACATTGGCCAAGGACAAGGAAATAGGCTTCAGGCAGGAATCTGACATTAGGCTAGAAGAAAGAAGTAATTTTAGGCAGGAATTTAAATCTTAGGCTAGAACAAAGAAGTAATTTCAGGAAAGAATCTAAATTTTAGGTTAGAACAAAGAAGTAGGCTTTAGGCATAAAAATGACTTTGCGCTAGGACAGGGAAGTAGTCTCAGATATTTTAGTCATTCTGATAAGCCCTTAGAAACAGTGATCATGGGACTTTGTTTATTGTCTTGCTTGTTCCTTGTCTATGTGCATCTATTGCATTGCTAGTTCCTCAACCTAGAACTGACCTTAATACTTGCATTAATTAAAATGGTATAAAAGCAATAAATAAATAAATATTTTAAAAATTAAAACACACAAACAAACAAACAAAACCCTTTAGATTGAGTACAATTGATAGTTGAAACCATGAGAACTGATGTGGTTAAAATTGAACATGTGAAATAAAATAAGCAACTAGCCAAGAACAATCAAAAAAATTAAAATAGCATTTATATACTGGAAAAATAATAATCATAAATTGTTTTTTTAAAGGTGGACAAAGGTAAATTATAAATTCAAAGTCACCCCTGTCTACATAAAAAATTTTCACTGAGCCTGGATCACATGAGCCTTGTCTAAATAAAGAAGAAGGAAGAGAAAGGTAAAACTAATAAAAATAAGTAACATAGTAAAATCATCAAATGTAATGGTTTCTGGACCAATAAGATTGTCAAATGGACAACCTTCAGTATATAACTAAATCGACTGTGTAAATATATTTAAATTAATATAATTGTGTGCCTACTGATACAGGAAAAGAAACAAAACCAAAATTCCAGGCAATGCAATGCAATGGTTTTTTTTTTTTTTTTTTTTTTTAATAGTACAGTCATGTGTCATCCAAGGACAGACAGTACTGAGAATGTTCTGCTAGGAGATTGTTTCATCACTTTGCAAACATCATAGAATGTCCTTGCACAATTTGAAATGACACAGGTCAGTCCCTGCACATGGGCTCTTGATGCAATGAAGACTGAGCAATCAGGAGATGTAAGTGGTGTCTGGCTGCCGGAGAGGTTACCAGCAGTTCTTGGTATTCCTTTGCATAAAGGTGCATAGGGTCTCTGTGTCTTTTCTAAGGGAATCAAATATATTAGATTAGAGCCCATGCTACCTCCCTTAAGCCTCCTTATAACCACAACAAGAGGAAACACTCTATTTCTCAAAGAGATTTCATTTGAAGTGCTAGGAAGAGCACTAAGCAAACCAGTAGATTGCTCCTTGTTTTAACGTGGAAGCACTTATGAAGTCATGACAATGCTATTTTCTCAATCCCAGCACTCTGGAGGCAGAGGCTGGCAGATTTCTGTGAGACTGAGAATATTCTGAGCTACACAGTGAAGCACTGTCTCAAAAAAAAATGTACAGTAACTGATAATATCCTAGGCATTCATGTTCACTCACCTGTCATCCGTTAATTCAAGAAGGGCAACTTGTAGACGTAGAGGATCCTTCTGTGTGAGTGCACCACACAGATATGCTATTTTGTGCTTTTATATTTTCTATTTTTACTGCACTTTTCTGTGTTTAGGAACACAAATACATTGCTTAAAGTAGTCAATGCTATCACACACTATACAGGTTTAAGGTCTTGACATATACTGTGGCATAAAAATCTAGGTTTTAGTTCAGACACTGTGATATTTATACAAGGATGAAATAACCTGCAGGTGCTTTTCTTAGCCTGTATCTCCATCATTAAGTCATGTATAGACTGCCCACTGTGGTACAGGCACTAAAAGTCGTAAGGTCAAAACTTGTTCTCAGTGCTCCTAGCAAAGAGTAATATGAGGTTTTACTTTTTTTCTTTTTAATGGAAGGTCAAAGTTGAAACCTAGTTAATCAGCTACAGGCTAGTTTCATGAGTCAAGATCAAACAGTCAATCAATGTTGGCAGGCCTTGACTGGGACAGATAAAACACAAGGCATGCAATTATGATGACTACAAACCCAACTAATGTGGGCATGATGGTCTGATTAGTCATCCTTCTCTCCAGCATTCAATTCTCCTACTGGTTTTCTTTTTGCCTGGACTGCTTCAGCCTTCCAGCTTCTACACATTCCCTCTAAAGTAATGCCAGTGTTGTTGGATGGTGGAAAACCCCATCTTCCTCTCAGAGAACTGAGATGTCTTATTTCCAGGTTCTCTTCACTCTCATAATTAAACGCAGCCTCTGACCTGTGGTGGTGAGTAGGAAGGACAGAGAAAGAAAGGCAGGAAAGGCCATGCTCTGGTGCCAGTTTGTGACAACTGTTAGATTTAAAAGGCGTTTCAATAACAAACGTAACATCATAAAGTCAGTTCTACATATATTCCTTAAAGTCTATAAGCGAATAATTAAGTCATATTAAACAAGATTGCAGTGTGTACAAACACTCATTAATTTTTAGCTCTTTTGACACACTTTACTTTATAGTAGAAATAAGGAGACGGGAGGTCATAATGTATAGAATACATCTGCTATATAAATCATATATAACATACACTATGACAGACTCTTCTAATGCTGCAGATCCTAGATTTCCCCCTCACAAAGACTCCGTGCTTGGCCAAATTTCAAGCCGGCTTCTCGACCCTAGCTCTAGAGTACATTCCATTCAAACCTGTAGCTTTAGCAAAGGTCGATGATAAATCAGCATAGCAGAAAAATCTCCAACCCTAAGTACCTGACTGCTATATCCAGTTCCTCTTCCTCCATCTCCCCACAGATATGTCCTGTCACTCTGGCCTTTATATTCAGAAAGAACCCTATTGGGCCCATTGCACCATCACCACCACCACCACCACCACCACCATCATCTCCCCTACTCCTACTATTTTAGTCCTTAATAACGTTCCATTCACTGAGTCCCCACACCTGGCTACCAGTTCCCACTGTCCACACTAAATGCTTATCTGAGCCCAGTTTCTGCTCTCCACTATCAGAACCTGGTCCAAAGACTCTGGTGCCTATCAGGAAAAAAAGAAAAGGTCTTCGTTTGTTGCACAATCTCGTAGCAAGTGTGATTAATGATTTTTTTTTTAACACAGTCCACCTCCACCTGGAGATGACTGGCAACCCAACATTACTAATGAATTTCTGAGTATTTTGATCCCGAGACATCTGTGTACTTCTGAGATCTGTCATTATTTTCAAGTTGATTCTCTCATAAGTGGTCTTGTAAGAATTTTGGAGGCTTGACTCACCACTGGTCAATACTGTGGTGACATATACTTCTGTGCATTTCATCTGAGAGGATGTATCCTATTCAAGTGGTTCCTTGATCTTTGGACCGCAGAGTATGAACGTCTATTTCTTCTTTGCTAAGGCCCGTTCACCCTTTGCAGCCTCTGTGTTTTACCAGGCTGGCTCCTAGCCTGTACCTACTTCATGAGAAACCGTTTTTGCCTGAACAAACTCTCATAGTACACACTGAATATTCCTCCTGTTCTGTCATCAGAGCCAATCCCTTTTGCACTCTTTCATTTTCCCAACTGTGAACCAGATGTCAGCCTTCTGTGACCCTAAGTGCAAAGACCACGTGGCAAGTCTTCAAGAAGTCCCTCTGAAGTGCTTTCTAGATTTAGTCAGAGGAAAGAAGTGAGTCACAGACCACCAGCTGCTCTCTCCAAAGAAGCCATCAAATGATAGATTGCCTGCATGGTGTCCTTTTCTTTGACATTTAACATCCTGGCTGTGGATGGTGACTGCTAGCCATATAGTATTAAATGCCTATGGGAGGGTTGATACACAATTGATTGTAGAATATCATTAGCGATTGTTCTTACCTTAGTAAAAACTTTGAATCTGACATAAGGAGATACTTTTATAAATTCAGGATAAGAAAAGAATCCTTGGGGCCAGCAAGATAGCTCTGCTGATAAAGGTGCTTGCTGCTAACACCCACATGGTATTTTCTATAATACTCTAGATAACATGTAGTTTATAATAGTATATGTAATATATTATGCACAGAACTTAAGAGGTAGTAATGTAGATACTTTTTTCAGTTGTAATTTTCTACACTTTCCTAATTGCCTAAAGGTAGTATAAAACAATTGACTCTTGGTCAATTCCCCTATCAAGTCCCCTAGATAAAGTGTCATTCACTGTGGTGCATAAACTATACATATCTTCCTATTTTAACTCAGAATCTGCATATAACTATATACATCTTCCTTTATACTTTAACTTCTCATATGACATTCATATATGTGTGTATATACATATATATATATATACACACATATAAATATGCAAGTCTACTCTCATCCATCCTGGTCCCTTCTCTCCCTTCAAATAGTAATGCACCTTCTGATTTCATGGTGTGTGTGTGTGTGTGTGTGTGTGTGTTTGTGTGTGTGTGTGTGTGTGTATGAGAGAGAGAGAGAGAGAGAGAGAGAGAGAGAGAGAGAGAGAGAGAGCAAGCTTCTAGATTCTACATATGAGAGGATGTGATGTTGTGATGTTTTGGCTTTCTTGTTCCACTCATTACCCTCTCTTTGTTCTCTTTTTCACTTTGTCCTTTAGATCTCTTCCCCTCCCCCAAGAACCCCTCTACTTTTCCATTATATGTACATAGATACTTGTATCTAGATTCTTTATATAAGAGAAATCATACATTTTTTTAATAAGTCTGGCTCATTTCATTTAACATGATGATCATAGGTTCTATCTGTTTTCCTGCAAATGACACATTCTTACTCTTTATGGCTGCATAAAAGTCCATTGTGTATTTACACTACATTTTCTCTGTCCAGTCATGTGTCCATGGGCATCTAGTCTGGTTTCACATCTTTGCTACAGTGAATGAGTCATCGGGTGCTTACTTCCTGTGTAGTTTCTGACGATGTGGGAGAGGTAATCTCTAAAGATTTGTCATTTTTATTTATCTGACAAATAGGTATCAAAATTCTAGTAGAACCTTCGCCTATGCCAACATCTCCTCTAAATATTCAGCCATCTGCAGTACTAATTTCATGCTGATTTTGTAGGATTTTTTTTCCTGTGTGTCTGTATGTATTGACTGTAATGTTGGTAATTCCTCTGAAGTACCCTTAAATTCTAATCCAATAATTTAGCAGTCTTAGATAAAACAAACCAAAGCAAAACCAAACCTCCACAGCCCATTAGCAGCATCTGGTGGTCGTTTCCAGACAAGATATTTTTCTGCATAAAGCAACACTTGAGTGGTCGATCTGAATGACCAGGAGAAAGGTCTCCTTAAGTCTTCAATCAAAGGATTCCTGTGAATAATTTTATACCCACAGGAGTGTGTGTCAGCACCTAAACATGGCTGACTATTTCCTCACACAGTTTGCTATGAACATATACTGTATTGTTATTACATCATCGAAGAACCTTCACCTTTTGCCTATTTGGGGTACTTGCTTCCTCAGACTTTCCCATCCCTCTTTAGTGCACTAAATCTGCCCTCTCGATATTATTTTTACTGCATCTTCTGGTTCTCCTGGAGGTTGGTGGTTCCTGATTAGGGAGAGAAAGGGAATTCCCAGTCTTTGCTTTAGATAGTTGAAGAACCCTAGTTAAAACCCCTTCTGTCCCCACCAGAGCTCTACTTCTTCCTTTTTTTAAAAAAAATTATTTTATTTATTTACATTTCAAATATTATCCCCCTTTCTGGTCCCTCTCCCAGAGTTCTTCACCCCATCTCCCCTCTTCTTCTAAGAGCATCTCCTCTAAGAGGGTGGGAAAGCATCCACTCCCACCTCACCCCTCTAGCATTCCCCTTCTCTGAGGCATCAAGCCTCCACAGGACTAAGTGCCTCCCCTCCCACTGAGGGCAGATAAATCAGTCCTCTGCTACATGTGTAGCAGGAGACACAGACCAGTCCATGTATTCTCTTTGGTTGGTGGTTTGGTTCTTGGGAGCTCTGGGGTGTCTCGTTGGTTGATATTGTTGTTCTTTCTATGGGGTGGCAATCCCTTTCAGCTTCTTCAGTTCTTTCCTCTAACTCTTCTATAGAGGTACCCGAGCTCAGTCAAATGGTGTTGCTGTAAAATCTCCATCCCAAATAAACTTGTGCGAAGGAAACACAACTCAATATGAATACAAGCTGTGTGCCTAGACTGGGCAGATTCACCACTACTCTACTCTATTCCCCAGCTATGAGACCCTTCTAATTTGCAGTTCCTCCAGGTAATCTGCTTCATTTCCCTCCCACCTCCTCCTCAGTCACCCTCTCTTCTTCCCTCCTCCTCCTTCTCCCTAAAACTTTTTAGTTTCATCTTCCCTTCCACTGCCCAATCACTCTAGCCTTTA
This sequence comes from Rhabdomys pumilio, assembly GCA_030674055.1. Taxonomy (NCBI): domain Eukaryota; kingdom Metazoa; phylum Chordata; class Mammalia; order Rodentia; family Muridae; genus Rhabdomys; species Rhabdomys pumilio. The sequence goes on along the minus strand of JANHMN010000014.1, from coordinate 19,545,152 downwards.
TTTTACAAGTAAAAATGGGAAGACAGGAGTGATTCACTCCTCATCCCAGGCAGCCCCTCTTGGGGAAGCACAATTAGCATCAAAACACAAACAGCACCAGGGCAACCCACAACACAATGGTTGCCTGTGAGTATCTGCATCCGTCTCAGTCTGGTAGAGCCTCTCAAAGGATAGCCATGCCAGGCTCCTGTCTGCAAGCACAACATGAATGGTATCAGTATTAGAGTTGGTTGTGCATGAGATGGATCCCAAGTTGGGGTTATTTCTGGATGGCCTTTTCTTCAGTCTCTGCTCTAATTTTTTATCTCTGCCTTTCCTTTAGACAAGAATAATTATGGATCAAAAATTTTGAGATGGCTAGGTGGCCCCATCCTTCAACTGAGGACCATGTTTATCTACTGGAGCTGGTCTCTCCAGGTTCCATCTCCCCACTGTTGAGCATTTCAGCCAAGGTCATCCCCATTGGATCCTGGGAGTCTCTCACATCCCTGGTGTTTTCGACTTTCTGGAGGTTTCTCCCCCTCATCCCCCACCCCACACTGCTGCATATTTCTATGCATTCTCCGGGCACTCTGGGCTTCTCTCCTGTTTCCCACCATACCTGATTCTGTCCCCTTTTTTTCCTCCCCCTCCCCCTCCCACCCAGGTCCCTCCCTTCCTCTGCCTGAGAATTTTCAACTGAAGAATCTCTAATGGCTGGGAAGCACTTAAAGAAATGTTAAACATCCTTAGTCATTAGGAAAATGCAAGTCAAAATGACCCTAAGATTCCACCTTACACCAATTAGAATGGTTAAGATAAAACACTCAGGTGGCGACAGATGCTGGTGTGGATATAGAGAAAGAGGAACACTCTTCCATTGCTGGTGGGATTGCAAACTGGTATGACCACTCCAGAAATCAATCTGGGGGTTCCTCAGTAAATTGGAAATAGTTCTACCTGAAGACCCAGTTATATCACTTCTGGGCATATACCCAAAAGATGCTTCAACATACACAAAGACACATAGTTCACTATGTTCATAGCAGCCTTATTTGTAAGAGCCAGAAGCTGGAAACAACCCAGATGTCCCACAACAGAAGAATGGATACAGAAAATGTGGCTCCTATACACAATGGAACGCTACTCAGCTATTAAAAATGAGGACATCATGAATTTTGCAGGCAAATGGATGAAATTAGAAAATATCATCCTGAGTGAGGTAACCTAGACACAAAAGGACATCACATGATATGCACTCACTGATAGTGGATATTAGCCAAAAATTTCAGAATACCTATGATACAACTCACAGACTATATGAAGCTGAACAAGAAGAAAGAACCAAGTGTAGATACTTCAATCTCACTTAGAAGGGGGAGCAAAATAATTAAGGCAGTGCTCTTTTAGAAGCCACAAGTCCGTTTCTAAAGAGAACTTGAGTATCTGTAAGATATAAGAGAAAGTTCTTTCATCATTATTCCCGAATGAGAAGGGGGTAACCTGAGAATCAGGTGCTTCCACCTCATGACTTCTTGACCTTCTTAGCAGCTTTCTCTAACTGCTCTGTTCCTTAACCTCTCCATCTGCAATTAGATATGATTGCTCCTGTTCCTGCGAGCTCCATGGATTGTTCTCTATAGTTATTTATAAAAATGTCTTTACTTGTAGAAAAATCAATAAAGACTACATTATAGATAAATTTGGGCCCACAGCTCTACAAGCAGTGAAGTTCAAGGACAGGCTGCATCGTAACATGGTGATAACATGGGTATTAGTTCAGGTTTTCATCATCACACACTGTCCATGTGAGACTGACAAGCCCGTGCATACAGAAGAGACCCAGGCAAAAGGAAGATGAGATCTGTCATTAATGATCCTCTCTGGAAGTAATCCAGCCTTGCACACACTAAACTTCTCCTGAGAGATGGATACTAACCACAACCAAAAGTGGTACCCTATGACTTAGTCACAGCTGTCTAGATATCTGATAATACTACCACTTAGAGAAGCTAAGCTTAAATGCTCAACAGTATGGACAAACTGTTACCAACCATAAGGTGGCATCTTTTTGCTCTACCCGGATATAAATCATAAGTCGACATGGAGCTTTTCTATGAAGGCAGTCCCGTGTCTTTCCTTGCCTGAGGCATAGGGGCTGAACTTACAAACCCGGTGGTTTAAAGCATCAAGTCCTGAGAGCTAAAGGCCCACTGCACTAGCCTTTAGAAGTCAGAGTTACAGCTTTAGGCACTCAGGTCGGAGACATATAATGCTACACTTTAACCACCAGTTGTTGCAGAAGCAGCTGGCTCTTTCAATACCTGGTTTCCAGCAGCTGTGAATGGAGCCAGTTGGTAACATGAAGCAGTGGTTACTGGAGTTACAGTTCCTGAATAGGTCTCAAGGGTTTAGACCCTCAGCTTAGATGTTAGCATTATAGACCTTACATTTTGGGGTGTTACCTTTGATAGCAGCTATCATTGTGTCTTCCGGGGTCAGAATGTAGGACACTTGACCCTTAAGATATGGCTGTTTCCAGGGACTCGGTCAGTGACCAAAGCCTAGAGTGTCCTATCTTCGGCAGTTCACAGCTTTCTTTGTGTCTGCCAAATGTGCTTCCTGCCTCAGTTGCTCTCTGTGCTCCCTGCCTCAGTTGCCCTCAGGAGCTCTTCAGCTGCTCTTTTGCTATGATAACCCTTCACTGCAGCCAACCCTTCATTGCTGTGTCTGTCATCTTCTTGTATTACTAGGTCAGCCTACCTTAGTGTCAGCTACTAATAATAAAGATCACTCAAGAGAAGCTTTTTAATGGGTCTAATGGTGGTACATGCTTGTAATCCAAGCACTGGGGAGGTAGAGACAAGAGGACCAAGGAGTTCAAAGTCATTCTTGGATGTATAATGGAGTCAGAGACTAGCACCGAATAACATCTTGTCTCAACCATATCTCTTCCTACAACCACATAATAATATAATAATATAATAATGGGCTTAGTATTTTGCAACACCAGGAATGGCAGAGAGAGGTATCTCCCAGCTAACTAGAAAAGTGAGCTGGATGGTGTAATTACACAGCCAGAAAGGGGCTGTGGCAATTATGGTACAGTCATTTGCACAAATGAAAGACTGTTTGGACTAATCACAGACATCCTTTCGGGAGTGCTACCCTTCTGACCTGACGGAGACTAGCAATGGCTAATTGGGTTCATCTAGCGTTCCCCATATCTCGTTCTCCTTAGCATGTGCTCCCCAAGGCAGTCACAGGTTACTTATAGTGGTCATGACTGGGGCATGTCTTCATTCCATGTTTGTGATGATAGGGTGTCCCCATAGTGGAGGGGCCTGTCAAAAGGCTCACTCTTAGGAGTTTTATTAATCCACAGAAAGTATTAAAAGGGTTTTTAACCTCAAAGACTTGTTGAAAATTAAGAATTAAGTTCCTAGAGAGTTCATCTGGTCTTTTTGCTTATGTGCCTGTGGACATTCAGTTCGTTATTTTTCTAGGTCTGATTCACTGATCATGTGTGCCCAAATCACTGGGTATTTTGTTAAAAATGAAAATGACTAAAGCCTCTTCTTAGATCTGTTCAGCTGGCCTCTGGGAAGAGGACAGAGTACTGTACGCATTAAACAACTGCTCCCCTGGCATGTCATTGGCTACACTAGGCTCTACTTTTTCTTCTCATTCTCTTCCACCTGTAGGGATCAGACTCAATGCCTCACACATACTCTGCTTTTGAGCAATCCCCAACCCAAGGCCTGCCAATTTCAGCATGACCTACTTCTACGTCAGTATGAGTGTAGGCACCATTAGACACAAAACTAAGATGTATCTGCAACAGATAGAAGAAGATAGGAAAATCGGGGGTCTATATCTGATGTTCTAATTCAAGGCTTGGCTCTCATGGTTTTACACTAGATCCTGGCCATGCCAGACCAAAAAGGTTGAGGAAGGTTTTGTTTTGTTTTAAGCAATGGCTCTAAATAATGAAGATTCATTTCCCCATTTGTTCTGAAATAAATGTACTTACAGATACCCTAATATATATCCATGCATTTGAGAGTTTCAAGGATGGGGTCCTATGACAATCCCATGCCCTGAGTCTGAAAGAAATAGTGGTTCAAGTGATAGGTTTGGAAATATCAACTAGATTTTTTTTTATTCAAGTAAAGATGTAAGAAATACAAGGCAATCCCAGCCCGAGACCAAAGTAGCTCTCCTCCTCTATTAAGATACGATGTGACTGCATGTAATTTTGAGTCTTTGAGAGAGGGTGAAGGTAGGGGAGGCAGTATTTTTCTAGAGTGTTTCTATTTAGTTTCAGGTGGATCTTCATTACTGTAGCTTGAATAACCCCTTTAGCCATGTTGCAAAGATTGGATCTGAGGAAAGCACCTAAAAATATGGAATTAGCTCTCCTCCCCCAATAAATCCTAATTCAGTACCTGGGGGCAGGGTTGGGGAGAGGCATTCCTTTGGGGTTTTCACAAGCATTCCATGTGACTTTTTTTTTTAAATAATCAAACACTTTAAGAAAATGTGGGGAAAACTAATGAAGAAAATAGCAATTTAAATAATAACTTCACGTCTACATTTATTCAGGTAAGAGTGAAGGCAAGCATCCAAGTTTTCATTGCAACATAGATTTGCACATCTGTGAGATGCCTGCGAGTCAGATTTCAGCTTGATAAAGAAAGTAGCATGATGAGACTGTTTGTACTTCTTTTCATTTGCTATTGGCTAGTGGTGAAACCCACCTTTCCCCAGGTCACGCCAGGTAGGAGAAAGGCTGATGGGCTTTAGCTAGGAGCACTTCACTTAACTCCCTCTGGTAAACGGCGGTCTGTTTGAGTCCCTCTCAAGTGATTCAGAAAGTCATCTAGGGTGCCTTGATCTGCCTTGTATGGAGACTGAAGGGTCCCGGGACACTCTCGGCATTGTCTACCACTACATGGCTACAATCCAGATTTCCGAGGACTTCTCAGCCTCCTGCTGTTAACTTTACAGATGTGCCAATCACAGCTGGCCTGTCTTTCCCACTCGGAGTTATCCTTTCACCTTAGTTGTGCTTTACAGTTTAGGGAGTGGAGGTGAAATCAGTCAGACCTCTGTTCCTTTACCCTTCTCCCACAATTCCTCTGGTACGATCAGGTTAGCATATTTGCTGTCTTCCGAAATGACCTCATTCCAAGAAATTAGAAACTTTCTGACCAAGTTCTAAAGTCCCAATTCCTTAGACTGAGGGTTTGTTATTTGTTTGTTTGTTTGTTTGTTTGTTTTTCAAATCAAACCTGTCCACTCGAGACTCCACCCAACAGGGTTGCACTTGAATCTGCAAATCAACCAATCAGCTTAGCTCTCTCGCTCTGGCTCTGGCTCTGGCTCTGGCTCTGCGTAGACTATCTTGAAGAAACGGAGGCAAAGACTGCAAACATCGCTTGTTTAAAGGTTGTCGAATGTCTAGATTATAGAAGTTCTAAGATACAGTTACAGATTTATTGAGCACCGACTGACCTGTCAGTTACTCTACACGCATCTTACGACACCTTTGCAAGGTACACTGTTAAGCATGTCACGTGGCTTTGCAGATGAGGAAAGGGGCTAAGACAAGTTAAGCAACTTGCCCCAAATCAGAGGTAGTAAGGGAGAGGGGACTAGGTTTCCCTAGGGTTAGGAACAACGGTGACTAAATCCCACTTCGAAGCTCCTGTCTTTAGAAGCTCAGTACTGCCAGATTAAGACCGTTTGAAGAGAAAGTGCTCCGGTGGAACACAGCAAGTGAGAACTCAGCAGATCAAGAGTGAACTTTACTGTTCTTTAGGAGAGAAACAGAGAGGAGACTAGAGGACATTTAAAGGCCGCAGAGACACACGAAACGTTCTTTTTCTGAACCCCAATACTCCATACTATTTTGAAATCTGACACGGACATATTGTTTTAGAAATAAGTACACGGGGCTGTTGAGACGGCTCAGTGATTAAGAGTGTTTGCTGCTCTCGTAGAGAGACAGCGTTCAGTTCACCACACCCACGCGGTGGCTCAAAACCAGCTGTAACTCCAGTTTCAAGAAAATCAATGCTCTCTTCTAACATCCTGGGACACCAGGCTTGCATGTGCTCCACATACATGAGTGTGGGAAAACGTTCAGACACATAGATATAAAAGCAAAAGAAGCGAAGTTCTGATATCACCCAAGCACCTTTTATATTTTCTCTAGAAATTCCCTTATTTGGTGAATGTGTCGTGTCAGAGTCTGCAGAGTGGGAAGAAATTGATTCAGGCATCTATCCAGTCCCAGGGTTTTTTATTATTTTATTTAAAATGTGTTCTTCAGTAGTTTGGGTCATAACCCATGTTAGACAGAGGGGAGAGAGACATAGTGTCACAGTACTGACCTGGTGTTTCCAGTCCTAGCTCTCCCCAGCAGCGTTCTCCCATGATCATTCTCTCTCTGCCGACTTACTGCCTGTCTGGTTCTATGGGAAAAGAGCCATATCTATTAGATCATGAACTTTACCCTTCAAAGCGCCATTTTATCCTCTATAAGTTGAATATTTTTTACTATTCCCTATCCGAGAGGACTGTGCAACCAAAACAAATAAGCAAACAAGCAAATAACAAGAACAACAACAAAAACTTCACGGTGGCATTTGAGGAAGCTCCCTCAAAAAAGAAAGTTTTGATTTCTTTAATCATATTCTGAATATTTGAAGAATAAGACTTAGAAATAGGTCAGAAAACTTCAGTTATCACACAAACACCCCTATTGTGTGCTGCTGGGGACCAAACCCAGGGTCTTATGTCAATCAGGCACTTAAGTACAGAGCTATAACCCTAGCTTGGTGCCAGATTTTTCTGGTGATAAAAGTAAGACTGGAAGAAAAAAAAAACCTGCTTATTTCTGCTACCAAAAGAATTCCAAACAAAGAACCAGAGAATTCAAAAGGAGCACTGATGGAACCCTGGAATCCCACCACACTCAGCCACTCTTCCCAACCTCTGTCCCAGCAAACATGTGGCTTGGGGAAAACATTATTTATGCTTCTGATGGGTGGTCTCTGCACATATGTAAAGAAGTATTGATTATAGCCAGTTTATGCTTCCTTGTCTTATCAAGTTATTGGGTCTTTCCATCTTCCCTGGGAAAAGTCAAGGGGTGGGCTGAAAGACATGTCACACTGATAAAACTGTCTGGACAAGAACATTTCAGAATTGAGGAAAAGCAGTTCTCTCCCCTCTCCACCACCTATTTCAGTACAAACACATGTGAAAGTGCATGCAAAAGCTACATGCTTAAAGCAACATAGTAAACATAATAGAAAAATATGAGAACGATTGTTTTTTTGGGTGATGAGGATTAAAAAAAAAGAATCAAAATTTTTGATATTTTTTTTCTCATAAGAGAATAGAGATGAGAATTATTTTCCTTTGTAGAAATAAATTGGTAGATTTCCACAATCTAACTCTATGATTTAATGTGTGGATTATTTTAGAGAGGTTGTGGCATTCTGTATATAGACAGATAAAAGCCTCATTCTGTACACCAAATTGTTGAAATAGGGCCTGTCATAAAAGAAACAGTCAATATTGACTTCTTTTGTTTAATTTTATTTTATTGGATATTTTCTTTATTTACATTTCAAATGTTATCCTTTTTCCCGGTTTCCCCCTCCTGAAACCTCATATCCCATTCCCCCTCCCCTGCTTCTGTGAGGATGTTCTCCCACCTACCCACCCACCTACTCTCGCTTTCCTACTCTGGCATTCCCCTACACTGGGCATTGAGCCTTCACAGGACCAAGGGCCTCTCCTACCATTGACGTCCAACAAGGCCATCCTCTGCTACATATGTGGCTGGAGCCATGAGTCCCTCTATGTGTACTCTGTGGTTGGTGGTTTAGTTCCTGGGAGCTCTGGGGAGTCTGGTTGGTTGATATTGTTGTTCTTCCTATGGGGTTGCAAACTCCGTCAGCTTCTTCAATCCTTTCTCTCACTCCTCCATTGGGGAACCCGTGCTCAATCCAATGGTTAGCTGTTAGAGCATCCCCTCTGTATATGTCAGGCTCTGGCAGAGCCTCTCAGGAGACAACTTTATTAGGTTCCTGTCAGCACGCTCTTCTTAGCATCCACAACAGTGTCTGGGTTTGGTGACTGTATGTGGGATGGATCCCCAGGTGAGGCAGTCTTTGGACTTCTATGTACATAAAGCATATAGGTACCACAAAACAATGTTCACACTAAAAATACTGAAAGCATCGGACATGTCTGAGCAGTAATCATACTCTTTAGCCTTTATAATAGTGAGACATAATCAAGAGCAATTTACTCAAGAGTCTGATAATCAGTATTATTTTTATGAAATGAAACTTGATATTCTGATTATTTGTTGTCTGTCAGTTCCTTACAATCAACTATTGGCAACAGTTATTCATCACTACTAATGCATGGGAAGGAATGTGGTACCAACCTTTTCATGCTCAGAGTGGTAGACTCTGTTTCTTTACACTTTAAAAAAAAATTAGTCTCCTTGTATATCCAAAGGCTAGTCTGGAATTCACCATGTAGCTCAGGATAGCCTCAAACTCATTATCTTTCTTCTTCAACCTTCTGAGTCCTAGAATTACAGGTATTACAGGTGCCAGAGCAGGCACCTAGGCAAACAGTTCAGAATACCCACATTGGTGCTAATGTTCCTGTCCTTGAATATGCCCTCCATGCCATGTGAGTAGAACCTACCTGGAGACTGCTTCCTGGGTGATTAATGCCAAGGTATAAGCCACTTTCGCAAGCCGGCTTTTTCCTTACCTGCGCTATGTCGCTTGCCATGCTGCTTGCTCTCTCTGATGGCACCAGTGTCCTGTTATGTAATGCCCCATGAAAGACTCACATGGCAAGGGATCAAAGAAAGCCTTCTGCATGCAGCTGATGAGAAACAAGCCTCAGACAGTTATCAAAGAGAACCCAAACTCTACCAGCAACACAAATGCACAAGTGTCTCCTTGCATGCAAGTCTTGGAATGACTGTATCCAGCTGACACTTTGATTGAGCCCTTGGAAAAGAACCTGAAGTAAAAGCCAAGATACACTTGATACACTTGCAGTGACCTTGTCAGTAAGGCTAACTGCACCCAGCCTAAGATCTCGTTCACAAAGCATTTTCTTATTTCCAACACATATTTTAAGTGAAGTAACAGTTTAGTTGTAAGAGTTGAGTGTGAAATTGCTTGTGTTGGAGAATTAAAGACTGGATAGAAAGGGCTTAAGTCAGAACCCAGCTTAGAGTAGACATCTCTGAGCAAATCCAAGTCAGGAGACTGCAAACCTCCAGGGACCTATATCAACCAATATAAACACAGAATCATTTTTACAAAAGCTCTCTGCCATGGGTAAACACAGTGAAGTCTACTATTTACTTGAGATATTTGAGTAATATCAATAGAACTCAACTCAATTTGTAATATTCTTAGTTCTCTCTACTCTGTAATTTCTTGCATCCTGAGAAAGTGCCAGAACCCCTACACACTTAACTTTTAAATATGTTCTTCAAGCCCGATCCTGAATAGTTTAAATTTTTCCTCACCCTACTGCATCAGTCCCCACCACTCCCCTTCCTTTTATAACCCTAGCCTCATTGCCAGCCAAGAAACTTATATAATATAAATCTGAGCAATATTTCTATTTTATGCACATATATTGTATACCTAGTCTGTCGGTGATGCTATACAATTTATTAATGTGCTTTTAATCTATGGTCTGTTATATAAGTTATATGGTCTGTTATATAAGGGTGTGAATTGCTTAACTTTGGAGCACTTCACATTTCAGATTTTGATATTAAGGATATTCAACCTGTATGCATGAAAGGAATATGCAAATGGCCTAGTAACATTTTCCTATAGGAAAAACTATAGGTCTGGTAACCAGGGACCCAATTTGGATCACTGTAATGGGACATCACCTCTCATCTACTCTGAAGACCAAATCTAGTTTATAGCTCAGAACTCCTGGGTAGAAGTATGAGCTAGCTTCCTTTAAGAAAGGAAACTGCAGAAGCACAACCATGGAAACATGTTCTAAGTCTTCCACCAAGCCTTTCCCAAAAAGAACTGTGCCCCAAGTGTCAGCACCCAACATTTCTACACAGTTTGATCTCCTATATCGTTCTCTAAGGTCTAGTCCACTGGCTGTCCCTGACTCTCACCATCCATTCACCCTTCCCTGCCTGCCAGATTACCCTGGATCCCACATCCAGTGCCCTACCTTAGTAGGGCCTCCTTGTCTTGAGCTTCAACTGATCGCTCTGCTTTTGCCAGAACCCTGTCTACCTATCCTCCATCCCACAGACCCCTCTCACACCATATCCAACCTTTATATTCTATCAGACATACTTCACACTCCAGGCTTGGACAAGAGTATACCAGCTTAGTTCTCTCTGTCTACCAGACTTTATTTTATCCCAGTCATTTTATTCTAGATCCAACATCTCTAGGCCCGACCTACCCACACATCCTCCCTTCTGCTCCAAATTTCTCTGTCCATACCAGAGTTAGAACCAACAAAAGAAGTCCACATGCCCAGATCTCCTTTCAAGAATATCAATAATATGAAAGAGCAAGCTGGTACTTTTTCTCCAATATTTACCTATCCTGTAGAAATGTTTGCCAATGAATGTTGCCAGCCGAGCTGCCCCACGCTTGGGGGCCAAAATGTTGGGGACCACTCTGTCAATGTTGGAACTCGAACTGCCAAAAGCCTTGGGGACTAACTTGTTAGCCCGCACTGCCTCAAGCAGCTCCTGTCCAAGGGCCGGGGTTCAGCAAGAGAGAGAGTGAGGACGGACTCGAAGAATGGAGACCAAACAGAGTGTGATTCAATCCCATTTATTCTTCAGTCTCTCTTCCTAGTCTAAGTCCCAAGTCTTGAGTTCCTAGTCCCTAGTTCCTAGTCCCTAGTGCCTCCAAGTTCCAAGTCTCTTTCCCAGTCACTAGTCTTCTTCCAAGTTCCAAGTGCCTAATACCTAATGCCTAATTCTCTGTCCTTTCTTCTGTCTGCCTTTTGCCTTTTATATGTCTCACTTCTAAGCCATGCCCTTAAGTCACACACCTTTAAGTCTCACACACCCAAGGGAAAATCCTGGGTATCTAAAACAAGATGTTATCAGAATGTGCTCAGCTGTTGTAGGCTATTGTAATCAAGTCTCTTGTCAGGGTATATGGCTCAAGATGGCTGCAAGGATGATAGCCGCCTTCTGTCGGCTCCCCACAGGTCCCCCTTTTTAAATTTTTTTCAAAAGGGAAGGCTAGGAAAACTTATGGAAACCATGCCTGTCTTAGGGTGGAACAAAGGACCCCAGCCTCCCTTTCCCATCTTTGGATACTCAACAGACATTGGTTGAGCTCCCATCTTAGGATGGTGAGGCCTCTCTTTTTAGGGGTGAGGGTCTTGAAGTGTTCTCTTACCCTAATTGACTAACTGGCTTAGCTCGTAAGTTAGGGGATAATCCTCCTTAGTCTTGATGACAGAGGTTTTACAATCCCCTACTTCCAGTCTGTAATAAGGGACCTGCATGGGTTTCATTTGAATAGAGTCTATCTGTTATCACACAAAAGCCATCAGTTTGTTGAACAGCATGGACCCAAGAGACAAGAGACTTAACAATGCCTGAATAGTCAGTATAACAGCAATACTCTTTTTTAAGGGTAACACATAACTCCCTCTATCAGAGGAGTAAAAAGTATAAGCCTCTTCTATTTTGTTTACAAATGTGTTTAGCAGAATCTAAATCTATAGAAATACAGAACTGATCATAGCTTTGATCTTAACAAAACAAGTAAGGAAATCCCTGTTCCTGCTCTAGTCAATCTCAACCCCAAAAAACAACTATAGTAACTGTGGTAGTGGGTTTTCTCCTGGGTCTAAACAATGTTCCCCTCTAAATCTTAAGTTGGGGAACCAAGAGTCCAATAGAGCCACCCTGGAGGTACGGGTGGTGATGTTGAGGACTTCCCAAGTCAGGTTTGTTGGTTGATCTGTTCCAGTTTGAAGGCAATTGAGAAGCATCTTCATATTTCCTGCAAAGAAAAAATATGCTTCTCAGGAGGTTTCTCCTCTCTGGATTTGTTGTCTATTTGTTTAATCAATCTCTCTGGCAGCCAGCGTGCAGCATCTGCAGTTTGGGAATATATGCAGACAGAACTTCTTCCCCAGATAAGCACTGGATCTGGCCCATTCCAGGTTCCAGTTAATGGGTCTTTCCAGAGGACTGTTGCAAAATTCTTTTTGGTATCAGGATGCCAGAATCTATCTGCAGTGGATTTTCCTTCAGAATCCAAAGTTTAAAAATTTAAAATAAAGAGCTTGTGATGAAGGATATTTCTGGGGAATCCCTTGGTAGGGTATCATTCCCCCTTTTTAATTTTTTCAAATTGACATTTAATGGTTCATTGCGCCCTTTCTACCATACCTTGTCCCTGTGGATTATATGGAATACCTGTTTTATGTAGTAGTCCCAATTTTTCACAGAATTGGTGGAAACTGGTACTTGTATAACCTGGGCCATTGTCAGACTTTATCTGTTTAGGCACACCCAATACAGCAATTGTAGCAAGCATAAGAGTGATCACATGCTTCCTTGTTTCTCCAGATTGTAATGTCGCATAAATGAAAACACTGTATGTATCTACACATACGTGTATATATTTTTGATTGCCAAATTCATTATAATGAGTAACATCCATTTGCCAGATACTGTTTGGTATCAGTCCCTCTGGTTTTACTCCCAAATGAGGAACTGGTAAAAGTGTAACACATGATTGACATTGTTTAACAATTTGTCTAGCTTGTTCTCTGGTAATTTTAAACATAAATTTTAAAGTTTTAGAATTAAGGTGATATAACTCATGAGCCTTTATGGCCTGATCCAAGTTAGATAATCCCTTCTTCACTTTTTCCTAATCCTTTCCCTGGGGAAAAATCCAGAGTTTATCATTTGAGCCAGGATTACTTCATTAGGGCTGCACATAATCAGTCCCAACTGAGATAACAGATCTCTGCCCCAGAGGTTAATAGGAAGGCCTGGGATGACATAGGGTTGTATATTCCCTATATTGCCTTCTTTATCCTTCCACGTCAGCACCTTAGAGCTTTGTTGTGGATTTTGACTTTGGCCAATACCCCTTAGATTGGTTAAGGTTGGGGTCAGAGGACAGGTGGCAGGCCAATCAATTTGTTTTAGGATAGTCACATCAGCTCCTGTATCAACCAAGCCTTAGAATGCCTTTCCATCCAGCCATAGTGTCATCATAGGTTTTTGTTTAACTATAGGTTGTCCCTAATATACATCAGAGGAACCAAAGCCTTGATCACCTCTTTTAGGATTCTTATATTTGTGATTAGTAGGGAACAATGGAAGTAACAATAGTTGAGCTATCCTCCTTCCTGTAGGAATGGTGACTATATTCTGAATTGCCTGTGCCATTACCTTAATCTCACTTTTATAATTATTGTCTATAACTCTAGGAAAAAATTGTATAGTAGTACTGCTTCTTCCTACTATCAGGCCAAACACATTTGGATAGAGTGGTCCAAACACTCCAGTGGATAAGACCTGAGGTCTCATTTCTGGGGTTAATACTATGTGGGTTTCAGAACTGAGGTCTAGTCCTACACTTCCTGGTGTTACTCGACTAAGTTCTGAAAGGGATTGTTGTTTGTTGGCATAAAACTGACTGCTCCATAAGCCTGTTTTGGCTTGCATCAGTTCAGGGCCTGGAGCTGGCCCCTGTTCCCATTTCCCTGATTATGGGAAAGGGTGTTTCCATGTGCGTCTCTTTTGGACCTACATTCACTATCCCAATGCTTTCCATATTTGCAAAGTGGGCAGAGCCCAGGCTGTTTTCTGGGCTGTTTCTGGGTTAACTCATTTTCTACCTTGAAATCTCTTGCAAAGTGTCTAGGCTTGCCACATTTAAAACAGGCCTTTTGGTTTCTACTAGCCAAAAAATCTCTTACTGATTGTCCTTGCATGGCAGCCATCATAGCTAAGCCCTGTTGGTAGGAGGGCCCTATGCCAGAACAGAATCTGATATACCCTGTAAGGTCTGTCCTTTTCCTGTAGGGTCTAATGGCTGCTTGGCAGGCAGGATTGGCATTTTCATATGCAAGCTGTTTCACATAATCTACACCTGCCTCTTCATTACCAAAAATCCTCCCTGCTGTTGTCATTAATCGATGAATAAAATCAGAAAATTGTTCATCAAGTCCTTGTCTGACTGCTGTTAAAGATGCACCAGTGTCTCCCTTTGCCAGGAGTTTATGCCAAGCCTTAATGGCTACATTTTTAATTTGAGCGAATAAGCCTGGGTCATATTGCATCTGGTTATCACTAGAAGCAAATTGCCCTTCTCCTACTAAGGTATCAAAGGACCAACCATTGCCTGCCTGAATGTTTCTCCTAGCTGTTTCTTTACAATTCTCATGATACTCTGATTTCCAAACAAGATAGTCACCACTGCTAAGAACTACTCTCACTAACATATTCCAATCACTAGGAGTCAGCCACTCCTCTGCAGCAGACTCTAAAATTGCAAGAGTAAAGGGACCAGTGGCACCATATTGTGATACTGCATTTTTAAATTCCTTAATAATTTGAAAATTAAACCCTGTGTGATGTCTCCACGAAACCCCTTGATTGTTTCTGGCCTCTGATACAGGAAAAGTCTCAGTGTCTCCCTTCTCTGGATGATCTGTGGCTAATCTTAAGCTAGGGGACAGGGACTGCCTTTGGAGTCCTGGTTGAGGAATGCAAGGAGCTGGGAAATTTTCGCAGTTTACCTCTCAAGAGATCTTCCCTGTCTTTAATTTTTGTAGCTGATTAATTAAGTCCTGATACTCTTTTTCTAACTCTATTTGATATTTAAGAACAGATATTTTTTCCTATAACTCCCATCCGGGATCTATAACCACCATCTCCATTGCAGGAGCACTTGGAGGCAGAGGCACGTAGGGAGGGTGTCTTCGGAAAGAGGGCCATTCAAGGTTGTAATGTTTGGCTGCCTCTTCCTCTAAGTTAGCACAATCTGGCTCTGACAAATCGTTATCAACCTTTGGTTGTATTTTAGATTCTAATTTACTTTTCTTTTTATTTTGAACATGAAAGACAGCATTCAAACAACGAGACAAAAGCAGACAATTAACATACGTGAGCAGCAAACAGCAAAAAAAAACAGAGAGTTAAGTTCAGGCTGACTTATTTCTTGCCCCATTTTCATTAACATGACTTACCTTTCTTGATGCGGCAGATTCCCACGGTGATTACTTTCGTTTCACTTCTGAATTTTCGGCAGATCCTTCTTTTAGTAAGGTCGTTCACTGAGTCTCTCATTCTTGCTGCCTCACATTGGGCGGCAAAAATGTTGCGGCCTGAGTTGCCCCACATTGGGCACCAAAAATGTTGAGAACCTCTCTGCTCCATGTTGGGGGCCAAAAATGTCAAAGCCCTATTTGTGGGGAGCCGACAAAGGGCGGCTATCATCCTTACAGCCATCTTGAGCCATAAACCCTGACAAGAGACTTGATTACAATAGCCTACAACAGCTGAGCACATTCTGATAACATCTTGTTTTAGATACCCAGGATTTTCCCTTGGGTGTGTGAGACTTAAAGGTGTGTGACTTAAGGGCATGGCTTAGAAGTGAGACATATAAAAGGCAAAAGGCAGACAGAAGAAAGGACAGAGAATTAGGCATTAGGTATTAGGCACTTGGAACTTGGAAGAAGACTAGTGACTGGGAAAGAGACTTGGAACTTGGAGGCACTAGGGACTAGGAACTAGGGACTAGGAACTCAAGACTTGGGACTTGGACTAGGAAGAGAGACTGAAGAATAAATGGGATTGAATCACACTCTGTTTGGTCTCCATTCTTCGAGTCCGTCCTCACTCTCTCTCTTGCTGAACCCCGCCCTTGGACAGGAGCTGCTTGAGGCAGTGCGGGCTAAACAAGTTAGTCCCCAAGGCTTTTGGCAGTTCGAGTTCCAACATTGACAGAGTGGTCCCCAACATTTTGGTCCCCAAGTGTGGGGCAGCTCGGGCCAAGACATTTTGGCCCCCAAACGTGGGGTAGCTCATGACAAGTGAAAATTGCCTAAATGAGCCCCAGGACACAGAATTTAAAAGAACAATCATAAATCTCATCAACAAATTCAGTGAGTTTAAAGAAGACACACACACAAAAAAATAGTGACATTAAAGAGGATAATCAACTAAATGACACCCAAGAAAACACAAACACAAGGATGACGGCAATGATGAAGACAACCCAAACCTTGAGAACAAAATTCAATCAGAAGATAGAAACATTGCTGAGGACTCAAACTGAAATGAGCATCCAGTCGAAAAAACCCAATAGCTCAACTAGAAAACTCAAAGAAAAGCCTTGTGAATAGAATGAATCAAGCAGAAAATAAAATATCAGGACTCAATGATAAAGTAGAGGATCTAAACCAAATAACCAAAGAATATGAAGAGTTTGAACAGAAAAGGAACATACAGAAAATGTGAGACAACGTGAACAAGATTCTAATTATGTACTTAGATGAGGGAGAAGAATCCTAAGTCAAGTTCTTCAAGAAAATCATAGAAGAAACTTCCCCAAACTAAGAAAATACATGTCTGTGCAGATACAAGAAGCACACAGGACACAGAATGAGAAGAGCAGAAAAAAAATCTCCATAGTATATCATAGTTAAAACACTAAGCATACATAAGAAAGAAAGTATATTGAAAGCTTCAAGAGAAATAACTCAAGTTGCATATAAAGAGAAACCCAACAGAATAAGAGCTGATTTCTCAATACAAACATTAAAAGACAGAAAAGCCTGGAACAATGCATTCCAACTCCTATAAGACTATGATAGCCAGGTTAGACTATTATACCCAGCAAAACTAGCTGCCATAATCGAAAGAGAAAACTTTCCATGAAGGAAACAGACTTAAAAAATGAGTCCAACAAACCAAATCTAAAGAAAGTACAGCAAGCAATATTTTGTCCTGAACAGAAGAATGAGTATAACATAAGAGTATAGAAAGGAACAAGAAGCCATGATCATTAAACATGAAGTATCACTTAGAACACAAAAATACCAAAAGTCAACAACAAATGACCACAATTAACACACACACACTTTAATAATAAGTTTAAATATCCATGACCTCAATTCTCCAATCAAAAGTCATAGGCTGACTGAATGGATCAAGAAACAAAATCCATGTATCTGTTATCTACAAGAAACACATCTTAGCTTTAAAGATAGGCAACACCTATCTTATGTATGCTTAGAACAAAAAAAAAATGGACAAAAGGTGCAGGGCCACTCTCCTGAGTACTGCCACTGGTGAAAGATGGGACAAGCTCTCCAGAATGTCACATCCAGTCAGGGATGGAGCCAGTTATGCACAGCCCCTGTACATCCACTTGGACTCTGGTGGCTGCCCCAACAAGGAAAATTCAAATGTTCTCAAGTGGTAATATGAGCCATGGACATTGACCATGACCTCTGCAGCTGCATAGCCATAACTCAGACATGGCCCTCAGTGGCAGCTCGGGCTGGGACCTCAGCATGGCTTCATGTGGTGGGGTTCTCACAACGGGATACTCCTGTCTACCCTCAAGTCTCCAGTTCCATCTCTCTTCATAAAATTCAAGCTGCTCCTCTTCTCTTACTCTACCATCTGACTGCCACATACTTGCACATTGTGATAGTTCCTGTTGCAGGCTGGCCACATGGTGGGTGGGCCTCTGCATGACATCCTCCATCTATGCTGAGTGACATGGCAGCAAGCAGGTTTCTATGGCCCATCTGTGCTGTGCTCTGGAGGGCAGGTCTGTGGGTGGCATGGCAATCCAGAGATCTCTATCTGTCTTCCTCCTTTTGGGCTGCCTGGATTTGATCCAATTTGATTTTTATGAGTCCCAGGCATAAGACAACTTTGGTCACCAAGCCAGGAATTAAGCTAGGATGAATAAAGGACTGCCATCTGCTCTGCCCCTGACTGATATAAGAATGATACCACCAACAAGGTGTTTCTTTGTCCATTGCCAGGAGGGGGACTCCAAACATTTTAATAAAGCCAGTATTACCCTGTTATCAAAACCACATAAAGATCTAACAAAAAATAAAAATGTTCCTGATGACTCGAGAAATGAAAATTCCTAGTAGAAATACTTGTAAACCATATTCAAGAATACACACAAAAGACCATGATCAAGTGGACTTTATTTGATTTATTTGATTTTCAACACACATAAATAATAAAAATAATTTATCTTGGAAATGGACTTAAGAGCAGAAATCACACAACCATTTCAGCTGCTGCAGGAGAGATCTCTGGCAAAATTCAATATCGCTTTATGATAAAAAGCCCTCCCACTAGGCAGCTATGAGGGGTCATTGTCCATGCTGGGCACAGTTTCGCCAGTGACTGCTGTAAGGCTGCCCATGTTCCTCCCTGTAACTCCTTATTCACTGCTCTGTAAGGACTAATAAGTTCATTTGTTCCCTAGACTAAAATTTTGTGGAATTGTACCGGGGTTTGCCATTAGGACCTGAGAGGAGGTTTACATCTCCTCCTAGTGAAGAAATTTTAGTGACAGAGCCCCTATTGGTCTATAGCTATTGAAAAAAACTAGTCAGTATAAAAAACATGTATGCTTTTTATACATTATCTGTCACTTTTGAGTAAGTTGTGAAGGTTAACTTGGGTTGCCTATGTGGGACTACCTTAGTTAATTGATGTGAGAAGACCTAGTCCACTGTGGGAGACACCATTCCCTAGGAAGAGGGTCTCAAACTATGTAAGATGGGACAAATCTATGAGAACAAGTAAACAAATAAGCATGCAAGTATTTGTTTCTCTCTGGTTTTAACTGTGGATATAATGCAACTAGCTGTTTTAAATTCCTGTCTTGACTTGCCCTTGATGGTGGACTGTGACCTAGAATTATAAGCCAAAATAAACCTGATGCTCCCGTAAGTTGATTTTCATGGTGTTTTAGCACAACAGAAATGAATCTAAAACATAAGTGATAGATATATTTTACACTACAAGTTTCTCTTTCACTTAGGACTCATGAACTTGATGCTAATGACCATGACACTCAAAGTGCTCATTAGAATCTCTTTCAGGTGCCAATAGATTTGGAAAACATTTTTGAAAATGAGAAGTAAATCCTTGTCCTCTATTGTGTATACGATCCTTTTGAGAAATGGCTTCTTGGCTTGCTGCTGGGTCCTGCAAAAGGCTAGCTGCTTCTAGGTCAAGTGATTTTGAAATCTGAGTCTTACCACCAGAAACTAGATGTTATCTTGCCCATAAAAGCTAGGCATACAGCAGCAATCTACCATTAAGTGAAATTACACATAACAAATAGGAGTCAATAAAGTATCACAGCCTAATAAAACTGTAGTCCTGAATTTCTGGTTGTACTGGGAGCCTCATGTGTTCCAGACTGAGATACTTTATTTGGGGAGATTTTACTTTGAAGTGATAAGATTTAAACCATCACATTAATAATACTTTGCTGATATGATACTCCTAGGCAATTTCAGAAAGGTGAGTATATACATACATACATACATACATACATACATACATACATGTACATATATATACACACATATGTTTGTGTGTGTGTGTATGTGTAAATTTTTATTATATTTTATTTCTTTTACTTTATGCATTTGTTTCTGTGGGTGGACATGTACATGCACAGCACATATACGGAAATCAGAGGGAGTTGGCTCTCCTTACACTATGTGGGTCCCAAGGACTGAGCTCAGGTCATCAGGTTTGGTGGCAAGCTCCTTTACCAACAGAGGCACTTCACTGGCCCAATATATTTTGTACCTCAGAGGAAAGAAAAGAGCTAGGGACAGAGGAAAGCCATAGGTAGAATTCTGAGATGACCCTGATAGTCTTCTTTGAAGTGAATGTGCTTCTTATAAACCTTTCCCCTAAAGTTTAGGAAGAATTTGTGAATGTTATCATTACATGCTATAAGGGAATTTTTTTTTCAAATATAATTCACATCCCTAATCAGTTGCTTTGTGTTAATCAAAATGAAAGTTATCTTGGATGAATGGGATCCTATCAGATGAGGCTACCTGAAAGAAAAACTAATGGTCAGAGATACAAGGAGGATGCAGAATGATTTTAAGCACAGCAATCCTGCTGGCCCTAATACCAACTGGTGTGTTACAGAGACAGTCACATGGCAGAAAAGAACAAGCTGGCTGTCAGAGCTAAAAAATGCCCTCTATCTAATAGTTAGCAAGGAATCCAAGAACCTGTGCAACTCCAAGGACAGAATTCTATTTTTTTTAATCTTTATTTATTTATATATATTTTTTTACACTCCAGATTTTATTCTCCTCCAGGTCCACCCTCCCATTGTTCCACATCCCATACCTCCTCCCCACCCTACCCCCAGCTTCACGAGGATGTCCCCATCCTCCAGCTCCCACCCCACTAGATCTCTAAACTCCCTGGGGCCACCAGTCTCTTGAGGGTTAGGTGCATCTTCTCTGACTGAACCCAGACCTGGCAGTCCTCGGCTGTATGTGTTGGGGACCTTCTATCAGCTGGTATATTCTGACTGGTTGGTGGTCTAGTGTTTGAGAGATCTTGGGGTTCCAGGTTAATTGAGACTGCTGGTCCTTCTAACCTAGAGGTAATAAAGAGGGTCCCACACTACAGTTAGAACCCAATAATTCCTGACTCTCTAATTTTAGTCTTCTGAGACCCCCAAGGAGAGACTCCAGTTGGACCTGACCCAGACTTCTGACCTATAGAGCTATGACATAATAAATAAGCTATAAAGTCTGTATTGGTTTATTATATAGAAATAGAAAATTGATGTAAATTCCTAATGAAATGTGGGGATTTTAATGCAAGAGATCATACAGATGTCAGTCTTAATATTTTATTATCCCGGAGCAGCGCCTTGGAGGTCCCGTGGATCTGTGTCTTGCTTCAACAGTGTTTGGACGGAACAGACCCGGGGACTCTCGCTTTGTTAGCTTCCAGCTGCCTCTCACTCAGTCTCTCCAGTCGCAGTCTCCGGGACCATCTCCTCGCCTTTGGCTCCTAGGACCAGCCAGCCCCGTCTCTCCTGACCAACCTCTGTAGGCTGGCAGGGCCGCAACCAGCGCAGACTGGCGTGCCCCAGGCATCTCTGGGAGAGTATCTCTTTGAGCGCCTCACTCTCAAGCACGACTAGGAGGCCTCTGCGCCTTCAAGGGGCTCCCTCCTCTGCTCTGTACCAGCCCACCTCAGAACCTCCACCTGAATGAACCTCTCAAGCCACTAGGCAACTTTGTAACCGCCCTGGAGCCTCTCCCAAGTCTTGGACCAAGTGAAAATAAAGCTTTTTGAAACAGAAAAAAAAATTAATATCCTTACTTCAGAGTTTGTAATGGCAAGGGATGTAGTTAGGTACCAGCTAAACAACATGTAAAAAGAAAAACTATGCCCACATCAGGTTGGCGAAGAAGGGGGGAAGGGAGGGAAGAAGTGAGGGAGGAAGGGAATAAAGGGAATAAAAGGAGGGAGGAGGGAAGGGAGGGAGGGAGGGAGGAGGGGAGATGAGAGTCAAGTAGCTTAAGAGGACACAGCCAGTTTCCTGAGAGAACTTGGCCTCCTTCAGACTGCTTCCTGATTCATCTCTTCTTCATCCTCTGCCGGAGGCAAGCAGGGACTGATAGAATGTTTCATCCAAGGTATTTGTGACCACTAAATAAAATACAAACCATCTAATTTATTTCAGAAGTGATTATCAGTGACAGGGTAAGTTCGCCTTCGTTAGTAATTTGCTTTCCTTACTCCATACTATGTTCTTAGATGTTGTAAAGTTCATTCATCTTTCTTATGCTAGTAATTCCTGTTCTAAGCACTCCCTCATCCCTTTGCCATTTGGTCATTTGTTTATTTGTGACAGGACCTCAATCTGTAGCTCAAACTCAGAGTTCACCTGGTAGCCCAGGCTCAAATTTGTAGCAAGGTTCCTGTCTCTGCTTTGGAGTGCTGGGGTTGTACGTGTGAGTCACCACACACCACTTTCTTTAAATGATGATATGATAACATTTTCCAGTATTATGATGTCCCTTCTAGTCACCCGACAGCTAACACTGGAGAAAAACATAGGGAAAATAAGAAATGGTCATTCTGATAGCATTATTCTAGGAGGTGGGGCTGACATTACCAGCTTTATAAACCATAGCTCATCTTCTCCAAAGCTCAGAAGCTGCTCAGCTCTGAATCTCAAGTGCCATGTAGGCTTCCTCTTACACAAACAGAATAGTCTAGTGCAGCAGTTCTCAACCTGTGGGTCTCTACCCCTTGACAAATTTCTATCTCCAAGAACACTTACATTAAGGTTCACAGGGGGTTGGGGATTTAGCTCAGTGGTAGAGCACTTGCCTAGCAAGCACAAGGCCCTGGGTTCTATCCTCAGCTCTGAAAAAAAAAGACAAAAATTGATTCATAACAGTAGCAAAATTATAGTTATGATGTAGCAACAAAATAATGTTATGTTTGGGGGTCACCTCAACATGAGGAACTGTATTAAAGGGTCACAGCATTAGGAAGGCTGAGAACCATTGGTCTAGTGGATTCCTAAAAGCCTCTTTATCCTTCTAATCATAAATATAAAATAGGCTTGCATTTTTAAAAATTTATCTATTAGAGAAAGCACAACATGGAAAGTGGAAAACTTTCTCAGTTTAGTCACAGATTAACATCAGTAACAGCTTTGCATACATAGATTAGCTTCCAGTTTTAAATTGAGAAATAGGAACATGCTAAATTTATCCTGTTCTGAAATCTGTGGGAACTGGAATCCCACAGGAGAAGAATGAGACTTTTTTGGGGAGATATTTTATTTATTTACATTTCAGATGTCACCTTCTTTCCCCATTTCCCCTCCCTCCTATCCCATCCCTCCTTCTCCTTTTTGCTTTTATACCATTTTAATTACATCCATGTATCAAAGTCAGTTCTAGGTTGAGGGTTTAGCAATGCAATAGATGCAAATAGTCAAGAAACAAGCAATACAATAAACACAAATAGTCAAAGAATGAAAATGCATTAAACACAAATCCATGAACACTTCTGTCATTACTATTTCTAAGGGCTTATCAGGATGACCAAAATATCTGAGCCAACTTCTCTGTCCTAGCCCAAAGTCATTTTCATGTATGAAGCCTACTTTTTTGTTCTAGCCTAATATTTAGATTCCTGCCTGAAATTACTTCTTTATTCTAGCCTAATGTCAGATTCCTGCCTGAAGCCTACTTTCTTGTCCTTGGCCAATGTCATATGCATGCCACCCAGCCCATTTCCTTGTGCTTGGCCCATGTCAGTTTCTTGCCAAACAGCCCCAATAACTCTTCGCCTCTCCTCCTTTTTTATTTCATTAAGAAGACTGAGTCTGTCTTAGGTTGGTCTGACAAGAATGCCTTCCTTACCCATCATGGAATATGCATTTTTGTCTTAGGTTGGTAAGGCTCTGTATAGAATTTTACCCATCCTTGGCTTGCCAGCCTGTTAATTTAATAACTCTGTCTGGGGGTCCATTTTCAGGTTCAAGCCATGTACTTTGGCTGCCAACATGTTGATGTTGTTAAAGACAAGCTTTAACATGATGGGTGAGAATAAAAGTATTCCTAGGACAAAAAGGGCTAGCATGATCAAGCTATATATGCTATTCTTGAAGCTTGACCAAAATAAAAATACTGACCTCAGGCCATGGATAATTTTATCAGCAGTATGTGCAACATCAAAGCTCAGCAGAGCAGCCTTTTTTAAATTCATAATCTCACTATGCAAAGTTAAAATATCCAGAGAGGTGCTAAACTTATGCCAGATACCCTGCAAGTGTCTTTAAATTTTTTTCCTAATTATAATGACTATCATTATAAATGCTAGAAGTAACACAACTCCATTGGTATTTGGTATGGCACTTGAGATGGTTTCTTATTCTCAAGCTGTGAACCTCCTTCCAATAATTTGAATAGGACAAAGAGCATCATTCCATTGGTCCAAATGCCTATATAAATCCTCTTGTATACTCAACACATTAGTAACATCATTTTGCTAAATGATTAACAAAAGTAACTGTCTTAACTTCTTGTGTCAAAATAATTGCAGAAGCAGTGGTGCTAGCAATTAATGTAATTAAAACTGTTATACTAGCAATAATTAAGCCCACTACCCTCTTGTTTCTGCTTAAAGCCTGATTCATTTCTCCCAGTACTTGCAAGCTAATTTTAGAATATCAAGGTTCTGTGATACTCAGGGCACTAAAATCAAAAGCTGGTTGATAGACCTCCATAACTGACATGCTGGATTTCAAAACACAAACACAATTAGAAGGTGTATAATCAATGCAATTTACATTAAATACTGCGCCACCACTGCCTGGCTGTACCACATTTTCTATATCCATTCTTCTGTTGAAGGACATCTGGGTTCTTTCCAGCTTCTGGCTATTATAAATAAGGCTGTGTAAGACTCTAGCGAGCAAAGCCTTAGTTTACTAGAGATTCCCTGAGAGAACCACGCAGAGATGAGAGATAGCTGCAAAATGAAAGAGGAATTTTTAATGTTCCAGAATACTGGGGCCATTTTGCATCCCAAAAGGAGAGGTGACCCCACACAGCTTGTTCAGTTGACATTTTTACAGTCTCTAGGGGTAATTAGGCGCAATGTGATTGACAGAACAGTGACCTTTTAAACTGATTGGTCTTTAGGGAATGAAACGGCAAGGACCTCTTTTGTCTGTGTGCAGCCAATGGTCCATTGTCCATGTGCTCTGGACCCCCTCCCCACCCAAAGGTCAGTCTCCACCCCCTGTGGTCCTAGGAATATCAATTAGCCTCTGCCTTCTGGAGGGAAGTGGCCCCCCAAGAGGTCTATGACCCCCTCCTTTCCAGGAGGGGAGGGGTCTGGTAGAATCTTCCTCTTTATTCCCCCCTTTTCTTTGTACATGCTTCAATCTTGAAACTATTGGATAAAAGTAACTAATCAGATTTAAAATGCAAGGGCCAAAAGTCAGAGGCAGCAACAAAACTATCAGTAGTTTTGACAATGTAGATATCAAGGTAGTCATAGCAATCTAATGGTGTCTTTGGCCTTGATCTTTTGAGCATGAGGGGCTTGCTCAGGTATCTGGCTGCTACTCTGGTATCTGTCTGGACTGATATGGTCCAGTCCATATCAGGTGTAGGTGCTGGCAGTTACTCCATCTACTTCAATGGAGGTCAGGATGGCCAACAGCACCAGGAATGGCCCCTTCCACGTTGCTTACTTGTGTGAAACCTCTGGGGTACCTGCATTATACAGGGCCCTAAGTGTAGACCACAATTTCTAGTGGCTGATCTGGAAAGCTTACAATGGAGCCATAAGATCTTCATCAGTCTAAAAGGTCATTTCTGGGGGGTGGGTCAAAGGAGTGGGGGTCTCACACAGGAAAACTGTTACAGTTTCGGAACATGGCCAGGACAAGGGGCACCACCCAGCCAGTGCCAGTTTCTGAGAGCAATTTAGTTAACGTCTCTTTTTAGGGTTCTGTTCATTCTCTCTACCTGTCCTGAGCTCTGGGGACAGTACAAATAATAGAGCTTCCAATAGGTTCTCAATATCTCTGCCAATCCCTGACTTACCTTAGAAACAAAAGCAAGACCATTATCTGTTCCAATCACCTTGGGCACTTGAAACCTCGGGGAGATTTCTTCTAATATCTTCTTGGCTATCACAGTAGCTGTTTCCTGCTAGGTGGGGAAAGCCTCAACCCATCTAGAGAAAATATCTACAAATTCTAGAGGGTATCTATATTTTCCTGGCTTAACTTCTCCAAAATCAGCCTCTCAGTATAGTCTAGGTTGTTCTCCCCTAGGTCTTTTGTCCTGTTTACTGTTGGCTGCCTAAGCATTCGCTTGCTGGCATATCTTACACTGTTCTACTATCTCTCTGTCCCCAAACCTGAGGTTCATTTTATATATATCTTAGATCTCTGACTGTTTGGATGAACTTATCTCCTAAATGAGTCTATCTGTGCATTTGACCTAGTAAGTCTTTTGCTTGTTTTCTGGGGAGTATAGTTCTCCCTTCTTGTGTGTGTCATTGTCCTTTCTTCTCTAGGTAATAGTTGGTAGGGTGGCTAGCAATCTGAATCTTTTTTTTCTTCTGTGTATTTTAAGTGAGGCCATCTCTTAATCTAGTCCCATTCCTCAACAGGTGTCTCTTACAGGCCCATAACCGGGATAGGCTCCTGCATAGCCACTTCTTGAGCCACTTGATCTGCTTGGTTATTGCCTCGGGCCACTGAGTCTCCTCCCTTCTGGAGTCCTGGGCAATGAATAGCACTCACAGTTGCCGGCTTCATCAGGGCATCTAAGAGCTCCAAGATTTCTTCTGATATGAGTAGTCCTCTCTCTTGGTATATACCCTTGTGGACATGGGCTGTGGCAAAGGCATACCTGCTATCCATGTAGATGTTAATTTTCTTGTCATCCCCAAGTTCTAAGACTGCTTTCTGTGCCAACATGCCAGGGAAGTAGAGGTTCAGCTCAGATGACATTTGTGCCATCTACCACAGCAGCACCTGCTATCGGAGAAATACAGCTGTAGGAAAGATTATAGGCATGATTAGGTGGGCATATGCCTATACATGTGTGCATGTATAGATTTCTGGATGTTATGGTGTGTGTGTGTGTGTGTGTGTGTGTGTGTGTGTGTGTGTGTGCGCACGCGCGCACGAGGAATTACTTCCTTCTCAACACTGGTCCCAGTATTCCCTGTTCATCTCCCTTATAAACATAAGTAACTACTTAATGGTTTCTATATTATCGTTGCACATTTCTTAAAGCTGTATTTCTCCCTATACCTTCATCTTCTCATCTCTCACCCACTTTCTCATTGCCTAATATGTAGCCATCAACCCATCAAATCTATTGTCATTCTTCATGACTTCCCTGAGATTACTCTCACTCCCATGTCATGAACCTCAAAGACACTGCACAGGTCTCTTGAGACTCCACCTATGGGTATCTTTGATCTTCTGGGTCAGTCTTCCTCTTGCCTTCCATCTCCTCTCATGACACCTGCTGTCTCACACAGTGATCCAGCCCTGACATCAGATTTCTCCCTTCGTACTGATTGTCTTCAAAGTTTCTACCTCAGACGTTGTCTTCCCACCTCTTGCTGTCACCAACATCCGATGACCTCTGACTTCTCCTTCATGCATGTGTATGGATGTTATCTCCAGCTTGAGCCTAGATGAGCTGCTGGTACCCTGCAAATCTTCTGTTTCAATTTGTCTAATGCCATATTTCACTCACTTGTCCCGTTTCCTGCCCCAGCTACTAAACTATGAGTTTCCTTCTTTCTCCTTTGCTCACCATTAATTCTCTACTTTGCCACACAAGACTTAGTGCCTCCACAGTATAAGCTCTCAAAACTACATGTTGAATGGATGAATGGATGAATGAATGGATGGATGAATGAATGAATGGATGAATGGATGAATGGATGAATGAATGAATGGATAAATGGATGAATGGATGAATGGATGAATGGATGAATGAATGAATGAATGAAGAGTGAAGCATGCCTCACAACAGGAGTCTATATTATCCAAGGATTGTGAAGGTATAGAGTTTATATACCATTAAGGCATATAAAGAGGCCCGAGGGTAATCATTTCGAGAAAAGATTTTAAAATTATTAGTTTTTTAAAAATTATGTGTACATGTGATACTACAGATATGTGCAAATGTAGATCACCATCAGAGCCTGTCCTGGTTAACTCCCACTATCAACCTTACAGCCCAGAGCCATTGGAAGGAGTCTAGGTTGGGGGATTGCCCAGATAAGATTGGCTTGTGACAGTAGTAACAACTGATGTGAAAGGTCCTGCCCACTGCAGGCGGTGCTCTCCCTTGGCAGGTGGTCCTGGGATATATAGTCCAGAGGTCACCCAGGCTGCAGCTCAAGCTGACAACCAAAGTTGTTAATATGTAAGAACCTCCTACATGATGCTGGCTTTGGCCACATGAAAGTTGCAGGATTTAAGGGGTCATGGAGAGAAACTGAGGCTTGGCAGTGTGTGTCAAGGTTGGAGTCCCTGGGGACAGGCCAGAAGTCACCTAGTCTTCACCAATGCAACCTCAGTTACATTGGAGACTTTGGCATATCGGAGATGCCAGGACTATAGGATGGCCACCAAGGACTTCAGCAGATGTAGCATAGAGCCTATCTGAATCTATGAGTCAACCAGACTCATAACCTCTCAGAACTAGAGAGGTGGGCCTGCCCAAGCCCTTGGAGTCCAGAAGATTCTGAGTTCTAGATGTTGGATACTGTTTTTTTTTTTTTAACATATTTGGAGTTTTCTTTTGCTTTGATCTTATTGGAATTGTGCCCTGGTATGTATATGTATGTGTATGTTAATATGTATATGTATGTGATATACATGTATATGATGCATATGTATACACACATATTATATATGTAATATATGTATATAATATAATATATGTATATAATATATATATTAGGAACCCATAGTTAAGAGACTTTGGGTTTTTTAAAGAAGACTTGGACTTTTAAAGTATTGATCACACTCATACACACACATTTGCATACATACACTTACACACACATTCACATACTCACACATACACACAAACATTCAGAGAGAGAAAGAGAGAGAGAGAGAGAGATATATGTAATTTTAACATTTAAAAAGATATCTATTTATTTTATGTATGTGTATGCACTGTGTGAAGACTGGAGCCTGCTGAGGTCAGAAGCCATATCAGATCATCTGAAAGTGAAGTTACAGAAAACTGAGGCACCACAAGTGCTCTTAACCATGGAGACATCTTTTTCCAGCCCCTAAAATCTTTTTTAATTAATTAATTTTTAAAAACAATTGCTCTCTTCTTTAATTAGTCCACCTGCCATTCTAGGCTGACTGACCTCTTAAGCTCTTTGACTAACTACCTGGATTTCCCTACTCAGGTTATTATGAAATGAAAATTCTCTTACTGTGAAGTGTCATGGTTCCTCACATCCCCTAGAGAAAACAGTGTTTGATGTGTAAAGAAGCTGTGTATAGTCTCCCGTACACATCAAGTGGTTATTAGAGTTCATATAATAACCCAATACAACATAAATGATATATAAAAAGTTCTTAGATTGTGTAGTTCATGAATTAACAAGAAAAATCAAGGACCAATTCAGTCAGCGTTCCAGGCACAAGGGTTACAGATAGATGAGCACCATCAAGCCTGATTCAAATACAATAACCATGGTTTTCCATTTATTTGATTTTGTGTGTACATGTACCACAATACACATGTGGAGGCCATTGGACAACTTATCAGAGTGGATTTTCTCCTTCTACTATGTGGGTTCCATGATTCAAACTTGGGGCATCACTAGATTTGACAGAAAGTTTTCTTTGCACTAAGTCATCTTGCTTGACCCTCCAAAGAAAATATTTTTGCTTATATTTCTGGTGCTCAGTTGATTATATCTGAAATTTCATTAGAAAGGTGAATATGGAAGACCTGACTGCACACGAACCACAATGTAGCCTGCCCTGCCCTGAGTCTTCCCTGCTCAATGTGCATGTCTGCATCTTCAGATTGGGTTGTGGCCATGCACTTAGACACAATAGGAAAAGTGAAAACTTTGATTTTTTTTTTCTTTTAAAAAGCTAAACAGTATATACTATCAGCCCTCTATGGGAAGTAATATGCAATACCAAAAACAAAGAAAGAAAGAAAGAAAGAAAGAAAGAAAGAAAGAAAGAAAGAAAGAAAGAAAGAAACAAACAAACACAAACCCTTGGTTTTCCTTTTTAAATTAACCAATGAAGAAAAGCAGAGGAGAGGTGGCAGTCAGACCTGTTTGAGGGGACACATCACTCTGTGGAGTAAAGAAGTGAGAGCTTGTGCCCATCTTGAAGCTTGTACTTATCTACATTGCCTTGGGGTTTGTCTTCAGTTTTCCACTTTATCTTGTTTGTCAAATCTAAGGAAAGATCTGTCTATCTACACCTCAAAATGTGAATGTAGCTTTCCTCCCTGACTTGGTTTTAAAACGTTATTGTCTAGATTTGTCCAGTTTAAGGGAACTCTTGAGAAACCTACCCTTCAGTTGTTGGTTGGGCAATGAAAGCTACTGATGGAGTCTTCTCTCTAGCCAGCGCCCTTTCCTCTCCTCTGACATTAACTCTACATTTATTGAGTAATTACTTTGAACCAATTCAAAGGGTATGAATGGTAGGTAATACTCGGATTAAGTTGTCAGGATGGTAACAGTGACAGACAAGTGAACCAATGACTGCAGCTTGCTATGTTGAATGAGAAGTTTGTCCTCAGAGACTGTCTGGGGGCTAAGGTAGGGGGTGAGGAATACTTTTCAGTTTCATGGTATTTGATATGTTAGACAGATGGACAGTATTAAAGTTTTAAGTGACCAATTTCCCCCCTATTATCTTACCTTGATCCCAAAAAATTTGTCTTTTTTTTGTTTGTTAGTTTTTGCAGAGATAAGACTGAAATACACATGTCTCATGGACTGGGTCCCCAACTTCCCAACTATTTATAGAATGAACCATTTATTTATTGAATAATCTTCTACATCTTCCCTATTGTACTTATAGTGTATATTAAATTATGTTTGCATATTCTGATTACTTATGCAAAGATCATTTGGCATTGTCCTTTTCCATTACATTATTTTTTACATTCTTGTACTGTTTATAAACTTTCAATTATTATGATTTTATTGTTTGGTATTTGGAATGCCTAGTCACCTTACATGTTCTTTATAAAAAAAATATTCTTTTCGCAGTTTTCCCAATTCTTTCTCACAAATTTTGGAATGGTTTTATTAAACACTTCCACAAATATATAATTTAACACCAGTCACATATTAACACATGCTGCATTTAACATAGCTATACTTCAGCCCTTTTATCTACAGGTAACTATTGTATTTATTTACAAGGAATGAAGGTTATGTGTGTCATCTTGGAAAATTAGAAGTTGATGGGAAGTGACTACTTATTTGTATTTTGTATGAATTCCTAAAGTTTGCTTTTTTTTTTATGGTATTCAGTTTTTAAGGAGATAGTTACAATACTTTAGATGTGTTTGGTATTGTCATGAATGAATTCACCTTTTCTTACTGTAGCCTTATAAAGGAAAGCTACTTCTAAAAAACACGTTAACGGGCCAGTGAGATAGCTCAGTCAGTCAAGATTCTAGCCACAAATCCTCACGATTCAAGTCTGATCCCAAGAGTTCTCACAATAGCAGGAGAGAACAGATTTCCAAAAGTTGTCCTCTGGCCTCCATATACCTGTGACCCTCCACATTTGAAGTGAATAGTTAATGTAAGAAAAAAAAATCAAAATGCAAATTTTGATTTGATTTGCATTTAGATTTAAAATTTTTATGCACGTTCTCAAGTCATGTTTCTTGCAGTAGCTTTTTCCGTTGTTTTTTTAACAATGATTCTTTGTTACTTAACAGTCATCAATGGAGGGCTTGCCATCCTAGTGAAGGTAGCAGAAGAATGCCTTTATAAGCAATTTGTTTGATGCTGGACACTATTGTAAGAGCTTCTCAAATATTGAGTGTTGACTTGTGACAGAGGCTCTGTGGATAGAGGTTATTTACAGTCTTTACTTTATAGATGAGGGAAAATGAGGCTTAAGGAAGTAAGTTATGGAGCCAGGAGGTGAAATCAGGTCCTCTGACCCCAGAATTTGGGCATGATATCACTTGGCTAAGCTGATGGGCCATGACCTTGAGTGCACAGAAAGCACCGTCCTCACCACAGTTGCACAGTATTCTCTTGCAAGAATGCAACAAAGAAAATATTTGCAATACTTGGTTATTACGAGTGACGACACAATAGTTAACCTTACACACAAATAATTTCATAGGCAGGTATAAAACTTAGCATAAGCTCCCAGCAGTAGAATCTGTGTGTAAAAGAGCAGATGGAGTTCAGTCTTTCATAATCAAGTAGAAATCTTTTAGTAAGCTAGGGATGGAAAGGAAACACCTAAAGAATCTAAACAATGTCTAAGGAAAAAAATTGCAATTAGTAACATAACATTGACACCGTGGCCCATATCTGTAACCCTGAAGGTCAGAGTCTGCCGCAGGAGACTATGCTTAGGAGTTTTAAGTCAGTCTGAGCTACGAACAAGTTCAGGGATAGCCTGAGCTACATAGAGAGACCCTAGAGAGAGGTGGGAGGAGAAATAGGGGGCAAGAGAGGGAGGGACTAATGTTATATTTAATGGTTATAGAAAGAATAAGACAAAAAATCTGTTTTTATCACAATGTTCAATGTTTTTTACTGGAGATATTAACCATTACAAAAATGCAATAAATAAACAAATAAATAAATGTAAAATCACAAAGGAAGTAAAAATGTCCTTGCTTAGGAGTGATGGAATGTTTTGTTTAACCGGTTTGGACTTGGTTTGGTTTTTGAGGTTTTTTTTTTTTCAAGGCAGAGTTTTTCTGTGTAGCCCTGGCTGTCCTGAAACTCACTTTATAGACAGGGCTGGTTTTGAACTCAGAGATCTGCCTGCCTTTGTCTTTTGAGTGTTGAGATTAAGGCTTACGCCTTCACTGCCAGACTGGTTTATATTTATCTTTTAATCCCTAAGATTATACAAATAACCATGAAAATTCATACATGGATTCATAAAGGTCCAGAAATAGAAATCTGCATGAAAAAGAGTCTAGTCTTTTATAACAGAAATCAGCAATTGGAAGGGGGTGGAAAGATGGCTCAGCAATTAAGTGACTGCTGGAGAGTCCCTGTCATTGATAACAGAATAAAATTTGAAAACTAGCTCTCACATGCAGAGTCAGCTCATTTTTGACAATAGTAATGTGATAATCTCGTCAACAAGTGCTGAATCAAGAGAATATAAGTGTGAGGAAAATGATCACGGACCACTCCATACTTACAGCAAACTGCCCACCGCCCTAAATCCTAAAGCCAAAAAGACTGGGAAGAAAGTGTTTGAGAAAAACCTTTACCGAGGAAAGCTTTCTTGGGTGTATAAAAGTCAACATAATAAAGAAAAAAGGTCCCCATTGAAATTAAAAACTTTTCTCCTTGGCAGCCTGC
This sequence comes from Rhabdomys pumilio, assembly GCA_030674055.1. Lineage (NCBI taxonomy): Eukaryota > Metazoa > Chordata > Mammalia > Rodentia > Muridae > Rhabdomys > Rhabdomys pumilio. The sequence goes on along the minus strand of JANHMN010000014.1, from coordinate 19,511,944 downwards.
AATGAAATAGGTCAGCAGGTTAAGGTACTTCCATGCAGGGCTGCAGACTTGTATTCAACTGCCACAACCCATGTAAGTGTGGGAAGAAATGACTCTATAAAGTTGTCCTTTTACCTTCACGTGTGTGCATGCATGTGCACACACATGTGCACGCACATGTATACATGTATATACACACAGCCACATGGTAATAAGTAAAACATTTAAAAAAAAAAGAACTTTCTCTCTGAAAGGCATCATCTAGGCTTGCAGACAAGCCTGGTGCACAGCTGTAACTCAGAAGACTGTGACATGAGCTCCAGGCCAGCTTAAATTGCACAGCCCAGCCCAGATGACAGAGTGAAACCTTGTCTCATGAAGAAGAAAAAAGGAGAAGGAAGAAGAGGAGGAGGAGGAGGGGGAGGAGGAGAACAGGAGGAAGAGGAGAGGAGAAGAAGGAAGAGAGAAGAGGAGGAAGAGAAGAAAAGAGTGGAATATAGGCTTTAATCAGTGAGAAATTACATGTAACATATATATCTTACAAACTGTTTATATAACAGCCCAGCCAAAAAATAAAATGCACAAAAGATTTTGAACTAAAGTTTCACAAAGAGGATACAAACACACACACACACACACACACACACACACACACACACACACACACA
>JANHMN010000014.1:19399370-19511287 GCA_030674055.1 Rhabdomys pumilio | reverse complement strand
ACACACACACACACACACACACACACACACACACACACACACACACACACACACTTTAGCTCACTCTGAGGCCTTGAACTCACAGAGACTCACCTGCCTCTGTCTCCTAAGTGCTGGAATTAAAGGCATACACCATCCAAGACCCAATCCCATTCTTCTGAATATAGATTTATATTGTAAATAAGTCATTGCATGCCTGTCACAACAACTAATGTGTAAAAGCTAATTCTAGCAGATTGGCAAGTATGTGGAACTGCTGGGATTCTGACAACACCTCTGGCAAAGGCTTAAAGTATGACTCCCATCTTGGAAAACAACTTGACAGTTTCTTGAAAAGCTAAGCAAATGTCTCCCATGTGAAGTTACCCAAAAGAAATCAAAGCTCACAACCACAGAAAGACGTGTTCTGAATACATCGTTCCAGCTTAAGGTGTAACCTTCCCATGTGCTTGGCCTAATTCAGGCACACCAATATTTTCCTCTGTGGTTTCTATGAGCTGTATAGTGATAGCTCTTACATTCAGGTCTATGGTCCATTTGGGCTTAATTTTAGTGTGATATATGAGGTATCTGTTCAAATCTATCCCCCTTGGTTTTTAAAGACAGCATCTCTCTGTTGTCCTGGAGCCTCTGTTGTCTCACAGCTCTGGCTGTCCTGGAGCTCACTCTGAAGACCAGGCTGGCCTCAAACTCACAAAGACTCACCTGCCTCCACCTCCCAAGCGCTGGAATTAAAAGCATACACCATCCGAGTCCCAAACCCAATCTTTTGAATATAGATTTATAAGTTGTTTCCAAACCACTAGACTGTTTTATTTTTTTTTCTTTTAATGAACATGGGACTCTCATCAAAATATTATTGACCATAGATATAAATATTTATTTCTGGACTCTTACACCAATCCCATGGATCATTGAAAGTTTGTAGTATCTTTTAAATTGAGGCATGGGCCCCTCGGTTTTCTTCTCTCCCAAGATTTTGGTGGCTGTTCTAGCATCCTTGCATTTCCATGCAAATTTTAGAACATCTTGTCAGTTTCTACAAAATACAAATGCTGTTTTAAGATTTTAAAACATTACGTGAAAAATTGCTTGAATTTAATGTAAAAGTATGCTATGCATAGAACTGAAGCTTTGAAATGCATATAAATATCTTTCCAACCAAGTTAAAGTTAATAAAGCCAAAACAGTTTTAGGGGCTGGAGAGATGGCTTAGCTTTAAGCACATTTGCTCTTGCAGAGGACCTGGGTTCGATTCCTAGCACTCACATGGTGGCTCCCAACTATCCGTAACTCTAGTTCCAGGGGATTCGACCTTCTTCTGACCTCCAAAGGCACCAGGCACACCCACGGTACACATATACAAATACAGGCAAAACACACACACATAAAATAAAATCTAAAAGCTTTTTTAAAAAGAATATGCTACCAATTTAGACTTTCTGGAAACGGGAGGGGGAACATTTCAAGTCAAATCACCACACTTTCCTTAGTTATATTATTTTTAATTATTAGGGTTTTTTTTTTAATAAATCATAATCTCTGCCATATTCTTATTTTAGTTCTGTATTTAAATTTATGTAAATTAGACAGTTCTTACTGCTTCATACTTGCTAGTTGTGTTTTCTCTCATTTCTTGGGTCACTGAATTTCTTAGACAAGCAGCATTTTCAAGCAGGTTCATCAGAGTTGGGTCCCAGCCATCCTCTGCCCTTGTCAAAGTGTCCTTAGGTTCCGGACTGAAGAACTGTTTTTCTTCTGAAAATGTTTAGGTTTTCTGCCTCTTCTTCCCACATTTGCTTTTTGCTGGTGTCCCTTTAACACTGACTTCCACACTATCTTTTTTGGGGGTAAGATTCTTCATTTGTCCTGTATCCAAGAATGAGTCGTGAACGTTATATTCCTTGAATATTTTCCTGCCTAAAAAATGCCTGCTTGCTGCGTTTGCAGTAGAAGCTCGGGGTGAATGGGCGCTTACATTTGAAGGTCATCTTTTTGTTCAGAGCTTATAGACACGGCTCCATTGTCATCTGGCATTAATGGGACCACAGAAATCTGAGCAACAGAAATCTGATGGCAACTCTCTTCCCTCTTTGTGCTTTTGTGCCAAGAACCTAAACAATTCTCTCTTTCGATAAGAAACTTTAGAAAACAAACTCAAGGACATCTATTTCTTTTCTCAGTCCTGGGGACTTAAACCAAGGTTTCACACACGCTAGGAAAATTTTATTAACTTATAGCTCTAGCCCCAGACAGCATATTAACTATAACCATCCTGTCTTTTATTTTTCTGACCTTTTTCAATTGGCAGTCATTGCTGACTCTCTAATATGTCTTTAGATTATTTTAACTTTTAAAATAAATATTATAAAAGGATACACAAATATATAGGAACAATAACCATGACTTCATGTCCACAGTTGAGCCTCACGGTCAGTTGGCTCCTGAGTATTCACTGTTCCAGCTGAAGAACTCTTTACATCAATGTCCATAACTTAACCCTGTGTAACCTACAATTAAATCATTTCGATTGTCTGTTTTCTTCTTCTTCATTTCCTGCAATGCCTTATGTCTTTCTTTTTGTCCATAATTCTATACTCAGACCAGTCTTGTCAATTCCATAAGATTTGTGATTTCCTGGTTCTACTGTGGTATTGTGTTGGAAACCAGTTCCTGAATACTAACAACGACTCCTTCCCAGTTGTTCCTGTGATCTTGTAGCCAGCTAGGTTTTTTTTTTTTTTTTTTTTTTTTGATGATTTTGTACCCTGGGGTTGGAGGGGGGAGAGGGCTTTATAATGACAAAGAGTTTGGGGCAAAACAACTCATTTAGCAAGAACAGTTAGCTGGAAGCAGAACATCAGGAGCCAAAAAGCAAGGTTAGTACATACAGAAATTTTCTCAAAACTATGAACTTTGATGGATTGTGCCCCTGATTTCCTTTTGGCAGGTAATACTGTCTATGTGTTAAGTTTTATGTCCCAAGTAACATTCCTATCCTGGCATCAGTAGTGAAGAGGGCCTGTAACATTGGGAGTATATTCATTGTCCATCTTCTAAATACTAGTGATTTTTAAATCACCGAATGACTTACTTTTTTTTAAAGTTCACCACGTGACTTAATATTGTTCACGTATCTTATTTCTGGGCCCTTTCTCTTCTTACTGCATAAAGGGACTGTCTAGCCACCAGAGCAGTTGTTTTCGCCATAGGGGGAATTTGCCCTCAAGACATCTGGTAACGTCTGAAGACATTTTGGTTGCAACAAATACTACAATTACTCAGAGCTAGCGTTGCATTGCTTTGATATGGCTTTATCATTGATCTTGGATGCCTATAAAACCAAGCCAGCCAGGAGTTACTAAGTTTAGAATTTTACCCATAGCTACCTGCAAACAGTTTCTAAGCAAGAAATCAGGACCAGATGAAGCATTTCCCAGCAAACACTTGCAAATCCCACTTGCACGGAAGAAATGGGAGACAATAACTTTGAAAACGACTAGTTAAGATGGGATTTTTTACCCCCAATCAAGGCAAGAAGTAGAAACGGTGTTTAGCGACTGACTTTGAACCACAGCTGCTACAGAGACTGTTAGTGGGTTCCTTTAAGGCACATGATCCCTCTGTCCCTAATCCGGTCTGCTTCCTTGAGCGTCCCTGTCTAAAGCCGCCTAGCTTTCTCAGCTATTTATAGAGCAATGACACTGGATAAGAGAAAGACAAGACAGGTGTGAGGCTTTCCTTGCTCACCCATTCTATCCTGTTCCTAATTCTGTTACTGTTCGGATGTCGATGCTTACTCTGCTCCTTGCTTGCTGTTTTTGTCTCTTGAGCAGTTTTCAAAACATAAAGGGGATCACATGCCTCCGTGCCTCCGTGCCTTTCTGCCTGCAAACATGCACCACATGCCTTACAGAATATTTTCATCACGGGGAAAGCTGTCTCCTCACACCCAGGCTCACACTCCTTCCTGAGAACGGCACAGTGCTCCTTGGTCCCATGTTCAGTTATTCCGTCTTCACGGGCTTGCTTGAAGGCGTGGGGGCGGGGGTGGGTGGGAGCAGAGAAGGCAGCTGAGGAGATAGGACAGAGATGCCCTACAGAAAGCTCAGACAAGAGCCAAATAACCTGTACCTGTTACTTTGGGAGATTTGCTAGAATGAATAAGCAGAACTAGTGGCTTTAAGTAGAGACGCCTTTTTCCTCAGCCAGGGGTGGATCGGCTCCATAAGTGTCTGCCTGTCTGTGTCTCTGCCTTTGGCTGCTGTCAAGGTTGCAGATCTTCAGGGAGCTGAAAGCTGCCCCGGGTAAATGGAGACTTGTGGGGGTGTGGCCCAGTGAGCCAGAGAGAGAAAGACAGGAAATACATCAGCATTCTTTGCCTGCCCACCCTATGCCCTACCACTGGGATTCCCAGAAGTCACTGAGAATTTCAGGCAATTCTATGACTTTCTCAATGGGCTTGCATAGTTAAGTAAATTAGCACAAATTAGACGGTATAAGTGTTGTTGAAGTTTGGTAAGGGACTAACTCTCTTGTAGGCCAAGATTTGGCTGAATCAAACCTACAATATCCAATCTTTGTTTCTGAAAGTCAGGAACTGACAGGCTGTGGACTTGTATAAGATGTTCAAGTAGCTGGTTGGTCAGATAACAAATTGGTTTGTTTGCTTTGAAACGGAGTCTCTCTCTCTCTAGCCCTGGATGCTTTGGAGCTGACTGTGTAGACTAGGCTGGCCTCCAAGTCACTGAGATCTGCCTGGCTCTGTTTCTTTAACGTGAGCATTAGCTCTGTACACTACCATGCCTGAGCTAGAGGACCTTGAACTAATCCTCTCTCTCTCTCTCTCTCTCTCTCTCTCTCTCTCTCTCTCTCTCTCTCTCTCTGTGTGTGTGTGTGTGTGTGTGTGAGAGAGAGAGAGAGAGAGAGAGAGAGAGAGAGAGAGAGAGAGAGATGAGGAATTGAACTCTAAGCCTTTTATATATAAGACAAGTAATCTTGCCTCTGAGCTACTGTCTAAGTCTTTACAGGTATTTGATTTTTGTTGTTTTGGTTTTTTGAGAGAAGGTCTGACTATGGTAACTCTCCCTGGCCTGGATCTTGTTATGTAGACCAGTCTGGTCTTGAACTCACAGAAATCCACTTGCCTCAGCCTCTTAAATGCTAGGATTCAAGCATGACACCATGACCAGTCTGAAAATTGACTTTCAGTGAAAACGTTTTAAGCATATGATCTACTTCTGTTCTTGGCATGGGATCCTGAAGGCTATCACTTATGTTGAGCCTCTGATGCTGCTAACCTGTCTGAGGTCCTAGTCTACTTCTCTGGTCTGTGACCTCAGCTACACAGCTGGACAGAAACAAAGCACACTTCAGAGACAGTCATCAACTTGCGTATCACTCCATAAGCCCTTCTAAACTCTGTAATCCAGAGCTACTGACGTGTTCTCTCTGAGGTATCATTGTTGTTCCTCAATATCCACCACTATTCTTATTTCTACCACTGTCTGTCTGTGTCCTTGAACCACTAGGCCAAGGTTGCTCCCCTCTGGCTGAATAAGCTGGTCTTCCTTCACCATAGGAGTGTCACTGTGTTCTTTTAGAACCTGAGCTTTTGGCTTCTAACATGCCTAGTACCAAATGCACAGTGCCTTCCAACACCGCTTCACCCACACACTCTGATGCTGACTGGGTGTCCTATAGCTCAGGCCAGTTCTGTCACTACATGGCATTAGTTCCAGGTCCCATGAATAAAGGTTTCTCAGTCCTCCCTGTCTATCCCAACTTCAGATGGGTCCCAAGCTCCAAGTGTTCAGTGGAACTACTGACCGCCTGGATGCGAACTTTAAGCACAGTTTTCAGGTTTGATAAAAGTGAATTATTTAGCAGTAGTGGTTTATTATAAAAGGATGCAAGGGAGGAAGAGGGAAATGGAGAAGATGCTTAGGGCAAGGCATGTGAGAGACGGGGCAGAGCTTCCATACCCTCCAGGCCCGCTACCCTCTGAAGACCGTCAATGTTTACTAACCTAGACTCTATTTAGTGGATTTTATGTAGCTTTCCTTCAGCAGACATAATGGATTAAACCTCGGCCACTTGTAATGAACCAACTTGCTAGCCTGTCTCTGATGTGTAGAGTTGGGGGTTGGGGTGTACCTCAACTATCTAAGGATGCCTACTTAGTTCATGATCTCTCTGGAGACTAACTCCTGTCCTGAAGATCTCTACAGTTGTCCTTTAGGGGGTCCACACTCCTCCATGGTGCCTGTTGAAACAACATTTTCTTGGTTCCCGTTATCATATGGACTCTTAGGTGTGTACCATTCCAGGTATTCTGTTTGGCAAACAGAAATGGGAAAGTCCACATTGCGGACTCTACTGGTTAGCTGGATGAGTAACTATTCCTTGGCCTTTGTTCCCTACTGTTTTCTTGGGTATTGGTTAGAAAGCTTAAACGTTCTATTTCTTGGCATCCGGGGAATGATAGAATTCTGTTCCAGGAGACAGAGCAGACATTTCTAAGAAGTTTTTTTTTTCTTTGTTAAATGAGATGATAAACAGGGGTGGGCCTCTTTGCTGTGTAGCAGTTACACTGTCAGCAGCCATGCTGGAGCCGGTTAGGGAAGGCCGAAGCAATAGAGTTGCCTTCCTCGACACTGGAGTTGATGTACTGACACTGGTAACCCACGACACTTCCAGATTTCATGAGTGGAGACATGACACAAAGTTGGGTATTCTGTAACTTGTAGCTGAAGTGAATAATCTCAAAGCAGCGCTTCCGTGAGATCCAGCTCAGCCTTGACTCTGATGATATGAATGCATTTAGCAATAACTTAAGTTATAAACCTCTCTAGTTTTATCTGGCCTGGAATTATTTTTTAATCACTTTGCACATTCTTCTATGAGTTGAATGGCTTGACCATGAAAACAGCTAAAATTTCACAGCCCCTGAGCAAGGTTAGGTAAACCGAAGAGTGTCTGTTAAGCACGAGAAACTTCTGATGTGTCATCGTGTCCTCAAGTCAAGAACAACTTGTGAATCTGTGCTTTTGGAGCCAACAAGCCAAACAAGAGTTCTGCTGTGACTCAGTGTGGACAGAAGTGAGTCACCGTGAGTAGGCAAACTTACAACCTGGCTGCAAAAAACAGAGCGGTTTGTGCCTATAAACCAGGGGACAGCCATTTAGTAAGAAATAAAATTGGGTCCACACCCCATAGTAAAAATAAGGATAGATTCCAAAGGGACAGAGAAATTATAATAAAGAATGAAATCAGACAAGTAGTAAAATAAAACACAGATGAAAGAGATGACTACTAAGTGTGGAGAAAGGACAACCATAATTCAAAAGGCAGATCCAACAAGAAGAAACTCTGTCCTTTAAAAACAAACAAACAAACAAACAAACAAACAACCCTGTGGCTAAGAGGATGGCTTAATACTTTCTGCAAAAGTGTGAAGACCTGAGTTTGGATCATTGGCACTCACAGAAAAGCCAGGCTTAGCAGCATGTAGCTGTAATTCCAGTGCTAGGAAGATAAAGGTAGCATCCATAGCAAGTCAGTCTAGCAGAATCTGCAAGCACCAGGTTCAATGAGAGACAGGCCTTGTCTAAAAAACTAAGGGGAGTTGAAGAATACATTTGACAGCAACTTTTGATCTCCAAATATTCATACACACAAGCACAAATGGGCCAGCACACACACACACACACAGACACACACAGACACACACAGACACACACACACACACACAGACACACACAGACACACACAGACACACACACACACACACACACACACACACACACAGAGAGAGAGAGAGAGAGAGAGAGAGAGAGAGAGAGAGAGAGGAAAAGAGAGGGAGAGAGAGAGAGACCACCATAAATAAACTCAAAAGACTTGGAATGTGGCTCAGTGGTAGAATTTCTAGCCTGTGTATGAACCTGGGATTCCACTCCTAGCACCACAAAGCCATTTCCTCTTCCACATCAAAAATAAAACAAGTGAAGAAAATATTTTCAATATATATCCCAAATAATAGGCATTCACGACAACAAGAAAATCAAATCTCAACCCTATTGTATAGAGAAGAGTGGCATCGATCATTGTGATTTTTGCAGTGTACATGTTAGCAGCAGATGGTAGCATTTCCTGTCCAGCTCTATTCATTTAAGGAATTAATAGTCACCTCTCAAAAGCAGGAAGACTGGAATGCTTAACCATCTACAGATAGATTCCTTCCAACACTAAGGGGATTTTTCAGACCTAGTGTGAATAAGAGCTTCTGTCAAATCTGCGCAAATAAAATATGCATACTCTATTTTGAGAAATAGGGATTTCCGGGGTATTTAAAACTCTGACATTTTCCATCTCAGGTTTTTGTTTTGTTGTCAAGCCTGGGATCTGCTGGCATGTCTTTCTCTCTCTCTGCATTCTTTTTAGAACGTAACTCCCACAAACAATATGTTTCCTCTCTTGGCAAAGATGAGCTGCTAGGCATTGGAGGTGTAGACACCCAGCTGTGTGCAGGGCTCCGTGAACTCCTACCTAACCCATGCTCTGGCTCCCTGTCCTTTCTTTGAAATACCCCCTGACAGACGCACTGCTGGGCTCACCACACTAGACACTTTCCTGCCAAATAATGTTCATAAAAAGAGTGAATGTTCAGTTATTTTAAGAACCATCAGCAAATAGGTGTATTGATCAATTCCCGTGTGTCAGCCAGGGAACTGCCTAGCCACCAGTTACGGGAACTAAATGTGTCTAGCAAAGTCAAGACGCTCTTCCCTGTCTATTTCCAAAACAGAGCACCCACAACTGGGCAATATGCAAAGAAGTTTAAGTGGTTCGTAATTCTGGCAGCTGGAAAGTCCTATCATAATACAACTCAGGCTAAATCTCAGTACGGCGACAAAGCAGGAAGAGCACCCACCATGAGTAGTGCACAGGTCAGCCTTACATTCTACACTGAAAAAAAAAAAGAGATTTTTGAAATTATTTTGTGTGTATGGATGTTTGCTACATGTATGCTACCACAGAAGCCAAAGAGGGCATTGGATCACCTGGGACTAGAGTTATAGATGGTTGGTGTCTCTTTGTTGTTTTGTTGTTGTTTTTCAAGATAGGATTTCTCTGTGTAGACCAGGCTGTCCTCAAACTCAGAGCTCTACTTGCTTCTGCCTCTCCAATACTTTTATTAGAAGTATTTGCCTCCACCACCTGCCTGACGGTTGATGTCTTAGTTTGGGTTTTATTGCTGTGAAGAGACAACATGATCAAGGCAATTTTCATAAAGGAAAACACTTAATTGAGGCTGGCTTACAGTTTTAGAGGCTCAGTCATCATCATGACAGAAAACATAGCAGCATGCAGGCAGACATGGTGCTGGAGAAGGAGTCGAGGGTTCCAAATCTTGATCCAAAAGAAGCAAAGGAAACTGTGCAACACTGGGTGTAGTTTGAGCATATGAGACCACAAAGCCCACCCCACAGTGACACACTTCCTCCATCAAGGCCACACCTCCTCACAGTGCCACTCCCTGTAGGCCAAACATTCAAACTCAATAGTCTATGGGGCCATACCTTTTCAGACCACTGCAGTTGAGAACATCCAGTGCTCTTGACCACTGAGCCATCACTCTAGTCCTCTAAAAACCTAATTTTGCAGGAACTCAGTTCTATACCAAACTTGATTCAGATGAGGCAAATCACATCTCAAAACAGAGATAAAGGACTGTCAGTAAAAGCCAAGCCTGATGATCTGAGTTCAATCCTCAGAAATCACAAGGTGGAAAGAGAAAACAACTACCAAAAATTGTCCTCTGATCTCAACACATGCAGCGTGGTATATTAACTCCCCAGCACACTGTGAATAAATATAATTTTTAAAAAGAGGTGAAACCCATCTCCCGCCTCTCTCCAGTTGCCAATTCCATCTGCAAAGGCCAGGCAAGAGACACAGGAATCAGGGCAGCTGCGGGAACATTTTTGTTGTTGGTGATGGTTTTTTGTTGCTATTGTTTTGTTTTACTGATCAAAACTTTGAAATTACAGATGCTTCTTTAGAGGACATTTGAGCAATGAGGCATCTCCACATTTGTAGACTGTGTTAGAATAAGGCACATGGCTCAGTGGTTAAGAGTACTGACTGCTTTTCCAGAGGTCCTGAGTTCAATACCCAGCAACCACATGGTGACTCACAACTATCTGTAATGGGATCTGATGCACTCTTCTGGTGTGTCTGAAGACAGCTACAGTGTACTCATATATATATTAAATGAATAAATAAATCTTTAAAAAAGAATAAGGTACACCCTTCCCCCAAGAAAATGGTTTTTAACTTGGTCTTGTGTTAAGGCTCATGGGTAATGGTACCAACCAGAGCTGTTTCTAGAGAGAATTCTGTTAATCTCAGTGCCCATGTTACTGGCTGGTTTCATGTCAACTTGATACAAGCTAGAGTCATCAGAGAATAAGAAACCTCAATTGAGAAATCCCTCCATAGGATCCAGCTCTAAGGCATTTTCTTAATTAGTGATTTTGATGGAGGACGACTTAGCCTATGGCCAGTGGTGCCATTTCTGGACTGGTAGTCCTGGGTTCTACATAAAAATAGGCTGAGCAAGCCATGGGGAGCAGCACCCCTCCCTGGCCTCTGCATCAGTTCCTGTCTCCAGGTTCCTGTCCTGATTGAGTTCCTGCCTTGATTTCCGTTGGAGATGAAGAACAATGTGGAAGCGTGAGTTGAATAAACCCTTCCCTCCCCAGCTTGCTCTTTGGTCCTGGTGTTTAATCATAGCAATAGAAATCTGAACTAAGATACCGTTTAACAGGGTAGGAAACTTTGGTGATGGTAGTAAAGAAGCAGCAGAAAAATATCTTTTTTTTTTTTTTTTTTTTTTAGGTTTTTCGAGACAGGGTTTCTCTGTGTAGCCCTGGCTGTCCTGGAACTCACTCTGTAGACCAGGCTGGCCTCGAACTCAGAAATCCACCTGCCTCTACCTCCCAAGTGCTGGGATTAAAGGTGTGCGCCACCACTGCCCGGCTGAATATCATTTGATAGACTACTTTGGAATGCATGGTAAGACCAAAACCACACAAGTGATGGAAGACAAGAAAAAAGAATGGAGAAATAAAATAAAAGGATTTCCTCTCGTAAGCTTAATGATCAAGAATAAGTTGATGACATGGTTTATAGATCCCACACTGTTCAGGAGCATGACTGTAAAGTGGGAAATGAGCCTTCTAAACAAGAAATGTAGTTCCTGGGTCACAAGTAGGCTATGGGGTAGATCTGGCAACTTTACGAGTAGTGGAGTTAGTTTTGGCTAGGGTGGGAACTTCGGCTGAAGAGTAGGCTCTGCTGCTGAAGATGTTGGCAGCAGAGGTGGTTGTGGAGAAGTGACAATGATACAGTCTTTTTGGAGGTGACAAAGGCAACTATGGCGCGGTCCTTGTTACAGGAGTAGAGGAGCTCTCTACCAGGGACCAAGATATGGACACTAAGGTCTGGGAGAAGAGGATGTGACAGTTGTAATGAAGGAGGAAACCTTGGTGGTAGTGGTAGGTATACTGCATTTGGAAATTATGGTGAACAATAGCAGTTAAATAATGGACTCAGGAAAGGGCAGTGGTGGTGGAGGACACTCAGGCAGACCCTATGGTGGTGGTTATGGATCTGGTGGTATACAAGTGCTGGATATGGTATCGAAAGGTCTTAAAGACTATCCACAAAGGGCTACAGCATGCATCAGGAGGTGTTAGAGCTGCAGGTCACTTCGAGGCATCCTCCCAAACGTTAAAAGTCTGCCACAGACAGAGCCATGAGTCATGTAGAAAGGTTACTGTCACTTAAGACAGGAAATTCTGCTTGCTCAGGACTGTCCCACCCATGGTCTGCAAAGAGTTCACTTTGCAGTGCAACTGTAGTGTCAGTTAGATGTGCATTCCTGAAGCCTTTCATCTCTTGAAGCTTTTGTCTCCCATTATATCAGGTATAATAACCTGTATGGTAGTGCTACCACAAATAAAAAAGAAAAAATTGGAAATTTTCACAAACAAAACTCAGTCCTGTGAAAATTAATATTCCTGCCCAAAGGCTACCCTTGTGACCATCGGACCGTTTCCCACCCTTCACTGTTAAATACTTGGTTTGACAAGGTTTTGAACTCACTCGTTTTCCACAGAAGGGAAACGTTAGCTTTCGGAGTGTTATGAAGGAGCTGGGGATATATTTTCAAGAACAGTCCATAACACAGTCCCATCTAAGCAGCAAAATTTACTAAGTCTACAAAGGACAAAGTAGATGCAGAGGCCTGGGGAGGAGTACAATTTCCAGGGAGGAGACAGGGCAGGGCTGACTGGGACCCATGGCCATGGGCTCGGGAAGCATCAGAACTTGAAGCTTCAGCTCAGTCCGGCTTGGATATGCAAAGAACCAGAGTCCTTCCCTGGGAGGAAACCCTCATGGGTGTAAGAAAGTTCAGAGTGTGGGCAGCTTGTGGGACAGAATCACACTAGCTCCTCGAATCCGGTAGTGGAAAATGTAAACAAACAAGGAAGGAATCAGTATTGCACAGAAATCAAAACCTACAAATTGCTTCAGAAGTTGCTACCATGCTCTAACCCGATGACATGGGCACGAGAGATGGATGAGGCCAGTGGTGCCTTTTGTTCCGTTCTTAAGTGTGAGCATCTTTGTTAGTTTCTTGGATACTTCTTTATGTTGGACCATGTATAACATTATACATTTTTAGTGTGCTTAGCTTAAAGTCAATTCTAGGTGTTGAGATTTTAAGCTAACATTTATAATAGCTAGCTGATATTAGGGTTTATGTCCTTCCTTTCTCTCTCTCTCTCTCTCTCTCTCTCTCTCTCTCTCTCTCTCTCTCTCTCTTTATTTCTTTATTTCTTTTTCTTCTCAGATCCTGACAGTAAGTTGTTTCATGTTTCTGACTTTGGCCATTAGTGACTTTATTGGGTTCTTGGTGGGTATTTGCCGGCTCTCAGGATACCATGGAAGATATAGAATGGAGTGGCCTTACGTTTTTATCTGGACACTTCATAGCCAGAGATAAGTATTACCCCTCGTCTCCTCTCCCCTCCCCACAGCTTTCTTACTACATGTGGTTGTAGTTCAGTATCACTAAGATGTACACTGAGAACAGAGCTGACTCTGGGGAGGGCTCCACACTGCCATTTGCTTTCGCTTTTCTCTTTGCAAGAGGATTGAAACCTACATAGGAAGGCTGGAGCTGTAGTTACTATGAGTTCAAGGTGACCTCTGATGGTGACAGATACTGTTTGTGACTCCATGATGACCAGCCCAGAGCTGGTCATTTTTACTGTCAGAAGTATAGCTGCTCCCAAGGCCTCTTCTGGTTCTGCGTGGACAGGGGATCCATCCAGACAGAGGACAGGACTGGAAGCATCACCTGAGCGACCCAGCTAAGAGTAAATTGTCTTTGGTCCCCAAAGCAATCAGTGCTTACCTTGCTTAGCCTATTTTTATTTGGGGTTCTCTGCTTCTTTGTAGCCAAATTCCTTACACTTTGCAATTAATATAATTAGGGCCTTGGACTTACCTGCCACAGTAGTTCTGTTTTAAGACATTTTCTATCTATGTATTTCGTTAAGCAGTTGCTCTTCAGCTTCTCTCTCAGTGAGATTGCTCAGGAAAGCCTGAGGTGGGCCCCTTGGACCACTATGAATCCATCTTCTTTGACTCTTACTTGACAGGATCATACCCGGTTCTTTTCAAGCTCATTCTGGAGTCAGATCTCTTGATTGTTCTATCAGGAGCTTTCATGACGCATGGCTGAGCCAGCTGGAGAGAGGCTGGGATAGAAAGAATGAATGTCTATAAAAGAAAGGGAGTTGGCTCTTTGCAAAAATAGCTGGCTAGGGCCTTCAAGTGCCTGCGCTCACTCAATGGGGCCAGGACAAAGTTGGCACCAAGAGAATCGATGCTCATGTTTGGGTCACAACTAGCTTTTTATTGTTTCGTCTTCGACTGTTATTTCATTAAGTACCCTGTGAATTAGTCACCTTGGCTAAAATTCATTAATACCCTCCCAGCCTAGGGGCTGCTGAAGCAGGAGGATCTTTAGTTGGAAACCAGCCTGGGTTATTAGTGAGATCTCTTTTCAAAAGACAACTCAGAACAAAACAAGCTCAGGTAAGGATGCTTATCTCGAACCCATCAACATGCCAGTAGGGCATATAAGTAATTTCTATGGGAAAACAAATCCTACTGCCTATCTGCAACCCAGAATAGCTATGAATGCAACCTAGTATCAATTGGAAACTTATTTAGTATTACAGGATTTTTTTTACACTTTTTTATTGTGCAATTCTTTGTAGATGATAATTTCATGCCCCAATGTCAAAACATTGAAGTCACGTAGTTTCTTTTTTGTTGTTGTTGGTTTTTTTGTTTTTTTTTTTTTGTATTTTGAGACAGGGTTTCTCTGTGTAGCCCTGGCTGTCCTGGAACTCACTCTGTAGACCAGGCTGGCCTCGAACTCAGAAATCCGCCTGCCTCTGCCTCCCAAGTGCTGGGATTAAAGGCGTGCGCCACCACCACCTGGTGAAATCACGTACTTTCAAACATCAAGACAGTTTGTCTCTGCTCCCCAACATTCTACAAAGCTTAGAGGAATGTGATGAAGGAAGCAAAGGAAAGCTGTGACCAGTGGAACTGGGCAAGAGACACAGAGGTCTTTATGTGCTTTCTTCTGCAGAGGTTTTATCCTTATTTTTTTTTTCCTGAGACAGGGTCTCATGTAGCCACATGGGTGTCAAACTTGCTACATAGCTTAGGATAATTTTGAACCTCTGATCATTCTGCCTTTCACCCCAAAGTTTTGGGATTACAGGTGTGCACTGCCACATCCTGATTACTTTTGCCATTAACTTAAAGAAAAGTGTCATTGGTTGATTTCAACTGGGAAACTTTTAAAAGCGAGGAGGCTGAATGTTTAGTTTTGCCACTGAAGAACAATAGGCGAGACTTTTAGCTCACACAGAAATGATCGGAGTATCCACACGAGGACATCTTTTAAGTTCCTGGTGACTTCACCACCTTTTATTTGTTTCCATCTTAAGTTACATTTATTTGCTTTCTATTTAGTTATTTGCATGTGTCCATACCACAACACGTGTGTAGGAGTCAGAGGAAAACTTGTGAGAGTCAGTTCTCTTGTTCCACCACACGGATCCTGAGGTTTGAGCTCTGGCTTGGCAACACTCATCTTTACTTGTTGAGCCATCTCTTGGACCACTTACCTTTTAAATCCAGTCTCCTCCTACCCTTTTCCAGTATTGATTGGACCCTGGTCCTGGGTCATGCATATAATAAACGTTTTACCACTAAACTACCCATTCCAACCCCCCCTTTAAAATATGAATACTTTAAGACTTCTTCCTAACCAAAATTTCTTTTTCCATATCTCAGCCATTCTACTCTTATGCTCATAATTTTGTCTTAAATACCTAGAGCAACTTTCAAGCCACTTCCTCCCTGCTTTTCAAAACACAGCGCAGATGATTTTCCCAGAATTCTGTGCATATCTCAGACAGAACACTTACCACAGTACCAGGAGAGGATCTAGGTTTTGAAAGTTTTCTTTTTTAAACTCTATAGTTTGAAGATCAATGAATACCCAACCTACTAATAGTTCCTGTTAACTATCACCTGCTCTTCAGCAGGAGGACAATCTAGTATAATAGCTACTCAAAACTAAACGTGACCAGTTCTTACTTATAACGTCTTGCTTGGAAAAATTTCAAAGAAATTTAAAATAAATAGCGTTATGAAGGACAAAGAACTGCTCAAGGCTGGACTCCATAATCCTGAATGGAGCTGGAACCTAGGACAGGAAATAAACACAGCTCTCCAGGTCTGTGAAACCTTTTCTGTGATGGAGAATCAGAAGCTTGAACAATCAATACAAGATGCACTAGAGCAAATTAGCCCACGTTACGTAATGCAGCATCGTTCAGTGGGTCAGAGCACGTGCTCGGGAGCCAGGCTCCAGAGTTCACATTCCTGCTTCGCTATTTCTGCCGTGAGAACTCAGGCAAGTGGCTGTTATTATATAACATATATAATACACATTTTTATACCATGTAGGTTTCCCCTTCCTAAAGGTTTGCCACTTGAGAAGTACAATGCAGCAGATTCTGCTATTGTTCACGTAGGACAGCTGACTAAGGAGTTCATGGGTGTTTCCAGAGAACTTACAGCAGTCACAGAGGTGTGGGTATGGGGGACAGCAGGGCATGGTGTGTGAGAGGATGGAGCATGATGTTGCATGCCTGTAATCTCAGGAGTCAAGAAGATCAGGAGTTCAAGGCCATCCTCAGCTACATAGACAGTTTGAGGCCAGTCTGGGCTACAGAGACCCTGTCTCCATAACAAACGAATAAACACCGAGAGATACAATCTTACTGCTGTTACT
Source organism: Rhabdomys pumilio (assembly GCA_030674055.1). Classification (NCBI taxonomy): domain Eukaryota; kingdom Metazoa; phylum Chordata; class Mammalia; order Rodentia; family Muridae; genus Rhabdomys; species Rhabdomys pumilio. The sequence continues at coordinate 19,494,828 of JANHMN010000014.1, read as the reverse complement.
TTTGCTATAATTCATCACCTTTACACATAACCCATACTCAGAAAAACTCAATTTGTGAAGGACTAATTCTCAGTGAGACAAACTGATAGTTCTTTTGGAATCCATTCTGGAAATGATACCCACTGAGGTTGTTTTAAGAATGTAAAATGAGATAGAATTTTATTACTTTTTTCTGTGTTGGAGCTCAAACCCAGAGCTTCCAAAATGTTAGGTAAACCTGTCACTGAACTATACTCACAGCCATTTCTTGCTTGGTTTTGAACTCACATGTCCACTGGAGTTCTCAAAGAGAATCTGGGAACAAAAGTTTCAAACCTCAGTTTGTCTTCTGCTGTAATCTTGTTTTTGTCTTCTTCTGTAATCCTTTCAGGAAATTTTTAGCATACGTATGGTTTACCCTTGTAACCTGAGATGGTTTCAATCTCAAGGTCTCTCTTTCCTTAGCATTTCCAGTGCTAGAATTACAGGCATGCACCGCCACATTTGCCTTTAAATCTGCATTAGTAACAATGTATACACTCTGTAATATGAGATATTTAGCCCTTCAGACTTTTAGAGGCATAAAGAATATGACAGGTTTCCAGGTTCTTGGACTTATCTATACCTTGCCTCCCCCACCTCTTTCTTTACTTTTCTTTGATGCCTTCTTTTCATTTCCACTCTCCCTGCCCCGCCCCCCCCCCCCCCCCCCCCCCAATACTGAGGCAATGGAAGGCAACTGAAGCTGCCCAGGTCTTAGATGTGGAATGAAATCTTAGTTTTCCAATTGATTCGAGTTGCTTAGCTTTCTCTTTGTGTGAAATGGGAGAAATCTCTATTTTATAACAATTATGAGACTCTAATCAGGTACTTTTTAAGTTTATTAAAAGTAATACTGAACATATAGTGTTTTCTCAGGACCGTGTTTAAAAAATATAGGATCTTAAATTTTGAGTTAAGGAAGCTAAAGAGATGGCTCATCAGTTAAGAGCACCTCGGTTTTTCAGAGGATCCAGATTTAGTTTCCAGCACTTACATGGTGGCTAGCAACCATCTTACGTAACTCCAGTTCCAGAGGATCCTACGCCCTCTTCTGGCCTCCATGCTGCACTGCTCTGCACAGCATGCAGGCGAGACACACACACACACACACACACACACACACACACACACACACACACACAGTGAGAGGGAGAGGGCAAAAAACTAAAGAAAAGGACCAATTCCTCTCTTTACGACATTTCCACATAAAACAGTACGACAAGTCATAGACTTAAGGAAGTGCTATGGGTGTTCAGAGAGAGATGACATATGCTTGAGAGAATCAGGAAAGGAGGTGGCATATGAATGATCCTTAGAGGTATAATTAGGATTTCAAAATTTAAAGTGGGTAGGTATATCCGAGCTAAGCTAAGACCAGAAGCAGGGGGGGCGGGAGGGAAGGGACTCAAGAGGGGTCAAAAGCGATTCAGTACAATCAAAGGACTCTAGGCTAAAACAGGGATAGAGCTGTGTAGGTGAAATGGGGTGGGGCCATACTGGCGGTGTCAGCTTCTTCGCAGGCAAAAGGCTGATGATTTAGGGGCAGGTGTATGGCATAAGAGGAAGATTACTGCAGCAGACATGCCAGATGCAGAAGGTGTGAGCACCCGAGGGTGGGAAGACCAGTTAGGAGAGGTTATTGCAGTTTGAGGTAAGAGCTGATAAAGGCCTGCAGCCAGGAAGAGAACAGAGGGAATTCAGAGAAGACACGGGAGAGGGACTCTTCGGTGAGAATCCACAGTGTGCGACAGGTGACCTAGATATCCGGAGCCATTAGCACTGATGGGTATGTCACAGGGGGTTTGGGCTTCAACTCGCTGCCACGTTTCGTTTTCTTTCTTTCTTTCTTTTTTTTAATTCCTCTTTTTTTCAGAGCTCTACTACTTCCCCGCAGATCTCTACTAACTGGGCTTTTCTTTTTCAATCTGAACCCGCGTTCATCCCCCACGCTCAAACTTTGACACAGTGGCCACCCGTGGTCCTCCCACAGGCAGGACCCTGCAGGTCAAATTCTGAGTTCGGGGTACTCCACCCGCGGAATCCCCTGTCCCCAGCGCGGGCGGCGTCCTTGCAGGCGCCCCCATGGCTCAGGGACCAATAGGAAGGCCGTGATGCTGGGACCTGACCAGTCATTGGTTGGCTCGGCCGTGGTGAGAGATGGTGCGGTGCCCGTTCTCCGCCCGGGTGCGAGCAGTGGGCGGTTGTTAGGGCGACCGTTCGTGACGTAGGCCGTCAGGCTGAGCAGCCGCCCGACGATTGGCTAGAGGATCGGACGATCCTTCCTTATTGGCGGCCGGCGGGCGGCCCGGAGCGTGCGTAAGCGAGGTTCCTTCCGCCCGAGGCTCCGTTGAGTGGAGACGGCGGCTGGACCGGCTTGGTGGCCTCCATTGAGATCCGGAGGTGAGCGGGCGGACGCTGGGGACCGGCGGGACAGCGGGTCTCGCGCTTCGCCAGGGCCCACGAGGCGGCTGCGAGCCGAGGGGACCGTGAGGACACGTCCTTGAGGCCCGGGGGCAGGGCGGCGGCCAGGGAATCCGTGGGCCGGTTGGGCCTGAGGGCCAGTGCAGCGACCGGGCGTCCGTGGGTCCAGTCCGAAGGGCGCTGTGCTGACTGGGCGGTCACCGTCATCCGTGTAGAACGAGTGTCAGGCAGAGGGGACAGCGGGAACGATGTCCGCCGTGCCCTAGAGAACAAGGGTTCACGCCCAGGCGCTGCCTTGCGGCAAGCCCCTTTAAAGGGATGGAGAAAGACCAGATACAGTCTGCAGATTGATCCAAAGCCAAGATCCGCGTGGACACGGCAGGCTGTCTCTCCTTGTGGGCCAGGAGGAGGATGCGAGGTCGGTCTGTCGGCCTGTATGTCACGGACTTTCTCCTAAGGGGCGTAGTCTCATTGATACTGTTGTCCTTTACCTTGTACTCCTTTTGGAATTATTTGGTTTGAGTGAGGAAAACCTGACCTTCGAGGTTCTCCAGTTAAACAATAGACTTCTGAGGTAGGGGGAGGTTAATTTATTCTATCAAAAGTGGTCAGATGGAGTATTTCCTTTCTTGAGGTTGTGCCTTTTCTGGCTAGGTCCGGAAAAGTTACTGCCCTTTTACAAAGTCGTTACAAAGCATCACACAAAGTAGAGAATACATTTGTTTGGTTACTTGTGATTTATTTTTATTTTTTATTTTAGGGCAAAGTCTTGGATATACTGTGAGGTTGGGCTGCGTTTTGTGGACTTAGTTATAGTGCCTTTCTAGAACCTGACCATGCTTAAACCATCAGATTAACATGAAAACTTGTGTGTACGTCACATCTATTTCAAGATGAAGGGTGTGCCTGGGGGGGAGCATGGCATGTATGCACACACTACTATTTTTTTTTTGTCTAATTTGTAGACTGTGAACTATATTCTGAGATCAATTTCTGCACCCTTAAACCTATCTAAAGTTGTATTATTTCTCAAGTTCTCAAAATAGTAGTTTTTTATGGTTCCACTTAATACTTTGGTCAGAGAACTTGAAAATGATAAGGAGATGGACTTATAAACAGGTAATGTATAGTAAAGTTGGGTATAGAGCCTGTTTTCCAGTGCAAGATGATGGTGATGAAGGTCCTGTTTGATGGTAGGTTAAGAAAGCAGATGTTACATCCTATTTATAATATAAGTGACTGCAGTATAGAATAGGGTTCTTACCCTCAAAGGGACAACCTGTACATATTATTTTGAGTTCAGTGTAGATACTGTCTAATCAAAGAGTGGGGTGTGTACCACAGCAAGAGTGCTGAATGGACAGAATCACAGAGAAGCCTTTCTTTAATTGTCAGTGGTTGATGGGTCTAGTCCTAGATAGAGTTAGAATTTAAAAAGTCTGGTGGATTTAAATTTTCAACCATTTGAGGAGTCTGTGAAATGTTTGCTGTATATTTTATTTGGATAAGTAGGCAAGTTCTTTTACTGTTGCAGTGCAGCAGAAAAGCTACCTATTGAGCTTTCATAAACTGCCACATAGCCCCTCTGGTGTCACTTTGCATAGTCACAGAGAGCTGGGAGGTGCTCCTGAGAGACAGTTTGTAATTATGGTTACTTTTGACACACCTTTATAACATTGCTCAGTTTGTATGTCTGGGTAGGTGTGGTTCTCTTTACTTGCTTGGATTATGGCACAGGATTGTGTGTAAGTTTTTTCCTTCAGAATATTAAAAAAAAAAGAAAAAAAAAAGACTACACCTGTGGGGAAGAGTGGCAGGATTGTCAGGGTCCAAGATGGGAGGTCTGGTGTGCCTGGCTTAGTGTGGTTGTGGGTTAGGGGTTATTAGTTGGTAATCACATTGGGGGCCTTCCCCATAGCAATTCAGATTTTCTCAGTGGAATCACCTTTGATAGTGGTATATAATATTGACTCACTGGGGAAGACTAGTGGAGCTTTGGTAGTGAAGGGTGGAGAACTGGAAGTGATTTTGATTTGAAGCTAATTTACCCTCTGAAACCTTGAAGGCAATCTTTTCGACCAGTTTGCCTTAGTTTCTGATTTTAAAAAAGAGATTCTATGAGAGAAGCCAGTGGACATGTAGTTTCTCATGAGAATCTCAGACAGGTTTAAAGTGTTCACCCTTTAACCCCAGGCTCTCCATAAAAGTAATTTGTGGTTGTCATTTCTCGGGTTGGCCAGTGCTATAAATCAATGCAAGATGCTGGAGAGGTAAACAGTAAAATTGATTATGCAGTACTGAAAAAAAAAAAAGATAAATACAGATGCCTGCCACGTCTTTATGCCTTGAGACCCATAGTAGGAAACATACGGTCTAGTGAGACTGCTGTGTATGATTTCATGAAGCGTGAGTTTACATGGTGCTTACCCTGCTCCCCGAGTTCACATGGTGCTTACCCTGCTCCCCGTCGTGTCGGTCACCACTTTATGTTGCTTTCTATTTTTAGTTAATTAAAACTGTTTTCATCAACAGAATTGATTTTATGATTGAATTAATGTGTTTTGACCAGCTTGAAAATCAGTTATACTGGCCTGGTCTGGTATAGAAGTACAGAGAAAGACTGGAGTGTTGGAGAAAGATAATATTTGTTGATTGGCTTCATTTTTAAAAGCCAAGCTCCCACCTTTCTTACACTCCCCTCTCCAGGTACTTTTTTGCCTTCTTTACTTAATTTGTTGTTGGTGGTGGTGCGTTCTTTGGTTTTGTTGGTTTGGTTTTTCGAGACAGGGTTTCTCTGTGTAGACCACACTGGCTCTGAACTCAGAGATCTAACTGCCTCTGCCCACCCCCCTTACCACCACTGCCTGGCTAATTGGCTAATTTCTTAGTGAATGGGTGAGATCTATTTGAATTCCTGCTGACAATCAGTGGGCTTAGTTTGTTGGTTTTCTTTTCATCATTTGTATTGTGTATGTTTGTGTGCACTAGTGTGCACTGTGGCCTGATGTTTTACCATGAGAAATACCTCTGTAAGCCATCAGAGGCTTTATAAGGTTACATTTCAAATAGGAATGACAAAATTGTTAATTAGCCCTCTGATGTAGGAGGAGTGGTAGTCATTAGCCCAGATCTTCTTGCTATTTATTCTGTTGAGAATCCTCTTGTCAGACAAGAAGTCGTAGGGTTTTTTTTGTTTGTTTGTTTTGTTTTTTGAACAGAGGGCCCTACACTGAGCTGTGTCTTCTCTCCTTGGGTGGGTCTTTCTGTATGATACAGACACAAGTTTTACTCAACATCTGCTTCTACTGACTTTCCAGTCTTATCTGGTTGTAAAAGTTCAGGAGCCTTCCACATCTAACTTATATAAATTATCTTTTTGCCCCTTCAGTTTGCCAGGAGAAAAGCAGCCATCCTTGCGAAAAGCTGAGCTAGTCCTGCACGTAAGATGCTGCACACAGGGCTGACAGCATCCGTTTGTCCTTAAGTGAGCTGCATGCTAAGTGTGTATATGTGTATTCCCTCCAGGATCCAAGGACGGTGTAGCTACAATGTTGTCAAGGCTTTTCCGTATGCATGGCCTCTTGGTGGCCTCCCACCCCTGGGAGGTCATTGTGGGAACGGTGACACTTACTATCTGTATGATGTCCATGAACATGTTTACCGGCAACAACAAGATCTGTGGCTGGAATTATGAGTGCCCAAAATTTGAAGAGGTTAGTTTACTTTGATAGTGAATTTCAATTTTTAAAGAATGTCTCCTTTTGGAGCCCTCCCCTTAAGAGGGGGAGGGAGTGCCGGGGGATGGATTTGTGAGGGTGGGACTGGAATGAGAAGGGGCTGCAGCCGGGATGTAAAGTGAATAAATTAATTAATGAATGAAAAACGTCTCCTTTTAAGAGAACATAAGCAAAAAGAGTTCTGTGTAATCTTTACTTGTGGGCCTACTTCAAATTTTCAGCTATATACATGGTATGGAATACACTAAAAAATGCTCTTTTAAATACAAGCAAGTATAGTTGACTCTCTTGAGAAAGATAACTTTTGTAAGGACTATCAGAAAAAGTGATCGCAAAGAATTACAAATTGCTTAAAAGTTACATTCAGTTTTTGATTTTTGTATTGGCTATTTAGATTTAGTTTTACTATGCTGGCATTTATATTCTTGTGATAATACATAAACCAGTGACAGAGAGTCAGAGTTCTTGCACGTGGGTACTCGTTTGAAAGCGTCCTCTCTGCCGGCAGGACGTGCTGAGCAGCGACATCATCATCCTGACGATAACCCGGTGCATCGCCATCCTGTACATCTACTTCCAGTTCCAGAACTTACGGCAGCTTGGGTCAAAGTATATTCTGGGTAAGGCTGGTCGCTGTCTTTGCTGTCAGACTTGGATTTGCTGTGGGAGTTCTCTAAGTGTGTGCTGCTGAAAGAGTGTTGAGTCCATTCCGCAGTTAGCATTCGCAAATGCAAGGCCTGGACTATAGAGGGAATGGTGTTGTTCTAGAGGACTGAGTGAGACTGCGTGCTAGCACTTGTGTAAGAAGGAGCACAGACTCTAACTGTGGTGTTTGGCGTTTAGGGATTGCCGGCCTCTTCACAATTTTCTCAAGTTTTGTCTTCAGTACAGTCGTCATTCATTTCCTCGACAAAGAGTTGACAGGCTTAAAGTAAGTAAAATCAACAGTGTGTTCTTCTAAAATATATTTTTAAGACTCTATTCTCTGTATTAAAGGTGATGCATACATTTACAAGTTTAAAAAGTATGGGGGGATTTTCATGTACTTGTTGTTAGCTAGCTCTGTTTACAGTTTGAATTTATTTTTTCCCATTTACTTTAGACATATTTTCTGAATGTCATACTATATATGCTGTGTCAAGTCTTTTTTTGCCCGACATAGTTTATCTATCTTTTCATGTGCTCAATGTTAAAATTATTAGTGATAGCCATATGATATTCTGTGTGACTATTTTATAGTTTGTTATTCTAATGTTGGATTGTTATTTTTTTCTCCATAAATAGCACAGTGATTAATATATTTATAGGCAGTTTTTGTTTATGTTCACCGTCATCACTAGGGATACATTTCAGGAGGAACATAGCAGCTGAGGATTCGATTTTGCTTTTTTTAACCTCTTGCTTTGGGGAAGGTGGGGGTAACTTCACCAATTTGTATATTATACATTTTTCTTAATGTTAATTCAAGTATTTTTTATAAACATAGGATAGCACTTTGCTGAGAAAACACTGAGAGGTGTTTCATTGAATGTCCATTTACATTTTAACATTGTCAAGTGTTTTAGTTATGCTGGGCATAATGACAGTGTCTGTACCTCCAGGGATGGAGTCGAGGATCGAGGTCCAAAGCCACTTTGAGCTACACAGCACGTTAGACGTCAGCCTGGGCTTCAGGAGGCTTTGTCTCAAAAAAGTGAAACAAAAAATAAACTTTTGCAAATATTTTGAGTATCTCTTAGCTTCAAGGCTTCTTAAGAATAATAGCAGAAAAGTGGGCATGCCATCCATGTCTGTGGTATGGGAAGGATTATTTTAAGAAGTTTCTGAAACTATATTTTCCCTGTGTTAAATGTAACTTGTCTTGATTTTTTTCCCCAGCGAAGCTTTGCCCTTTTTTCTGCTCCTGATTGACCTTTCTAGAGCGAGTGCGTTAGCAAAGTTTGCCCTAAGTTCAAACTCACAGGTGAGTGTTCCTTATAACCCTGGAGTGGGCTGGGCTCCCCCATGTCTCCCCACAAGAGGAGATTTCTTTACTGTTGAGAATGTAACCAATCTCTCAAGCTTTTAGACACAGTTTTAAGACTGGTTTGTGTAAGTGTCTCACTTCCCCATTTTCTCTTTGAAAGTCTTCTGAAATCACAGCTCTCTGGCTTGGGTGAATAAACCACCTAATGAGGCCTTAGGGGAAAGAGGGAGTGTTTCAGGTGCTTTCCTCCTTGCTTTGACCAGATGCCTGCCATGGAACAGTTAAAGGAAGAAAGGCTCGTTTGGGTTTATGTTTCCAGGAGGTAATTCCTCCAGCTGGGGAAGCCATGCTAGCAGGAACTGAAGTCTCATGCAGTCAAGAAGAGGGTGCTCCGGAAGTTGGGCCAGGCTAGGAAACCACCAAGCCCACACCCTGTGACCCACTTCCTCTGACGAGGCTCTACTCCCCTCAGCCTTCCCAGGGAGCACCACCTACTGGGGACCGCGTACAAGAGCCGCCTTCGGGTGCTTGTGTGTACTTCACCTTCTAACTGTAGCAGATGGAGTGGAGTAGAGCCTCGGGTCACAGTGTTTCTAAGCCCTCAAATTAACCCTGTATTCATCCTGCTGTTCATCAGCGACTTTAAAAACCCAGTGTTGTTTAACAACCTTGTAGCAGGATTCTTTTTGAGACAGACTGTATCTCATTCTATTCTGAATGATAGTGATCTCCTGCTGTGGTCAGTTGAGTGCAGGGATTGCAGATATACACCGCCATGTCCTGTTTAGCCCTTTTATAATTTCCTTCAGTGATGGGCCATTGAGCTCAGGACCTTTTGCAGGATTCTCAAGTGCTCAGTCACTGAGCTACCTTCTCCCCCAAGCTGGGAAGAGTTCATAGTTCTGTCTTGATGATATGTGTTGGATATTGCTTATGATTTTGATAAGAAAGTTATCTAGGATTTATTATACTAATGTGACCTCAAAGTATCTCAGCTAAGCTTTTGTCAGTGGGAGCCCAAATATAATACTAACTGTGGCAGTGTGTAATCAGGTGGAATTGAAACGATTGATTACCCTACCACCCAAATGAGTAATCCTTAGAATGTGCCTCTCACAGCCATTTTACCTATGGAATGCGTCCTATCTGATGAGATTTGTTCTTTGTGTAGTAAAATAAGTTGTATATAGGACCCAGGGTGCTCTCTAGCGTTTTAAAGGCTAACTGCACTTTACAACCACCAATGTGTTTGGTTCATTCTTTAGGATGAAGTAAGGGAGAATATAGCCCGTGGGATGGCGATCCTGGGCCCCACGTTCACCCTTGACGCTCTCGTGGAATGTCTTGTAATTGGAGTTGGCACCATGTCGGGTTTGTAAACAGTTTCTAATACACTTAGAGTTAAAAGGGAAAATAGGAGGTCTCACATTTGCATTGTTTATTCTTGAATCCTGACTTAAATGATTTGAACTGCAAATATTGTTAGTGTGTGGGTATATGGACCTCTGTGCGCGGTAAGAAAGCCGTAGCAGGTTACTGATGGTTCCCATCAGCTGTCTCCTCTTGTGTCTGCTTGTGGTGTTTGGGGTTTGCTGTTGGTTTGTTACCAAGATGGTATTGCAAGGCTGGAGACTCTTGCTGTTACCTGGGCTAAATTAGCAACTTGTTTCCCTGTATTTTAATTGTCATGTTGGGGCAAGAGTCCAGATCTAATCTGGTGCTTTAATTAGATTCCGGGTCACACATCCTAGCATGTCTGCAGCACCAACCTCAACACACTTCCTCATCTTTAAAGGAACACTAGAGAATTAATACTAAACATCAAACAGGACTCCATTATGTACAGTGGAAATTTACCAGAATGAATATATCATGCTATTATGAGGTTTTCTGGTCTTAGACTGTATTTTTTTTTCTTGTGTGTGTGTGTGTGTGTGTGTGTGTGTGTGTGTGTGTGTGTGTGTCTGTGTCTGTGTCTATCCATCTGTGTCCCCTGGAGTTGCATGTGGTTGTGAGTCATCTGATGTGAGTGCTGGGAACCAAACTCGGGTCCTCTGCAAGAGCCAAAGACGCTCTTAGCTGTTGAGTTACTTGCCACTTCAACCCCTTATCATCTTATTTTTGGGAGACTATTTGGTTGTCTCTGTATTCATTCATTTATTAAATAGTATGTATTTCTTTATATAATATAAATAGTAATGATAGATATTCTACTATTCAACAGAGGGTTTTAGTTAGGAAAGAAAATTCATTTTAAAGATTGTTTTTAAAACTGACAAGCCTACTGTAGGCTCAATGGCTCAGTCTGTAGCACTTTTTTTTTTTTTTTTGCATACTTTAAAATGTACTTTTTGTAAACTAGGAAGTTGGCAGGTAAAGCACTTGCTACGGAAGTGTGAGAGCTGAGTTGGGGTCTCTAGGCCCCATGTAAGCCTGCTGTGGTAGCCGATTGCTGTGGCAGAGGCAAAGAAAACTTCCCGATGTTGAAAGCCTAGCTAGCCTGTGGTAAGCTGTGGAATCGCAGAGTCGAGTCTGTCTCTAATAACACAGACACAAGGACAGACAGCGGATCCTGTCCTCTGACTCCATACATGCCCTGCATACATGTGCCCCACAGTCACACACACACTTTGAGAAGTTACCTTCTTAAAGGTATAGTTTAAGTTTTAATGATGGTACCGTCATGTCACCACCACTAAATCAAACAAAATGTTGATGGGGTGAAAACACAGCTAAGAGATTTTCTTCAAGCAGAAGAGTTTGAGTTTGAAGATTGGCCAGGAAGTTACAGGCCTTGAAACCAAGGCTGCTTATTTGAATCTGATGCAGAAAGTAGTAGGGTTGATGCCTTGTTGTGGATCGTTAGAGAAATGAGCGAAAGAATCAGAGGTGTAGTGCAGAAGCCACTGAAGACATCTTTATCTGCAGAAATAGAGATGCCACTTAAAGTGAATTAGGCAGCAACCCCGCTGCCGACGTCTTTACACAGTGTGAGGGATTGATTGATCCTGGAGCTTGTACGTGCTTTGGACACCTTTTACCACGTCCTGGGAATAACTATGAAAAGGCCAGTACAGAAAAGGGTTTGGCTAAGTGTAGCTCCGTGGTAGGACATACTTTGCATATATGAAGGCCCAGTTCCCAGCACACATACAAGCCACAGCTGCTTAGAAGTCTGTGGACTGGAGCTGTGTTCCTGTGTGGTACCAAAGTGGCAGAGAAGCTTCTTTTGGGACAGTCAGGAAGAATGATGGCAACATGAGTTTAGAAAAGAAAATAGTTGATGATTACTTTGTGAAAAGCATTGCTTAAGTATTGATTGAGTGGCCTTGAGTGTGAAAATATTCTGTTCATCTAGTGTTTAAGTAGAATGTGTATAGATTTGCTTTAATTAATATATATGTATATGTATATGTTATATATATATAGATACATATATACATATATATGTATATATATCTGTATATCTATCTATCTATCTGTGTGTGTGTGTGTGTGTGTGTGTATATATAACATTTTTAGTTTTTCAAATTCCCTTGGTTGCGAAAGTAAATAATGTAAGGCAATTTTTTATTTTAATTTGAGCCAAAGAGTAGGAGTTGGTGATCTTAATTTCCTTTCTGGTCTCTATAGTTCTGGTACCTTCTATTTGAGATTACCAAATGACACTTGAAAGATTTTGTGGTGAAATGTTTGTTAATTTTCACTCTTGATTTATTAGCATTTTGAATGATATCATTTTCAGATAGGTCAATGAAGTAAAATGCTAAGAATATCAGTAGACACTGTGAGGGTCATAGAAAAATGCACTTAGTGGTATGTAAGAATATTTACTGAGATGCCATGTCAGAGAGGCAGAACTGCCTACTGATCTGTGCATTATAAATCCCCTGAACACAGAGGCCAATTGCTTTTGTGATAAGTGAGTCTAGGATAGTAGTGTGGACTGGAGGATGAAATGACTTCTGTAAAGTAGCTGGTCTTACAGCTTCTTGTCTCACCCAAAATGATACCATTTTATAAAAGAGTTGGCCATCTGTATTAGACATTATACACAGCACTGTGATGTTGGGGTCTGTGTCCTGGCAGGACTGGGTTTTAGAACAGCTGTTCCTGAAGCCTTAGCATCATCTGTGTTGCAAGATAAATGCCAGAGATCCACACTTACCGAGCTCTGTCTCCTGCTCTCTACAGGGGTGCGTCAGCTTGAAATCATGTGCTGCTTTGGCTGCATGTCTGTGCTTGCCAACTACTTTGTGTTCATGACATTTTTCCCAGCCTGTGTGTCCCTGGTCCTAGAGGTAAGACTGGTTTTCCTGGTGTCCTGGTTATGAAGCACTACTTCCCATGCTGTCCCTTTACCTAAGTCCCCTGCATACTCCTAACACCATGCTGACTTCCTTCGTAGCTTTCTCGGGAAAGCCGTGAGGGTCGTCCAATTTGGCAGCTCAGCCATTTTGCCAGAGTTTTAGAAGAAGAAGAGAATAAACCAAACCCTGTAACCCAAAGGGTCAAGATGATTATGGTAATGGCATTTCCCCCTAGAATCTGTAGTCTCAGTGTGTCTTATATTTTGGGTATTTGGGGACTGCTGTTTGTGTTTTTAGTTCTTGTCTTGTTTATCTAATATTTGGCCCTACCAGTGATGTTCTAGTCTTCTCTTTTTTCTGAGTTTGTTCTTTGTTGCTTTGAAGTTCTGGGGACTTTAGTTTGCTATCTTGAGACAGGATCTTACTGGCTAGCCAAGGCCGGCTTTGGACTTTGAATCATCCTGCTGGGTACCAGGTGTATGCCACCATGCCCCACTGGCCTTCTGATCTTTGTTATTCTTGCTCTCCTGAGTAGACTTTGCAAGTTCCTCTGTCTTTGAAAAGCTATTCTTTGGAATGTTTGATCAGTTACAGGACCAATGCTTTTATTCAACAAACTGGGGGCTTTCTTGGTAAGGTGGGGTTGAGGAGGAAAGTGTCTGGTTATGGAGTTGGGAGGGATGAGAAAGCAGAGGGTACACAATTTAAAATCTGTTCTTTCAGTCTTTAGGCTTGGTTCTTGTTCACGCTCACAGTCGCTGGATAGCTGATCCTTCTCCTCAGAACAGCACAGCAGAACAGTCTAAGGTTTCCTTGGGTCTGGACGAAGATGTGTCCAAGAGAATTGAACCAAGTGTGTCTCTCTGGCAGTTTTATCTCTCTAAGTAAGTGACTGGAACCCACAATCCTCTGCCGTCTTCCAGCGCTGTGCTGTGACTTTGATTTCTGAACTGACAACATTTGTCTTTGCTTTTACTCAGGATGGTCAGCATGGACATTGAGCAAGTGATTACCCTGAGTTTAGCATTCCTTTTGGCTGTCAAGTATATTTTCTTTGAACAAGCGGAGACAGAATCAACACTCTCATTAAAAAATCCTATCACGTCTCCTGTCGTGACCCCAAAGAAAGCTCAAGACAACTGTTGTAGACGAGAGCCTCTGCTTGTGAGAAGTAACCAGAAGCTTTCGTCAGTGGAGGAGGATCCAGGAGTGAACCAGGATAGAAAAGGTACCTTGCTGTGTTCTTCATCCTCAGTTCCTCTTGTCCGAGGATGCCCCCTGAGTTGACTTCATCTGAAAGTGATTTGAGGGCTTTGAGATGTCTTTTTGCCTCTCACACAGTTGAGGTTATAAAACCTTTAGTGGTGGAAGCTGAGACTGCAAGCAGAGCTACCTTTGTGCTTGGCGCCTCTGGAGCCAGCCCTCCATCGGCCCTGGGCACACAGGAACCTGGAATTGAACTCCCCAGCGAGCCTCGACCTAATGAAGAATGTCTGCAGATACTGGAGAATGCAGAGGTAGGAAAAGGGCATGCTCACACTGGAGGTGTCTTTAAAAGAGGATGGTTTTGGTACTTTATTTTTAATTAAAGGAAGTTAAAACTGGTACTACCAAGGCCTACTGTGTCCTAGTCTCTATGTCACGAGGCTTATTGACAACTACAGCCTTTGGGATGTTTTCCCCACCCTTCAGATGAGCAGCCTAGGCTTGAGAAGCTTCAGTAATATTCCCAAGATATTTACCATTGAGGAATTGTAAAGCCAGCAGCAGGGTCTCTTATTTTCTGGTTCCAGAATCAAAACTCTTTCTAGTGAGTTCTGTTTGTAATGATGGGGAGCATTGGTATTCGTGTGTGTTGAAGTGGGCTGTGTTTGAACTCTGTTCTCCCGCCACATTTACATACGTCCCTAATGTTTCCAGCCTTACCGGCTTGATCTAAGTTTTCCTATAATAAGAATATGTTTTCCTAGTCTACCAAATTTTTTTCCGTGCTTGGTAAGATAAAGTTCCATTCTACTGCCACTTTATTAAGATCCAGTGAGAGAGAAAACAGAGTTTTATAAATAATCAACATAGTCAAGCTAATTAAATATGTAGTCCTGGGTAGCCTAGACCTACGTAGACCAGGCTGGCCTCAAATTCAGAAGCCCACTTTTCTCTGCCTCCCCAGTACTGGGATTAAAGGCGGCGTGTGGTACCTCCTAGCTTTATCTGATTTTTTTTTTTTAAGACAAGGTCTCTTACTAAATGTGGAGCTTGTCATTTTGGCTGGACTGGACATAGCAAGTCCCCAGCCACTGTCTGTGTCTTGCTCCTGCCCAGTGCTGGGATTGCAGTTGTGTACTACTGTGCCTGGCTTTTACGTGCTTGCTAGGGATCTGAACTCAGTCAGCCTCGTGCCTGCATAGCAAGAACTTCCCTGCATCTCCTTGATGTCTTTCAAATCATCTCCTCCTTTACAAACCAAAGCCTCTTGAATTTTCCTCTTAATGTTTTTGTGCTTTAGCTCTTTTGAGAATTGGTATCCTCAGCTGGAATATATCCTATTTAAGGGCCACAATTTGTTCCCACAGAAAATTACAGTGTACATATTGACTGTCATTGTAAGCAAATATGTGTTGATTGACTTTCACTGATCAGTCCATGAGCATTTAAGTGTACAGTGAGGGTCCTGTTGTGCAGAGAGCAGGGGGCTGGGCTGAGGGAAGGCTTTGTTCTGGGTTTGTTCTTCAGAGCGGGTGGGACATAGTCTAGCTAAGTATTACTATTGTAAAGGTTGATACATACTGCTTTGTAATCGTGTAAGCAGCTCTGCACTGTGCTCTCAGCCTTCAGTCTTCTGCTTATGAATTTCCGTTCTTATCTCATTCCATCTCTTCATTTTCTGTCTCCTTCCTTCAGAAAGGTGCACAGTTCCTCAGCGATGCAGAGGTCATTCAGCTGGTCAACGCCAAGCATATCCCAGCTTACAAACTGGAGACTCTGATGGAGACTCATGAGCGTGGTGTGTCCATTCGACGGCAGCTCCTCGCCACCAAGCTCGCAGAGCCGTCTTCTCTACAGTACCTGCCCTACAGAGATTATAACTATTCCTTGGTATGCTATTTGATTAGGGAGGGCTTGCTTTGTAACTTGCAGCTGACCTGCTACTGCTACTTGTAAAGTATTTTTCATGATTTTGTAATCATTGTTGAAAAAGTCCAACAGTTTGTTTGCTTGCTTGCTTATTTATTTATTTATTTTGATTTTTGAAGATAGGGTTTCTCTGTGTTCCCCTGACTGTCCTGGAACTTGATCTGTGATCTGTGCAGATCAGCCTGGCCTTGAACTCTCCCTCTCAAGGATTTGGGATTAAAGGCATGTGCCACCACCCAGCCAGTTTTAAATATATAAACATAAATATATATATACACACACACACACACACACATACATACATACATACATACACTGCAGCTGTCTTCAGACACACCAGAAGAGGGCATTGGATCCCATTACAGATGGTTATGAGCCACCATGTGGTTGCTGGGAATTGAATTCAGGACCTCTCGAAGAGCAATCAGTGCTCTTAACCACTGAGCCATGTCTTCAGCTCCCAGTTTAAATATTTATAAAGAATAAATTTTGAGTGAAGTCTAGGTTTGGGATAGAATGTTTACCAAACGCTGGTTTGATCACCAGCACCATAACAACAAAAAGAATACATTAAAAATATTATTGAAATATTCTCTAGGGGCAAGCTTGAAGAATTGT
The DNA here is from genome assembly GCA_030674055.1 of Rhabdomys pumilio. NCBI lineage: Eukaryota > Metazoa > Chordata > Mammalia > Rodentia > Muridae > Rhabdomys > Rhabdomys pumilio. The sequence goes on along the minus strand of JANHMN010000014.1, from coordinate 19,478,620 downwards.
TAGCAACAGGGACTGAGATGAGCTGCTGTTTGTTACAGTGTGGGTTTTCACACTGTAACACTGTTTCCCTCCTTGTTTCTTAGGTGATGGGAGCTTGCTGTGAGAATGTGATCGGGTATATGCCCATTCCTGTTGGAGTGGCCGGGCCTCTGTGCCTGGATGGGAAAGAGTACCAGGTGCCAATGGCAACGACGGAAGGCTGTCTTGTGGCCAGCACTAACAGAGGCTGCAGAGCAATAAGTGTAAGTTGGGGTTTGTCTACTTTAAACTACTCCTTGCTGGACTAGGGAGGGAGGCAACTGGGCAAGGGGAAGACAACCAGAACAGATTTGGGGACAGACACAAGGATTTTGGGAGAAGCTAAAGTGGGTTAATATGTTCCTATAATCCTCTGCTTAGCTTGGTGGAGGTGCCAGCAGCCGGGTCCTTGCAGATGGGATGACTCGAGGCCCCGTGGTGCGTCTTCCTCGTGCTTGTGACTCTGCAGAAGTGAAGACCTGGCTTGAAACACCTGAAGGGTTTGCAGTGATAAAGGAGGCCTTTGATAGCACCAGCAGGTAGGAGTGTGTGTGAGTGAGTGAGTGAGTGTGTGTGTGTGTGTGTGTGTGTGTGTGTGTGTGTGTGAACACTCAGGTGTTCAAATGGATATGTAGCTTGTTCTCTGTGCTAGCCAAATACATTGCCTGCTTAGGGTAATGCACCAATCTGAATTCATTCATTTAGTATGACGAATAAGTATTCCTGGTTAGGGTAGATGTTGATGCAGACAAATTACCCCATAGAAATACATTGGTTTTTAATGGTTGGTAAGATGGCTTAGCAGGTAAAAGCTCTTGCTGTGCAGACCTGATGGCCTGAGCCACTCAGTGACAGTAAGATAGACATGAGCCAGCACATGACTAGACTGTCACTTTGCCCTAGAGAAGGATTTCCTACATGGAGCATGAGTGTAAGTCTAGCTGTAGATTTACTTTGAATGAAGACCATTACAGTCACACCTAATCAGTTCAAGCTAATGTGTTTGCTTTTATTTGGACTTCAAATGTATTAAAGAGTTGGTCCACCTTCTATTCAGTGTCTGAGAATGAGACTCAGCTACAGTAGTATCCTTCCCGTGTCTAAAGAAAAAAAATTCTTCCTACTGAACTAAGGAGTAAATTTAAAATTTCTTACCTCAGATTAAAATAAAATCCTTGTGTTCACAGATTTGCACGTCTACAGAAACTTCATGTGATGATGGCCGGACGCAACCTCTACATCCGTTTCCAGTCCAAGACGGGGGATGCCATGGGGATGAACATGATTTCTAAGGTGAGTGTAGGCGCATTCTATCTCAGGCTTCGGCGATGGGCACACTGGGCTGGCCTTGAACTCATGGTGATGCTTGCGTCTTTGCTTTCTGAGTGCTGGGACTACAACTGTGCTACCCTACCCAGCCATATTTCTTATTGAAACACCATGTCCATATAGTATATACATAACACAGTTGATTGATTTCATGTTTATTAAAAGCTAAATACTGCTTTTGTGTGGTTTGGTAGTGTTTTTGACCTTTTTTTATTAGTTAGATAAAATGGACTTGTGTGTCTGGGTGTGTTGCCTGCATGGATGTCTGTGCACCACATGTGTGCCTGGTGTCCATAGAGGCCAGAAGAGGCCATCAGATTTCTCTGGAACTGGAGTGCGATTGAGTTGGGAGCCTGCAGTGGGTGTTGAGAATTGGACTTCGGTCCTCAGGAAGAGCAGCCAGAGCTCTTGACTGCGGAGTTGTCTGCCTCGCTGCGCTGCTGTCGACTTGACACTGTGTCCTAAATGTCCTCACGAGGCTTGGGAGGGATCTGGGGCTGGCACTCACTTCAGAACTTTGCCCAGTAACTCCTCTGACCTGAGGAGGAGTGGCCCTGAGGGTTCAGACTGAGAGTGTAGGGAGGTGCATGGGGCCCCAGATCAGTTCCGAGCACACCCAGGCTACCCCAAAAGAACTTGTCTCCAAATCTTAAAATTGGCCTTTTCTAGAGACTTTTTCTTGCTTTCTTTGTGTGTATGTGTGACAGGGTCTCACTGTAGCCTTTGTCCGTCCTGGAGCACATTATGTAGACCAGGCTAACCTGCAAATCACAATCAGTTGTTTTGTCTCTGACTCGTAATTGCTGTTTTACAGGAAGGTGTTAGAAAAACTGACTTTAAGATATCAAACATACTTGGTTTGTTTGTATAATCCATTCATTTTGTTTCCTGAGAGAATTTGTATGGTGTACATTTTATTTTGCTGATAACTTTTTACTAGAGACAAATACAAAATGTTAAAATCATCTAGTCAGGCTACAGAAGTTTTGTTTATAAAGATTATTCAGAAAGAGGAAAATAACTAAATGCCTAAGTTTTTAAATTCTCAATAGTATGGTGGTTTTTAACAGCTTGAGAATAGAACTGTGTCATCTGTCTCCCCATTCCACTTTTGGGATTAAAAACAGTCTCAAAGAGACATCTGTATACTCATGTTCAGAGCGTTACTCAGACTAGCCAGTAGGAAGAGGCGAGCTTAGCGGTTTTGGATACATGCAGAAGTGAGAGATATGTTAAAGTAGAACATTATTCTAAGTGAAGTCGCCAATCAGAAAATTCTACATGGTTCCACTTTTTGAGTTAACCAGAGTCGTTAAGTTCATGGACACCAGTAGAGTGGTGTAGGGACAAGCAGGGACGGGGAACGGATAATGGGTTGTTTCTTTTTCCTTTTTCGAAACAGGGTTTCTCTGTGTAGCCCTGGCTGTTCTGGAACTCACTCTGTAGACCAGGCTGGCCTTGATCTCAGATCCGCCCGCCTCTGCCTCCCAAGTGCTGGGATTGAAGGTATGCGCCACCACTGCCCAGCTTTGATGTTTTAACAGGCTGTGGAACATTACCGTTGTCAGATACAGAGAGTTCTGGACATTTGTTAGGCAATACCTTAGCTGCACTGCACGGAATGGCTGTGTTTACAGTAGATACGGTGGTCAGAATGCGGTTCCATTGTGCATTGTGCTCGTTTTGCCTCTTCCTAGGGTACGGAGAAAGCCCTGCTGAAGCTTCAAGAGCTCTTTCCTGACATGCAGATTCTGGCAGTTAGTGGTAACTACTGCACCGACAAGAAGCCTGCTGCCATAAACTGGATCGAAGGTCGAGGAAAGACTGTGGTTTGTGAAGCTGTCATTCCCGCCAAGGTGGTGAGAGAAGTGAGTGTAGATGGATGTTTTATCCTACGGTTTACATTTTAGTGTCTTGAGTTGAGCCCAGTTGTGGTGGCCCACAGCTGTAATCCCAGCTCTGGGAGTCAGGCAGGAGGATCCCTGGAAGTCTGAGGCCAGGGTGGGCTACACAGTGAGTTTTAGGCCAGCCAGCACTGAAAGTTTTGAAAATAATAAAAAATTCAAAGAGTACTACCATCTTTTATAAGATTACATTTGTAAAGTTGTTTTCCATTAAATTGGTTGTTTTATTGTTCATGACTGCACATAGTGCTCTCGGGACAGTTTAAATGGGGCCACGTGTATACCCTTGCTTTCTAGAAGTACAGAGAGGTAGATCTGAGTGGTTTTTACTTAGTTCTCCTGGGAGACTGTGTAAAATGTCACACTGTGGTCTAGGTGTTAAAGACGACTACGGAAGCTATGGTTGACGTAAACATTAACAAGAATCTTGTGGGCTCCGCCATGGCCGGGAGCATAGGAGGCTACAACGCCCACGCAGCAAACATCGTCACTGCTATCTACATTGCGTGTGGCCAGGTGAGCGCTCCGGGCCCCACCTTCCCCTCTGCTCTGGTGTTGTGAGGAGCTCTACTGTATCTTTCCCTTTCTCCTCCAGGATGCAGCACAGAATGTGGGGAGTTCAAACTGTATCACTTTAATGGAAGCGAGCGGCCCCACCAGTGAGGACTTATACATCAGCTGCACCATGCCTTCTATAGAGATAGGCACCGTGGGTGGTGGGACCAGCCTTCTACCTCAGCAAGCCTGCCTGCAGGTATGACTGTGCCCTCAAGCCACTGAGGGCAGTTATTTGGGTTTATTTTTTGTTTCTTACTAAAACAAACTTGGGGAAGAGGGTTTATTTCAAGTTCTCCATCTAGGGAGATGTTCATTACTAAGGGAAGTTAAGTCAGGAGCTAAGGTAGAGGCCATGGAGGAACACTGCATATTGGCTTGTTCTAGCCTCACATTCAGCTATCATTCTGTTACTGCCCAGGCCCATGGGCTGAGTCCTTCATCAGTTAGCAATGAGGCCAAACTGCTGGCGGCCGTTTATCATTGACAACCAAGTTCAACCATCATCACATAAATACATATGTATTTACAGGACAGCACATCATGTTTCTACCCTTGCTTTCAGCCAGTCTAGTCTTAGGATGTCTAAATAAGTATAGGGTTTCTCAAAAAAAAAAAAAGTGTGTGTGTATGTGTGTGTGTGTGTATACCTACACGCATACATATGGTTTGTGTGTATGCGCCTAATAAATCATGAGAAAATACATGAAATAAGCAAGTAAGTGCATAGTGCCATCAGCTCAGCCTGACTTTCTAATGGAGTCTAGGCCTGCTCTTCTCCATGTAGTAATCTTCCAGGACGGCCTCTGATTACAGATGCTAGGTGTTCAAGGAGCGTGCAAAGACAATCCCGGAGAAAACGCACGGCAGCTTGCCCGAATTGTGTGTGGTACTGTGATGGCTGGAGAGTTGTCCTTGATGGCAGCATTGGCAGCAGGACATCTTGTCAGAAGTCACATGGTTCACAACAGGTAAGACTTCCACATCTATGAGATTTTCCTAAATTAGAGTTTTATCCTAATCCTAGTCTGGTAATTACCACTCAAATGTTTGGACAACTTGAGTCCAAGCCCTGGAATCCAGATTTTTAAAAGAAAAGAAAACAAAACAGGTGTAGTGGCGTGATCAGAGTACAAGCTCTGGACAGGTAGAGACAGGCAGGTCCACAGGCAGGTCCACAGGCAGGTCCTGGGGGCTCACTGACCAGGCAGCCTAGCCTACTTGGCAAGTTCCAGGCTCCTGAGAGAGGCCTTGTGTCAAAATAAAGAGTGGGTGGTGCCTTATTGTCTTCTGACCTCCACACACATACATATGTACCCCAAACCCCCAATTTTACATTGCTGATATTCTCTGTGTTACTACTTTGTCTTTTTCTGACATAGGTCAAAGATAAACTTACAAGATCTGCAAGGAACGTGCGCCAAGAAGGCAGCTTGAGCATCCTGGCATACTGAACTGAAACTCGGGCATTGGGTTCTCAAGGACTAACATGAAATCTGTGAATTAAAAATGTCAATGCAGTGTCTGTGGAAGATGACTGGACATGATCAGTGAGACAGACGCCTGCTTGGTTTCTGGCGCTTTCAGAGACGTCTGAGGTCCTTTGCAGAGACTCCTCAGATGTGGAAACTGTGGTTCTTTCCATGCTGTGTTCTGGAAAGATCTCACGTGGATGTTACGGTGCCCTGAGCACCACAGATGTGATCTGCAGCTCGTTTCTGAAAGCTCCCACAGCTGGAAACTGGTGTTCTGACAAAATGATGGAGTTCCTGGTGATCAGAGTGGGGCTCACCTCCAGTGGGGTAGAAAGAGTTTTGAATGACACTGTAGCTGACAGAACTTTTGATTTTTATTTATTCAGTCTGGGTTGTAGAACTTTGCAATCTAAGTTTATTTTTTGTAAACTAATAATTCATTTGGTGCTGGTCTATTGATTTTTTGGGGACCTACTTCATGGAAGAATTACTTTTATTCTCAAACTACAGAATAATGTGCTAAGTAGTGCTAAATAGTCTCGACAAAGAAAACAGTCACTGCATTTATCTCTGTAAATCTTTGTTCAGAGAGGCCTTTAGTCTAGATTTTCGCCAGCTGTGCCACACTCTGCACTAAGGATATCAGACATATCTTAGTGTTACTTAGAGGAGAGTACAAGCAAGTCGGACCTCTCAGAACTTAGAGTGGGGGAACAGTTTTTAAAGAAAACGACCATTTCTCTAAGCCAACTTTCTTTTAGAGACATTTTAACTTATTTAGCTGAATTCTAGATTTTTTGGTAAACTATCAAATCTGTATATGTTGTAATAAAGTGTCTAATGCTAGGAGTTTATTGGAAGTGTTTAAGAAGTAAGAGAACTCGACTTTTACACTGATAAAAATACTCCAGCTTGGGCCAGAGAAGACCGTGCTTGTTAGCATTGGTCCGGGAAACCCTGGCTTGCTTTCCAAGCCTAATGAAGGGAAAGTCAGCTTACAGAGCCAATGATGGAGCCACATGAATGGCCCTGGAGCTGTGTGCCTTGTTCCTGTGGCCAGGAGTTTGGTGACTGAATCATTTATGGGCTTCTTTGATGGGCCCATAAAAGCTCTTAGCTTCCTCAGGGGGTCAGCAGAGTTGTTGAATCTTAATTTTTTTTTAATGTACCAGTTTTGTATAAATAATAAAGAGCTCCTTATTTTGTATTCTATCTACTGCTTCAAGTTTGGTGTGGGAAGCTGACATCTGTGTAGAAGATGGACTCTGAAAGACATTCCAGGAGTGCCGGCAGCATGGGAGCCTCTTGTGATTGTGTCAGTATTATTGTGGAAGATTGACTTTGCTGTTGTATGTAAAGTTTCAAATCGCTCCTCTTGTGACTTTTCAGCCAGTACCATTTTGTTACCTGAGCTTGTCATGGAAGTGGCAGTAAAAGTATTGACTGTTTATGCTGGTGACTGTAGCCACTGTCATCTTGCTAAATTCATGTTTTGTACAATTACTAAATTGTATACATTTTGTTATAGAATACTTTTTCCAGTTGAGTAAATTATGAAAGGAAGTTAACATTGACAAGTGTAAGCAGTGGCTTTTTTAAAGTGAGGATTAACCCTAAACCTGAGGTCCAGAAGTTAGCAAAATCTGGCCAAGTGGCAGCCTGACCTCGCTGAGGGTCATGAGACCCTCTCTCCATTATACCCTCTACCTGCAACATGCGCGCTGGCCAGCCAGTGTTGTTTGTTTTAGTGATCTTTCTTACAGCAAGAGGGTTTTATTGGTTCAGACCCATAATCTCAACCAGATTCTCTTTGGTTATCAGCTGGGACCAATTAAGAGGAATAGAAGATCAGATGTCAACATAGTGGCCCTTTCTAGCATGCTTCAGCTGCAGGGGCGGGCCAGGGCTTCCTCGGAACTGACTTTCATTCCTTTGTAATTACTCCACATTTGCTGTTAGAGGTGAAAGATGAGTTGTATTCACAGGAAGCACAGAGTTTGGAAATGCGCATGGAGAGACCAAATGCTGGCAAATAAAGTCAGAACTAACCCTGGAGTGATAAACAGCTAGCTCTTTAGCAAACATTTAGGTATGACTCTACCCTTAGGCTTCCAAACAACACTGTTAGTGTCTATCACATATCTTAATTATGGTTTCTATTGCTGTGCTAAAACACTTGTGACCTGAAGTAACTTGGTAAGGAAAGGGTTAATTCTGCCTTCTAACTCTTAGGTCACAGTCCATCATCAAAGGAAGTCAGGGCAAGAGCCTGGAGTTACTACTTTGCTCTGCCTGTTCCTTTTTTTTTTTTTTTTTTAACTAATTTACGTATGAGTGCTCTGTTTGTATATACGCCTGCATGACAGAAGAGCCTGCATGACAGAAGAGGACATTAGATCCCAGTATAGATGGTTGTGAGCCACCATGTGGTTGCTGGGAATTGAACTCAGGACTTTTGGAAGTGCTCTTAATCACAGAGCCATCTCTTCAGCCCTATCAGCCTGTTTTCTTCTAGCACCCAGGACCACTAGCCAGGGGTGGCACCATCCACAATGGGCTGAGTCTTCCTACATTCCTCACTAAGAAAATGTACTCCTTTTAAGTTGTGCATGCCTTTAGTCCCAGCACTTGGGGAACAAAGTAGATATATGATTTCAAGGCCAATCTCGTCTATGTAGCAAGTCCAAGGATAGTTAGGATCTCTACATAGAGACCCTGTCTCAACAACAACAGTAAATAATATAAATAATAATAATAATAATAATAATAATAATAATGCACTATAGGCTTGCCCACAGCCCAATCTGTTAGGGACATATTCTCAATTGAAGTAACCTCTTCCAAAAATGACTCTTGTTTATGTCAAATTGATGTAAGTAGCAAGCACGCATGTGGACCAACTATTCCAGAGAAACTCCCTTGATCCCGGCATTCTCTCCAAAGACAAATTATTTTTTTAATTTAACTTTTATTTTTTATGTATTCACTTTACATCCTGCTCACTTGCCCTTTTCCTGGTCACACCCTCCCACAATCCCCCCCTCATCTACCTCCCCTTCTCTGAGCAGGCAGCAGCCCTCCCTGAGTATTCCCCTACCCTGACACATCAAGTCTCTGAGGCTAGTTGCTTCCTCTCCCCTGAGGCCAGACAAGGCAGCCCAACCAGAACATCTCCCACATATAGACAACAGCTTTTGGGATAGCCCCTGCTCCAGTTGTTCAGGACCCACCTGAAGACCAAGCTGCACATCTGCATGTGGGAGGAGGCAGAGGTGGGCAAAAGCCAGGCGGCATGCCAACTCGAAGAGTGGCATGTACCATTTTCCACTGTCCATTCTCTTTCCCCAATGTGTCTGGCCACACCGAAGGCATTTGCCTATTCTGTTGTCTTTTCTAGGGCTGGGTGAGCAGGGAGCTCTCTTTGATGCATTTAGGTGGCAAAGGTGATAGAATGGGGAAAGTGCCAGCTGAGGAAACCTGAGAAGAAACCATCAGAAATGATCCAAAAAGGAAGCTACCTAGCCTGTGATGGTTATGGAACTTCTCTGCTGTCACTCTTACCTTGACAAAGAGTTGGGGTGGCAGAAAATTGAAGGAACAATTCTGGCTCAATTTTGCTTGAAGGCATGACCCTATAAAGCAAACAGTGCTAGTCTCCTGTTGCTTCATGGAAGAGAAGGGCCTCATTTCCCAGCGTTCCTGCCCATGAGGTGAGGCCTACAGAGATCAACACAGACCTGGTTCCCATTGGACTCAGACCATGGTCTCATAACATGCTTCCAAGAGAACTGTCAAGCTTTGGTGCAGATCTGGCCTCAGTTTCTTCTACTGTACAGCATAATCTAAGAATTTGTGTTTTTTCAAGATCAAGAATATTGCTGAGTGGGTGAGAGCACTACTTGGAAGCAGAACCTGAATTCAGATCCCCAGGACCCATGGGAAAAGCCGAACTCAGGGTGCCTAGAACTCCCCAGCAGTAGGAGAGGATAGATTATGAGAGTTTGCTGGCTAGCTAGCCTAGCAGAAAAGCAAGTCTGGTTAGTGTCTCAAGGCAATAAGACATAGAGCTACAGGGGAAGATACCTGAGACCCTGCTCAGACCAGTACATGTGCCCACACATTTTTGTGCCCCCCCATTTCTATAACAATCAACCTGCCCACTTGCTCGCTTATGCCAGAGCTGCTTTTGAAAGCTTACAATCACACAGTTCTTGGTTAAGTAGCCAATGATTAATACTGACCGGGTGATCTTACCCAGGGATTTCTACTTTTAAATAGAACACTTTTGGTGCAAAGTCTGTCTAACATTTGCAGGGCAGAGTGTACCTAGGTCAGTAGAATTCAAACCCTCAGCATCCCAACAAGGGCAAAAACAGACCCTACCCCAGTACATTTCTAATATTTCATGAAATTATGCATATTATTCAAAAAATGAAGAAAATATATACAAATAGGGGTTTAGTAGTGTAGTGACCGCTTAGCATGGGTAAAGTGCTAGCTTTAACACTAATGGAGGCTGCAAAGAGAGTTCAGTGGTTAAGAGCACTTGCTGTTCTCCCAGAAGACCCAGGCCCAGGTTCCAGCTCACCATCATCTGTAACTTTAATTCCAGGGGATGAGATTCCTCTCAGGGAAAATATAAATATAAACACATATAATATATTACATGATACGTATTATTTTAAAGAAAACAGTATAAAATGTCCCCCATGGCTTTCTCAGTAACTCTTAGTGCTCATCCTTCCTCTTCTCATTCCACAAAGACCCCCGGCAAGGTTTTTTATTTCTCTCTTCATAGTTCCTGTGATTTACTATCTAATCCCCTCTAGAATTTCTGCCTCTCCACCCCCCTACCTGGTCCATGTCTACTGTCCTGGTACCTGCTGTTACTCCAAGTTATGTATTCACATCTAAACATTCAGAACTAATCAAGGTCTACAGGTAAGAGGCTGTTTGCTTTTCTGGGTTACCTCGCTCACTGCGAGTTTTCTAGTTCTACTGGCTTGCCCACGAATCTCATTTTTATTTACAGTGAGTGGAATAGAATCGTGTATGTAGACCTCATTTTCATTGTCTACCTGTCAGCTGAAGGACATGTTGCTGCTCCGTTTCCTAACTATTGTCAGTTGAGTGGAAATGGGCGCGACTGAGCACGTTATCTGTGGAGCAAGGTGTTGGAAATGGGCGCGACTGAGCACATTATCTGTGGAGCAGGGTGTTGAGTCCTTGGACAGGGAGTAGGAGAGCGGGGCATGTGGTAGATCTACTTAGCTCTTTGAGTGTTTTCCACACTGACTGCAGTCTGGTGGCACCAGTTTGGAATCCTACACGTCGTGAATAAGGATTCCTATTTCCCCATACCTACTCCAGTAGTTATTTTCAGTTGTTCCCTCTTGGGATAAGATAAAATCTCAAAGGAGTTTTAATTTGCATTTTCCTTATTGGTAAGGTTGTTGGACACTTTTAAAGACTTTTCTTAGCCATCTGTTTTTTCTTTTGAGATCCACAGCCCATTTTTAAATTGGCTCATTTGGCTAGGTGGCGGCGGCAGTGCACACCTTTAATCCGGGCACTTGGGGAAAGGCGGAGACAGGTGGATCTCTGAGTTTAAGGCCAGCCTAGTCTACAAATCAGGTTGCAGAACAGCCAGGACTACACAGAGAAACCCTGTCCAAAAAAAAAAAAAAAAGAAAAAGAAAAATATTGCCTCATTTTCTTTTTTTTTTTTTAACTTGCTATATTCTGGATATTAATCCTCTATCAGATGTATGGTGGGGCCTCCACACTTGTTTTCTCCACCTTACAGAAGCTTTCTGCTTATATGAGGTCTCATCTGTCAGCTGGTGACCTTAATTCACAAGGGAATAGAGTCCTCATCAGAAAGTCCTTACTCCATCTGTTTTGTAGGGGACTTGCCTGTTTTCTTCAAGCAATTTCAGGTTTCCTATTGAACCTGGCCTTTGGTCCATTTGGACCCTAATTCTGCTCAGGGTGATACAGTTCTAATTTCATTCAGCACCACTAGATGATGATACTTTTTCCCCAGGGTGTATTTTTTGGCATCTTTATTAAATGAGATGATTTCACTCACGGAGTTTTCTGCTTTGTTCCATCTATATGTCTGTGTCTGTCTTTGTGCCAATACTGTGATGCTTTTATTAGTATAGCTCTGCAATAGTATCTTAAGATACACCTTGAAATCTGGTATGGCAATTCTCCCGGGGCTGTTGCTATTGTTCAGGATTCTTTTGGCTATCTTCTGTGTTTCCATCCAAATTTTAGTGTGGGTCTTTCTGTGAAGAATGTTGTGGGGATTTTGATTGGTATTACATTGAATCTGTAAATTGGTTCTTGATAGAATGGTTATTTTCGCAGCATTAATTCTACTAGGCCATAAGCATGGGCTATCCATTTTCTGGTGTGTCTAATCTTTCTTCCCAGATTTTAAGTATGTATCGTATTAGTCTTGCAGTCTTCTCTCCCTCCTGCTATCTTATTTCTGTCACTAATATGAGTTCCCATGACCTCTTTCTCACTGTTTATTTGTATACTGACTTTCTGATTTTTTTTCCATCTTGCCACATTACTGAAAATGTTGGTCATTTCTTAGGTTTTCTGGTGGGATTTTGGGGTTCTCTCGAGTAAGATATCCTCTGCAAATAAGGATTTGACTTAGCTTGCTATTTGTATCCCCTCAGTTTATTTTTCTAGCTGGTACTTCAAGCACTAATGCTGAAAAGGAGTGGGTATAGTGGACAGCCCTGGCCCTGGTTTTAATGGAGTGCTTCTAGTTTTTCTCCATTTAGAGTGATGTTTGCTGAGGGTTTGTCACAGTCTTTATGATGTTGGGTTGTTCCCTCGGGTCTTTCTCTAGGATTTTTAGTCTGAAGGTAATATTGCAGTTTGCCCAAGGCCTTTTCTGCATCTATTAGGATGATCATGTAATATTTGTGTTTAAGCCCATTTATATGGCTTATACATTTTCTGAGTTTTTGCACATGACAAACCATCCCTTCATCTCTGGTATAAAGCAACTTTGATCAGGTAATAGATGCCTGTATTGTTTGTATGCATTTTATTGAATATTTTGAATCTATGTTCACCAGGAATACTGGCCATCTTTTCTTCCAATTCCTTGAAATCACTTTTTTTTTAAAAAGCACCTTTCCATAAGACTTACCTTTTTTTAGGTGTTCTGAAGATACTGCATGCTCTGCAGACGCACCCTCCATTTTGTCTTCCCTTGAAGCCGCTGTTGGTTTCTCAGGCTCCCCCAAGCAGCTCTGAGGAGACTGCCACCATCTTGAGTTCTCTTGCTGATTTTTCAATGTGGGTACTTAGAACTTTCGGACTGCTTTTTATATATATTTCAGAGGTTTGGTTGCAGTGTTAGCATTTGAAAGGCTAAAAGACCCCCAAGAAGGGGACCCCACTCCAGTCTCAGGATGGCACGCAGCCAAGGACTCACGAGAGACCCGCTTGCTGCAATCACATGAGGTAGTATAATGCTGGAGCGCTCCAGGCTGCCCGACAGGTGTCTTGTGCAAGAGACAGAGGGGACGACCCTCAAGCTCCAAGGTTTAGGGTTTATATAGACACGGGGTGGGGAAAGGGAGGAAACTTTTGCGTGGTTACACATGATTGGTTGTTTTACAATTTTCTTTTTTTTTTAATATTTATTTTATTATATTCATATGAGTACACTGTCACTATCTTCAGACACACCAGAAGAGGGCATCGGATTCCATTACAGATGGTTGTGAGCCACCATGTGGTTGCTGGGAATTGAACTCAGGACCTCTGGAAGAGCAGTCAGTGCTCTTAACTGCTGAGCCATCTCTCCAGCCCCTACAATTTTTGAACATCAGCAGGCTGTCCTAGTTGGTGGGGGCAGAGTGCAGTTCCTGCTGGCGGATGCTTATCTAGCTTAGCAGAGCTTTGCATACCTTCTTATCAGCTAGTTCCTGAGATGGCTTTAACAGGCCTCATCCTTTGTCTGTAACTCTACATTCCTTAGTAACTGATTAACTGGGCCTCTGGCGAGCAAGACCTGAAGGCAGCATTTTTAGGTACTTGAGTTTGGGAGAAGGAACCTACAGGGCCCTGCTATTAGTTTTTTGTGGGACCCATAAAATTTCTATCACATTTTAATTACAGAATTTTTCTTAATTTCTTCTTTGATTTACTCATCATTTGTGATATGTTGTTTAATCTCCTTGACTTTGTGCACTGCTAGAGATTTCCTTGCTGTTGATTTACTGTACTGTGGTCAGAAAGGATGCAGTTATTTCATCAATTTAAGATGTTATATCCCAGGATGTACTGCTCTATTTTAGAGATGCTTCCATGGGTTGCTGACTGAATGTATACTGTTATTTGGGCCAAATATTCTGTATACTTTTATTAGATATATATCCATTTGATATATGATTATGTTTTAATTTTTTTATCCAAATGACTGCAATACTGAAATCTTGCCTCACTACCCAGTTGGCAGTTAATTTGTGCCTTTAAGTATATGTTTTTGATGAAAAGTGAATTTACTATAGGTTGGTGCATATGTTTAAGACCTATTAACCAAGGAGGCTCATAGGTCTATTGACTAGAATCCTTATTTCTCTACTTTTAGTTTGAAATCTATTTTGTCAAATACTAGAATAAGGAAACCTTTTTGCTTCCGAGTTCCATTTGCTTGGTATACTTTTCCATCCTTCCACTTTGTGATTTCTATCTCTTAAGAAAACATTTTGTGGGCAACCGAAATGGTTTGTTTCTTAATCCATTCAACTAATCTGTGTGTTCTTCTTGAGGTGTTGAGGTCATTTAGTATGTGGATTGCTATCATTTTTTTTCTGTTTGTTTCTCTAGTGCTAGTTTGTTTCAGTGATCATAGCTTTGTTTTCTTTTTAGTCTCTTGAAGTACTGCTTCCAGTATAGTCTGTGGACCTGGTTTAGTGGACATGATTCTTTTAGTCTGTTTTTATCATTAAAAAAATTTCTTTCTCCAACCATGGCAGTTTAGGCTGGCAACTCTTTTTGTTTTCTTTTTTGTAAGAGGGGTTTCTTTGCTCTCTGCCCTGGAACCAGGTTGGCCTTGAGCTCACAGAGGTCTGCCTGCCTCTGCCACCAGAGTGCTGAGTTTAAAAGGTGTGTGTCAACACTGCCTGGTGCATCACTGGTCTTTTAGAACCTCAAGTACATTGCTCCAGGCTCTTCTGGCTTTTGAAGTTTCCATCAGGAAATCAGGAGTTACATTCAGATGAGCTTTTCTTTTGGTGTTACATGTGGTTTTCCTTTTGCAACACTCAGCACCCTCTTTGTTCTGTGTACTTAATGTTTTGACAATGTTGTGAGTTCTTTTCTGGTCTCATTTAAGGTTCTGTGCTTCTTCAATCTGAATGGGTACATCTTTCCTTAATTTGGCAAAGGTTTCTTCTATGGTCCTATTAAGATTTGACCTAGGACTCTTCTTTTGTCTACAATTAGATTTTTCCCTTTTCATGGTGTCCCACAGTCACTGCATGCTGCGCGCGTGTGTGTGTGTGTGTGTGCTTATTTCTTTTAAAAAAAATCCTACTTTTTGCTTGTGTGGTCTAATTCTTTGTTTTCAAGTCCTGATGATATATTTTCTACCTGAATCACTCTCCTTGTCTGTCCCTTGAGTTGAGTTTTATAATACAGTTGAGTTTTAAAATTCCATCTTCATTTAAGCTTGAGTTTTCTTTAGTGTGATTATTTCTGCTTAATGTCTACATTTAAATCCCCAATTGTCTTGTTACATTCAGTCCTGCTTGTATTTTCTTGTATGTCATTGTTTCTGTACATCATTGCTATTCTCTTGAGTTTGAGTTGTCAGTGTCTTCATAAATTCCCAGAATTCTTTGATGACATAATTATTCTCTCATATTCAGTCTCAATTGTCCATCTAGGTAATTCTCATTTGAGAACACTTTTAGTAGTGGTAGGGTTTGGGGGAGGGGGACATGCTATCTTTCATATGGCTTGTTTTGCAATACAACCTGGGCACATGAACATCTTTTGCTAGTTGTGTGTTTGATGTGAAATTCTAGGCTGCTTCTATTGAGTGGAAGTTTGGTTTGGGTTTTGTTTTTGCACCCGCTCCCTTGATTTCAGGTCAATCGTTCCAGTAGTGTTGACTTCCCTTGATTTCACATCACGTACAAGTAGTTGGTAGGTCAATTGTTCAGGTAGTGTTGACTTTGAATTGAAGGGGTAGTAGTGATTCCAATTCACTGTTAAGAAAAAAGTACGTAAATGGGACAAACGAATGGATCTGCTTGGATGATGTACAAGCTGTGTTATCTGAGCTACGCCAGGGAGTGTGAAGATGGTGTGGGTAGGCCAGAGTCTAGGACATTCAGGCTAGCCCAATATAGTCTGTATTGTGCAACTGAAGCTACTAGGCCTAAAGAGAAGGGATGGCGAAAGCAGGGGAGGTTCCAAAGGCTTCCCAGATTGAACAGCATACAGGGTGTGCAACCTGCGGCTCAATCTTGGGATTGGGGAAGGTGCACGAGGGCTAGGGTCTAGGAAACTCACCAGATTGGAAAGGAGCCCATGTGAAGCCCAGGCTCAGCCCCAGAGTAGGTATGGCTGGTACAGGCAAGGTAAAGTTAAGACTCACCAGACTGGAATGGTACACAGATTATATCATCTAGGCTAGGCCTGGAGGTTTGATCAGCAACTTATTAACCTTTGAATCACACAACCAAAAACCAACAACAAACTTCCTGCATTTGGAAGACAGGCAGAACTATCAACTCAACCCAGCCTGGGGTACATGAAGAAATTTGTTATAACAAACTCCCCAACAACTAAAAAGCCAAGTAAATGAAAAAGACCTTTGTATTTCTAAAATGTGACTTAGTCTGAGGTATATTTAACTGCCCATGATCTCAAAGCCCATTTTCCATTTAATTTTCATATAGTCCTAAAAAGCTTTGTTATAACAGAAACAAATGCCAGCCACTCATGTTTCTTGCTATATATAAATCCTGGAAACACTGGATGGCATAGACATGCTCAGTTAATATTTACTGTACAGTGGGATACCATTTGTAAGTGTGAGCAAGGTTTGGGTTTGATTTTAACACCATATAAATATGGACAGAAAAATATTCTGAGAAGTGTTTTTTGTGCTGGAGGATTAATGGTAAGCATTCAGACTGCTAAAATGGTTTACACTTAGACTACACCTCGATTTAGCTACACTTTTTTGTTCAAACTAGTGACCACTCATACTCCCCATCCTAATACACAGTAGAAACAACCATAGTAAATCAACCTGGATAGAATCAAAGTTTGCTATTTTCTCAGAGGCTACTGTGAATCCGGCACGGAGCCCACAAAAGTGCTGTATTAGAACATGTCTGTGAGTTGAAGAATCTGTGAAATAGCCCCTTTGGGTTTGTCTGTAGTCGTGTTTTTGTTTTCTTGTCTCATCTTCCCGTGGGAGGACAAGAAGTCAAGGCACCAAATTATAGTTGTGATAACCAATTCTGAGAGTCGACTTGATTTGATTGATGAACATATTGGGCATTCAGGCAAACCTTTGTGTGTGGAAGCATTTCTGGAGAGGCCTACTTCATAGGGGAGGGTCAACCATGACTCTGGTGTGGTGATTCAACTCACTGTTGATGCAGTACTTTTGAGACAGGTTTTCTCTCTGTAGCCCTGGCTGTCCTGGAACTCGTTCTATAGACCAGGCTAGCCTAGAACTCAAGAGATTCACCCGCCTCTGCCACCTGAGCACTAAAATTAAAGGTCTGTGCACCACTCTGCCTTGCTGATGTACATTTTTTTACAGGAACACAGAACGTAACATGGGGTCATGGAGGATTGTACCAAGGTTCCAGGTACATGGTCAGTCAGACTGCCTATAAGAGTGCCTAAGTGGACTGTGGATGAAACTTTGAAGGTGAAGGCTAAGCTGTTGTGGAGATATCAGGATACTGGAGATTATGGGAGATTAGCTGAAGAAAGCTGTTGGTACCAAGTAGAGCCAGCTCCAGGGAGAGGCCAGACAGTGTGATCTCCATCCCAAATGAGGTAGTTGGCTTATATTAACAGGTTACACTTAACACTCTAAGCACTGGGGATGAAATATGTTCAACGCTTTTCAACACAATCAAAGGGAGACCCCAGTGAGCACATGTCCACATCTCCTGTGATTGTTTCAGGACTGCAACAAGCAGAGATGATATTTCTTAAATAAACGAGAAGTTATGTATTCATAACTAAGAGAAGATGATTCACATGTGTATGTGAATCAGAGGCACAGCATTTCCAGTTTAGAAACTCAGAAAAAGTGAGGTGGCTTCACTCTCTGCCTCTAAGACTTTTAAGTGTAATTCATAATGAATTCATGTAAATTGCAATCCATTATACACATATGCATAGCAGCCAGGACAGAAGACTGATAGGACACTTACCTTAGTACGTGCCTGTTCTGATTTGTTAACAAACATTAGGTTGTCCCTCAGAGTTTTCTTGATCCCTAATGAGGTTACAAATAGGATTACTGAATTGGAATAACTCAAGGAAACTTTAAAAATTACCCAGAAAATTATCTAGAATAGTCCCTCAGAGTTAAGAAAAACAAATCAAGCAAGTGAGCATATTTGTCCATAATATTTTAATACTTCTCCACTTTTAAATACTGGTTTTAATTTTGTGATTGTAACATGGAAGATCCATCTTTTATATTATTAAAAAACATCATCAGAATCATAAAGCTATTATAGTTACACTCTACACACTCCCAAGGTACTGTAAATGATTATGCTTTGAGTCTGTAGATGAACAACGACAACAATCCAAATACATCATCGTCTGTACAGCCTGGACTAAATACTGGTCAAGTGTCTGATCGGACAAACAACTGATAAGCTTAAAGATAACCAGCACAATTTCACAAGTGAACCAGCTCAGCCCAGCTAAAATTCTGTAGCAACTGACACTGATACTGTATAGGTGTATAAAGTAATCATGAAAACGAACAGATGAGAACCGTGTTTCCTTTATCTTACTTTGCCTCCACACACCTTGCTTAGGTTCCTCCCTCTTTCCTTTGCTGTTCCTCCTGTAGCAACACCAAATCAAGTTTGTCCACCTCAAATATGGAGTCCTCAACCCCAAGAGGAACACTGTACTCTCTCATCATGTTCACTCACATGCAGGGATAAAACCCCACATCACCAGTATTTTTCAGGTGTCTAACATCACAGAATAATCCAGTAGAATTGAGTAAGGGGGTTTGTTTTGGGGGGCTGTGGGATAGGGGCTTGGGCTGAGATAAATACCCAGGTATATGAAAAAACATAATAAATATTTAATATGTAGAAAATAGCCAAATGAAAGTAATCCTTGAAGGTCTGAATATCGTAATACGGCCAGTGCTCCTCCTAACTTTGACTGTTTGAATACTTTCAGTGTTTCTGAACTCAATTCTAAATCTGACTGGGCAGAGTTATCGCCAATAAACTACCAGTCAAGTACTGAAAGGTAAAATGATCATTGCTCATCTTTTTTACTACAAACATTTTTAGTGTAACATTTTATTTATAGAATAAATTGTAAAAGTATTATCACCACATTTAGTGCAAATGCAACTGGTGATAATTAGATGCAGACCCTGCTTTGTAAACTTTGCGCATGTTTGTAAAATAAAGCTATTCAATTTAGTTTTGAAAGAGTTATTTGCCTGGTTCATCAGAGTTACCAGAAATGCAAACGGAGGAACATTTATAGTGGGCGTACAGAGTTTTGTTTTTGCTTTTTTTTTTTCTTTTTGTTTTTTTTTCCCTAAGATTCCCACTAGTGCCTGTAGCAAATAAACTTTCCCTCCCAACCCTCCCCGTTCTCCCATCCCAACCCCATAGCTGATTGCAAAATAAAATACACATTTGAGGTATAAACTTTTCTTTTTTTAAACATCACAATATAAAACGTTAACTGGTGATGTAAACTGGTATGATAATCTGTCTCCCTTGCCTTCTTAGCATTACCACCATATAGGCACTTTTCCACAGAGTCAAATTATGAATAGCATTTCTGTAATAAGGCATATTCCATGCACATCATTTAGAGAAAGGTAAATTAAAAAATATAAAAGATTTATGGGACATGAAACTGCGTGCATGTAATGTAAGCTCTATGTTTTATATGTATTTTTCTCTCTGTACAGAGTAATAAATATCATCCTATGTGATGCAAGTAATTCACTTCCAGGATTGTGCATATAAGTGATCAGACTAATCCCATCATTAAATTATCACACCTTGCATTCTTCTTTAGACTCCATTTCGATGTATGGAATATATACAGGTCATGTTTTACATGACATGACTCTCTGCTTTACAAAAGGGTCTGATTTTTGTGTTTCTAAGGAGAGGAACAAGTCAGCAAAGCATCTACAAAATGCCTGATTTACATAAATACATTTGCTTGTAAACACAATCAGAGTCTGAAGCGGGCAGTCATCTCAACTGAAGTGAGTACCATTCCTTGCCTCAACTCCATGTTCAAAGTTTCTCAAAGAGGACTGTAACTAAATCAGGTATTTTACATGTTAGCTTCTCATAGCAACGAAAGACAGCATTTCAGTTTGAATAGTGTGGAATTTTACTGCTCTGCTGAAATTTATGATCAAGAGGCAAATTGGAGCATTGTTCAGATTTTCTATGTATACCTTCGCTATATCATTTAAAGTGATCCAAGCTAGAAAAACTACCATATTTGTTACAGAATACTAGAAATATTAAATCAAATGTCAAATTCAAACAGTCTGATTTGGTTTAACAAGTAATACCATATATTCTCTTACAAATTTCAGGGAAAATATGAACCCACTTTATCCTGACCTCTGTATATAAAGTACTCTATACCCATAAGAGATGTACAGTTGTCTCTGACTGGAGGCAGGCAGAACCAATTTAAAAATTACCAAATTGTGTTTGTAATAAACTGAAAAAAGTTGGTAGCACAGAGTACACAACTAAAATATATAATAAAAATATAAAGATATCTGGGGGGGATAAAGCTTTTCATTCTTTCTCCATCAGAACCAGCGTTCTTCATGGGAGTAAGACTATAGAAAAGGCATAATCACAGGTTATTGACAGTCCTCAGTTATGAAGAGACACACAACATGAATCCTTATAGAAATCAGCAGCAATAGATTCTATGATTATACAAAGCAAAAAAGTCAAAACTTCTGGACACAGACACAGACTGTAGGCCTGTAAAAAGAAGCCCATCTGAATATTTGGTGCACAGAGAGCACATGCCTCAGGTGCATTCAACTTTTGTGCTTTTCTTTTGTGCACAAAACCTGATACAACTGAGGATCTTAGGCTGGACCATGGTAAATAAAAAATTCTGAAAAAGTTCCTCAAAATTAAAGCATCGGTTAATTCCTAGTTGTAATTCAAAGTTATTTTTTTCACTCCTAGGAGCAAGCAAATAAAAATATAGCCATATACATGTGATTCTACATGTATTTATAGTTACACGCTGAGCGAGGAGATCTAGCAGGAGATGGCTAGTGTTGGACACCCAGCTTTACTATTGCAATGTTTCTTCTTGGGCCAGAGACAAGGCTGTAGATCCTGCGTTCCAGCTTAGAGGATTCTTTTTTTTTTTTTCCTTCTTTCTCCAACATGGAATGTCACACAGCCTTGCTTCAGTCACTGCAGGGAAAAAAAAAAGGCAAGTAAAAACCTAAGCAACAGCAATATATCAGTAAAAGTATGAAGACTACCAGAACAGATGTCTCCCACCCTCCACGTTCATGGAGTACACAGACTCTGTCATTTATCTTTAAAGGATTTTCACCCTTGCAAATGCAAAATTATTGACCTTATATATCTGAAAATATATCCTGTTAGCAACAGAAAATATAAAGGGATCTTCTGGAAATTATGGGAAAAACATATGGAGAGCAATGTGCTAAAAATAAAGAGGTTTCTCAAATATTAGCCTACAAAGTAGCCTTGACTTCTTCTCAACCTTAGGTAGGAATTATGCCATCTAATATTATGTCTAAGAACTTGATAATTCTACCTAAGTTATGTGGGAACACTGTGTGTGTGTGTGTGTGTGTGTGTGTGTGTGTGTGTGTGTCTGTGTTACTTAAGAAAGAAATGTTCATGATCCAAACCTGTGGTCCAAGAGAATTAAAAACTACATTAAAAGTTCTTAAGAACTTTTGTTTGCCAAGATGAAGAAGATCTGAAAGTTTTACTTCATATATTTATGAGAACCTTTGTGGAGATGAAACATATTTATCACTGGAGAGATCAGTTACTACCACCTCTCTGGATAGTAGTATGTAAACTGTGAATGCAGGGTCCCCTAGGCAGCAGTATTACATACAGTTAACACACACAAACGTTACAGTTCAAAATGACTAAAGAAAAATTCTAACACTGTATTACTAAAGGCTGCAACTTCAGTGTGTGTCAAGTGAAGAGCTGGTTAGATAAACGATGTGCATGCTTACAAAAGAAAACAAAACCAGGAAACTCCTTAGTAACAGAGAAAAACTTCAGATTCAAGATGTGTAAGCAGACATATTACAGTGTACTCAGTATGCTGCTGGTGTATGTGTACACCCCCACAGATACACACACAAATGTACACACAGTTACTTGACCTTCAGTATAGACGAATATGTACATATGAAAGTCTAGAAGGCCACATGCAAAAAGTAACTAGCTTCTGGCAAGGCATAACGCAGAAAGTTGGCACTTTTATATTCTCTATATATGTAATGCTGGTATTTCTTTTATGCTAGAAGAAAAATAAATAACAAAACGTGTTAAAGACTACAGACTACAGCCGGGTGGTGGTGGTGCACGCCTTGAGGCCAGCCTGGTCTACCAAGTGAGTTCCAGGACAGCCAGAGCTACACAGAGAAACCCTGTCTCGAAAAACCAAAAAAAAAAAAAAAAAAAAAAAAAAAAAAAAAAAAAAAAAAAAAAAAGACTACAGACTACAACACTCTATTTGGGAACATAAAACATTTTGAGAACCTCCTTCCAATAACTGATTGAATTTTACTACCTGAAGAGTCCTACAAGTCAAAAAGGTTTATAGATCCTCCATACCTGTTGATACTAAAATAAAATTGGTTTTCCTGCAGTTTTTTCTTGGACATAAGAAGTAAAACGTTTTAGAAACTTAGGGTACTCTCGCTTTGCCACTGCTCTTAACACCGAGGCTGGCGCCCATCCTCCTGGGTTCACTGTAAATAAAGGAAAGTCCAATGATTAAGATGTGTTTCTCCACCTACACGTGATGTACCTACTGTACTCCTTTGCCTTTCAGAAATTCTCCATTTCTTAAGCTGAAACTATTCATCCCCTAATGCCAACCCACCATACATTAACAGGTAGTAAGAAAGGATGAATTATCTTTCTAAAATAGTCATGATTCTCCCTAAATATCATGGAATACTAACACAACAACATTTAAAGTTATTTGTTCATCACTCTCTACTATAACTAAGTAGCAACATTTGTTTCTTTAAACATTTGAGTAGTTATGTCTTTGAATAACAATAAACATTTGAGTATTTGATTAGAAAGGTTATAATCAGGACTGCTGATGCAGAACAGGACAGTAAGAAACCAAAACAAATGAGAGAAAGGGCTGCCCAGCAGTGAGTCATAATGAAGTACACACACTGGAAGCTATTAACGACTGGCAGAGAAAACTCTAATTATAAATACATTCTACCAGGTAACTATTAATAAAATGGTTCTTAAAACCAAGGATGTATGACCTATATAGATGGAGTTTTAAAATATATGTACCTACTCATAACTTTAAAAATTCTCATATACTAGTTCTAAGGTAGAAATTCAGGCATGTAGATTTTTAATGTCTTCCATACAATTCTATATACAACTTATCTCCAGGTTAAAGACTAGTAAATTGGATATTTTTATGTAGACGATGGTCATGAACCTACAACCAGAATCAATCAGAACAGAGAAGAACTACATACCATTTGCTACATATGTAATCTTACACAGAATGTTGTCTCTGCTTATCTCCTGGTCTCCCTCTGGTGGGCTTACTAAAGTCTGACAAATCATAGCGACATTGATTTTGGCACGGACACATCGATTATTCAGCTGTCAAAGCAAACACACAAACTATCATTAGTTTGTAGAATATTTCTTATTTATAATCTCTGTTGCCCTATTACTGCATTAGTTTAAAACTCTGTTATAAAACCTCCAGAAAACTTTCCTTAAAGTTTCACACTGGTGCTAGGAGTTGAACCTGAGTTATTTGGAAGCGCAGCCAGGGCTTCTGAGCCATCTTTCCAGCTCCCATTTAAAATCTTATAATTACCAATTAACATATGTCAAACTGACAGCAGGCTTTCCCCTCTTTCAAAGTCCTAACTAAAACTAAATCAAGGTGGAAACGACAGGTGTGGAGCACAAGGCTTAGGAGATAACTTTAGGACATAGGCTACTCACAGGACGCAAGCAGCTCCCTTACCAAACTCAGAAGGAAAGCTACACAGCTCCAGAGGGGACACTGATAGCCATGGCACTTGGCTTCAGAAAACACAAGGGCTGTCTCAAGCAATCTAACATAAAATCTAAAACATATAAGTATCTGTGTGGGTAGGAAGGGAGTACATACATAAATGTGGCTGCATTACATATTAGCTTTATATTATAGAACTTTATATTATAGAACTTTATATTATAGAACTCTGCTCATCTCTGTACTATACTCACAGGAGCACTGTCATGATCCACAGAGAAATTACAAACTATCCACGTTTCAGGGTCATTTTCGGTCAAGGCTGGGATCTTTCGAATAGCAGAAAGATACAGTACATCTCTCTGAGAAGCGGGCCACACTCTCTGTGAAAGAATTAAACGTGTTTTGACAATTTGACTTATTTTTTATTCATGTCATACAGAAAAATAAAGAAACAAACAAACAAATGAGGAGCCACCTAAACATCCTGCAGTTGAGATTTGTCTAAGTTTAAGGGGGGACATCAGAATCCCTGTAGGGATGCATTATGAACAGACACACCTTTCCAAAATATTCAAAGGAGTCCTCTTCTGCTTCTGCTTAAAATTGTTATAAATTCACAATTTTAACTATTTTTAGTGCACAACTTAGTACCGTACAGTCACAGATACAATAACTGTAATGATAATGCTTCTATAATTAGTTATCACTTCTGACAGAAACTCAGTACCCAGGAAGAATCATTGATGGTTCATTCAACTCCCCAGTCTCTGTCAATGCTCTACTTAGAGAATCAAAGACTTAAAAAGCAATTAGGACTACAACTTCTATATAAAACCTCTGAATTAAATTGTTTACACTTAATATTTCTACTTTTAAGGTATAAGAAAAACCATTTCTATAGAAATGACATGCAGCTTATAACTGGAACTATCTACTTCAAATGATAGAAGAACAAACTTTTCTTCTGTTCAAGTTATTTTTATGTCGAGAATTTGGTATATGCAATTGAACTCCGTCCTTATTATGTAGTGTCTTTCTTACTTACTGAATGCAAAAAGTGGTCAACCCCACAATGTCAACACATTTGCAAAGTTTATCTTTTAAAGATCTAAAATTTCATTAAGTTGGGCAGATGCAGATAGGACAATACTGAAGAATGGCTGCTGTCTGTCTCTAGTCACTCAGCACTTCATTAGAAGCAGAGAAGCAAGGTAGGGCACGCAGCTCAGCCTGTCTAGTACACAGGCGTCGCTGGGTTCACTACCCAGCACAGTATAACCCAGGTGTGGTCATGCATGCTTGAGGATCCAACATTCTAACTACATAGTGAGTTCGAGGCCAGCTTGGGATGCATGAGACCCTACCTCAGAAAACAAGAAACAACAACAAAACAAACATAAGGCAGGACTAGGCCATCAGTGGGCACAGCGCCACACCTATAGTCTCAGTCACTCAAGAAACTGAGGCAGGAGGACTGCCTAAGCAACATGGAGACCTGTCACAAAAAGAAAACAAAACAAAACAAAACAAAACAAAACAGAAACAAAAACAAAACAAAACAAAACAAAACAAAAAAAAAAAACAAGGACAAAAAAAAAAAAAAAACCCAGTAATGAATACAAAGTTCTAAGGACAAGAACAAAAGCGACACCAAAATCAGGGGGCAAGTGGTGGTCTTCCTTCATACAAAGAAGCCAACCTGAATGGAGAAAAGCTGTAGACTGCTGTCTGATTTCACCAACAGGATTATTGTAAAACCTTGTCTAGCAAGTTGAAAGTAATTATACCTTAATTTTTCTTATATTATGTAGCATTTAAGTAATTTTACATTTAGTTCTTAGTCTATAACTACCGTGCTTTCCTCTGCATGTAGTATTTGTCAGGAGGAATACTCTTAGCAGACTGCTTCCCAGGATCAATTATTTTCTAGTAATAAATTTCTTCAGCTTAAATTATTGCTCATTGATCTTCATTATATCCTATAGGACAACTGTTTGATTAACGCTTCCTGCACTTTTGATCTCACACTGGACTCCCAGTCCTGTATGTGGACACATCTGTGGAGCAAGTAATAGGTCAAAGAACGCATGCTCACACTTACAGAAGACGTCTGTCTCTTAAGGATGCTGGGCTCCAGAACTCATGTCTGTTTTTCATATTCAACTCAACCAAGAAACAATTTTATAAGTCAGAAATACCCTACTGAGTAGGAAAATGAGGTACTCACTGAATTATTATACCACTGCACATAATTAACTAGCATTGCTTTAGGTGGATTTATCTGTAACTTTCTTTTTCACCTTGTATAAAGTATCTGAGGCAGTTAAATACCTCAGAGAATAAAGGCGCTTCTTGCTGGGTCTGATGCCCTGAGTTCTATCCCTGGGGCCCACATGGTAGAAAAGAAAATCAACACTAGTGGGTTGTTCTCTGACCTACAAACACAGACACATGCACACACACACAACCACACACAAAGTAAAAAAAAATGGCATTTAAAAAAAAAGTGTAATAGTATAACAAAAAGCAGGAGTAATACTATAACTCAGCAATATTATACTGAAAGGCAGTGTGAGAAATACTATAAAAAAAACCAATTTATATAACACTTCTCTGTGCTCTAAGAATACAACGAGTCTTTCAACTTCTTGCTTCCAGAGAAGCTCTGTAGATAACGTTCATATTTGGCCACAGTTAATGCATATACACCTTCATTACTGTTCTCATAGAAAACTGACGCTCATTTGCATTTGAGAGCTATCATTTATAGGGTGAAGCACTATATTTAAAGACTATTTAAATCCAGTCCAGAAGACTCTTTTTCAGAATAGTTTAGAAACTAGCTAATGCTGCCTCTAGACTGTGTTTCTCAGAGTCTTCCACACATTTCTGCTCTAAATGACCCGATATAATTTTCAAATATATGACATTCCTGAGGTTGTAATAGCCTTTTTTCTCATTTACCATTATTTTATTTGATAGTTAAAATAACTTTCATTAACTAATTTACTCATTCCATATCCCAACCAATATCAGCATCTTGTTCCTCCAGGTCGCTCCCCCCCACCAACCCTGTAATTCTTCCCTCTACTCACTCCTTTGAGAAGGTGCTTCCCCCCCACCCCCACCCCCCAGGGCACCATCCCTCCCTGGCACACCAGTCACTGTAGAACCAGGCACACACTCCCCTCTGAAGCCAGACAAGGCAATGACCCAGGGGAACAGGATCCACAGGCAGGCAACAGGTTCGGTTGTAGGGGGACCTGCATGAGGACCTAGCTGCACATCTGCTGGGGCCCCAGATCTGGCTCATGCTCACTCTTGGTTGGCAGTTCAGTTTCTGGGACCTGAATAAAGTCTTTAAGTCTCAGCTGGACACAGTGGCATAAGCCTTTAATCCCAGCACTTGCAAAGCAGAGGCAGGCATATCTCCATGAGTTCAAGGTTAGCCCAGTCTACACAGCTGGATAGCCAGGGCTATCTAGAGAGACCCTGTCTCAAACAAACAAGCAAACAAAACAAACAAAAAAGGTTCTTGGATATTTTGTGGGATTTAAATTTAAATTCCTGCCATAATTTACTGCAGCAAATCTGTATGTTCGAGTCTGAATTATTTACATCTTTGGGGACAGATGACAAGACCATTACCTTGTGCGTTTGATAAATGATGATTGCATTATCAGCTAATGTTTCCACCACATGAAAGTTTTCTATAGTAGCTGAAATGAAGAGAATCATATTAGCAGCTGCAGAGACTATAAATGACACGGCAGTAAAGCAAACAGAATCCTTCATTACCTACGCTACATCTACATGGAAGGCAGCTAGTACTGGGCACAAGGGCTGAGTTTCTTTTCATTCTTTTCATTCTGCAGATGGTGGCGGTGATGTC
Organism: Rhabdomys pumilio; assembly: GCA_030674055.1. Classification (NCBI taxonomy): domain Eukaryota; kingdom Metazoa; phylum Chordata; class Mammalia; order Rodentia; family Muridae; genus Rhabdomys; species Rhabdomys pumilio. The sequence continues at coordinate 19,450,916 of JANHMN010000014.1, read as the reverse complement.
TGATTAACAGGAAATTTTCTCCAGTACAGTATCTTCCAGAGCAAGATAAGCAATTATAGTCATTACTGTATTACCCCAGGTAAAGTTGCAACTCTTCTCTTTCACTTAACTTGCTGGGTTAGTGTGTTCTAATTAGGCATAGGTGATTATATTTATGAGGATCAAATGTCAAAATGCCAATGATAAATACCATATGATATTCAGAAATATCGGTTATCTATGAAATGTGAGTCTAAGAACACATACATAAAAATAATTGTAACCTAACTACAGCATGATTCATCTAGAAATTTATCACACAAACAAGACAGTTTAGAGAAGAGCAGAAGAATGAGAAATCTCCCACAGCAATCCTGACTTTCTATTAACTTGATCTGTCACCTTTGATGAATCATTTGATACAAATGAATTTTTCTTATCTGTATGGAAAATATCTACCTATCATAAGATACTATTAAAGTACTGGATCCAGTGATATAATATCTTAAGTGTTTTAAACAGCTGTGGTGGTTTGAATAGGTTTGTCCCTCATAGACTCATGTGTTTGAATACTTGGCCATAGGCCACTAGGTGTGGCCTTGTTGGAGAAGTGTGTCACTGTGGGGGTGGTGAGGGTGGAGCTTTGCTGTCTCCTATGCTTAAGATATACCCAGTGTGGCACACAGTTTCCTCCTGATGCTTTCAGATCAAGACGTAGAACTCTCAGCTCCTTCTCCAGCACCACGTCTGCCTGCACACTGTCATGTTTCCTACTATGACAATAATGAACTAAACCCCCGAAACTGTAAGCCAGCCTCAATTAAAAAAGATTTTCTTTCTAAGAGTTGCTTTGGTCTTGGTAAATCTTCACAGCAATCAAAGCCTAAGACAACAGGGAAAAAGTCTACTTAAAAGTAAGTAGTTGTACTACTTACTTACAACTACTAAGCATAGTTGTACATACCTGTAACCATACAACTTGGAAAGATAAGGTAGAGGCAAATAATCCAAGGCTAGCTTGGCAACACAGTGCGATCCTATTTTAAACGTTATGGGTCTGGGGAGGTTGCTCAGTGGTAGTGTGGCTGCCTAGCACAGGTGAGGTCTGATCCCACTGCCACCACCACTTGCAAGTGAAGGCAAAGTGGAATTACACCTATATATGACTCTCTTGATATTCTCTATAAAACTTGGTAAACTATTGAATATAGTCAATCAGGTCTGATTTGACATTAAATTGAAATGAAAATAATTATTTGGTAATATTTTAATGATGATAGCTTACATTCCCAGTCATTGCGAACATCAACACTCCAAAAGTAATTGCAGACCTCATGTCCTGTAACACCTTTAACTGCATGAGTGGCTTTCAAAGGATCCAGGACGATTCCATTTTCTTCAACTTCTCTTCTGTATACCTAAGAAAAACATATTAAAAAAAAAAATCAAAAGACTTCAAACCCTTGACTCTTGGGTATTTTAGATCAGGTAGCCTACTGCTCTCATGCAATGCACCCTGAACTGTCCTTAAAACAAAACAAAACAAAACAAAACAAAACAAAACAAAACAAAACAAAAGACTTCTTCGTGTTTTCAAAAAACAAAGAACAAACAGACAAACAAGGTAGACTCTTAAAGTACAAACTTGAAAGTATGCTTTTAAGTTGAGCGGATTTTGCACGGTCTGGTGGTGTATGTGCCTGTAGTCCCAGCACATGAGAGGTTAAAGCAAAAGGATGGCAAGTTCAAGGCTAGCTTAGCCTACACTGCATGTTTGAGGCCAGACTTAAGGCTCTACCTAAAAAAAATGCCAGTTGTTTTTGAGAATTGTAGTTATGAAAATCTATTTATACAACATCCTGTTTTAAGAAATTAAAATTTCTTATACATGGCAAGGATATGTCAAAATGACAAACCCAGGGTAATTTCTTTTCTTTCTTCCTTCTTGTTTTGTTGTTCTTGCCTTTTGAGACAGGGTCTCACTATGTAGTTCTGGCTGTCCTAGAATTTACTATGTAGATCAGTCTGGCCTCAAATTCACAGAGATTCATCCACCTCTGCCTCACAAGTGCTAGGCTTTAAGGCATATGGAATCATACTCAATTCCAAGGTAAATTTAAACCATGAATAATAATTATATGTATATATGATGAATGGCTAATTGCTACAGACTTAAAAAATAATATAAATTAGCATTATGAATCAAACGCTTGCAAAGACTGTTTGACACAGCCACCAGGGCCAAACAAGCCTGGTTAGAATACAGCATCAAAGAGGAGATTCAATGCTGCTTTGTTCAGCGTCAGGAACAGCATCAGAAATGCAGTGGGTGTTCAATTGCTGAAAGAGATGCTGAAAGCAGAAATAGCAAATGGATTATAAACAGAGATTTATGTTTTTAAAACACTGAGGCTGTGTACCTTAAGTGATAAGTGTAATCTATTATTTCAAAATTACAGATTGCTATTTAGAGAAATCTTTGGTAAATTCTTTCAAGAATAAGGAAATACGGCAAGAACAAGCTGTCTGCTGTGTTAAGATGTATGCACATGTGACACTCTGTCTTGTGCCATCTCTTCTTGACACGTTTATTTATGTACATTATCAGGACATTGGACTTTTAAGAACTTATACATTCAAAGTTATGAAAACTATTAAGTGTACTCCTGATCTTCTCTGAAACACATGTCAGCCTGGCTTTCCTGCGACTGCTTATATATCCTACTGCACATCTAGATCACACTGTACTTGGTGCTTCTGACTGCTCTTTCAGGTCTCGCCTTAATTCTTCCAAATCTGTTTAATCTCTTTAAATGATATGCTACATGAAGCAGAAAACCTACTGCTACAGAAAATCAGCTTTCTCACTGGTAAGTTACTGTACGACTGATATCTAACCCAATTTCTCTGTCTCTAATGTTGTGGGTTATAGGAGTGACTTTTCTTCTCTTACTCATTACAGGTAGAAGAACTTCACTTAGATTACTAAGTACTCCTGGTTTCTGTTCACTGCTTCACGATCTGCATCTTCAAAGGACAGTGATTATCTGAATAGTAAGTGTGGTGCAAGGATCAGAGATAAGAGTGGGAGAGAAAATAGACCACAGAGAAGAGAAACAAAGTAAAATCTGGGAACAACATTTATCACATTTAAATCTAAGATTGAAAGAAATCTCTAGTGCCTAGAGAGACGGCTCAGCAGTTAAGAGTATTGGCTGTTCTTCCAGAGGACCAGGTCCTAATCCTAGCACCCAGCAGCTCACAACTGTCTCTAACTAGTTTCAGGCCATATCGACCAACACCCTCACACAGATATACATACTGGCAAAAAAAAAAAAAAAAAAAAAAAATCTAAATAGAAGGCCAAGAGCAAACTATAGTCTGTTTTACATATAAACTCTCGAATTTTACTTTCTCTGCTGTCTAGGTAAAACAGAATATTATTCTTACAGATTTATATTATGATCACCAATCAATTAATAGAAACAAAGCCATGAAAAAAGGAGGCTTTATTTCCCAGAATTTGGTATTTCTTTGATATAGTAATTTGTTTTAACATTTTATTAAATACTGGTATCAGTAGCCTTCACTTAGCAACCTGAATAATTTGTGTGGGAATTACCTTCATTTCTCCTTCTTCTACAACCAGTTGCCAATTTGCATCACCACCTACATCCTGTAATGAATAATTCATGTGGTTCTGTACCATTTCTTCAACCTTGAAAAGAAAAATAAAGCCATGAGAATTTACATGTCATAAGTAAGTCACTATGTTTCAAACAGAATGGTATTGCTTCCTTCAGTTCAGAACCAGCACACTTAGAAAGCTCAGGTTAGTAAGTTTTACATGGGAAGGATCAGTTCAGTCACACTCGACACATCCAGGTAAACGGACTAGGAGAGAGAACTGTAGGAAGATGCGTGCTTCACGCAAGTGACATCAACTTGGGGTATGCATCCATTACTAAAAATCAGAGATGATGTCCTAAAGCACAAATCATGGAACACTGAGGACAAAAGGAGACACACCACCACCACCACCACCACCACCACCACCACCACCACCACCACCACCACCTAGTCCCAATGTCCCTATATTTAAAGCTCTGTAGAGATTAGAAACCTTGTTATGTGTCAAAGTGAGAAAAATTTATTACATCATTAACCTCTCTTGAACATAAACCAATATAAAATAACCCTTTTATTCTAATTCATTATTCTGAACTCTTTTTTTTTTTTTTTTTTGGTTTTTTGAGACAGCGTTTCTCTGTGTAGCCCTGGCTGTCCTGGCACTCACTCTGTAGACGAGGCTGGCCTAGAACTCAGAGATCCGCCTGCCTCTGCCTCCCAAGTGCTGGGATTAAAGGTGTGCGCCACCACTGCCCGGCCTGAATTCTTTTACAAATAGTATTAATAACAATCACATATGTTAGCACTTAACCATAACCACGTTTAATTTACTGCTTCAAAATGTCTACCTTCCCTTTCCTATTGAGGACTGAACCTGGCCAGGGTCTTGACCATGTATATTTTTCTAGACCTACTAAATTTTAGTACTGGTGCACAACCAAAGTAAGCAAAGAAAGCAGAGTACACAGTTCATAATCTCAGAATCCTAAATCATTTACTTGGACAATTACTTGAACTTCACAAGGTCACACAGATTGAGATGTTTTGAGTGAAGTGGAATGTTAGACTATTATGCTAACACAATAATCTTAGTAATAAATACATAAAAGAAAGCAGAAAGAGTCAAAATATTGGGTACACTCGTATTTAAACATTTACTGAGTGTAACTAGTAATTTCCCATAAAGTATAATGTGTTTGCCAGGCATATTGAGCAGAAAGCTAGTTTATACATTTTGAAGTAGTGGTTTTGAGGCATAAACTCTTAAAATACTGATAATAGTTATAATTTCCTATACTTAAGGATGTTATCAATATGTTATAGAGATGTATACTTGTTATATTAATCTTGATTTGGCAATCATCCAAAATTTTTGACAAGTTGTTAATACTGACCCCAAAATCTAATTTTTAGTACTTTACTAATATTTCTTAAGATAATGTGAGTGACCATAAATTTTAGAGTTGAGGAACTTAATAATTTACCTAATAGTACATTCTGCAATTCTGTCCTTTTAGTTGTGAGGTTTAGTATTAATTAACTAATCAATCATGCCAGTGATACATTCTTAAATTGTATAAAGCTTTAATTAGAAACAAAAACCAAGAAAGCAGAAAGACAACTCTAGGTGCTGACTAGAGAGAGCCATGTGCCTCTGAATTCTCAACTTGGCTCTGTGTGGCTCAGTTACAAATACACAGAAGGCATGTGATCCCGCTAACTACAGAAAAGAAAGCTACCCGAGAAGTGCTGCCTTGATTCACTGGCCTGTCACCAGAGGAACACTTCACTTTTTTTGATATTCCAAATCTTAGAAATGTTTAGACTTGAAAAGTATTGACTTGAAGTAAGGAATTAGGGGTTAAGAACTCCTGTGTTTATCATGGGTTTAGAGGCGTAAAAAAATCCTACTTCCCATGACTTACATGTGAAGAAGGAACATAATATATTTTATTGTAGTAAAGACAAAGAATTCAATTCAATACTTCTAGTATCATTTACAGCTCTTTTGTCATAACACATGCAAGTAGTTGTTGTTTTTCCATAAATTATTTCTGAACCAGTTATTCTAAATGTTTGCAAATATTTTAATTTGCATTTTCTACAAAAGAAATCATGTTTAACAAATATAATCTGATACTAAAGAACACAATATACAGAAATTAAGCTGAATCTCTCTAGACCAATTTTAAAAAATGATATTCCTATAACAAAATTTTCAAAAAGAAAATGGCACTTAAATCAAAGTTAACTGTTGTCAACAGACAGTTTAAAGTCTTGTTTTATTTTGGCTACAGAGGGCTTAAAAAATCCAACAAAGAAGCACAATATAGCTAGTACCATTCTCCCAGGAACTCAACGAGATACAAAGTGGCCAATATGACTACAAAAGCTGCGCCTGTGGCAGCGACACTTCACATCTAACTTAACAATCTCAACAGTTTACTGTGTGTATATATGGAGGCCTAGAGATACTTAAGTTTGATGGAATATCAAAGCCTTTTTTTTTTTTTTATCAGGATTAAACTGTGATATTTCAGGAAATATTGTGACTAGTAATAAATGCTATCACGCCTCCCCACCCTCAAACAGATCAAGTTATTTTACTGCATGTTGTTTGTATGTATGTATGTATGTATGTATGTATGTATGTATGTATGTGGAATTACTGGAAGTCAGAGGACATTTCTGGACAAACTGGAGTCCTTTTCTCCTTCCACTATGTAGGAGGCAGCTCATGTTGCCAGGCTTGTTGCCTGACCCATCTCACTGGCATCCAAGGTAACTAGGTAAGTATAATTTCAGAAGCCACACACTTGATTCTTTTTACCTAGAGTGGGCACCAAATCTACCCTCCACAGCATCCTACCAATGAACTATAAAAAAGTAAGATATAAAATACAGGTAAGGCAGGAGGGGCACTGCTCCAATTCCAATCTTTTTTCTTCCCATCTCATATCCAAAACATTCAATATACTGACACATTAGGATACTTCTAAATTTGTAGTTTTCTGAAACAGTTAAAGAGAGTTTTAAACAGAAAATTGTCCTTTGATGGTACAAACAAAAACTTAGAAGGGCTCAAACATAGTTCTGATCTTTTCTTATTCATGCCAGAGGAAAAACAATTTTGCTTACTGTTATATAGTCACAAGATAACAGAGGGGCTTGCTGAATAGAATATTAATAAATTAACAGAACACTGTTACCCCAAAGAAAATAGCCAATGATGTTAATAATTGATTCACTGAAGAAATACCTACAAGTAGACCAGGTTTAGCTTCTAAGACTGGGAAAATGCGCTGAAGTATTTAGCATCAGTATAGAAAGAAAACAAACAAACAAACAAAACACCCACAACAAAACTAGCCTGAGTGTAAATTGGCCCAACTTCCCTGGTGAGCAATTTTTCAATTAGAATAAATATAACTTAGACATTTTCATGGCCTTTGTCCCAACAATTTCTCTTTTAGGAATACAAGTGAAGCAAACATTTCTATAAGCATACAAAGCTTTATATAAGGAAACTATTCCAAGGTTGCTCACTGTAATAACTATAATGAGAAAAACTAAAATTGTTCAATACTAGGTTGAGTAGGCATACATTCAAATATATGTATACACACACATAAACATACATACATACATACATACATACATACATACGTGTGTATGTGTACAGACCTATATTAATGGGGAATAAATCTATTAGGTATATCTTTAAAAAGGTTACAAAATGTTTTTTTTAAATTATCTACTAAGATAGCAAAAATATAGTTATTAAAGTATATATTTATCAATATATGCCTGCTGTGTATGTGGTCATGTGTGGGATATGTGTGTGCGCACTTGTGTTTATGCATGTACATGTGTGTGGAGCCCAGAGGCTGACATTATTGCCCTCCTTTATAGCTCTGCATGCTATTTTTTGAGAAAGGGTATCTCACTGAATCTAGAGCTCAGATTTGGCTAAACCTGTGCCATCAAGCTCCAGGAATCCTCCTGTCTCAGGTTCTCCACAGAGGTAAACCTACAACGGCAAAGCAATGTTTTTCACATGTGTCCTCTTGCTTGTAGTCAGTGAAGGAAGACTTTACTAACTGAGCCCTCTCCAAGGCTCTTGCTTTTATTTTCTATTTTGTTGTACTGGAAATTGATCCCAGAGCATGCATAACCACAGATAGGCCCTAGCCAAAGTTTTTGTTTGTGTTTCTTTTTCTTTTTTTTAAATGTGAGCTTGCTACACTATCTAGGCTGGCCTCAAGCACTTTAGCTAATGTGGTTATTATACCTTGGTACACACAGACAGTAGACATAAGCACGTCAATCATGAGGCTGGCCAGTTTGCTACAGCACTTGCTGTTAAGCCAGAAGACCTGAGACTTAATGCCTAAGAGCCACTTGGTAGAAGGAGAAAAAAATATCCTTCAATTGTATTCCAACCACAAAAATTTTAAAGAATATTAATAATAACATGATATAAATGTACTTTTTAATTAAAATTTATTACTATTTATGAGTATGTTTTATGCATGTGCCAATACATGTGTGGAGATGAGAGGAAAACCTTTGAAAGCTGGTAATCTCTTTCCATTGTGGGTTCAAGGGATCATACTCAGGTTCTCTGGCTTGCACAACAAGCTTCTTTTCCCATTGAGTCATCTTGCTTGCAAGTATGAACATTTAAAAATATGAGCTGGTCACAGCATCATGCTTCAATGACATTTTGCAATGTTAGTTGGTTTAACCAGGGCTTTGTGCATATTATGCTAATATTTCCCCACTCACATACAGTCTCATCCTTGACAAATAACTGATAGTGATAACAAATTGGCTTATTTTTTTCAATTAATTACAAAATGAAGACTTTGGCTACCTAATATTCTAAGGTCTTTTTAAAATAATTTTTAGTTTTTTAAGGTCTACATTACTTAATAATTTAAAAATGTTCATAGAATTCTTTAGTATACATGGAAATGTGATATATAAGGTAATATAACAAAACATGTTTCAAATGTTAGATCTCTGGCAGGCTCCTTACTGTAGAAGAAAAGGTATATAACATTATTCAAAGTCAGTACTCTTATGACCCTGGAATTCTTTATTCTAAAGATACTGGAGAACATGACCCCATATTTGCTAACGACAACAAACACAAAAACAAGAAATACTTTAAAATTTCAATATTATTTTTTTTTACTTCTTTTGTTATATAAAGAAGTATATGATCAAAAGTTGAAACAGGACCTGATTAATCATATAGCACAATATGTTAGCAAAAAAAAAATTCTAGCAGCAAAACTAACCTTTCTTAATTTATATACACTAGTTACAAAGATGTTATCTATACAAGTAAGCTAAAATTCGGGAAAATTTTACAAAAAATAGTTATACACATACTCTTAAAGGCTTTCAGTGACTGTCTGGCTCTATAGTTAAGGCTCAGGTTTGAGTTCTGAGGACAGAATTCTTACACAGCCTCATTTCTCCTTGCTCTTAGCCCAGTTACTCTCATTTAGAGCCTGTATGTCTCAACATTTGAATAATGATAGGTTTCAGTTAGGTCATGACTTTACTTTTCTTCATTTCTTGTCTGTGTGAGTACACATGTGTATATAGCCTGTAGATGCCAGAGAAAAAACTTTATACATTATGCCTTAGTTCCTATCCAACTGTTTTTGAGATAGGGTCTCTCACTGTCTTAGACTTTTCCATGCAGGCTAAAAGGACTAGCCAGTGAGCCCTATGGATCTGGGGACTCCTAAGAGCAAGGCACCACACCTGCCTTTGCATGAGGAATGTGAAGAGTGGGCAAAGGCCTCATAGTTGTACAGGAAGTACTTGAGCAATTGTGCTGTCTCATCATCTCTAAAATTCTTGTTTTAATGAAAGACAGGGCTTAGCAGAATAAGTCAAAGTCCCCTGGCATTAATCTGCGTTTGTTACTCATGTAAATATACACTTTTTAAAAGGCATGCAAAAATAAAAAATAATAAATAACACAGACATATAGTTATGGGTGATTTATGATCAAGAACTGCTAAATATTTTCTCAAGACATTCAAGGCAAAAAGCTGTAAAAAAAAAGTCAGGAAATGTGTATTTCTAAGTCTTTTTTCCTCTACTGCATTAAAAATGAATGTAGATTTAACTTGTAAGTATAATGTAATCAGACCTGTGTTAAGTTATGACTTTTAATAAGTTTTATTGAAAACAATGTATATGTTTGTTTCAGTCGTGCTACATAATCCGAGTAAAGCACTGAAGACTTACGATGTTCTTAGACTCTGAAGCTTACTCAGATGATACATGCAGTTAACCAGGGTTTACTCAGATGACACATGCAGTTAACCAGGGTTTAAACCCAATCACCACAGCTAGAATCTCAGGTTTGCAACATAACATGGTCCAAAAATGCAACTGCTGTAAAAATACAAAACTGAATTGCAAAGGTTTGAAAATTAAAACAAACCCTTAACGTTTTTAAGGACTGGGATTGCAGCTGAGAGGTACAGAGAACGCCTAGCATGCTAAGGCTATGGGCTTAATCCCCAGCACCATGAAAAAGAAAAAAAAAAAGTGTTTAAAAAGTGTCTACACTAAAAAATTCTTTTCTCTCTGGCAAACTAATCTTATTTTGAGGGCAGAGACTGTACATTCAGTTTAGTGTTGATGAGAAATAAACTTAGACCCAACTTCTACAGATTTAGCAGATATACAAGGATATTATCTACAGTATTCACAGGTAATTTAAATAAAGAGAATACAGTCTGTTCAAGAAATTTAATATCATAACAGTAATGAGACAACTATTAGTTAAAGTCACTGGAAGTCATTTAAAATAAGATAAAAAATGAGACTGTTAAAATCCATCTTTATGAAATAGAATATCCATGTCCATAAAGGCTGTTGAAGCTGGGGAAATATAGCCATTACATGATGAGTGAACACTCAGGCTACTCCTGTATATATTAATTCAGTTGACAAATTTCCCTGAGTACTACCTTCCTTAAAATCAAATTCTAAGGTAATCCTAGTGGAGGGTACAGATAAAAGGTACATGCAAGGCTGACAAAGGAGAGCTACTTTGTAGATAAGGAAAGCCTTTTTAACAATTTTGACTATTTAAAATTCAAAACCAGAACAAGTAGCCCAATCAATAGATTTCTTAGAACTGGGCAAGCAGGAGGAAATACAGCAAAAACAGACTCAAGTCCACTCGATATATTTATACAGTACCTGGGAGCTGAATCTGTGAACATCATCAGAGGCACTGACTAGATCAATGGAAGACATGGAGGAAGAGCGACTATAGGGCTACCAGAGACAGACAAAGAAAAAACCAAGGAATCAGAACAAAGGCACAACAGAGCATTCAGTACCAACTTGCAAACACAAGATAAAGAAAAACAAGCACTGTATGAAGCAGGCACAGCAGCAAGTGCTGACTCCACGCACCTATTATGCATTATGTATTATGCTCCAAACTCATTCCAAAAAGAACAAAGTATTTCCAAATTACAAAGTACTTAAACTCACAGAAGGGAGAGATACTATTTCCCACTATCCACTCCCTATCCTTACCCCTCCACTTCACCTTAAATAACAAACAAAGAACATATGTTCAGAATATGATTTAGAAGTAAGGGAATATAACAGTACAAAAACCTTACTACTTAAATTCATGAGGAGAAGAGAAAATTTATACTACAGGCTAGTCCCCAGAACAATGAGAAATGCAGGTATTCTTTTAGTAAAGTACATCTGCTTACCTTTTGTACAAATCTATGAGTCCCAACAGAAGAAAAGGTATCTCCAGATGGCAAAGATGTAGGCCAGTGTAGCCTGACCTTTTCACTCTGTGACTGAGAAAAACATGTTAACATGAGATGTTTCTGAAGTATATTTTGTAGCCTACAAATGGCTACTATAGCCCAAGACTAACATTTTATTAATAAGCATATTAGATATAATTACCTGAATTAGGAAGCTACTCTACAGACACAGCTTTGCTCAATCTTAGACACTTCAGAGATTCCCAAATTGGTCTCTTCCTATTCTACAGATACTGCATTAGATTAGGGATAACTCTTATATTGTTCCCAGCCAAAACCCTCTCATCCACTACTTGTATAATATCAATTCTCACAAGTCAAGGTTAATATTACTGCTAAATTTCTTTTATCTAAACTCTGGTCAAATCATCTCAATGTACTACATCTAGAACCAGCAGTCCTGGCCCAGACACTAGTGTCATCAGAACCACTATCATTACTTGCTTCCTTTCTAGAGCTAAGATCATTTCATATGTGTGTTTTATCTCCTTCCCATGAAGAGAGCCTGCCTTCATCTCAGTATCTAACTTGTGCTACTCTGCCCCTTGACTTCCCACCTCTTCTTCAGTTTAACTGACTTCTCACACTTTCAAATAAACATTCATTAAAAGTAATCTAGTGCCTGATCTTAAGGACCACCAATGCTTACTACTTTATAGTATTCTAACACCATTTCAGTCTTTGCCATACTAACAGAGATAAAAAAGTTAAAAAAAAAAAAAAAAAGAGACTGGCTACAGTGAGTTCACCATTGTTCCCAAATGTATACTACTTAAGGCTGTATTTCTAAGAATGACTTCAGGCTTCCAAAATCACAGATTAATTGGGAACTAAAAGTTCCCAGTCTTAATGCAGTGTAAAAAACAAGCAATACACTTTACAAATAGGTATGGCATGAACTTTTAAATCACTGACTTAAAAATATAAGAAGCAGATAGATTACGCACTACTCAGGAGTTACTCCTGGCTACTTAGCCTAGCAAACTGACATGACAGAATCAATCTGTAGTATAAATACACATTTATACCCCACACCCAGGCTAGTTACACTTGTCCCAGGAGGCAACTTCTACCATCAATAGCACAGCCTAAAGGAGAGGTAAGTAAGTAAAACTCATCCCTTAGTACCATCTGGTGGTGAATACGGTAACTGCGTTGTAACAGAACTCAAGTCAGGAACCAAATTAATCTTGAAATCAGAATTTAAAAATTTAAGAAAGTCTTTGAGTCAGTTTCCATGTTGGGTACACATGCTGAGACTCCAGTGATGACTACAATGGAGTAAGCAGAGTAAAACTGGGGAGACTGAAGGGCAAGGTTGGAAAACACCAAGTGAACTAGTCATAAATGCTGTGTGGTACTAGGGCTAAAAACAAACCTTCTGTGGTCTGTGAATTCAACGGTACTTGAGAAAACACTAAAAGAGAGACCCTTTGGATAGGAGAATGGTTAAGGCTGAATACCTCAAGAGTAATGAGCAGAATATTTCCATTAAGGTCCATATTAACCATGCATACCTCTTTCAAATAATTATCAGTCTTTATATTTGGAAATTAAAATATAAAAGATTTACAAAGAATCTTTAACACTTATGATAGTTAATATTTTGATTACAATCAGTTTGCCAATTCTATAACACACACCAAGGAACAGCTGTGGTGTGAAAACGAATGTCTTTGGAATGTGAGTGGATGTACCTGTTCCTCTATCTTATCTTGTCTGTCCAGAGCAGCTTCCACAGCGTCAAAGAACTCTTCCTCGTTAATCAGACTGTTCGGACCTTCCTAGACAACAGACAGGAAACAAAAAGCACCCATTTCATTTATTTAAAGAAACAGAAAACACTGACAGGTTTGATATTACCTCTGAGAGGAGAAAGTTGAAAACTGAGCTAACACACATTTGTTGAGCAAGTATTTGTGAGCACGAAGTGTACTAGTATAGCATTATCACAGTGGTGACACACACTCTGAAAACTCCCAACTATTACAACTGGCTCATCCAGTATACCTCTTATTTGTTTTGTGAAACAGGGTCTCATTTGTACTGTGTTGTCCTAAAACTCACTTTGCTGCACACACTGGCCTCACTCTTGGCAGCAACCTCTTGTCTCAGCTTCCTGAGTAGTAAAATTATAGACTCAAGTCATCAAAACAGGTACATTTACTGTGAACTGGCTAATAGTGTTTCAAGGTAAAGGTCTATAGCAGGGATTACTGAACTGTCCAAATCCAGCTGGAAAGACAGGTCAGTGCATAAAGCATGTCTGGGAACCTGTGTTCACATCCTTAGCACCATGTAAAAGCCCAGCCCAGAGGTGCAAGTCTGTATCCCCAGCATTAGGGGATAGAGACAGGTCAGTCCCAGGGCTTGCTGCGCAGCCAATCTAGCCAAAATAGCCAGCACTCGGTTCAGTGAGAAACTTGATCTAAAAATACAATAAGGACACCCGATGCCAACCTCTAGCCACCACACTGTGTACACCTGCACACACATAACGGACAAGGACAAACAGCTTACAATATCAAAAGCAATGAAGAAAGTAAAAAGATAGATGATTTACTTGAGAACTTTATATTTTCTTAATTTTGTTTTGCTTTTGTAATGCTGAGACTTGAACTTGGGATCTAGTACATGCTAGGTAAGCAGTCCACCAATGAATTACTCCTTTGCTAAGAACTGTACAGTTTAGAATTAAAATTCACAGGAATTTTAAAAAATATTCTATATGTATATATTTTTAAAAAAATTATTTGAGACAGAGTCTCATTGTAGCCCAACAAGGCCTTGAACTCCTGATCTTCCTGCTACTAACTTCTGAGTACTGGGATTGCAGGTCACCAGACTTTGTCCATTATTTTTCATCAAGAGAAAAAGACAAGGTGTACTTTAAATAGGTGGAGTAAGAATACTCAACAAATGGGGGTTGGAGAGATGACTCAGTGTTTAAAAGCACTTGCTGATCTTACTGAAGATCCAGGTTCAATTCTCCCAGAACATGCACTGCAGCTGACAACCAACTCAAATGCAGAGGATCTGATGCCCTCTCTTAAGAAGTCGTGAGAATTGGGCACGCATGTGGAGAACATGTATGTATGTGGTCAAAATGGTCAAACACATAAAACAATACAATGACATAAATCTTTAAATATTAAAAGAAAAAGATCATCCAACAAATGACACTGGAATAAAATATAGATTACTAAATGCTATCATAATTTTTAAAAATTCAAATGTGCTGGTATGATGGCATACAGTTGTAATCCCAGAGGCAGAGGATCTCTGTAACTGAAGAGACAGAGGAAGAGATGAGAAGTAGAGGAAGAGGCAGGGGGATCAGGAATTCAAGACCAGCCTGGGTTACAACATATACTGTCTTAAATCCAAAATGCGCCAGGCAGTGGTGGCGCACGCCTTTAATCCCAGCACTTGGGAGGCAGAGGCAGGCAGATTTCTGAGTTCGAGGCCAGCCTGGTCTACAGAGTGAGTTCCAGGACAGCCAGGGCTACACAGAGAAACCCTGTCTCGAAAAAACCAAAAAAAAAAAAAACCAAAAAAAAAAAAAAAAAAAACCCCCAAAATGAATTAGAATGCATTAGAAATATTTAGAAAAAATATTTAGAAGTATAGACTCATGATAAGGAAACATAGAACTTTCATATAGCAAATCAGTAATCAAAAAGGACTTTTAAGGCAGACTCTAACTCTAGTTTCACGGCTCACGGTGACCTTCCACAAGGAAGAGCACCGTAGCCTCTCTGGTGCTGGGATTATAGGAATGTAATCCTATAACTATGTTTGGCTCAATAAACTTTGAAAACACCTGGCCTTTAAAACATATATAATAAATCTTTGTAGATGATAAGAAGAATTAATCAATTAAGTTATATACATCAATTAAGTTAACCCTGAGAAACAAATTATATATACAAGACTATTTAAGGGTTACAAAAGAATCAAAGGTCACATCTGTGATAGATGGGGACCCCAATTTAAGTCCATACTTCATAATCTGGCCCTCCAAAACGGGGTTTCTTCTTAAGTTCTTCCATCACATTCTTGTACGCCTCCTCGACTCGTCTCCTCTTCTCCACTTCCTAAGCCAGAGTGGGCAGAGAGAGAAAGATCGACTCATCAGTTGACGTGGGCATTTTAATTGTCATAAAAAGACTGTTAGGTCACTTTCTGTGAAATTGTATAATTTGACCAAAAAATAACTATTCCTGTAAAAAAGACAAACGTTATTCAGCCTAGGAAGTGCTTTCCTGTAGAATATATATCATACAGGAGGTACTGCCTGAATGTTGGCTAAAATCATCTGTGTGCATGCTAAATACTGGGGTGGTTGAGAAATGTTAATGTAATTGCTCGTGTCTAATATTAAAATGTGATAAATCAGCACCAGTGAAATGCCAGCTACAGATTCCTGTACTTCCCCTTATCCAATACTATTATTTAATGCTGTGGAGGGAGAAAAGGCAAGAATTAAATGTTAGGAATCAAAAGAACTCAATTTTCAATAGGTAATATCTATCAGTCAATACTAAATACTTTAAAAAATTTCTTACCACTTTTATTGCTGGTTAAGACTGATAACCTACATAACTCTTTCATTTTATAGACAGAATCGACAGTGTTAAAGATTCAAGGTAGAAACTTAAAGGCTGGCCAGATAGAAACTTCCCGTCACAACATGGCTCACTGGATCAAATCTGATGTGATACTGAAGCCTAGCTAGCGCATACAACCCCTCACTGTCTTACTTCAAGTACTTTTAAGTTTAGATACTTGGGCTAATTTAATGGGTAAATCAAACAAAAATCCAACACACACACACACACACACACACACACACACACACACACACACACACGGCTAGCTAGTTACAGATATATCCAAATTGAAGCTAGAACACCCTATACTCAAAAAGTACAATTTTCTCTTATTAAGATTATTAATTAAAATTATTAATTAAATAGTCTGGCATCCAGAGCAGACAGGTCCTGGACAGAGCAGTCTACCTGAGCTTTGTGGCTTGGCACCTTTGCACAAGTCCTTGACTTCATTCCTTCTGAAAAAATGATGGTGTTGAGCTAGAACTAGATTTTCTAAGGTTATTTGGTTATTTTACAAGTATTGGATTTTAAATATGAGTTTCCCTACTAAGCAAACTCAGTAAATCATAGTTCATATTAAAAGCCAGAAATTCATCTTACAACACTATTATTGATGCTGATGATTAAATAAAGTGGAAAAATGGAGAATAGGACAAATATTTGAATATAATGTGTTTAAGTGACATCACAGTGACCAAAGAAAACTTACGGCCATGATGTGACGGGTAACTGTTAGACTTTCTAAGGGCCAAGGCAGCTCATATAACTTATACACAGATTCAAATTTATACACTAAAAGACACTAATGTCGAATGTCACACATTACTTCTATACCGAACAATTGCAGAATCTGAGGAACTTTACATTAAATACAACCAAGAAGGCATGCTGTATAATAACTGAATAAATCACTGGCAAATAATGAGTCTGAGGTTCTAATCAAGTGGTAAATGAGAACCACCTGATATTTCTAGCTAGCCGCAGTCCTTCCCCTCAGAAGTTAGCTTAGTTTTCATGTTCAATGGAACACACGAAGCTTCAAATGATTATTTTAAAAACAAAAGCAAAAGTCTTACCCTGTCATGCCTTTTTTGCCAGCTCTCTTCTCGTTTTACCATTAATTCAATACAATGAGAAAGTGTAGCAAGGATTCCAGCAGTAGTCGCTTTAAAAGTTATTGCTTCCCCTTTAAAGTCTATGCCATTAATTCCTTTTGGTGTTACATGTGGAAAAACTGAAAAGAAAGTTAACACAGAAAATCACTGAAATGAAGAGACTTCACTATACTTAAGATTAGCAAGCATGATAAAACTATCAACTCAGAGGACCGTTTTGGACTGTGCCGTTCCTTCTGTGGACCCTGCTATGCTGTGAGCAAAGCTTTGAAGCAACACACATTCAAGTCCCATTTTCTAGATTCTACTTCCTGAACTTATTTGCTGAGCTGCAGCTAGTAAATCAAGAGGGAGGAGGCGTAATACTAACAACACTCTGATTAAAGTGATTTAATTATGTCCAGGAACTTTACATTTTACAAAATCTAGAATTTTAAAACTGTAAGAAATGAACTGTAGAATCTTAAAAAGCAGTATGAAATTCAAAATACTGAATCACATTTATGTTTACCTTTACCATTTTTAATACATGGTTGCCAATATGATTAAAGGAGAGATCTTAAAAAATCCTAAGAAAGAAACAAGAACGTATCTTATTCTATAGCTAATATGTAATCATCTTGATAGAACATTTACAAAGAAAATAATGACACTATGACTTAAGAGACCTGCATGTAGTCATGACATTAAGGGTGCAGTCTGTAAAGGACAGAATTATAAAGTATTTTATTAAAATTTCAAACTTGAAGACACTGTTAAGAAGATAAGCCACAGTAGGGTGAAACCGTAAGTAAGCAGTTAAGCACGAAATAACCCACAGAGACTGGGAGCTAGTAACGCATGTAGCTCCCGGAACAAAGCTCTGGGTCTGAAGCCTCAACACTGGAAAAAAAAAAAAAAAACATGGGTGGAGAAGAGAACAAGAGATGTGAAAACATTTCAACAAAGAAGAAAGAGACAGCAAGCACATAAGATGCTTAGTTCCTAAAGAAATGCAAATTAAACCCACGAAAGGGAGCTTGCACATCTTTAAAAGTTAAAAATCCATCTACCACATAATTCTGAAAATCTATGCACAGACATTTAACCCAGAGAAACAAGATGGATGCTCATGAGACTGAAGGCCTGCATATGAGTGTTTACATAGCTTTATTTATAATAACCCCAAACATAAACTACTCGATTGTTCATCAATGGATAACAAACTGTAGTGTATCCATACCAAAAAACAACACTCAGCAATGAGAAAAAAAATCAACTCCTGACACACATATATATCAACTAGAAATTTTAAATTACAAAACCCAAGCAAAAGAGTGCAGGAATTCACTTCAATACTGGAAAATATAATCCTATTCATTTGTTCTGGCTGCATATGACCGGAGCTTGGCAAGGCAGGTTCTCTGACACAGAGCTTTATCTTCAGGCATATCTGGGTTTTTAAACATAGCTTTATTAAGGTCAACTTCCCACACCAAAAAATTCACTCATTAAAGTTTTTAGTATATTCAGAGTTGTATAATCAGCAGCAGCATAGTCAAATTTTCCTACAACTCTCAAGTCTACTAGAAATTGCTCTATATTTCCCCCAAATCCTCGGTTCTGAGCAATTACTGACCTATTTTCTGCCTCTACAATATAGTTCTCAGACATAGAACATCAAAACAATGTTATGACAAAGTTCTACTTAATTCATTTTCAAGATTTACCCGAGTAGCGGGCACAGTAGCTTATGCCTGTAATTCTAACCTTCCGGAGGCTAAAATGGTGGGCTCACGGAACTCAAGGCCAGTCTGGGCTGTCTTACAGGGCTATACAGTAAGACTTTGTCTCAAAAATGATAAACAGAGCTGGAAGGATGGCTTGACAGTTAAGAGAACTTTCTGTTCTTCCAGAGGCTCAGTGCTCATTTAGTTCTTACTACCCACAATTGCTTATAAGTCTAGATGCACTTCCCAACACCCACTTCTGGCCTTTAGGGAAGTCTGTTCATGTATCTGAATGCACACGCACACGCACACGCACACCTGCATGAGCATGCACGCACACACATATATACATACTCACAATTTTCAGATTGTTCATATCAAGTACAAATAAAACTGATATTTTCTATACTGGCTTTACACTTTACAAACTTGCTCGATCACTTATAGTTCTAATACTTCTTAATGGATTTGTTGTAAGTTTTCTTTAAAAACATTTCTTTTTCTGTATCCATTCTTTGACTGAGGGACATCTGGGTTGTTTCCAGCTTCTGGCTATTGGGAATAAAGCTGCTATGAACACAGTGGAGCACGTGTCCTTGTAGTATAGTGGAGCATCTTAGGGTATATGCCTAGGAGTGGTATAGCTGAGTCTTCAGGTAGAACTATTTCCAATTTTCTGAGGAACTGGCAGATTGATTTCCAAAGTGGCTGTACCAGTTGCAATCCCACCAGCAATGGAGGAGTGTACCTCTTTCTCCACATCCTCGACAACATGTGCTGGCTGTCACTTTAGTTTTTGATCTTACTATCTGATTGGTGTAAGGTGGAATGTCAGGGTCATTTCGATTTGCATTTTCCTGATGACTAAGGACATTTCTTTAAGTGCTTCTCAGTCATTTGAGATTCCTCTGTTGAGAATTCTGTTTGGCTCTGTACCCCATTTGTTTATTTGGTTTTTAGAAGTCTAACTTCCTGAGTTCTTTGTATAATTTAGATATTAGCCTTCTACCAGAAGTAGAGTTAGTAAAGATCTTTTCCCAACTTGTAGGTTGCCATTTTGTCCTATTGAAACTGTCCTTTGCCTTAATAGAAGCAATGAGGTACCATTTGTCAATTGTTGATCTTAGAGTCTGAGCCACTGGTGTTCTGTTCAGGAAAATTTCCCCTATGCCCATGCATTCAAGGCTCTTTCCCGTTTTATCTTCTGTTAGATTCAGTGTATCTGGTTTTATGTGGAGGTCCTTGATCTACTTGGGCTTGAGCTTTGTACAAGGAGCTAAAAATGATCAATTTGCATTCTTCTACATGTAGACAGCCAATCAGACCAGCACCATTTGTTAAAAATGCTTTTCCCCCTTACTGTATGGTTTTGGCTTCTTTGTCAAAGATCAAGTGTTCACAGGTGTGTGGGTTTATTTCTGGGTCTTCAATTCTATTCCATTGATCAATCTGTTTGTCTCTGTACCACTATCATGTGGTAGGGTTGTTTGTTTTTTTTTTTATCACATTGCTCTCTGTATTGCAGCATGAAGTCAGGCATGGTGATTCCCCCAGAAGTCCTTTTATTGTTGAGAATTGTTTTCGATATCCTGGGTTTTTTGTTTTTCCATATGAAATTGAGAATTGCTCTTTCCATGTCTGTGATGAATTATGTTGGAATTTTGATGGGGATTGCATTGAATCTGTAGATTTCTTTTGACAAGATGGCCATTTTCACTATGTTAATCCTACCGATCCATAAGCATGGGAAATCTTTCCATCTTCTGAGGATTCTTTGATTTCTTTCTTCAGGGACTTGAAGTTCTTTTCATATAGATATTCACTTGCTTGGAGTTACACCAAAATACTGTATATTATTTGTGGCTATTGTAAAGGGTATTGTTTCCCTAATTTCTTTCTCAGCCTGTTTATCATTTACATAAAGGAAGGCTACTGATTTGTTTGAGGTAATTTTATACTCAGTCACTCTGCTGAAGTTGTTTATCAGCTGTAGGAGTTCTCTGGTGGTGGAATACTACTCAGCTACTAAAAACAAGGACATCATGAATTTTGCAGGCAAATGGATGGAGCTAGAAAATATCCTGAGTGAGGAAACCCAGATCCAAAAGGACATGAATGGTATATACTAACTGGTAAGGGGATATTAGCCAAAAAGTACAGAATACCCAAGAAGGAAGGCCCAAGTGAGGATGCTTCAATCCTACTTAGAAGTGGCAACAAAATTGTCACGAGAGGCAGAGGGAGGAAGTGATCTGGGTGGAAGAGTGGTGGGGAAATGGGAAAAGGGGGTGGGATCAGATATGGGAGGGAGACAAGAGGGATGCCCAGAGGGCCAGGAGAATGAATAAAAATATGCAGCTGCAGGGGTTAGGGTTGGGGGTGGGGAGGAACTCTAGAAAGTCCCAGAGACCTGGGATGTGAGAGGCTCCCAGGACTTAGTTATGGGAGCCTTAATGGGGATGACCTTAGTTAGCCAAAATGTCCACCAGTGGAGGGATGGAATCTGAAAAGATGATCTCAAGTTGATAGACAGGGCCTCTAGTGGAGGGATGTGGTCACCAACCTACCTTCAAATTTTTTGACCCATAATTATTCCTGTCTAATAGAAATGCAGGAACAAAATGGAACAGAGACTGAAGGAATGGCTGACCAGTGACTGGCCCAACTTGAGATCCATCCCATGGGCAGGCAACAAACTCTGACACTATTACTAATGTCACGTTGTACTTACAGACAGGAGCCTAGCATGGTTGTCCTCTGAGAGGCTCTACCAGCAGCTGAGACAGATACAGATACTTACAGCCAACAACTGGACTATGGTTGGGGACCCCTATGGAAGAGTTAGGGGAAGGATTGAAGGAACTGAAGAAGATGGCAAGCCCATAGGAAGACCAACAGTATCGACTAAGCTGCACCCCTGGGAGCTCCCAGAGACTAAAGCACCAACCAAAGAGTATACATGGGTTGGTTTGTGGTGCCTGGAACATATGTGGCAGAAGACTGCTTTGTCTGGCCTCAGTGGCAGAGGATATAACTAACCCTATGGAGACCTGAAGCCCCAAGAAAGGGGGATTGGTGGGGATTGAGGTAGGGAGGGAACACCCTCTCAGAGGCAAAGGGTGAAGAACTCTGGGAGGACCAAGAAGCAGGGGGGTAGGGAGTAGGGAGGGGGGGCAACATTTGGAATATAAATTTTTTTTTAAAAAAATGTTTCTTTTTGCAATTTAGAGCTTAAATCTAGGGCCTTGTGCATACTAGACAAAGACAAGTGCTCTGCCCTGAGCCATACTCTTCAATCCTAAAATTTTCTTTGTACAGATCATAACTATGTTTCAGCTACTGGACTTCAAGGGTGATCTGGTAGCGCTTTCTGCTGGTAGTATCTCCCACAGCTCTACTTAGAGTGTTTTCTCTATGGCTATGAGTTCTACAGAGTTGTCTTTTGATTTTATGTCAGATAGCACAGTCTCTGTGATAGATGTTCTGAGAGCAGGGTGTGAGGAAGGAGTGTGGCTGTATTTTCCAGTATGTAAACTTTGGTATCAGAGTTCTTGGACAGTGACAGTCAGAGCTCAGTAGTCACTACCTATAATTCTACTTAATTTGTTTTTGTGTGTATAAAAGTTTGTGTGTGTAGTATGTGCAGGTATGGGTGCATGTGGAGGCCAGAGCTCAATGGTAGCTATCTTCCTCAGTTGTTTCCTACCTTATTTTTTGGGACAAGGCCACTGAACCTAGAGCACACATGACTGTGTGACCAATATGCCATGGGATGTCTGCCTCCTCAGTGCTGGGATCCCCGGTACAAACTACTGTCCTTTGCTCTTTTAGCTGAGTGCTAAGGATCAAAGACCCTCGTGCTTATGAAACAAGGACTTTACCCAAGGAGCCTTGCTGGATAGTTTTATGACATAAGCTACAGTCATCTGAGAGGCAGAAAACTCAATTAAGAAAATGGATCCACAGGCAGGCCCATAAGGCATTTTCTTAACTAGTGATTAGAGAGTACTCAATCTATCAGGGCCATCACCAGGCTGGAGGTCCTGGGGTCTATTAAAAACAAAACAAAAGAAAAGAAAACAAACAAACACCACCACCACCACCACCCCTCCATGGCTTCCGTGTCAGCTCCTGTCACCTCTGTCTGAGTTGCTTTCCTGACTTCCTTAGAAGATGAGCAGTCAAAGTGTAGGCCAAATAAGCCCTCTTCTCTCCAAGTTGCTTTTTGGCATGGTGTTTCATGGCGGCAATGGAAACCCCAACTAAGACAGGAGCCATCTTGCCGGCTCCATTAATTACTTTCTTGATAGCACAATACAGCTACCTTTTGCTGTGCCCAGTATTCATGAATCTAGAAATTTCCATTTCAATAGCTAAAGAAAATAAATTTATGCATCTAGAAATCTCCACTTCAATTCTAAAGAAAGTAACCTATTTTCTTTTGGGAAAGCAAGTGGCATTGCTGAGTAAATGTGGGATGAATGATTAATTAGGCTGTTTTAAAACTTCTTTTAATGACTTTTTCAACCTTAAATAAAGTACCTTTTCTATTACAGCATATTATCCACTGAGACATTAAATAACCCAAAGAAACATCTCAAAGAGTTCTTCAATAGTATAAAGACACTGGATGACTTGGTAGACTTCAAGATTCTAGTTTTAAATTACACAAACAACTTTTATAGTAAGTTTTAATATTAAGTTAGAATTTTGCACAAGGATGGAGAAGTACACTATAAGGAAGAAAGGAGTTAAAATGAAATAAGAAAATGAGGAAGAAGGGAAATGTGAGAAGAAAAAAAGCAGTTAATTTTAGCATTAATAATGGGATGTTCTAGTATGAAACAGAAAATTACATGTATAAAGCAGCTCAAAAAACAATGAAAAATGATACTGCTAAATTTTACTTTATATTCTTTTATAATTTCAGCAAAAATAAATACGTAAATTTTCACAAAACTTTTCATCTTAAAAACTAGGAATCCAGTTTAAATTTTTTAGGTAGATGTCAAAGAAGAGCATAATTTATACTTCATATTAATGAAAAATCTGGGATTCTTCAAGAGTTTCCTCTAATAACTCATCAAATACTTTCAACATTAATTTATCAAGCGTAGAATAGCATATTAAACAGAGAAATAACACTCAAATGAAACACTGAAATCAAATCACCAACGGTATTTTCCAGCTAAGAATAAAACTCTTTTGGTACCAATAACTAACTTTGCCAATACTAATGAAATTAGATTAATATTTGGAATTTAGAACCAGTCTTAGCTAGACAGCAAGCCATTATTAACATATCAGCATATGTATTTTACCTACATATCTTTTCTTCAAAGATATTTTAACTTCAGATTTCAGGAGCTCCATTGCTTTTGAAAATTAGTTAGAAATTATTTTTTTGACATATAGCCACTATCTAACTTTACAAAGTATACTTGATCCATCAGAGAGAGAAAAGTTACTACTTACGTTTTTCCTTATTACCATTGGTATTGTGCAAGAAGTCTCCATCAGAACGAGTTGTAGGGAAGTCATCTTCATCATCTTCTACCACTAAATAGAAAATATTTAAAGATATTACAATAAGAACTGGTCTATTCTTACATTCAACCAAGCGTAAGTTCTTAGCTATTTTTTGTGTTTTCACTGGCTAGCAAGATATACTTTATAACTATGTTGTAGAATGTTATTAAATATATTACTTTAAAAATGTATTGTCATTTGTGGAATTGATGCGTTACTGTTTAGTCTTCTTATCTCTTTCTACTTTCAAGAGGGTCATTTTATGACTAATAGTCTTAGAATGATCTAGCAAAGTAAAAGCACTTACCAGCAGGCCTGACAACAGGAGTTTCATCCTAAGAACCCATATGGTGAAAGTAGATAACCAACTCCCTCAACACAGGTACTATGGTACATGTGTGCCCACATACCTGCACACATATGCAGATAAAAGCAAACTAAAAAGGTTGAAGAGGCCTAGAAGAACTGACAACTGTAAAATGAGAGATACTTTCTTTAGCCTCTGGAAATTCTTGAATCTACAATTTCTGTTTATGCAGGGAAATGTATAAGAGTTGCCATGGTCATGATATCTCTTCACAGCAATGACCCAAAATAAAGCGCCCTGATTTATGTTTTGAGAGCTTTTCTACAGAAGGGACCTCTACACTATTATTATCTTACGAATTATCTGTGCTTCTTTACTGCAGGAGTGCTTTGGGCTCTAGATTTCACAGAAAGAAACTGCTTTTATCTTTCTTGACCAATGGTTAGAATCAGAATGAAAAATACCTTCAGTTGCACATAAAAATTTTGCTACATTTTCAAATGACAAGCTGCTACTTTGTGTAACATCATGTACTGATTTCTATGCAGCTGAATGATATTATCTGACTGAGAGTTTTTTCCTTTCTATCTTTCTAAGTATTCAATATACTCTTGTGTCAAAATTAAATATATTCTCAGATTCTATTAATCTTTATTTCCTTGATAATTTATTAAGAAACCATTAATGGCATACTTGCAATAATGCTTCATAGAAGGCACTAATATGAGTAAAAATTTTAGGTTTTATGTTGACTTTAGACAAATACATATGTTACCAAATAAATGAAATCTGGAACTATTTTTTCACATTAATTTTCCTTGCATATTTGCTCTCAGAGAACAGTGATTTATGCTAACCATTGAAGTCACAATGAAACCATTCTTGTATTAGTTCTCTGGCAAATGTTATAATGATGACCAGAAGGTAAGTTTCAAAGTACCTTTTAAGATCTTTACTTCATTTGCCAGGGTAGTTTCAAATCTCTCTATATTTTAAAAAGTCTTATCAGTAAAAATTAATAGTTTATTATCTACTCCTCTAGGTGGACTTCCTACAACAACAGATATTTCATTATATTTGTTCTAGACTTTATCTAGTCTCATGATTTGGAAGATGGTTTCTCTTGGAAAATTCAAATGGCTTCTGTATGTTTTCCCTTTATGCTGGCCTTCCCTCATGTCTTTCAGAAGGCTTGTTTACAATAAGTCACGCTCTATTTCTACTAAAAAAGTCATCTAGATTCATCTGACAAACAAAGAATGTAATTTTAAATTCTCCCTCTTTCCTCCAATGTTCTGATTCAGTAAAACCAGGATACACGGCACCATATAGATTAGGATGTGCGCCCTTAAGTTACTGCAGACTGCACGCCACAGTGATTTTCAGGCAGTGCTTTCCCTGGATGACTGCATTGTTTGCAAAGCAACAAGTGGCTCCATTTTGAGAGCGAATGTAGAACGACTCTGCATTTCAACTGTGCATGCAGGTTTCACCATCTGTCCCACACAACAATAAAAAACAAAGAGGTAAAACCTTATACTGACAAGTAAAATGGTACTACCTACAAATACATCGGAAGGAGACTGAGACCAGATGGGTACACAGAAACACCAGGCCCACGAGCTTAACTAACACTACAGCAATGAAAGGTGCAACAACTTCATCTGGACTCCATAAAACAGACAGCGAATACTATGATAGGGATGAAGACCTAACTGAGCAGCTACTTACCTCCTTCCTGATAAATGAGTTAAGGTACCGGAAGGCAGAGAATGACAAGGTGTCTCAAAGACTTCTGCTCAGCTGATTCCTTTAATAACTGACAGGAGCCTACTCAAAGTCTTAGTTTTTGTCCAGACCTAAACACCTGGAACTGGTCCTGTAACTCAATCCTGCAGCTACACAAACACTGCAACTCTATAACTCAGCCCTATAGCTTAGCTCTGAGGGGTTTCCAGTGGTTCTTCAACTGGGTTTCTCAGTAACTTATCTAACTACGTACAGTGACTTTCTTTCCATCTGTATTAGGTCTCGGCCTTTACCTTTAGGAAGGCACCTTTGAGTACAGAGGCATTTTATACCTTTGTAGCTATTCTATAACCTAACTACATAAATGTATACACATACAGACATATATGTTAGGTCTGTGATCTGAGAAAATATTAGCAATTAAGACTGCAATAAAGCTTGTGATTGCCAATGGCCAGTGTTGGAGCAATGTCCATGGATGGAGTTGTGTGAGAACAATTCTGAGTGCTTGTAAGAAAATTCCAAGAAAACAAGAGAAGTCTTGTGACCTCAGTTTCTTTAAAACACAGAATTGTTCTTGGAATGTGTTTTCATGAGTTTACTACAGATTATTCAACATTGCTTGCTGACATTATTCAATTAAATGTTTAAACTATCCTTAATGTGCATCCATGGAAAAATATGTTTTTACCACCTGTGTGTGGCTTGTTCTTGTGATTATACAGATTGAACTCATGGAAACTTTAGCCAGGTGACCACTCTTAACCCTCAGAGTATAAACTGTCTGATGCGCCGAATAAAGTTGACTATTGCATGAGACTTTAGTCTGCCTCATTGATTAGCACCGTTCTCCCAGGTCCTACTGTCGCTAAGCAGTGACAGCCAGCTATCAATGAAATGAAATGAATTAGAAGCCATATGGCTTGTGAATTTAAATGATGACATCCTGAAAAGTAAAAAATGTGTCTATTTGTTTCTGATATATTAGGTTCATGCCAGCATGACAAATTTTTTCTTAAGATCTCCTATAAGATAATCAGAGAGCAATTTCTCAATACATTAATATTCTAAGACACCAGTGACGTAAATATCTCTCTGTCTACTCCCGTTTCTATGTTGAAATCTGAGTTGCCAGTGCCTCAGAATGTGACTGTACAGGGCAATTAAGTAACTATGAAGTCACCAGGAGGAGCCTCATCTGACTTTGTCATCATAAGAGGCCATCTGGAAATACAAGTACAGACATGATACGACAAGAAGACAGCGCTTATATGCCAGTGGCAGTCCTGGAACAGGACTTTAACTAGTCACCTTTGGGAGAAGTCAATACTGCCAACATTGCTTTCACAACTGTGAGAAAATAAAATACACACACACACACACACACACACACACACACACACTCTACAAAATAACAGATAATATCAAGTAACTAAAAAACTTCATGATAAATGTTATAAGACAATATAAAAATTAATCATGATGACATTCCCTTAAAATGGGTATCTCTGCATTCTTCATGCTTGATCCAGAGGCTCATCACTGACTCTCAGAATACTAGAATGCTGTACTTCAGGTTTTTTCTCCCTATTTTTAGTCTTTTACCATTCTAATTAACATTACAATCACCTGTAAGTAATTATTTTTAAAAGATTAATCTCAATTTGTATACTTGCTTAAACAGTGACTTTTCAAAATTATGAAAAGTCACTTACAGGAAATTGATTTTTAGATTAAATTCCAGTGTTTCTTAGGTTTAATATTCTCCACCTAATCGTCTACCAGCACCAAATAGGGATTTTCAACCTTTTGTTTTTAAAGCCTAATTACATATAAACAAGTGTTGCTCCAGCTACGAGCAACCTTTTGTTTCCTTTGGAGTAAGATCTTCTAGGCACTTGAAAGAACTATTCAGTCTGTGTGTGTCTTCTACTTTTATCTACGAAGCAGTGTCCATTGTCTCACAAATTTTGTCCACTTTTAGAGATGAATGGTAATGAATAAATTTAGTTCATTATTCATTTTACATAGGAACAGATTAAACAGCCTTCAAGTTGCTGTTATTGTGCCGCCCCCCATTTTTTCAGGCATAGGAATTGAACCTATGTTTAGCTCATGCTAAACAATACTCTATTACTGAGCCTGTGTGCTTGAGGAGGTCAGAGGTCAATGTCATATCTTCCTCAATCACTCTCTGTAGTATTTTTTGAGACAGGGTCCCTCAGTGTGCTATTTAAAATATAAAGGTGGGCTGGGGCTTCTGTTCCTGGTTAGGTGAATGACAGGGACTAAATTTATTATTTAACATGAATTCTAAAAAGTGGGCAGAATCTACAACACAATTGACACTGGTTATTATAAAACAATTAAAAAGAGTGATCCCCAAGAGCTGGAAACAAACGCTATGAGCTCTCCGACTTCTCCAGGTGCCTGTGCATTAAGACAGGTAACCTGGTGGACTTTTGAGATGAGATGCAGCTGAGACAACACAATGGTTTCCACAGGGAGATAAACAGCAAGGAGAGGACTACATGGAGAAGCCACCAGGTGTTTTGAGTACTCAGCAGAGTAATGGTAGTACTGATAGCAGGGGAAATCCTTCTGAAAAGACTCCAGGGAGTGGTACCCAGTTCTTATGTGAGAGGGTAAGGAAAGTTACTTATTCCTACAGTGCAGAAGGGAGAACATCACAGGGAGCCGGCTAAGAAATTCAGAAAAGTCTTTTTGCTCAGTAGTAAAGCAAAAAGGAAATACACTACTGGAAGCTTTGGATATTATACATGAAGTACTATCATAGTATTACTTTGAAGGCAGACTTGTGGTAAGTTACATACGTAAACCATAAGCCCCAAAGTAGCCACTAAACTAACAGTTATAGCCAAAAGATGAACAAAGGAGAAAAAACTGAAATTATAAAACGTTAATACAGAAGGCAGAAAAAGGAAACAAAACACAAAAAAGACAAAGAGAATTTGAAGTCAAACATATTTCATAAGGCCAAGGAATCCAGCCATGCCCTGCAACGCACTGACACCAGGAGTTGAGTGCAGCGCTAGCTGCTCACACTGCTGGAGAGGTCATTTTCACCTTGACAGGAGATTGAGAGAAAACTGAACATGTGCTGACATCAACAATAGCTTCAGCACTAACAAAGAGGAAAGAACTTTAAGCCTCAAATTAAAAGCTAATTGAGCTGGGTGGTGGTGGTGCATGCCTTACATATCAGCACTCGGGAGACAGAGGCAGGTGGATCTCTGTAGGTTCTAGTCCAGCCTGGTCTACAGACTGAGTTCCAGGATAGCCAGGGTTACACAGAGTAAACCCAGTCTGAAAAAAAAAAAAACAAAAGGAAAAAAAAAAGCTAATAGAAGATTACATACTTTTCCTTTAAAGTAAGTACTCATTGGGCTGGAGAGATGGCACAGAGGTTAAGAGCACCGACTGCTCTTTCAGAGGTCCTGAGTTCAATTTCTGGCAACCACATGGTGGCTCACAACCATCTGTAATGGGGTCTGATGCCCTCTTCTGGTGCATCTGAAGAGAGCAATGGTATACTCATATACATAAATAAATAAATCTTTAAAAAAACCCATTAAGTTTTTTTTAAAAAATACGTAACTTTCTTTTTCTTCACTTTTTTTTAATGAGAAAAAAGGCATCGAGAGGAAGGGGGAAGGGAGAAGTAGCAAAAGAGCTAAATTAAAGCAAGAAATGGAAAGAAACAAGAGAAAAAAGTAGGAGAAATTAATCACATGACTGATTTAGCATCTGGAGGATCTTCTAACAGACCTCAAGGGGTAAATTATGTAGAAATAATGTGAGGTGCTCCGTATTACCGAGATATTACTTGTAACATAGTAGAGTATCATTTAAATGGCATCAGGTACTGATAATCAGAAATGAATTAGTATGTTACCAAAGTACTCAAGTCCCATGGACACTGAAATCCGTTATACTCGTATTCTCTGACAAACGTGGCTATGATTACCTGTATTACTTAAAGACATTACCCATTAAGATTTAGCGGCTTTAAATCTACTCATTCTCCAAGTAAAGAATAGTGGTAACATCTTAATTAACCTTTATCCCTTTGAAGTTCATCCTTGGAGACAGCATCAGCACAGACATCAAAGTACTTCTGGAGAGTATCAACCTGCCTACACAGGATGTCTCTAAAGGTTTCCATTTCAGCCAGTTTCTCACGTAAACTGTGGCCTTTCTGCAAAACACAAAAGGAGAGGGTATGTGAGTCAAGTAAAGCAAATCCTGGCTGTTGGCCCTATGGTATTTGGTTACCTTTTAGGCTGACATCCTATCATCGAGTGAACGGGGTAATTAGAGCTAAGAAGTTCAAGGTAACATTCCTAGGAAGAGGCTTGAAGAGGGCTTTGAAACTGACAAACCCATAGATAACAGGAAAGCCTGATAATCTGCAAAGATACTGCGAAGAGACATAGACAGAAATTTGAAATGGACAAATTCATTATTACTGGATGAATTTAGTAGTATTGATGAGCGTTGTCAAGGAAACCCTGAAGGGAAGATGAAGTCAGACCACCTAAGTTTTTCCTTTTCATTGCATATGAGTTATCTGACAAGTCTTTTAATAGAAAATCAAATAGCGTTATGTGATTTTGTCTCAAAAGATGTAAATGAGCTTTGGTATGTGCAGAAGCACTGAGTACCTTTGCAGTGCGGTGATTAACCCCAGGAAGTTTACAAGTGAGCCAAGTGAGCCACATTCTTCAAGGCATTGATTATTAATCTGTGGATGCTGGTCAGTTTTACATCAGCAAATCATTTTAATATTCTCTAGAGTCTCCTTTGAACCAAGCTGTAAAGTTGTGTCTTATGTCATTAATGAATGAAGGTAATAAAATCTAACATGCTCATTTTATATTTGTGTACACCATGATTTCATCCCTTACAAACTTATTTTATAACAGCTTCAAATAAATTACATTGTGGAAAAGTTCTTTTTAAAAAAACTACAAAAACCTATCAAGGACTAATCAGTTGGCTCAGAGGTTAAAAATGCATACTGCCAAGTCTGTTAACTGGAAGATAACTCCTGGGACCCAAACGGTGAAAGGAGAGGACTGAATCCTACCAATTGTCCTCCGCATATGCATGCATGCATGCATGTGTGTGCACACATACACACACACACAAAGACGCAAACACACATATAAATAAAAATAAAAAACCTAAGTGTGCTCACAATGTCCAATACTAAACTCACACGCCATTTCCTTCAAGTGTTATAGTCACAAACCTTGAAAGAAGATGTGGATGTAGCAGAATAGCCACTTGCTCCAGACACCAGTGATACCATTGAGCCATGTCTACGCAAGCTGGACTCAGATCCATATCCCGATTCAGTCTAAAAAAGCAAAAGTAAAGTCTACATTAGAAACATTACATAGAAATATTTAAGAGGATGAAAAAATCAGTGAGGTTATTATAATAGTAATTACCAATCTGAATTTACATAAGAAATAGTCAACCCACTGATGCAAAACTTGCCTTTCAAGTCTCTGGTGACATTTTCATTTAGAATGCTATATGTTGCACTCACAGGCTACACAAGTTATTTAACAACAGGATCTAGTGGTCAACTTTACAAGGAAAGAGAATCGTGGTGAGCAGAAACGGGGGAAGGGTTTCAGTGAAGATGAAAATGTCAGAGATATAGAAGAAATAGTGTCAATGCACTTTTGTTCTTTAGAGGAAAGTTCCTGAAGCTTAAATATAATGCTACAGTGAAACTTTTCCTATTATCCCAGTGTATCCATACTTTCTTCTTAAAAAGATTTTGTATTATTTTTAAGTGTGTATGTGTGCATGTGCGTGTGTGTGTGTGTGTGTGTGTGTGTGTGTGTGTGTGTGTGTGTGTATACAAAGACCAGGGGCTCCCAATCTCCTGGAGCTGTGGTGTGTGCTGCTTATGGGTGCTGGAAAATGAACACAGGTCTTCTGGAAGGGCAGTATGTGCTCTTACTTGATGAGCTATCTCTCAAGCCCTTGTCTCTGTATTTCAAACATTCTTATTATAATTATAGGTTTAGCATAAAATTTTAATAGCTTATATTTTAAAATTGCTACTTGACTTAAATCTTTCTGAAAGCCGACTGTAAATATTCACATTTTTAGTTACCTTGACAGCTCATGACACAAAGAAGAGTTCAACTCTGCTAGTCCATTACGTCATGGAAAGTAATTTGGACTCTTGGGTGTTTGTGTATAGACCCAGCATTGTCATAACACATTTGGTTTATTTTAATGGATACCTTTCATAACATCCGTTTTCTATTCTATTCTCAACCAAATGCTAGTAATATCATCAAAGCAATCATCTATTGAAAAATTTCCAAGTTCCCTGAAACCAAAGCTTTTGGACCTGATTACTGTGGATCATGTCTGGAGAATTGGCTCAGCGGTTAAGAGCACTGTTGCTTTTGCAGACAACCCAGGGTTCAATTCTCAGCACCACATGGTACTTTACAACTCTGTAACTTCAGTCTTAGGGGATCCAATACCCTCTTCTGGTCTCCATGGTCACTAGGCATGCATGTGGTGCACATAATTATATGCAGGTAAAACACTCATGCTCATAAGATAAATAAACCTAATAATAAAATAAATTACAGCAGATCAAATATTTTTGTTTGAGAGATCCAGGAGTCTGTATTGTATCATTTGTTAGAATATCACATTATACTTATTATGGTTTTAAACAAGTATCTGTACTTAATAACTACTTTATTTGAAAGGAAGAAAATCATATAGCTTTTTCAAACATTAATACTAAAAGCAAGATTGTGTATCTTAATCACTAAATTTCTTCTCCTTCCCTTTCCTTCCCTGTCTCCTCTACCCTCTCTGTCCTTCCTTTTCACTGAAACAGGGTCTTGCTGTAAAACGACAACAACACAAACACATGCACACACAGAGCAAAGCTGTGACGAGAGGGTACAGAGTATAACACATGTCACAGAGTATACTAAATAATGACTATAAAAAGGCACAAGAAAATCTTAAGGGTGTCTATTTGTCAAAATGCTAACGGTGAATAAACTAATATCAGTAAAATCTGAGAATCTAAATAAGTCTGTAAGTCCATTTTAGTATCACAGGATCACACCAAAAGGGACCTGTAATTACAGCAATCATGTAGCTGAGAGTAAGGCTTCCTCTCTTTTAATGATATCCACTGGAAATCCTATGGTAGGTGTTCCACTTGCCCTTAAAGCAATTTGAATTTTTTTCTTCTGTTTTCACAAGAATGATAACTTGTAAGTTTAGTATTTCTACATTTTAACAGAATGGGTTTGGTATTTGCCAAAGACTGCAATTAGAAATAAGGAAATCTCTATTAATAAAAAAAAAATTCTAAGAATTTTTTAGAAATTAAGTATCTCAGATATCTATGAGAGTCATTTGTAAGCAGAAATTAAATAAAACAGCTTTCTACAATTTATAGTTCAATTTTAAAGATACTTAAAACAAATTATAGAGATCTTTTAAATATTCAAAATTCAACAACTTGGCCTTGAAATGCAAATGTATCCCCTCTTCTCCTTTCACTTGCTCACACCCAGAAGTCTTGTACAGAGCAAGTCAATGTCAGTGATGCTTTTGAAGGCCTTGTAACAAATCAAACAAGAGAGAGCTTTACTGAAGGCTTCTTACACTGCAGCTTTTAGAGCCTCTCCTTCTCCAAGTTCCAGTATCTTACAACAGGCAATCCCATCTTATTACAAGGACATGATAAAACAGATTCTATTATAATACTGGTGTAATATACCCTAAATCATGAATAACAGATAAATGCTCATTATTATTAGAGTTATCTGTTTTAACTCTAATAACTTCCCTTAAATAAATTCCATGATAAATTATGAAAATCAGTCTAGATAACAAACAAATCCTAATTTTGATACTCAATGTAAATAATAAAGATTTGTTGCCATAGATCTGCTAACTGCACTAGTTTTAAGAAAAATGAAAGCTGCAGAATAAGATATCAACAACAGTCACATGGTAACAAAACAGCTAGGCAAATAGTGGCTACTTCAATACATAAACATAGTGCTCTAAATTGGTTTTTATTTCTTTCAAGTCAAATCTACCAAAAATGTCAATATAAAAACAAAATCTTTGTTAGACAAGTAAAAATTCTAAATGTACAGTAACTGAATACAGCAGTTAAAGCAACATTAATTTGAATTTGAAATATCTTTTTTTAGAGGGCAGAGTAGGGTAGAGGTAGATGGAAATGGGGAGAAATGATAGTCACAGCACAGCGTTATCTCATTGGTGATATTTTGGGGCTAATCCTCGAAAGGAATGCTGGTCTTTTAATCTCACTCATTCTCCCACATGAAAGAAGCTGAACTCACAACCTTTAGCCACCCACCTATGACTATTTTGAAAATCCCAAATTCTACTCAGACTACTCACCCAGAATACAAATAGTTACCACAGGGATGCCTTTCCTTTTCACAATATTTGCTTTAGGATACGTCCCAGGTATCCTAAACCTCATTCAGGGGAGGTTGCAAGGCAGAGGGTGAGTATGGAGGGACCGGGAGATTAGTGTAATTGGGGTGCATGATGTGAAATTCACAAAGATTCAATAAAAAAGTAAAAAAAGGAAGGAGGAGGAAGAAGAAGAGGATTAGGAGGAAGAAGAGGAGGAGGGAAAAAAGGAAGAGGAGGAGGAGGAAGAGAAGGAGAAGGAGGAGGAGGAAGAGAAGGAGAATGAGGAAGAAGAGGAGGAAGAGGAGGAGGAGGAGGAAGAAGAGGAGGAGAAAGAGAAGAAGAAGGAGAAAGAGAAGGAGAAGTCCCCCCCCCAGCACTGGTGATATGGAACCTGAAGAGGCCCCTCCCACAGTCTTGCTGGAACCCCAGTGGAGCAATAGAGACACCAACCCACCCACAAAACTTTCAATCCAAAATTTATCCTGTCTACAAGAAATGCAGGGACCAGGGATGGAGCAGAGACTGAAGGAATGGCCAACCAACAACTGGTCCAACTTGACAACCATCCCATGGGCACACACCAGTCCCTATGATACTCTGTTATGCTTGCAGACAGGAACCTAGCATGGCTGACTTCTGAGAGGGTCCACCCAGAAACTGACTCAGACAGATGCAGACATCCACAGCCAAACAGTGGCTGGAGCTTGGGGACCCTTATGGAAGAACAGAACAGAAGAAGAATGATAGGCCCAATGGGCTAGGAACTCACAGGAAGACCAAGAGTCAACTGACCTGGACCCTTGGGGCTCTTAGCGTCGGAAGCACCAACCAAAGACCATACATGGGCTGGACCTAAGCCTCCCCACACATATGTAGCAGATGTGCAGCTTGGTCTTCATGTGGGTCTTGAAGAACTGGAGAGGGGACTATCCCTAAAGCTGTTGCCTGTCTGTGGGATATGTTCTTCTAGCTGGGCTGCCTTGTCTGGCCCCAGTGGGAAAGGAAGCGCCTAGCTTCCCAGAGACTTGATGTGTCAGGGTGAGGGGATACTTAGGAGGGCCCCACCTGCTCAGAGGAGAAGGGGAAGGGGGTGAGGAAGATTGTTGGAGGGGTTGCCCAGGGGGTGGGCAGTGAGTGGGATGTAAATTGAATCAGTTAAAAAAAAAGTCCCCCTTCCATTGTTCTGCAACAAAAACTTCTTCTTTCTCAACTGCCAGAGTTTAAAAGGAGTATTCCTGAACATGCTTTACACAGATATAAAATGACATCTGGCTAAGGATATACATTACAAATATCATATACAAGTATTTCTCTCTACCATAGTAATGAGACTATGCCTATGTTATAACATTTGTTCCTTACAAAAAGAAAACAGAAAAACAATGACAATAACAAAACTGAAAACCTCTAAACAAACGAAAAAAAATCAAAAGGAAAAGAGTTCTTGCATCTGTCCAGTAGAGGGAGTCATTAGCATACTACTCTGATGGTCCACTCGAAGCTGACAGGGGTTACTGTGGGTCAAAGAACTATAGTAACCTTTAGACTAATTCCTTTATCCTATGTGCTTGGGATTTTCAGACTTTAGAATGTTATCACTGAATCATACAGTTCAAAGCTATGAACTTAATAAAGTAGAACTGCCTACAAATTCACTTATCTTAAAGTTAATAGGTAAATTTGATAGTTTAACTACATGGAAGATAAATTTAACTATCATTTTGTATCATTAACCCATCAAAGCCCTAAAGGTGACATATAAATATACTAAATATTGGATTTAAAATTTTAAAACATTTTTAAAAAATAATTAACTTTTCCTACTAACGATCACCAGCAAGTAACACAGCAA
Source organism: Rhabdomys pumilio (assembly GCA_030674055.1). NCBI lineage: Eukaryota > Metazoa > Chordata > Mammalia > Rodentia > Muridae > Rhabdomys > Rhabdomys pumilio. The sequence goes on along the minus strand of JANHMN010000014.1, from coordinate 19,414,111 downwards.
AGATACAGACAAAAATTAATTTCCATATAGTGTCAAAAATTACCTAGTCATGATTTTAATTATGGGAAAGGAGAAATAAAAAAATATCAGCATCAAAATATAGGACTTTTTCTGAAATGGAAATTCTAAAAAGCCCAAACAGCTGAAGTGCAACATCAATCATTCTGGGACCCATGCTATATGAAATCAAACCTTATGGGAAGCAAGATGCTATATCTTAAGAGAGCAATGGATATGAGTGGCTGGACAGATGTTTCAGTAGCCAACAACCATCCTAACTCCAGCTCCAGGGACCAGATAACCTGTTCTGGCTTCCAGTGACACCACACTAACATGCCATACCCCACCCTCACACAATTAAAAAACTTCAAAAATCTTTTAAAATAGTATGTTTTAACACATTTATTCCAGAAAGCGACACTGAAAATCATACTAAAAGCAACAGTACAGGAAAAGAGGTAGGGTTCCTCTGTACTGGCCGGATGAGTGTTGTTTATGTAGTATTATCTCATTTAACTCCTTCTCTATCATTATATAGATGATCCTATGCACTGTGTTCACTCAGTGTTTACTAGTTAGAAAAGGGTCTGGGATTCAATTCAGATTCATGTGCCTATCTCTAACATGCCTCCAGGTATCCTGTGCTCTACTTCAGACTCAGAGGAAGGCAGGTATTGGCAGTCCTGGCAGACTGACAAACGATCAGCTGAACAGCTGAAGTACAACTGTGCAGGAAAAAGATAGGAAATGAAAGGGGTGGGGCATTGAGGGAAAAACGAAGAGGAAAGGGATAAGGGAAAGACAAGAGCTGGAAAAATACTATTAAGACAACTTAGAATGATGACACAGATTTCTAACCGTTTTGATTTGTCCTCCTACAATTTCTCCCCTGTGTACTCAGGCTGAAGAATAGCAATCTATTTCTTTTATTTCTTGTTAAATGGTGTTGATCTTAGCATTTCCTATCTGACCTTCTGCACAGGACTTACAGGGTCTTTTTTTTTTTGTTTGTTTGTTTGTTTGTTTTTGTTTTTCGAGACAGGGTTTCTCTGTGTAGCCCTGGCTGTCCTGGAACTCACTCTGTAGACCAGGCTGGTCTCGAACTCAGAAATCCGCCTGCCTCTGCCTCCCAAATGCTGGGATTACAGGGTCTTGTTAACCACAGATACACGATTTCATAGAGTGATCTCAGTGTTTCCTATCTGACCTTCTGCACAGGACTTACAGGGTCTTGTTAACCGCAGATATACAATTGCATAGAATGTTCACCTCTTTTCATTTACCACTACTTTTACTACTTTTAAATATTTGATATCAGTAATACAATAAAGAAGTCGTTTATTCTAGAATGTATTTGAAAGCTTGGGGACTCTTATGGAAGAACAGGAGGAGGGACTGCAGACCCCAACGGGCTTAAGGAATTATGTTTTTAAAGATCAACAATGGAAAGTTTATGCAAATGTAATTCAAGTGGGGGGAAGGTTATATCCCAAGTAAGTAGAAGAACTTGGCAGCTTCGGCCTTGTGGTTCTGGCTTTAGTCATAAAGGATACAACAGTAAAGCAGTGTGGCCTTCTTCAGAAGTTAGGGAAAGCTGCTAAGCCTAAGGCCAAGCATATGGCAGGGAAGTCCCTACATGGAGTCCTGAACAAACCTTCATGAGATCTTTGAAGGTGAAGGCTGGACTGCATCGGAGACCTCAAGATGTTGGAGAAGCCAGAGCCATAGGAAACTTGCCAAGAAGAGCTGCAGACAGGGTGTGGAAACAGCCCAAGAGACGTTTCACTCAGCAAAGCTGGAAGGAATGGGAGACTGAAGAGCTAGTACCTAATAAGCTATCTGATGTCAGACAGAGTTATAGGATTTGGAGTTTGCCCTGCTGGGTTTCAGTCTGCTTTGGTCCAGTATTTCCTCACTACATGCCCTTTCCTCCCATTTAGAATGGTAATGGTATTTTCTGTGTATTGTATGTTCGAGGTATGTAACCTGACTTTTGACTTTATAGGGTGCTATAGTTAAGAAACTGGCTTAAGTCTCAGAATAGATTTTAGACTTTTAAACAGTGTTGAGACTAAAGGAATATGAGGACTTTTGAAGTTGGACTGAATGAAATTTGCATTATAATAATGGCTACAAACCTACAATGGGGCCCAGGGAATAGAATGTGGCAGTTTAAATAAGAATGCCCCTCATAGGCTCATATATTTAATACTTAGTCCCTAGCTGGTGGAACTAATTTAGGAAGAATTTGAAGGTATGTGACCAGTAGTGAGCTATGAGATTTCCTAAATACATGCTAGGGCCAGTCTTGAGCTGTAGGAGATTGGTCTGATGCTGCTTGTATTCAAATGTTAAATACTGGTCTTCAAGATCAGGTTGCCCCAATGATGAGATCCTCATGTATACCAAATGATGCTATTGTAACCTTGCTCCCCAAGTTAATTGGTCAACGAAAGGCTAAAGTCTATGATTGGGCAATAGGGAGAAGTAAGCAGGTTTTCCATTACCTTGCTGGGAACTGCAAGCAGAGAAAAGGAAGAGACAAGAAAGGAGACCAAGGGAGGAGGAGGCTGCCATGAGAAGAGATGGACCATGAGTACGTGGCCAGAGAAACAGCAAGTAATGGGACATTTGACTGGGATATAAGTTGAAATAGCTCCAAAACCTGCCCAATCTAGGCTTACAGCTTGTTAATAAAATATCTGGATTTTTATAGACTAGCTAGAATATTTTATTCCTTTTACACTGAGCTCTCTGCCTGCTGCCTGTGGATCAGGATATAAACTCTCAGGTACTACTCCAGCACTATGCCTGCCTGCCTGCAACCATGCTTCGTTCATGTTTATGGACTAACTTTCTGAAACTGCAAGCCCTTCAAAATTCAAAGCTTCTATTTATAAGTTGCTTGTCATGGTGTTTCTTCACAGCAATAAAACAGTAACTAAGACAGGGATGTTTCTTCCTATTTTCTTTGGCATATACCAACTGAACGAACATATATTGTGTACTCTATAATTCTCAAAAATACAATTCTTAGAAATATAAGACTGTTACAAACACTTCGGGCAACTAAACATTTACATTATATAAGACACTATGATGCAGAGAACACTCCCAGAGTTCTACTCTAGTCTTTCATAAAACCAGCAAGTGCTCTAAGAGACTTCTCTCTAGCACCCCTCTAATTTCTTTTGATAGTCTTCACTGTTTAAGACTAGTTAGGCTAATTCTTTTATATGCTATTATGAATTTAACTTTTGTTATTTCCTTTTTAGATTTTAACTGCTACTCTACAGAGATGTTAAAGATCCTATGAAATTGCCAAATAGCACCAGTGACTAGAGACTAAATGCTCAAATACATGATGCCTATGGGGGACATTTCTCAGTTAAACGACATTTCAGGCTGGAGAGACAGTTAAGCAGTTAGAAACACTTCCAGTGGACTCCAGTTCAATACCTAACACTCCACATGGTGGTTAACATCCATGAGTAATTCCAGTCCCGGGAATCCTATACCCACTTCTAGTCTCACAGGCACTAGGCCTGTAAACAAACATGGTAAAAGACATACATGCAAACAAAATGCCCATACTCACAAAAAATTAAAAAACAATCACCACATTTTACTTTATGGACCATATAGGCTAGCGGTCATTTTATAATGAAAAATGTATTTAGAGAAACTTTAAGTCTCTATCGTCTTGCACAGTCTTAACACTCTTGAAATCTAAAGTGTCTTTTGAGAGTTCAGGTAAACTCTTAACTGTGAACCCCTGTAGAATCAAACAGCAAAATTCTAACATACAATGACGTATCTTATACATTCCTATTCCAAAAGGAAAGGGAAGAGCACAGTGAGAAAATATTGGACCAAAGCGAGACCAAAACCCACCCAGGGCAAAGAACAAATTACATAGCTCCATGCCCAATGTCTGGGGATTTCATTTTAAATGCTCTCTTGAGCTAACTATGCTCCCTGATGTGGCTTTTCTCAGATGACATCTCATGGTTCTGACATGTCCACCGTCTGGGGGCTCCTCCTCAAGCCAGAGCTCACTGCTATCTAAGTTCCCCTGTGAGTACTGCATACACAGGCTATACCAGCACTGCATCTGTATCACTCTCATATCTCCCTCCCCCAACTCCAGTTTTTACTATGCTCCCCTCCCTCCCAAATTAATGATTTGCTTCGTTATTACTGCTACTTATACATATACATCTGTATGTATATAAATATACTGACACACATACACATGTATATATAACTTACTCAATGCAATTAGCTTTGCTTACATATTCATGTGTCCAGGGCTGAGCACCTGGGGCTGGACACCCTAGTGGGGGCATTTCCCTGGAGGAAACTGATTATCCCTTTCTCAGCAGCCAATGACCACCTCTAGCTCTTCTTCAAGTGGTAAGATCAGGTGAAAATTCTTCTGTTTGCATTGGCATGTCAACTGGTGATGGTATTATGCTGGTCTTTACAGGCAACCATATTGTTGAGAACTCATGGGTGCATTTTCCATGTCATCTAGGAGACACTATCAAACAGTAGACATCATTGGCCTCTGGTCCTTCCAATCTTTTCAGCCACTCTTCCAAGATTTTCTCTGAGCCTTAGGTGCAGTTGCTTTGCAGATCTACCAGCTAGGAATTAAAAACCCTAAAGTCACTAATTCTCAACAATTTGACTAGTTGTAGATCTCTGTAACAGTGGCTATGTATTACAAAAAGAAACTTCTTTGATAAAGGGTGAGAGCTAAGTATATATACGTAATCTGTATGTATATATATTTAGGAAACAGAAATTATATTGTATTCAGGACCTAAAAGTGGTGGGATCTTCTCTAGGGTCTGTAATCTCTCTAGTAGCTGGCTAGTTTTACAGCATCTGTCAAAATTCTTTCCTATTGAGCATACCTAAGCTTATTAGATAATTGTTGGTTATTCCTGAGATACTACTGCCACTAACAGCACGACTGTGGCTATCTTGCTGGTCCAGTCATCGTTGTGGTTCACAGGCTTTCCAATTGGACAAGACTACTAATGGCTCCTTTTGTTTGATAATTTGAATGGACCTTCTAAAACTATGAGAGTCAACACAAAGGAAGAAGGCTTCCAGTTCTAGCTTGATGCCTCCAAGTCCTATGTATGAAGTGCTAGACTTTACTTTCACAGATCCACCCATTGACCTCTTAGGGGCTCTGTACGGCCACATGTTGCTTAGTCTCAGCATTTCTGAAACCTAGAGGGAAGAATTCATGACCCCTCCACACCCCAACTCGCTCTTGTGTTTTTCACATTTACAAATCCAATACACTTCTAGTTTGGCTGCCAGCTTGGACTAGATACTTACCCTCTTCGACTGCAGTAGCAGCTCCTTTCTTATCTTGAAGCAATTGCTTTCTTGGAATTTCTTTTTTACAACCTGGAAGCTTAACTGGGTGAAGTCTTCAAGATGGCACCCTTCTCACTGTTCCCAGGAAGAGAATGAGGCCTCTTCTTAAGGGTGCCAATGTCTGTAACAGTTACAGCCTCAAAGTAAATGCCTTGGCTGTAACATTAAGCTCCCTAGTTCACTTTTTCTTTCCAAAATGTACACTTTGTAGTTCTTTCTGTCTCATTCACTTTTTTTCATTGTATTTCACTGCATAAGAACTATGTATAATAACTATGCCACAGACCTGAATCTTGAAATTTCCTTGCCTAAAGGAATTACTTTTTAATTTAGCACAGAGATTCTGGCCTTAGCAGCCAGATTCTTTACCAAACTTTCACATGAATGTCCTCTAGCCTAGTTTCCAATATAGTCCTTGCTTCCCTCTGAAAAACCATGATCCAGGCTTCCATTTCCCAATTTCTTCTCACCATGTACTGTCTTCCAGGAACCCAAAGACTGGCAGCAGTAAGATCTGCTTCCAATACTTAACTGCACTGTTTGAGTCCAGAGTTCTAAAGTCATCTGTCTACCTTCGATGAACAAGCTATTCACAGCAACAAACCATTCCGATAACAACTTCCCTACTGGCTGCTTTGTGTGGCTTTGATGAAACACCAAGACCAAGTTGTACATCAGGGATTCATTTGGCTTACGGTTCCAGAGGGAGGGTCCACAACGGTGAGAAAGGCATGACAGCAGGCAACCAACTTAGGACACCGAGAGCGCCCATTTTCAACCACATGCAGAAAGCGGAGAGTGTGATAGCTGCTCTTGGTTGTCAAGGTGACGTTATCTACTAAAATTCAAGCAGTTGGGCATGCCTAGGAGGAACGGCTTATTCTTATTTTTAAATTGGAAAGACCTACCCTAAATCTGGGTCATACCTTTTGGTGGAAGGACACTGGAAAAGGAGTTTTTACTTTTTGCCAGTTTGCTCTCACGGTCAAGTTCACAGACGTTCTTGCTGAGGTACCCTGTCATTGGTATTAGAACCTACTTCGTCGGGTTCCAAAAGAGACTGAAGGCCAGCAGTGCTTTAGGAGACTTCCAGGAGACTTTTCATTTATTGCATATTTCAGTTACAGAATTTCTTTATGATTCTTTTTAGATTCTTTATTGAAATTTTATTTAAGAGTTTCTTTTTGCTCTTAAAGCCCCATTAACACAGTTGATTTAATATTTTTCTCTACTAGATTAACCTCCCTGAAAAGGGATAGTTTCTGTTTTTTTGTTCCTTTGAAAGCATCATCTGTTCCTGTTTCTTTGCATGAATTACAATGATTCTGCTGTTGCAGACTAGAATATTTAAATCTAGCAGTGCTGCACTCTGTCAACCGTACCTCCTTCCCTCAAAGCTTCTTACTACTGTGTTACAGTCCACGGACCATCTCTGTGTCTGAAGTGTAAAGTTAAAAAATCTTCTTCGGACTTTTTTGTGCCTGTGTTGTTTCTTACCTACGCAAGTCACTTTGTAATTTTTCTTATATAGTCAGCAGTTTAAAAATGCGTAATTCTTATCATTTTGCCACCAAAAAGGGAAAGAAAAATAAAAAGTGAGGGAATGAAATTACTTCAAGGGGGCAGAGAAGGTTCAGCTAAGAGCTGTAGCTGTTCTTTCAAAGGACCTGGGTTCAATTCCCAGCACCTACATGTCAGCTCACAACCATCTGTAACTCTAGTTCCAGGTGACTGACACCCTCCTACAGACATATATGCAGGCAAAACATCAAGGCGCATTAAAATAAATAAATAAATACAATCATTTAAAACAATCACTTCAAAATAAAGGGGGCAATCTTGCTACAGTGTGTGACCACAAATGCAAAACCACTTCCAACCTCTTTGCTTGAAGCTATAATAAACAGCATTAATAAAAAAATCACAGGACAGATCTCCGTACTATAAGACAAGGGTTCTTTGTCCTCAGCTTTGTTCCCACAAACTAGGGACACACCTGACAGCTATGGGGCTGAGGATAGGTAACTGTTACTGTTGTATGGGCTGAAATCAGTCAAAATTCACAATATTCTACTATTTATGCCTATCCTCCACCCTAGAAGCTGGAAGCCTTCTGAGGACTTCCGACTTTCAGAGTAATTACTTATGTCAGGCAGATTTGGGGGCACGATGTTTTTATAGGCAGCAAAAAGAATTTCTGCTTTGTGATCTCACAAAATCCTCACTCATAAATAATGAGCGAAGGAAAAATGTACATAAAATAAGGAATGTTTTAAAATGAAGAGTAATTGTTTAGGTTTGTAAAACTAAAAGTAGGTGTTTTCCTATTTTTTTCTCTTGCAATTAAAACACCACAGAATCCTGTAAAGTATATACAAAAAGAACATTTGCAGGATGGATTTAAAACACAGAAGACTTGTCAGATTTAATTATACGGGGAAGATATGCAACTATGTAGCCATGAAAAAAGCTGACATTAACTAGACATAGAGGGCTATTGTAAACATTCTAGGATACTGTATTCTGGATAGCATCCTACTGACTGATCAATGGTCACATGATTCACTAGGTGTCATCAGCATATAAGCTTGGAGTAACACCTGTATTTGAAGATACTCTAATAACAGTCCACTTGAACGTGCAATTACTCCTTTCATCCCTCAATATATTGGGTAGGACTATAAACAACCAAACAACAAAAGGGCTAAGAACTTTAGAGTAATGTAAGTATTCCTAGTACTAGCCTTACTTTTAGTGTATAAAGTATATGTTTCATGTGTCTGAAAAATAATGGAATTATTTGTAATAAAAATATTAGACTGGGGTACATTCATTCATTCTAGTACCTGTCTGCCTCGGTGCTACCACTCACCCACCACTATCAGATGAACCAAGAATGTCAGTCAGGAACTAAAGGCAATCTAAATAAAGTGCTACCACTAAAAGACCTGAAGGAAAAAGAATCATTCTGGATCCTTTGATCTTTCTAAAAAGAAACATTTTTCTCAGTTAGTGTTTAATACATGCATAAACTTAGGGAACTGTTTCTACTACTGTCAATACAAGTAAGCAATGCCGCCCACCATTACTTTTTTGTATCAAATACAGAAAAGCAGGGCCCATCTGTTCCAGTGACTGCCAGAAGTCCTCCCTCCCAAAGAAAAATTCTAATAAAATATTGTTTGTACAATTAAGCTATTGTATAAAATGGCATATATTTGTAACATGTAATTTCATATTTAAAGTCATCTATATTAGTGATATGAGATAGAACTTAAACATTATTTTTTGCTCTCACCTGTTTCTTAGCTAAAGTAAGTGACAGACAAGAAGAGAAAAATGAGCTGAAAATGCAGTAACAATCACATACACTGTTCCCGGAAGATATGTGACTAAACATTTTTAATACTTATACATCTAATAAACTATACCACAGCGACAGACTTTCATGACATTGCCTATGCAGGACTAGAAGTAGAGCCCTGGAAGGCAGACAGAAGACGAAAGCTCCAGGCAGCTCAACTATTTCTCTTCTAAGCACTTCACTTCCTGTTGCTCCTCCTCTCCAAGGCAAAGAAATGGGATTTTTCCTACCAGAGAACTCAAACCTCCCACCAGGGCTTCTAGGGTGAGAACAACTCAGTTTCCTCCCTCTGTGTGGCTTCTGTGCTCCCATACAATAGTCTGAACTAGACGATTCTGGGGCAGAAAGAGAACCCACCCTACCTCAAAACATAGAAAAGTTTGGGCTCTGCCAGACAAACTTGGACTCCATCTTTGGAACCCTTTCTACATAGAAACATAGGGAGTCTGTCTCTTTGTGCACTTCTGCTTTTAATAAAACTTGGCTGAGTGATGAGACTTTGCTTTTCCTGATTTTTTTATTCTTTAAATTGGCAGAGAAAAAGAATCCATTCTATATCCTCACATGATCTCAGCATGATGGCCTCACGAGTATAACTGTTAATTCCATTCATTTAAACAAAAATAATTATAATTGTATGATTAACTGAGACTAGACCGGGGTAATCAGTTTATACTAATTGATATGAAAAAGCAATCAATCAAGTTCTTTTTATTTCTTTTTTAAAAAAAGATTTATTAATTTCTGTTTATATGAGCACACTGTAGTTGTCTTCAGACACACCAGAAGAGGGCATCAGATCCCATTACAGATGGTTGTGAGCCACCATGTGGTTGCTGGGAATTGAACTCAGGACCTCCGGAAGAGCAGTCAGTGCTCTTAACTGCTGAGCCATCTTTCAGCCCTTATTTATTGTCCTTCAACTGGGCACTACCAAGAATTTAGGGCAGTAGACGTCAAAGTCGAACTGAAGCAAAGAATGCAACAAAGCAAGGAGAAGAGATGGAGAGTGAACAGAAGTTACAAAAACAAGAGCTACGACAGAAAGAGAGGAGGATAAAATTAACCTGTATAAATTGTACCAGAGGGCAAAGCCTAAAGAGTAGTCAAATTCTGTTAACAATCAGGGCACTTAAAAGTTAAGTGCACAGCTGAAACTTTCTTTGATCAAGTATGGTATTCTACACTTTTGGGGCTTGGGACAGTTTTATCACTTATTATAGAACATACACTGGCCTCTATTCTCATAACCTAAAGAGCATAATTGAATGTATCTTCACATCAATGTTTGTATTTTTTCAAATTTTTAATATTCCTTGACCTAAGCAGAAATATTAATATTAACTGACCTAAGCAGACTCTATGTTCAACTCGTCGAACCGTCGCACACTTTCCTGCTCCATCAGTACTGAGTGACCTTCTGCAGCTTCACACCCTCACTGACCTTGGTGCTATTACCTTCTGCTTTTGTTCTTTGTTTTGTGGTACTGGAGACTATACTCAAGACTACACATACCTGACAGGCAGTCTGAACTTTGCAAACTGATTTATAAGAATTTCTATGATTAGACAAAAACATTTTGTTCCATTAATTAATGTCTTCAGTTACATGTATGATAAATATGTAAGACTGCCAAATACAACCAAGCTAGATACTGTGGAAAGCTTGGCAGAAATAGCTTCATTACTGTAACTAGCCTTTCCTTTTTATTTAGACACAAAGGGGTAAATGTTACAGGATATTTGATCACACTGAACCCTGAGATTGTGTTATTTACTGGAAAACCTGTTTTTTTAGTTATGGTGTGGCTCAGCTCTAGCACACATTTTTAATCCAAGAGCTTTCTGCTTGAATATTATAAACAGGATTAAATGAAGTCAACCAAACGTCAAGAGGCAAGGTAAGCAACCAGGTGACAGGAAGTGAAACATTGGGAGGAAGTTAAAGTTAGGGGGACAAAAAAAAAAAAAGAAAAGAAAAGAAAAGAAAAGAAATGCACAGGAAGTATAAGGGAGGAACATTGAGTTCAAGAGATTTTTGACATGGCATTGGGAGGACAGACTGTTTATGGGACATTGGCTGAGGAGGAAAGTCAGCTGGGTGATTTCTCTGCCTCCCTGAGCTAGAAGGTTTTCACCCCAGCAACTGGCTCCTGAGCCTTCCTTTATTGGTAAAATTGAGATTGTGTTTAAAAACATTTCTTCTTTTTCATTGCTCAGATAAAATGTTGCCAATTTACTTTTTTGATATTTTTTATTTGTTGAAATTAAAATTTTGATATTGTGTTTAGTTATCACAAGAATTTTAACTATAGTAGAGGACATCAGGGATAGTAAGTATCACAATTTTAAAAAATAACACTAATAAATCATTTATACTTTTTTTTATAAATTGGTTACATAAAAAAACACACACAGAGACCCTTAAATATAGAGGCATATCCATACCAGAAAGTGTTCACTTAATCCAAATACAAACCAGTCAACTAAACTTCAGATTCACATAGCTTTCAGTTTACAAAGACTAAACAGCATTCTCACTTGAAGGGCAAAGTGCCAAGAGATTTAAATATAAAATAAAACTTTGATCTTAGTAAGTAATCTACTCAGTGTTGTCTCAAATCATAAACCAAAGTACAAAATAGAAATGGACTCAAAAGAATACTGAAGTCAAAATATTGTTTCTAAATAAAATTATTGGTTTCAGATATACATGGCCTTCCTTTTCTATATATTTTGAAAACAAACCTCTGATTTAAAAATGACTTTAGAACTGAGTACTTTGCTTTAATAGTAGTTATTATTTAACGTCACACTAAAATATGCAGTATCCATATAACAAGAAATAAATAGAAGTCATCTCTTTAAGACTTTGCTCACAGTGAGCAAGTTATTCTGGGATGAACACACTAAGGAAGGAAAAACATAAATAGACACTGAGTACAGGAACCTACTGTATTGATAATCAGTAATCATTCTAACACTGGGCATTAAAGGTTAAAGGGAGAGTTAGACTTCAAAAAATTGTAAATTGTATGTGCCCAATTTATGATAATTCTTACAAATTAATATATCTGAGCCCTTAAGGGTTTTGTAGTCTAAAAAAAAACCCCATAAACATGAAGAATATATTAAAATATGAGAATAGCCTGATTAAAGAAGTCCATGATTTAAGTCAATAAAATATTTCATGTAAATACATACTTGTAGGATGGCAGAAGAACTTATTGGCTAAAAGTCCACACTCTTAGGTTGAGAAGACTGGCTCCTTTACTAGATACTGTCTAACCTTAGACAGTCTAAGAAATTAATCTTTCTATTAATTCTGTGCTTCAATTACCTAGGGTAACAATGCTATTCTTATATAAATATATGAGTAAAATGAGGTTAGTATATAATTCAGTTATTACCATATCTGGCATACATTCATCCTCAAAATGATTAGCTATTATCATTACCTTTCTAATACTGATAAAGCCTTATAATACAGAATACCTGTTTCTCATATATGCACCTATGAGATTCAAAAATAGAGTAAAGAAATGTATAGTATATATGCACAAAATATATTAATATAGAGCTTATTGCATAATGAGTATAAAAGCATCCTGGGAAGGAACAGAAACCTTCAGTCCTTCCAGATGTCAAATATTAACAAAACCTGTCTGAAACTTCTAATAAAACCAACCCACCACAAGAACCAATCCATCCCATCACAAACCAACTCAATCCAACTCAACCTAAACAAATAAACAAAAACAAAGAATAACCTTCTAGTGACATCAGAACAGAAAGATATATTTACTTCTCCAAGTGGCCTGTCCAGCATCCAAAGGGCAGGTAATAGTCAGAGAAAGTAACTGTGAATTGAATTAGCTGAAATGATCAGACTCCACATCATTTATGCTCTCGCTCTCACTCTCTCTCTCTCTCTCTCTCTCTCTCTCTCTCTCTCTCTCTCTCTATATATATATATATATATATATATTTATTTATTTATTTTATTTTTATTTTTATTTTTATTTTTTTTTTGGTTTATCCCAAGCAGGTTACATTGCTCACCTGTTTGTTTTTATTTGGGGGCGAGAAAGAGGTAATTAACATATAGCATGCTATCATATTTCACTTTACCAAGCTTATGCATCTAGTACATAGTAGTGGCATGACTCAAGTGTATGGATCTGATTCTAGTAGCACTAAAACACTACCGTACAACACACTGTCTTTTATGGCAACCCAAGAACAAGAAGAGGAATTCAGTTAGCTTATATGCATAGGATAGGAGAATTCAGATGATACACTAATTTTTAAGAATTGATCTTAAGAGAACTGTGTTCCAGCAATCAGTTTACCAGTGGTAATTGATACAAAAGAGAATTAATATAAAATCAAACACTAAAACAGAATGAACTAGTTGGGTGGTGGTAGTACCCACCTTTAATCCCAGCACTTGGGAGGTAAGGGCAGGCAGATCTCTAGAGTTCAGGGCCAGCCTAGTCTACAGAGTGAGTTCTAGGACAGCCAGGGAAAGAAACACTGTTTGGAATTAAAAAAACAAAACAAAAGACAATACTAATCCCCCACAAAACAAAATCAGAATGAACTAGAAGATAGCGTAATACACAAAATAATTTTACTACAAATATGTCAGCTCCTTGTAAAATGATATTTTCTTTACTTTTCAGGGTGGTGGTGGGGAGAGAGAGAGAAAGAGAGAAAAAGAGAAAGGGAGAGGGAAAGGGAGAGGGAGAGGGAGAGGGAGAGGGAGAGGGAGAGGGAGAGGGAGAAGGAGAGGGAGAGAATGAGCACCATAAAGCACAAATACACTAACTGATATTTAGTGACCTCTAGAAATTGGCAGGTCTTATTGTCATCATCAACTTAATAATTTTGCATTAATTCTAAAAATTAAGTTAACTTCATGCTTACTTTAGTAAAATTTCCAAGTTAAATAGTCAACAGTCCTTAATGACTGACCCAGGAAATACATTAGTCTATCTGGTTTATTAGGGAAAGAAAGAAGATAATTTGCAGGTAGTTAACACTGGAAATTTCTCCTACATTTAGTTAAAGAAATCAAAGTAATTTATTTTTAGAATTCTCAATTAATTCACATATCAACTAACATGCTGCTTGTATGTCATCCATCTCATACTTTGTCTTTGTACATGAAGCATGAACAATAACAAAAATTACTTGTTATATCAACCAACCAGACCCCACAAAGCTCCCAGGGACTAAAGCACCAACCAAAGAGTACACAGGGGTACCCATGGCTCCAGCTGGATATGTTGCAGAGAACTGCCTTATCTGGCATCACTGGAAGGGGAGCCCCTCGGTCCAGTGGAGGCTTGATGACCCAGGATGGAGGAACGCTAGGCCGCTGAGGCAGGAGTGCATGGGCAGGAGGGGGAGCACCCTCATAGAAGCAGTGGGAGGGAGGAGTGGACAGAGAGCTTGTGAAGGGGAAACTGGGAAGGGGAATAACAATTGAAATGTAAATAAATAAAATAACCAATAAAAAAATGAGAAAAAAGTAGCTGTACTTTTAATTTTTCCTAAAGACCTTAAGATCAGCATAAATCTCATCTCTGAGAGCCAAAGAAATAACATGAAATACATGCTTTATGCACATATCTTCAAAAGAGAAAATAAAAATGGAAACTTGCATAGACTCTGGGAAGTTTAAATCAACTGACCAAAACCTTAAAGGTCATATCTGCTAAAAACACACAAATTGGTCCCACTTAAATGACATCTTTAAACACCAGTGAGGGAGCTGGCCCTGAATAAATGAAACAAGAATACAGTCAGTATACTTCCAGATGTATAATATAATCTTCCAGATGTATAATGTAACCTCATTGAATGTTCAGCTCTTCTTCCAGAGACAATATGCTATAATTTACTAAACCTAATGACGCCAAAGCCCTTGCTTTTTCAACTATACTATAAACATGGACATTTGTCACTTTGG
>JANHMN010000014.1:19361070-19399360 GCA_030674055.1 Rhabdomys pumilio | reverse complement strand
CACACACACACACACACACACACACACACACACACACACACGCACACACACACACGCACACACACACACGCACGTGATACATACCTTATGAGTATATTTTATATAAAGATAAATGAGCTCTTATCTATTCCTTATTACAGCTTTAACCAGAAGCACAACCAACTGACAGTTGAGGGAAGTCTGGAAGGTTAGTCACAAATGCCCAAAGTTACATGCGGCAGAGGGTGCTCTGAGTCCAAGTCAATCTGTCTGGCTTCAAAGCAAGTGAGATTCTAAAATACTGGCTCATCTTGTTTTTACATAATAAAAATAACCATAATTTTCCATGTATATTTTCTCTTATGAAGTTATGGCCAAAATAACTAAGACTTAGAAAACATTTTAAACCAACATAATACTAAAAAGGTATTTATTATAATTTTCTAAACTCAAAATAAATCAAGAAAGGAAAAGGAGAGCTAACAAATCACTGGTATCAAGAAGAATGTTCTCATGGCATATCAGATAAAACTGGTTTTTCTTGGTTTGTGCTGCCTATGTGTTTTGTGGCTGTTAAAAATAAAACAGGTATTTCAACTCTAAATGTGTTGACACTCATGTGAACAAGAACAGACAAGTATGCAAACAGACAAATTCTCTTAAGTCACTTACAGATGGTGTAGTGGCTACAGAGCTTTACCTAGGCTTTGCCACACCACTGAGATAGGAATAAGGAAGACTACTGGTATGTTTCTTTAGACTACTTACCAGTGAAAACAAAAGCAAAGATTAGCTTTAAGTTATAAGAACATGGCCTAAACATTAATATCAGTTTCTGGGTGCTTTCTATAAGATTCATAATTATAAAAAATCAAATGATTTTCAAATGGTTGTAATCTGCTCATATGATTATAATGGCTATAAAAATGAACACTGATATTTTTAAGCATTAAGATCTTACAATTGAATGTTATTCTTAAATTCATTTTAACACACTAATTTAAAAATATTATCAATAAAGCAGATCCTAGACAACACCAAAAAAAAAAAAAATCAAGGGGCACAATGATGCATACCTTTAATTACACCACCTGGGAGACAGAGGCAGGCAGGTCTCTGAGTTTCAGGGCAGCTTAGTCTACACAGAGAGTCCCAGGGTAGACAGGGCTACACTGCCAGACTCCCAAAAAACAAACAAATGAACAAAATCAAATCAAGGTTTAGTTTATGAAGCAGGTTATGTTTTATTTCAATTAGCAATAAAAATATTTATTGTAAAAAATACCTTTGTGCAATTGTGGTTGTTAGACAAAAAACAAAACAAAACAAAACAAAAACGACCTGTTCTAAAATATCTGATTGTTTTAAACTTTACTACACCACTAAACAAAGTTCCATTTTTCAATAACATACTTCATAATTCTTTACATTGAAGAATCAAAAAGCCGCCTTATAATAAAGATGACCTAATAAAGGATGAAGCCACGCCTAACTTGTAACCTTGTCCCACTTGTAACATTAACTAAAAATTGTTCTATACTGCCTGTTCCAGGAACAGCACACCAATCGTTCTTTATTTCAAAAAGTTGTTTATAACAATTTTGCAAGCCTACCTTTGTTTCCAAAGGTTCTATGACCACCTTGTTATAACCACCTTTGTCACAACTACCTTGTTTGCCCACCTTGCAGCCATGTCTTTGTTTTAGGGGATTATGACTAACTTGTTATGATGCTTAGCTCCTGTAACCCTGCCGTTTTGCCTGCCAAACCTTCTATTTAGAAACCGCCTACTGAAGCTATAAAAGCTTTGTCTTCCTTACATCCAATGTTAACCTCTTGAACCCCACCTTAGGTAGAGGCAGCCCGGGTACAAGAATAAAAAAAGCTTGCTTTAAGTAACTGCTCGTTTTAAGTAATCTGACCATGATGATTTAGGACAGTGGCCTTTCTCCTTCCATCTACGGGATTACTATGTCAAGATTACTGTGAAGGAGTTATCCCCCAGAATACTACATAGACTTCCACAAGCAGGTGAACATCCGTGACCTTACCTTGTGCTGTTCAATGGCATCTATCCACTGCTGTCTGTGATCTGGGTCCTGAGCGCGAAGATACCAAACACTATCATTTACACTAATATCAAACCGACATTCATCAAAATCATGAGGCTGTGGAAATAAAGTAGAAAGTGAAAAACCAAGTTAATTATATTTGTAGAAGTGTCATTCCCTTCACCAAAAAATGTGAGCATATTCTATGCTGGGAGACTCCTCTTACTTTTAATTTTTCTACTGAAATAATGCATTTCAAGATGTCTCTGACACTTGTCAGTTATATACAAAAATCCAAGTTTCATTCACTACTCACACAAATGAATTGACACATAATTTATAAATATCTATTTAAAAAACACAGAATACTGTTCATCAAATGATTTGAGTTAGCTTAAGTAGTAGGAACATCACCAAAACCATAATTTTAAAAGGTTAAAATAAGTTTTAGAGAAAACATCTGCTATCTTTTCCTCTTACTTTATTGCTCAAAAGTGAAGTCCGGGAGCGCAGGAAACATTATGTCCAGAGGAGGGGCTACAGGGAGTCATTGGTTACTAGGGGACAGGAGACACTTTCTTGGTGTTGCTTATGCCCCTCACCCACACTCATGCAAACAACCCTAATAAACTCAGTGGAGCAAGCACAGGAAAGTCATGGGAGTTGAAGCAGTTTAGTAGTTGAAAGGGAAAGGGACCATGGTGTGTGGAAAGGGGATGAGAGAGGTAATGGAAGGCACTATGATAAAAGAAATGAAGTGTCACAGCAGAACTGCCCTCAGAGGCTTAACTCAGCAACTGTGGGAACAGATGCAGAGACCCACAGCCAAACATTAGGCAGAGCTTGAGGAATCCTGCAGAGGATGGGGAGGAGAACTATAGGAGCCAGAGGGGTCAGGGACACAACAAGAAAACCTAAGAATCAACTGACTTGGGCCCAAAAGCAACCAGGGGGCCTGCAGAGGACTGACCTAGGCCCTCTGCACATGTAAAACAGTTGTGTAGCGAGATCTTCATGTGGCACTCCTAAGAGCAGGGGCAGGAGCTGTCTCTGACTGTTGCTTTTAGGACCCTTTACCCCTACCAGGCTGCCTTGTCTAGCCTCAACAGGAGAAAAAGATGCACCTAGTATAACTGCAACTTGATATGCCAAGGCTGGTTGATATCTGTGGGAGGCCTCCCTTTTTTGGAAGAGAAAGGAGGAAGGGTGGATTGGAGGGCAAGGGAGGAGTAACTGTGGTCAGGATGTAAAGTAAATAAATAAATAAATAAATTTTACAAATAAAACCAATGAACAAAATGAGGGCTAGTGAGATGGCTCAATGGGTAGGGTACTTGCACAAGGCTGGCTACCTGAGTTTGATTCCTAGAACCCATGTGAAGAGACTCCAGAAAGATATCCCTGATCTTCACGTGAATGCGTGGTATAGCGTACATACCCCAAATACATAAGGATTTCGTATGCAGTTCCCCCTCCATGAAGTGAATTCAAACATGACAAGATTATACCAGATCTACTACTTTTTCGATCAGATGATAGGGAAGTCAATTTCCTCTCCTCTGATAATCTTCCCTTACAGGGAATTCTCTCAAAACTTCACATATCGGATTTCCAGGGCTACTGCTTATTTTGCCCCTCTTTTTAAACATCATCCTGTGATCTCTTTATCCATTTATGTAGTAAAACAATATAATATAATTCCACAATACTCTTTAATCTATGCAACAATTTTCCTTTAAAACAGTAAGCCATGGTTCTGAGTGGCAAAAAGACAAACAAGTTAAATATTCCCTGGATCACTGTGCCTTGGACACCATAGGAATCTGATACAAAGCAAAGAGCTATCAAAAGACAAAGGGGGAAAGGACAACAACACAAACCTATATGAGTAAATATGAATATTGAGAGAGTGAAAGATATTAACATAAGAAAGATGTTAACATAACAGCTCCCACTATCTTACACAGCCTACCAGAACCTGGCTCCTGAGAAGGCTTCTCAGAGGGACCAAACAGTGCTACACTGAAGAACCAGGCAAGGAACTTCTATGGTCTGACTCCACCACTGGAACTAGCACAGGTCTCTCAACTTGGATTCCACAATCACTTCCATTTTATTTGTATCCCCATTCCTGAAAATGTTTTACATTTTGTATTGGATTTAACATCCTCAATGACGTTTAAGAAAAATAAAATAACCACATACAGTTCAGAATTCACTTTCTTCAGGAAATTTTCCACGGACAAAAGGGAGCCATTTCTAACATCAATCTAAGAAATAGGGGGCACATATAAGACACCAATTTTTGATACATATATGCTTGCAAATACAGGGCCTTTAAATCCCAACAAAATTTACAAAGTGAGCAGTGGTGGTGCACGCCTTTAATCCCAGCACTTGGGAGGCAGAGACAGGCGAATTTCTGAGTTCGAGGCCAGCCTGGTCTACAGAGTGAGTTCCAGGACAGCCAGGGCTACACAGAGAAACTCTGTCTCGAAAAACCAAAAAAAAAAATTTACAAAGTGAGAGAAACTGAATCCATGGAATAAAAGAAACGATAGATTTGGTAATAGAAAATAACAGGGAAAAATGCTGATAAGGCTTCAATCAAGCTTTACTGTATACATGACCCTGTTCACACCACAAATCACACACTGCTTGATTTCATTTACTTTTTTTGAGGCAGGGTCTCAAACACGGGCTGTCTGCCGCAGCCTCCTCAGGCTCAGACCTTCACTGAGACTATTGCATTTTTGTTCATTATGTGTTAATTTTACTTTCAAAAACTGTATCAAATTATCTACCTTGATTATTAATTGTTCTGATGCTGCCTTAAAAGTCTCTAAGTCTGAGATTCAGGCAGTCCTTCTCAGGTCATATCCTAGTCTTGGCACTAGCAAGTATTACTAGGAAAAAATGTCAAGGAAAGGACAAAGGCCAAAAAGGAAAAGAATTGCAAGAACTGGTGAGACATTTTTCCTTCCTAATGGAGGGAAAAAAGATTTAATTTTAAAATTTTTTCAAATTTCTTTCTTCTGGATTTATGCTGGTATGTATGTATGTACCATGAAGCATGTGTGGTCAGAGAGCAACTTGCAGGAATCACTTCTCTCCTTCTACCATGTATGTCCTAGGAATCAAATTCAGGTCATCAGGTTTGATGGCAAACACCTTTATATACTGAGTCATCATGCCAGCCAAGAGAAAAGGTTTTTTTTAAAAAATAAGGCAACTTGTAATAAAAAGTTAAACTAATATAGTACAAAAAAAAAAACAGTTGGAGTAGCAACAAGCAAAATAGGTTAAAACGTAAGGACATAGTAAGCATATTTGCAAATATATATATTAATAATATATTTATATGCTAATATCTTAATATTCTATAGCCATGTAGAGACACCATGACTACAGCAACTCTTTTTTTGTTTGTTTTTTTTTTTCGAGACAGAGTTTCTCTGTGTAGCCTTGGCTGTCCTGAAACTCACTCTGTAATCCAGGCTGGTCCAGAGATCTGCATGCCTCTATCTTCAGAGTGCTGAGATTAAAGGTATGCATCACCACTGACTGGCTTACAGTAATTCTTATAAAAGAAAACATTTAGTTGGAGCTACTTATGGTTTCAGAGGTTGAGGTTTATTATCATCATGGCTGCAAACAGGGCAGCACACAAGCAGACATGGTGCTGAAGGAGGAGCCAAGAGCCTACATCTGAACTGGCAGGCAGCAAGAATGAGAGACACTGGGCCTGGTTTGAGCTTCTGAGAAGACCAAAAGCAAGCCCTCCACTTTCTCCAACAAAGGCATATCTACTCCAATGAGGCCACACCTCCCAATAGTGCCATCCCCTATAAGCCTACAGGGGCCATTCATTCAAACCATCACAGCTACATAAGTATGTTTGGTCAATACTAGACTATATATATTATGGTGGCTCCTTAAATTTTAATAGAGTTGAAAAATTCCTATTGCCTGGTGATGATGAAGCTATGTGTATAGTGACATTAGCTGAAATTAACAAATCTATGGTGCTGACAGTAACACAATGATAAAACAATACTTCATAAACAACTATGTTACTAGTTTATTATTTACTATACTATACTTCTTTGTGTGTGCACATGCACATGTATGTCAGTATGAGTGCCTGTGTGTATGTGCAGAGGCCAGAGTTTGACATGGATATCTTTTTCTATTGCTCTCCACTTATTTTTTTTCCAGTGCTGCAGCTGAGCCCAGAAGCCAGCCTTTGAATTCAAGTGTGCTATCACTTAACTTTGCCCTAGTTCTTACTATTTGTTTGTTTTTCTTTTGGTTGTTTTGAAACTCAGTTTCTCTGTGTAACCCTGTCTGTCCTAGAACTCATTTTGTAGAAACAGGCTGTCCTTAGATTCACAGATACATCTGCCTCTGCCTCTCAAGTGCTGAGATTAAAGAAATTTGCTGCCACCCAGTTCCACCTTATTTTGGGTAGTTTCTTACTGAATCTAGAGCTCACTAACTGGCTAGAGTTGCTGGCCAGCCAGCCTCTGGGTTATCCAGTTTCCACCTCTCAGAGATGGAAATACACCTGTGTGCTGCCATGTCTGCATTTCTGCAGGATGGCAGAGGTCTGAACTCAAGCCCTCATGTTGCACAGCAAACCCTTGAGCCACTGAACCATTTCCTCAGTCCTTTTCTTAATGTTAGTTTAGAATATTTCATCTACTTATTTTAAAAAGGTTTATTACAGTGGTCCACTACATCAGCAGTAGTCTCGTGTGTCTTGTTTCCTGAGTCACATGACGGCATCTGGACTACACTGAGTGAAAAGCAAGGACACTCTGGGCTGCTCACAGAAGGCAGATGTCACCAAATAGGAAAGTTCTCTCAGTGTGTTTGCTTAAGTAATGCAAGACATTACTTAGAAGTAGAAAAAGGAGGAAAACTAAACACATCAATGGTGCTTTTGAAGGTAAGAAATTTCCAAAAAGGAAAAAATATATATAGAACTTACATAATTATCAAGAATAACCTTATAAGGACAAGATACACAAACACAAGATATTACAGAAGAAAATTATGGAATACAGTAACTATAAGCCCTGAAAGCTGAAAATTAATTAATCAAGGAAAAGACAGAATGACCAAGGCGACTGATACAAAATATGGGGGGAAAAAAGATATTGAGGCTATCAGAAAGCCCTGAGTGTAAAACCACGAATGGCGCTGAGAATGGGCAAGTGACACAGCCATTAAAGTGACTCCAAGGACTCTGCAACCTATGCCCATGGCAAGCATGGCGACAAACTACCTTCTGCTCCTACATAGGTGCACCTTCACAGGGGTGTCACACATTATGTAAATACACAAATAAAAATACATTAATTTATCTATATGGGAACTAAGGAAGGAGCATGGCCTTTAATGTTCTAACACATCAGAGGTCTCTTGCTGAACCTAGAGCTCAACCCAGACATCTTCTGTCTATCTCCATCATTGGAGTGAGGGGATTGCAGGTAGCTAACAAATTCTCTTGGCTTTTATGTGGGTTCTGCAGATCCAAATGCCAGTTCCACACTTGGTGGAACTTTATCCACGGAGCCATTACACCAATCTTAAAATCAGATAGTTTTAAACAGCACAGCGTGGCACCGTTTTGAAGGCAGCAGAAAGGTAAAGACAGAAAAGATTTGCCAGGATTAGTGCTAGGTAATCCCAGCCACTGGGGAGTTAGAGGCAGGTTCGAGGCCTTCCTGTAACACAGGATATACAGTGAGTTCAAAACCAGCATGGTATCTTATTAAGAGCCTTTCACAAAATAAACAAGAGCTGGACTCTAGCTCAGTTGTAGAACATTTGTCTAGAGTAGGTAAAGCCCTAGTACTCAAAAAAAAAAAAAAAATTTTTTTTTAAAAAGGATGAAAAGGAAATTTGAAAGGAAGGGGAAGGGTGAGAGAAAGATGGAGGGATCTTTTTCTTGTCTCTCAGAAGGTCTACTAGACTCATGCTCAAAAAATATTTTCCCAACTAATTAAGTAAAGCAAGAGAGAGATAAAGGGTAGTTAGAATCTTTGAAGAGAGTGCAACAAATGAAAGAAGCAAAGGACTTCTTACAAACATCAGCAGACAAACAGCAGCAGCAGACGTCATGTAGAAAGCCCATCAGGGTTAGACCAGAACATATGACAAGAGGCTTGCAAAGGGATTTGTCTAATGAGGAAAAGTCACGTGGAAATATTAACCACTGAATTATCTGGTGAAACTGTTTAGTCTTTCATTTCTTATGAACATTTTTAAGTCTTATTGAACATAATACTTGTCAAATAATTCTAATAGAAGGTTCACCTTGAGTCTAGCATTGTTCAGGTCTTTCTTTGCCCTTGAAACAATAGCAATTTCTAGGCTTATCCTTATGCTTTGAGCTGATCCTGGGCACTGTAAATTTTAGATCTTAAGTTCTCAATTCTGTCCCATTACTCTCAGAAAGACTGCTTTTGTCTTGCTGGCAATGCCAACTGGTTCCAGTTGGTACCTGTGGTGCATGTTCAACAGACCACTTGGCTCTCCATTTGGCTTCCTTGTATCTGGCCCGCACACACACCTCCCCTGAATAGGTTTAGACTCAACGTTTGAGATTCCTCTTCTCTGGCTCATTTTCAGGGTTCCCGTCTCACTTGTCAGCAGCCTCCTTTGAACAAGGTAAGTCACAGGTTCAGTTAGTCAGGAAGATTGACAGCTGGGTTTTGTTTTGGCCAGAGAACTGACCTAAGTTCTGCCCAATTTTCAAATACTTAGCAAATACTCATGAAAGACTTGCAATTATCTAAGTCTAGCATCTTCCTCTTTTCCACAAACAGCATGAATTAAATTGCTATGCCCAACACAAAGGCAGTTAAAGAACTCCAATTAGATTCAAATAACATGAATCAATCAGTGCCCTAAATTACAGACAACAGGAACTGATCTTCTTGTTCACGTGAGGAATTTATGGAGAAACTATCTGGAAGCTTGCATTGCATATACACAGAAAAGAATCCGAACGAATTAGGTAAAATGAAAAAAAGTCCTTGCTGAGACTGCACTACCTATGGCATTCGTATGGCAGGGCCACTTTACTGTTGGGCCTCACAAAGCAGCCACTGCTGGCACTGCTGATACTAGAAACTAGAGGCTGACATGCCAGCCTAATCTGAAGACGTCCGTGTCTGCTGCTTCTGTGTGTGGTGTGCGTGTGTGGTCCTGCACTGTGTGTGGGAACAGAGCTGTCTTCCTTCATTGCTATCTTTTGTTTATTTATTTTTTTAAAGGCAAAGTCTCTGACTGAACCTGGAATTCATCAATTTGGTTAGGCTAACTGGCCAATGAGCTCCAAGGAATTTTCCTGCCACCACGCTCTGCTCACTGAACACTGGGGTTTATAGGAATACTTCAACATGGTTTTTATGTGGATACTAGAATCCAAACTCAGATCTTGATGCATGTACAGCAGACATTTTCCTGACAGCTTTACTTCCCCAGCCTTCCTTCTCTGCTTCTATTTATAATAATGTTCCAGAATCAAAAGTTTAAAGAGGAGACAAGGAGGAATCAGTGTGTGTGAGTGGGGAGAGGGGACACACACAACGTAACAAGCAGTCTGAATGGTTAATTCTTATGCCTATATGCTACTTGGAGAGGTAACCATAGAGAGATGGTGGGTAGAGAGAAAATTAAGTGTCTGGCCTTTATAGATTATATGTGGGAGCTATTCTACTCATGCAGAATGTCTTAAGGACAGATTATTCTTGCAGCAAGAAAAAAGGTGCTAGCTTTTAATACTATTTACCTTACAAACTGATCAAGTAAAAGAGCAATGAAAATATACTTGATAAAAGAAAATATATTCAAGAGTAGAATCTACAGTTTAAGGAGGTAGAAGACAGTAAAGCAACATGAAACTTATTAAAAAATAAATGATGCTAAGTACTTATTGAACACAAAAATGACTACGTTTGGCTGCATTGTGGCTAAGCCATGCCTTCTCATAGAATACATAAAATTCCTGTCACTGTGCAGGGAAACACTAATGAAGGCAGAGGTGTTAAGAAGCTCAACAGGCTATGCTCAGACCTAGTGCAGGTATCATTATCGTGGGAAAGTCCCCACAATCCAGGGAATGAAAACAATGTTCTTCAAATATAGAAACTAGTTGGTGTCAGTGGCCCATATACAGAGAGATTAAGTCTACCCAACCATGCATCTAAGGGATTTTAGCATGTATTAGTGAACATACCGTACTGCTAATTAAAAGATTTACAGTGAAAAACATATTTCAATCGTATGGTAAATATCTCTTGTAATAATTCTATATAGAAATAAAAATGATCTTATAAATCAAAATAAGGAATTAGATGACCCAATTTTAGTGTCTAGTAGCACCAAACACAATGCAATTACTTTCCTAACTTTCCTTCTAAATGCTTGAATCTTGTTTACTGCTCACTTTGGCCTTCTAACATATTAAAACCCTTCTGTGTATATGGAAAAGAACAGCTCTACCAGTTCTCCCCAACTGGCTCCAAAGGCACTTTCACAAAACAGGGTGACCCATGCCTGTGGCCAAGGAGAACCATCAACACAACCTAACACAAAACTGTAAGCTTACTTAAAACACCAAGATTTTCAGTGTCTGATGGGGTGAGGGCGGGGGCTGGGGAGGTGATACAATTTTGTAGTTCTTGATGATAAACTCTGCAGACAGCAATGTATCACAGTGTCAAATGGTTGAGTATTACCTGAAAAGTGAATATACTTTTTCTTGAACTTGCCAAATATCCATTTTGTTTTGTTTTGATATATCTATACTTCTCTTTGGAACTTACTGTCACATGGTTTTCTTCTTGACTTTTTAGTTTTCCCTTTGAGGCATGTACTCACACTTTAAGCCAGGATGGCCTTGAATTACTGGCAATACTGCCTCAGCCTCCCAATTGTTGGAATTGTTAGCATGAACTACACATGTGGCAAGCTAGTGTTCTTTTACCAATTACCAATCTTTAACTGAGGCCTTCTTGGAACAGCTGATTAATATCCATGCACTGAACTTTCGCCTTACATGCTAAGCTCTAGCCTATTAAGACCAGGCATGTTAACCTTAGACCGGATAAACTTTCAATTCTTTCTCCAGGAGGATAATAACAACAATGATAATGCTCATTTTGCTGAATTACTAAAAGGATTCAATATGATAAAATATATACAGCAACGGGCTGTACCACACACAATATGGCAGGGATAGGTGATTCCATTATATTTTTAAACAGGCCATAGAAAAATTTAAAAAAAAAATGTAGAAGGATTTGATTTACAGAGCTGGAAAACAATCATTCTATTTACATTCTGCTCTTGAAGAGAGAGTGGCCATACAGCGGATTTGGACAACCCTTTGTGTCTCTGAATGGATGAGAAGATTCAAGTCACAATTGGTAGGTAGACAAAATCTATGTCTCTGATGTGATGTCCTGAGGACATGGTGTAACTTTATATTATCAAAATGTATAACACAAATCTAATAGTAAGAAACACCAGTAAATATCACATGAAAATAATATTTAAACAATTAGCTTACAGACATAAAGAAAAATGCATCGTTTTTTCTCACATATGGAAATTAATGGAAAAGATGACCTAAAGTAAAGATGAACTACTAGGATTCACGAAGTGGGGAAGAAGGGAAGGAGCCAAGAGAATGTAAAGAGAGACAGTGGACATGGCGAGGACATGACAAGGACAAGGAGCCTTCTCTTAAGCCTTCAACAACTAACTCCTGTCACTGAGCGCAGAAGTCAGAGTTCATACAATCACTTGCAAGGTTCTATAGATTCTGGTTCCACCATCCTAATGTTCTGCCCTGGTCTACTCAATGCCCGCTACATTATCTTCTTCATTAAACCTGGCTAAGTCATTTACCACTGCTCCTTCTTACCTCATCTACATGGCCTAAAGGCTTGAATTATTCCTTTTCCTACTGAGACTTCTACTCACTGCCCTCTGTCATCCATTCATTGTAACAACTTTTCCTCCTACACGTTTTTACAGCCCTGAAATAAAGACATGACTCACATTGATACTTATTTTCAACTTAGCATAAAAAACAATGATACAAACAAGATACAACCGTACTTTGCCAGAAATACCTTGTCAGACTACCCTATAAATCAAGATGCTAAGATAACAAAAGTTTGCTATAAAAAATGTTAACAGCTTGAAAGAGTACAACCTAGGAAGAAACTGCCAGACAAGCTCATTCTGAGAACTAGTTTCCACTCACAAACTATGTCTCTCAAGAATACTTTCTTTTTGTTTTTTTTTTTTTGTTTACATATAAATCTTTCAGGAAAATTCATAGGGAGGCACAATTCATATCATATTATTTCATTAATGAGTACCATTGGCAGTTTGATTTTATATCTTAATTCTAAGGACCTCTGAAGAAACAAAACCCTGCTTTCAATTGTTATTCTCAGATAAAGGCTGAGTATTAACACTGCCAGTCTGACTTCTTATTTTCAATGTTTTAAAATCTTAACCTAGACTATTCAATACAGTAGCCACTGACTGACCACATGTGGCTACCATTCAGCTGGATAAAAAACAATCATTTGAATTGAAACATGATAAAAAACAAAATAAAATGGATTTTTAAGATTCAGTACAAATAAGAAATAACTCAATTATTTTATGACTATATAATAAAATTATATTTTAGATGTACTGTACTAAGTAAAATATAATAAAATCAACCTCATTTGTTTTCTAATAATGTGGCTACTAGAAAATTTTTAATTACACCTGTATTGTATCTGAAATAATTTCTACTAACTACCATAATCTAAGTCACTCACTCAATGCATCAGTGTAGCCAACCAACTGACCACATATTTATAAACACCTATGATTTACCAAGCATTATTTAAGAAATTGAAGATATAAAAGTGAGAATGAAGAGGCTAAATGCTTAAATGTTCTGAGCTTGTATTAACCAAATAAACACAAAATAAATATAAAATGTAAAGTATAAAAAAACCATGAGTAAGAAAGGTAAACAATGTTGAGAAGTCTATAGTAAAAAGAGGTAATTATGTTCTCTCATGTAAAATGGGTGATTTAGAAGGGGGAATGGGAGGAGTCATTAGAGATGAGAAATGGCAAGGGAATGCTGGAAAAGTTACAGGGCACCAAAACACAGAGAGGGAAAAACAGCATAATGAAGGGAGCAGTCAAAACCATCTATGATGCATTTCAACTAGCAAAGAAACCCACGTAAAAATTAATACTAAAGAAACAGAAATGTTATTTACTTTGATTTGGTCGCTAGACATTTTATACATGTAACAAATTATCATAATGTACTCCTAGGAAAAATGCACAAGATTATGTTCAATTATATCAAAACAAACAAGGAAAAATTGACATAACCTGTGACAGAGACCAGAGAAGGCTTTCAACAAAGCAATACATGAATGAAGAGCAAAAGGATGAAATGGAAGCAATAAATGAAGAAAGAAATTAACATTACATATAGCAAGAAAAACATGAGTAGAGATCTTGTGGCAGCCAAGAACAAGCCTGATAAGATGCTTGAAAAAATACACTGACAAGGAATACAATCTTGGCAGGAAGCCTGATGAAGGTGAGATTTAAGAGAGAGGCAGTGGTCAGATGCAATACCTGACAGCACAGGAAGGATGCCTAGAACAGGGAAGAGAGAATATAAGTCTCAGACTACCACTTCTGCTCAAATTCCTTGTCCAAGAGGGACCTGCCCAGAGCTATCAGGACACAGGAACCAGGAAACAGCCAGGGACAGTATCCTTCTAGTTTCCATCTGCACCCCAGAGCTGACCCTGTCCCACAGCTCTCCATACCCAAATTCATCCTGGAGAGAATTGGTCTCCCAAGAATACTGAAACACAGGCTTGCAGGAGGAACAAGCCACAGTCAGAGAGAGCAAGATCAGCTAACACCAGAGATATCCAGATGTCGAGAGGAAAGGGCAAGCACATAAGCAACAGAAACCAAGGCTTAACATCACCAGAACCCAACTCTCCCACCACAGCAAGCCTTGGATACCCGAACACACAGAAAACCAAGACTCTGATTTAAAATCACATCTCATGATGATGATAGAGGGTTTTAAGAAGGACATAAATAACTCCCTTAAAGAAATACAAGAGAACACAGGTAAACGGGTAGAATCCCTTAAAGAAGAAACACAAAAATCCCTTAAAAAATTACAGGAAAACACAACCAAACAGGTGAAGCAATTGAAAACAACTATCCAGGATCTAAAAATGGAAATAGCATCAACAAAGAAATCACAAACCATCAACAAAGAAATCACAAACCAATTAAGAAATCTGGAGATAGAAAACCTAGGAAAGAAATCAGGAGTCATAGACGTAAGCATCACCAACAGAATACAAGAGATAGAAGAGAGAATCTCAGGTGCAGAAGATACCATAGAAAACATTGACACAACTGCCAAAGAAAACGCAAAATGCAAAAAGCTCCTAACCCAAAACATCCAGGAAATCCAGGACACAATGAGAAAACCAAACCTAAGGATAATAGGTACAGAAGAGAGCGAAGATTCCCAACTTAAAGGGCCAGTAAATATCTTTAACAAAATTATAGAAAAGAACTTTCATAATCTAAAGAAAGAAATACCCATAAACATACAAGAAGCCTCCAGAACTCCAAGTGCAGAGCAAAGACTGAAGGAGAGGCCCTCTGGAGAGAGACTGCCTTACCCGGAGATCCATCCCATGTGCAGTCACCAAACGCAGGCACTGTTGTGGAGGCCAGGAAGTGCATGCTGACCTGAGCCTGATATACCTGTCTCCTAAGATGCTCTGCCAGAGGCGGATGCTCGCAACTAACCATTGAACTGATCATGGAGTCCCCAATGGAGGAGGTAGAGAGAAGACTAAAGGAGCTGAAGGAGCTTGTGGCACCACTGGAAGAGCAACAATACTAACCAACCAGAGCTCCCAGGGTCTAAACTGCCAGTCTGGGAACACGCTTGGAGGGACCCATGGCTCCAGCTGTATATGTAGTGAAGGATGGCCTTGTCAGACATTGGTGGGAGAGGAGGTCCTTGGTCCTGTGAAGGCTGAATGCCCCAGTATGGGGAAATTCAAGGGCAGGGAGAGGGGACAGGGTGGATGGGTGGGGGCACACCTTCATAGAAGTAGCAGGAGGGGGGAATGGGATAAGGGGTCTTGGAGGGAGGAATGGGGAAAGGGGATAACACCTGAATTGTAAATAAATAAAATATCCAATAAAACAAAACAAAACACCCCTCCCCCCAAAAAACCCTAACCAAACCAAACAAAACAGAACTCCAAATAGACTGGATCAGAAAAGAAATTCCTCCTGTCACATAATAGTCAAAACACAAAATACACAAAACAAAGAAAGAATATTAAAAGCAGTAAGGGAAAAAAGGTCAAGTAACATAAAGGCACACTGATCAGAATTACACCAGACTTCTCACCAGAGACTATGAAAGCTAGAAGATCCTGGACTGATATCATACAGACCCTAAGAGAACACAAATGCCAGCCCAGGCTACTATACCCAGCAAAACTCTCAATTACCATAGATGGAGAAACCAAGATATTCCATGACAAAACCAAATTTACACAGTATCTTTCCACAAACCCAGCATTACAAAGGATAATAGAGGGAAAACTCCACCACAAGGAGGGAAATTACACCCTAGAAAAAGCCAAGAAAGTAAACTTCTTTCAATAAACCTAAAAGAAGATAGCCACACATACATAATTCCACCTCTAACAACAAAAATAACAGGAAGCAACAATCAGTATTCCTTAATATCTCTTAATATCAATGGACTCAATTCCCCAATAAAACAACATAGACTAACAGACTGGATACATAAACAGGACCCAGCATTTTGCTGCATACAGGAAATGCACCTCAGTGTCAAAGACAGACACCATCACAGAGTAAAAAGTCTGGAAAAAATTTTTCCAAGCAAATGGTTCCAAGAAATAAGCTGGAGTAGTCATTCTAATATTGAACAAAATTGACTTTCAACCAAAAGTTATTAAAAAAAAATACACACACACACACACACACACACACACACACACACACTTCATAGTCATCAAAGGAAAAATCTAAAGAATTCTCAATTCTGAACATCTGTGCTCTAAATGCAAGGGCACCCACATTCATAAAAGAAACTTTACTAAAGCTGAAACCACACATTGTACTACACCCAATAATAGTGGGAGACTCCAACACCCCACTCTCATCAATGGATAGATCCTAGAAAATAGAAACTAAACAGAGAAGCAGTAAAACTAACAGAAATGATGGACCAAATGGATTTAACAGATATCTATAGAACATTTCATCCTAAAACAAAAGAATATACCTTCTTCTCAGGACCACCTGTGTGTGTGCTGGGAATTGAACTCAGGTCCTCTAGAAGAGCATCCAGTGCTGTGTCATCTCTCAGCACCCTATTTCTTTCTTTTTAAGTTAGTTTACAAAGTAGCAGTTTCTTCATGGTATTTTCATGTTTACTTTTGGTTCACCTTCCCCATGACCCTGTCATCGGTTACTGACTAAATACTATTGCTCCCATTATTTCCCTTCTACTTAGATAATACATGAGTCAAATTAACCTTCCTCCCCTAATTCCACTGTTTGGGGTCCCCTAAAGATTTCTGTTGCCTATGCACACTTATGCCTATGAAAATAGAATATATAAAGATCAGAAGCTAAGATCTGCATGTGAGAGATACCATGTAATGTTTACCTTTCCAAGCCTGGGTAAATCTCATGTTGTATTTTCCAGATCCATTTATGTTCCTGCAAATACCATGTTTCATTTTCCTTTTCAGTTGAATACTTTCGTTCTGCATATGTACCACATTTTCATTACCCATTTCTTTGTTGATAGACACATAGGTTGATTTCACTTCCTGGTATTATGAATAGAACAGCACTAAACATAGATAAGTGTCATCTCATAAGTGTCTATGTAGGATATGGAACGCTTTGAATGTACAGCCAATCAAAAATGGTATAGCAGGGTTATACCCAATATGGTAATTTGATTTTTGGCTTTTTGAGAAATTTCAACACTGATTTACAAAGTGGCCCTATCAGTTTTCATTCCTAGCAACAGTGAATAATAAATCTCCTTTCCCTGCACTCTCACCTGCATGTGTTCTAGTTTGCTTTCCTGTAATAGTCATTCTGGGATGTAACAAAAATCTCAAAGCAGTTTTGTTTAGCATTTCTCTGATAAAGATGTTGAGCAAAAAATATCTATTGGCTATTTGTCTTGAAAAGCCTGGTTTTAAGTCTTTAAGTCCTTCTGTCTCTTTTGATGACAGGAGTGCCGTCCGTCCTCTCCAAGTTCTCTGTTGTAGACTACTCTACATAGGGCACTCAGCTACCCAGCTGGCAAAGATCTCCCGTCGGGTAACCGTCTCCTCACTTGGTTAAGTGTTTCATTTGCTGTCAGAAACCTTTTAACTTCCTGAGCTGGCATTTTTGATTACTGACTTTTATTTCCTGAATGACTGCAGTCCTATTTAGAAAAATCTTACCTATGTTTTTATCTTCAAGTAGTTTACTTTTTCATCCACAAACCTTGAGTTCCAGGTCTTATGTTAAGGTCTTTGGCCATATGGAGTTAATATTTGTGTAGGGTGAGACATAAAGATCTAGTTTCGTTCTTCTATCCAAAAAGTTACAGTTTTCACAGCACCATTTATTTGAGAACTGGTTTTCCTCCAGTGAACATTTTTGGCATCTTTGCTAAACACCAGGTGGTTGTATCTGTGTGAGTTTATGTCTGGATCATTTTTTACTCTGTTCCATTGATGTGTGTGTGCGTGTGCATGCGAGTACATGCGCATGCGAGTGTTCGTTACTATGGCTCTGTAATGTAACATGAATCAGATATAGTAATACAGCCAACCATGCATCCCCCCTCAGGATTGCCTTTGCTTTCTGAGGTCTCTTGTGCTTCCAAATAAGTTTTAAAACAGTTTTAATTCTTTTGCTTTATATCCATAAGGATATAAATCAAATAAATCAAATCTGTTTTACCAGCATATGCCTCAGAGTTCATTCTCTTGGGTGAATTACTTTTCTGACACTGGGGTGAAATACGTGAACTAATCAACTTAAACTTAAGTTTCAGTTTTTGGTCAAGTTGGATCATCTTGGAGGTATATGCAAAGACATTCAACATTCAAGATACAGTTACCCAGCAAGCCTTTTCAAAGTAAGTCTTTCCCATTCCCCAAAAGTTCTCCTGGATTAGAACTTTTTCCTTTAACAGGAGTACTGGTCCCTCTTTATGGCTTTCATTTCTACTAAGAACTTTAGTATCCTTACTGAACTTTCTTTCTTTTTATTTTTTTTTTGGCTGTTTTCCAGTCTTTGAAAGTCCTTACTAATTTTCATACCCTCAATATATATGCTTAACTCTATTTGAAATACAGACAACTAGTTTTCTTTTGATTCATGGTTATTTCAGAAGTATGAGGAAGTTTCCTCACTTGATTTGTAAACTCCTCCCTAATATTCTGCACTAGCTCATTATAAATTTTGTTTTTGTTTTGTTTTTGTAGTCTTAGAGGTCCTGTCTGATGGACTCTGGGTTGTTTTTCTTTGGTTTTGGTCCTAGAAAGGTTTTATTAAGACGACAATCTCTTTAAATCACATTTACTGCCTTAACAAAACTTGATCTCTTTATATGGTTCTCTGGCTCTTAAAATGGCTTACAGATCGACCCCCCCACTCACGCCTTTGGTGAAGATCTATTTAGATTTTGAATGAATGCAGTCTTCCTGATAACATCTCAAATTTTCCCTTTACTAGTGTTCCTTCTATTTCAGTGACACATCATGTCTAATTTTTCTTACAAGGCCTTGTAGCAGTGGGAAGGAAGCCTATAGGAGACTGTTGCTACATTAAAATGAAATTATATTGTAGTTTGGCATTGACTGTCTACAAGTAATGCTGAAGGTAGTAGTTTATATAAAAATTTTATAGATATTTTCTCTTTTAAAGAGATAATTTTTGAAAAGCTGTTAACCATTATTTTCAGCTATCCAGAAGGCCATGGATACAACTTAAATACTAAATTGATTTTTATACTGTATATTGAAGAGAACCTACTCTCTAACCTTTAGTTTCCTTCCACAGAAAATAATCTGTAAACATCTAGCACACTGCTAAGCACATGAACGTCATCTGGTTCTTTTGTTTTTAGAAAATATGATACTAAACGCACACACACCTGGAGTGGTTCAACCGAAAAGTTATGTCTTAAAAGGAGACCGAGGGATGGGGCCACCCACCTATCTCAAAAATATTAATTCAAATTGCTCCTGTCGAAAGGAAATGCAGGGACAAAGAGTGGAGCAGAAACTGAAGGAAAGACCATCCAGAGACTGCCCCACCTAGGGATTCATTCCATCTGCAGGCACCAAACCCAAACACGATTGCTGATGCCAAGAAGTGTTTGCTGACAGGAGCCTGGTATAGCTGTCCCCTGAGAGGCTCTGCCAGAGCCTGACCAATACAGATGCCACCATCAGACTAAGCGTGGGGACCTCAATGGAGAAGTTAGGGAAGGACTGAAGGAGCTGAAGGGGTTAACAACCCCACAGGAAGAACAACAAAATCAATCAACCAGAACCCCTGGAAGCTCCCAGGGACTAAATCACCAACCAAAGAGTACACATGGAGGGAACCATGGCTCCAGCTGCATATGCAGCAGAGAATTACCTTACCTGGTATCAATGGGAGGGGAGGCCCTTGGTCCTGTGGAGGCCCAAAGACCGTGTAGGGGAATGCTATGGCACTGAGGTGGGAGGGGGTGGGGAGCACCCTCATAGAAGCAGGGGTTATGGAGGAGGGAATAGGGGGTTTAACTGGGAAGGGGGATAACATCTGAAATGTAAATAAATAAAATAACTAATAAAATAAAATGAAAAAAAGGAACGTGAAACAGGAAAGGCATTCCAGATGAGAAACTGTATGATCAGCATAGAGTGTTAAAGTGCCAGTCAGAAAAGCAGCCAGATTAGGAGAGGAGCTGTTCTGTTCATCTGTTCTGAACAATCATTACAATGAACATTTTCCTTTAGTCTGAATATTTTACACCTATTGTTCATTCATACTGCTGAAACCAATAGCACAGCTTTTGTATAAAGAATAGGTGGAGAGCATGGAGGGCTGTGTTGGTAAAGAGCCTACTGTGCAGACCTGAGGGCCCAACCTTGGATACCCAGAACTCATGTAAAGCCAAGCATGATGGAATCTGCCTGTGAGGGAAAATAGGTGGAACCCTGAGACTCGCTAGCTAGCTGGCCTAGCCAAATTGTTGAGCTCTGGTTCAGTGAGATTCTGTCCCCAGGTGCAATGCCTAGTTTTAAGACAACTTGACATAAACTAGAGTAAACTGAGAACCTCAACTGAGAAAATGTCTCCATAAGATCGGGCTGTGGGCAGGCCTGTAAGGCATTTTTCTTAACTAGGGATTGATGTGGGAGGGCCCAGCGCACTGTGGGCGGTGCCACTCCCCAGGTTGATGGTACTGAGCAAGCCATGGGGAGCAAGCTAATACATGAAACAAGCATTCCTCCATGGCCTCCTCCTGCCTGTAGGTACCTGTCCTGTTTGAGTTCCTGTCCTGATTTCCTTCAGTGACAAATGGCTGTAAGGAAGCTTAATCAACTGTTTCATCTACATCACACCAATGGTAAGCCTAACTAAGACACCAAATAGTAAGGTGTAGAGGATACTGTTGTGACTTCAGCACGTGCTCACACAAGAGCCTGTACATCTATGTGCATATGCCACACACACATCATGCAACACACACACACACTCCAAACAAAAACCAACTAGAATAAAATAGGAAATGGTACACCAAAGAAAGTCTGTCAGTAACTGGTAGAAACACCAAGTGTTAACTGTTTATATATATATGAAATATATATATTTCTTAAGTAAACAACACTATTTGATTGAAGAAACTCTTATAAGAAATTCATGAGACTCTATTCAATTATGGTATGAAGGATCATATTTTGGCTCTAATGTGTCACCAGAATCTGTCTCCCTTTAACAAGCCAATTTCTCTTATCATTTTTTTTAAACTCTAGGCTTTGCTTCTAATACAAGTCTTTCATAAAATAAAGAAAATTGATAATCTATTATGTGTAGTGTACACGTGTACACACACACACACACACACACACACACACACACACACACACACTCTACTTTAATACTTCTTTTAAACACATAATCATTCCATGCCCAGATCTTATCTCCCAGTTTAATCTGTTTAAGGAAGCATGGGTTAAGCCAATGATGGATGTTCAGGTGGTACAAGAATGCTTGCCACCCATGTGCAAAGAGCTAAGTTTGATCCTCGGTCCCATATAAACCAAGTATAGTATGCATATGCATCTAATTCCAGACAGTGGAAGGAGATGTGAAACATACATTGCTTTAGTTCTTTGTCCCCCCCCCCCCCCACGTGCTTGTTAGACAAGTGATCTACCAGCCAGCTAAATCCCAATCCCAGTAAACTGTATACAGGCATGAAACTTAAAAAATTATTTAAAAAGCATTAAGGAGGGAGAGGAGAAAAGGGAACTGAAACTTGGGAAAATTCATTAATCTCAGAAGTAGAATTCAGCTCTCTGAAATGAGGTTTGATTTTGTACCTTATTCATAATATTTCACATTTAAAAAAAAATTAATATAAAAAAAACCATGTATGATTCTCAGAAAAACCAAGAAAACAAGACATTAATTAATTAACAGGATCTGAGTGATGATGGAGTGCTCAGTCCTAATGCAACATCTACCTCACACCCCTCCTCTGACGGCTCAGGAAGCTTCATAGAATGGGAGAAGAATTTTAAGAGCCAGAGTTTCGGGAAGACTACTATTAATTACCTTCTGAACATGACAGGACCACTGCATTAATGCCCATATGGCAGCTGAGATTGCCTGCACAAGACTTGTACAAGATCAAGCCACCTGAAGTTAAATGACAGATGGGAGGGAGGCTTATAAGGTCTGCCCCTAGCTGAAGAGCTATAGAGAGCATTTTTTCAGAAGTGGGATCCCTGGTAGGCTGCCCATGCTTCAGGGGATGGCTCTACACTCATATCCATATAGGTAGCACCAACTGGACTCAATGTGTTAATTTTAAGGAGGACATGAAGTTGGGAGAAGAATGTGTTTGAGGAGGTCCAAAAAGAGTTA
Organism: Rhabdomys pumilio; assembly: GCA_030674055.1. Taxonomy (NCBI): domain Eukaryota; kingdom Metazoa; phylum Chordata; class Mammalia; order Rodentia; family Muridae; genus Rhabdomys; species Rhabdomys pumilio. The sequence goes on along the minus strand of JANHMN010000014.1, from coordinate 19,377,026 downwards.
GGGTGAGTGGAGGTAGGTATGGACAAAATACATTGCATATGTGCATAAAATTCTCAAACAATATACATTTTAAAAAGAGTCAACCTAAAAATTTAAAGAGTTGCTTTATAAATTTAAATCATGTTTCTGTATGTCCTGCATGAAAATAAAATGTATCACACAGGCATTTTTCCTATGCTCATGCATGTGATAAAAACATAAACCGGGGGAAGCAGAAGACGTCTGCTGGGTTGAATGACGTCAATTCAAATTCATACATTTACATTCGATCACTGAGAACTTCAGCACATGACATTATTCAAAACTATTATTAGTTAGAATGAGGTCAAACTGAAGTAGAATAGGTCTCTATTCCTATATAATATGTGTCCTTAAAAAAAAAAAAGGGAAATTTGGATACAGAAACACAGAAAATGTCTTCTGAACATAAAAGCCAAGAGCACAGAACAGGCTAAACAATCGAGCATGGAACAGGTTTTCTCTTATAACCAGCAGAAAGAATGAACATACTCAAAAACAGCGTTGATAATTCATTGCACAGGGATGCTGAGCTGATGCCTACCTAGAGCCTTCACCCTTACTGACTACTGTTCATGGTACTGGAAGGTACTGTGCATACCACCAGAGGAGAAAGGGAAACATCAACCCAGGTTACAAAGCCTTTGACTTACAATAGTGACCTGCAGTACTGGCTGGTTTTGTGTCAACTTGACACAAGCTGGAGTTATCACAGAGAAAAGAACTTCAGTTGAGAAAACGCCTTCATGAGATCCAGCTGTAAGGCATTTTCTCAATCAGGGATCAAGGGAGGAGGGCATCTTGTGGGTGGTACCATCCCTGGGCTGGTAGTCTTGGGTTCTATAAGAAAGCAAGCTGAGCAAGGGGAATCAAGCCAGTAAGTAACATCCCTCCATGGCCTCTGCATCAGCTCCTGCTTCCTGACCTGCTTGAGTTTCAGTCCTCACTTCCTTTGGTGATGAACAGCAATGGGGAAGTGTGAGCTGAATAAACCCTTTCCTCCCCAACTTGCTTCTTGGTCATGTCTGTGCAGGAATAGAAACCCTATCTTAGAGACCTGCCTACAGGATATGCTGGTGCACTAGTAGCACAAAGTTGTAGGTGCAACAAACCACTATCTAATTGCCCGCTACACGAGCTAGGCCACAGACCTAAGGAAAAACCAAACACTACTGCTCTGCTAAAGCAATATAGCAATAAAATGAGTCCTAACAACATTCTGCTATACTCATAGATCAGTGTGTCATTCAGCCATCATCAGAGAAGCTTCCTCTTGCAATAGATGGGGACAAATACGGGCGCCCACAGCTAGACAATGTACAGAGTGAAAACCTTGGAACACTTAGTCCTAGGTGGGATGTCTCCATCAAATCCCTTTTCATTCAGGTAACAGTTGAAGAGGAGAAAAGACTGTAAGAGCCAGAGGGGATGGAGGACACTAAGGAAACTGCTAAGAACAGGATTGTGAATTCAGAGACTGTGGCAGCCTGCCCAGGACCTGCACAAGTCTAAGACAGATGGGGTCCCAGAGCTGAGACAAGTCCTCATTGTTAACCCAGAAGCTATCTCCAGTTGGTTATAACCTTTCCCAAATGAAAGATTAGTTTTCTCTAACGAAGTCTCACTGGGCATAAAATCCACACTTAGAGTCAGATACCAAATCCAGCAGTAGATGGCCAGCACAACACAAACTCAGGCATAGTTTTAGAGGATTTTTGTCGGGCATATTTTTACCCTGTAGATCTTTTGCCACGAGGCTTTCCGAGCCAGCGCCTTTTCTCCTTCACCTGCTGAGCCTTACCACTGGCCCTGACCTCTTTAACTCTTTAATTTTGCCCACATCTTTCAACTTCTCCTCTTATAATCCCTACTGACCTGAGAGCTATTTGGCTTTAATGTTATTTTTATTTCCAGAAGCAAATATTTTCACTAATCTCAGGTTTCTTTCTGAAAATTTTAAAACATGGATTGGTAAATAAGTGTCCTTGTAAGCAATCTCTGATGAAAAGAACAGAAACTCCATTCACTTGGTCATTTAAAAGATCTGAGGGTTATTAATTTGTAAAGTTAATTGCCCAAAATGAGAGCTAATATTAAAAATACACCAGTTCTAAAGATATCACTGGCTTCATCATACCAAAAAAACTCTATTTATATTTCACAAAACATCTTCTAATTTCAGTAAATGCAAGCAAATAAAAACAAATGAATAATTTCCCACTTCTTTCCTCTTCACAAACATTACTAGTAGTTTAAAGAACTGACTGATGAATATCAAAGTAATTTTAAGTATGATTTTTAAAAGAAAGCATGTAAATGCCAAATGAACATAGGAGAGTAAAAATATTCAAAACACATTTTATAATATGTACTAAAACTAGCAATTTCAAAGGGGTGTGAACTAATGGCATTAAAATGCATGGTTAGTTCATTCTTGAACATAATTTCAACCAATAATCAAAATTCAAAGATCAAATCTATATGAAAATGCAGCTACCTATGTAGCAAGACAGTCTCTGAGTAAGAGCACTGGTACAAAAATGTTAAAATTTATAGAAGAAAAAGAAAACAGGCATAACAATTTATAAGGGCTCAGAGACAGCTGCTGATTAAGAACCAGCACCAGCTGCTCTTACAAGGACCCAGTTGTCAGCACCCACACAGTGGCTTACAACTCTACTTCTAGTTCCAGGGGATCCAACACCTTCTTTTGGCCTCCAGAGGTAGCAGGTATACACATGAAGCACATACATACTATAGGCAAAATGCTCAGACACAAAAAATAAAAATAAAATATTAAATAAAAGAAAGCCGAAGAATATAAATGATCTAGAAGATATACAGTCACTAAACCTAATGAATAAAATAATCAATTTAGAATAATAAGTCCTATTATTAATCTAAAAGTTTGACAAGTATTTTAATACCTAACTTCTTTGATACTTAATGAAAAAGCAGCATTCCATTTTTTGGAGTGTATTGTTGTGTTTTTAAGACAAGATTTTACTGTGTAGCCCAGGCTAGCTTCAATCTCTAAGACGCTCCTCCCTGAGCCTCCCAGTGCTGAGGTTGCAAGTGCAAGCCACTACAGTGACAGCAATGCTTTCTTGAAAGAGCATCATCACAGCAGGCAGCAGGACTCTTTCACAAGAAGAGCAGTCAAGGGCACAACAGTAAGTTTAATAAGACATCATCTAAGTAAAATCAAGATTATAAAAAATGCTGTATAAGCACACACAATCTCAGGAAGGACCACCAAAAATAGACTTTTGGGTGTTTCTCAAGTGCAGGAATAAAAGAAAAAAAAAAAAAGAGGTTAGGCTTTTATTTTATAACTTTTAAATAGCATAAGTATTTTTAATAATGTTCAGTAATTTTTTTAAAGAATTTTAAATAAAGTTTAAACACTCCATAAATATCTGGTGTGTGTGTGTGTGTATGTCTTAAAACAGGGTCTTGTTCTGTAGTCAGAGATAAGGATATCCCTTGCATCAACCCTAAGCGCTTGGATTACAGGACTGTATCACCATGTCTGGCAAACATTTGCTTTTGATTATAACAAACATATGGCAAGTTCTATAAGACAGGCTGGATCTTAAGCAGATAACTATTAAGTTTTACTAATTGAGAAATTCAACTTTCTTCATGTACATTACACACAAAAAGTTCCTTTTTACAAAGTAAAGGAGTACTGTTTTTCTCTTCATATATTCCTAATCCATTCACCTAATAAGTAAACAAACAAACACCTCTCAAAGAAAACACTGTTTCTTTAAAGTATTTCACCCAGGTATCACAAGGCCAAAGAACAAGATTTTTATATGGACTGGATTAGGGCAATAATGGATTAGGCTCCATAAGAAAGATAAAAGCTCACAAACTAGATCTACCCATACATAATTTTTAAAGTCATCCCAGTGCAAGCATGTGTGCCTGGTCTCAGGTTTGTCATCCTAACTATTCAGAAGGCTGATGCTGGAAGAGTCCAAACTGAGAGCTTGCCTGGGTATCTTCGTGAGACCCTGTCACTACACAAATATGTAAGAGATCTAAGGAACAGCTCAGTGGTAGAGGACCTGAAGCTCCGAGTTCAATCCTCACTATCACACATGCATACAAATCGTGACTCTTTGAGCCCAGATTTGTTCTTATGTGAGTATGATCAACTTCAAAACAACACCATGCAACAAACTCAATGTTAATATTTACTCCGTCTTCAGAGAGGAAGTGATAGAAACAACAGCCCAGAATAAGGCTAAAAATAACAACGGACACTTATTTAACAAAGAATGTTAGTATTAATTTTTTTAAAAAGCTTAAACTACCTATTTGCAAATTTCTCCCTGAAAGGTTTTTTGTAGTCATTTATATTTTGTAATCTCTTTGAAATACATACCAAAAGACCATGAGGCCTAAAAGCAAGAAACAGAATGAAGTTGAAAACAACCACAAAAACAAATGCTAGCATTTCCTCCTTTGTCCATTTACTGTATCTAAAGACCAACTTTATGGTTTTCTTTCTTTTTCACTATTGCTTAGCCCAGTGACTCTAGCCATTCTGCATACAAAATACAACTGTAACAAAGGTATCTGCAATTACCTACGTTTTCCCCCAAGCAGATGCAATGAATGTGCTTATTAATATTTCTTGCTCATAAACACAGAGTTAGCACGGTGTACAGTGCAAAACAGAATAACTACATTTAAATCCACTCTGGGTATACTTCTACTTAGGAAACAAAACAGATAAAATTTAATTCCTATTTTAATAATCAATACTGCAATTAATATGTAAAAAGGGGGAATGGGAAAGGATCATAGAAAGACTCTCTAAGATTATGAAGAATATTTCCACTCATTAGTCTGTCCACACAAATAATGACCAAAAAAAGAAAAAGGAAAGACAGATTGTCAAACACTTCCAAACAATCCCTGTCTTACTACTTTGATGTTCAATTAAGATTTTGTTTTCTAACTTGGATACACAAGACAGTGGTGCACTGAACATACAGGAAAGATGGAAAAATACTGCAAGATTTTTCTTGAATGCACAACATCAACAATACGTAAGTCAAACGTAGACAGTAACAGGACTCCAAGAGCATCTTTTACTTTATAAGCAAATTTATCATAAGAAAACTAGACCTTTGAGTGGACCAATAAAATCTGAATTGTTTTTGTCTTAGCATATCTATTTTTAGATTTTATACCATGACCCTCTTAGCTAATCCCTATTTAACTATCCTGCCATAGCTAATATTTCTTTTGCTTTGATTACAAATGTCTATGTCATGCTGACCACACTCAACCAATAAGCCTTTTTAATGTGTTATAATAACATACTTTGATCCCAAGAAGTTGAGTTAGATGCTTAAAAAAATCAGTTGTCAGTTTCCAAACCTGTCTGTGCCAATGCGCTTGTTTTTACGTAATGCAATATTATTTACGTTAACATTATTTAAGTCATGGACCACACACTGTATGAAGAGAAAGTTGTGTTTATGGAAACTAAGAATGGTTCAACAAAAGTGAGGTACTCTTTTAAAGGCATTAAAAGAAAATGACATAACACAAAATACCAAAGGAAATCTTAACATTTATTAAGAGCTTATACTTCTTTTTCAAAAGTATTTATTCCAGCAGGGGGTAATGGCACATGACTATAGATCCAGCATTTGGGAGTTCAAGGCCAGCCTGGTCTACAGAGTGAGTTCTAGGACAACTAGGGCTACACAAAAAAACTCTGTTTCAAAAAAACAAAAACAAAAAAAGTTTATCCCCTCCCCTTTTATGGAAACTGAACTGCAGGCCATGCATTATGCACACAGTTAATACAGAACTCTCAACTCTGTAATATCTGTGTGAAAAAGCTGGCAAATGAATATGTGCTTTGCTAAATAATTTAAATAAACAGTTATTTTCTAATTTAACTTCTTAAATAACCTACAAATTGTCCCCATTTCATCAGTTATGAAGTAATCTAATACCCTTTTTGTTCTAAAAAACTTAAATTGGTTTGAAAGGCAAATGAATAAACCCTTTATGTTTAATCAAAATAGTAAGTACACTGTAGTACACTCCAGAAGGGCAAAGGGTTCCACAGCACCCAAAGCAGTGCTGACACACTGGTGCCTGGCGCGTACTTACTGAATCAGGACAGGTACTCACCGTGATCACAGCCTTGCTAAGACAGATGGATCCCCTACAGCCATATTCCGTTTCATCTTCAGATTTGTAGTAACTCAAAGTATTATTTTTCAAAACTACCCAACGATCCTGCCATCCATGAATATAGTTTGTCCACTAGGGAGAGAAAGAAGAAAAGGGAAAGGGAAAAAAAAAAATAAAGTCAGTATTTTTGAAATTGAAACTTACCAAAATTTTAGCACAAAACTTTTAAAAAAGGCGTTATCAATTATAATAAACAGTAAAATGATTAAATAGTAAAAAATTAAGATGTTTCTAGTATATAATGACCTTTAGTAATTTTCTTTAATAGCTAGAAAACAAAAAATGAAACATTTTCTTGTGAAGTGATAATGTTCTGCTATGACCCTCGCATACTTTCAGCCTCCCGTCTTCATCACTTTGACATTTAATTCTTCTGTCCCTGGATAAAGTAACATTCTGATCAAATCAGTTATGTGGTCTCTCTCCCTCACTACACACTCTAAATCTCCTAAAGAAGTATACTCCAGCCATCAAAATTCTCCTTGTGTTGTAAGCTAGTCCCATATGAAAATAGTATGATGGTCATAACTACATCAAAGAAAAAATTCTAGATCATTAATCTTTATTAAGCTCACATTAGTTTTAACTCTTCCTCTATAGAACGGATGACTGCATGTTTAAAATGATTAGTTCACGTACAGATTATATTATTCTAACCCAGAAATATTAATACAAATATAAAGTTGGTTTTCAAAGACAGTGGATCATCCATCATGATTTCTGTGTTGCTCAGGTCCTGATACAGAGTTAAGATGACAGTCAAGAAACTGTCAAAGGTAGAAATCTAATTTCAAAGGAATATTTGATTTTCCATGTTTTTTATTTATGGCTGGTGTTTTAACATAAACAATTCTAAAAACTAATTTAAACTGGATTGTTAAACAATGCCTTAGCTCAGGCTCTTTACCATTGAGGAATCTTTTATGTTTCTATTTTGTAATTAGCACATTTGAGATTGGTTTTGCTTTTAAATGTAATCCTCATTATTATTTAAGCCGTTTCTGGGAGCTCACCCATGCTGACAATCTAACTCACTCTTTCCTAAGGGGTCTCTGGGCACTACTTCCTTAGTTCTAACAGCTTGTGACTAAACCAGCACTTATACACACTTGAAACAAAGACAGCTGGAATCACCTCCTCCCATAAGGTATATTCCTCCCTATGTTCCTGTTTTCTTGATTGTATTACTACTTCTGCAGTCCTGGAGACTAAAGCTGGCTTAGCATCAGACATAGGGACAGAACAGCAACACAGAACTAAACAGACCCAATCTTGATACCTGTGCTGGGGGAACAGACAGGTTACTTAACTTTTGTTTCTTCACATGTTGTTTGAATGGCTGAATAAAATAATGGAAATAACTAGCAAAGTCATACAGGACACTCAATACCTGACTATTCCCTTCTTCATAGTTTATCACCAAATCTTATCAATCTTTGCCATCAACCTTAAATTTGCTTTGTCCTTCTAATTTTCAATAAGTCCAATAAAATGTTCAGTTTCCTAGATTCTAGAGAACTCTTAGTAACTTTATCTCTCTTAACTTTAAGAATAATCTTATACTATGAAGCATACTTGCTTACTTGAGACTCCAATACATGAACAATTGCCTATTCTTTATCACATTAATGGGCCAAACTAGTATTTAAGCCCCTCCATAGTTTAATCCTACCTTACTGCCCATTATTACCCTGTATTAGCCAGTAACTGTGGCCATGTTGCTTGTGTTTTGCTGTCAATCAAGTCTCTCTTAGAGTTAAGATTACATAAGAAAAGTTTAGAACAGTGGCCAGCTTGTCCTATTAACTCAGTTTGAGGCATAATTATGCATAGATAAGGAAGTTCACCCATCAACCTCTCTCTCTAGAACTTAAGACATAAGAGGAACTCTGATATGTGTTTATAATCTGTATTATTTTCTTATAGCAGATCCAACAAATGGCATAAGCTTCAGGACTCAATAAATGTTTTTTGCTATTATTACAACTAAGAAAGCAGGGTTTTGCCTTTTTTTCTGCCTATATTGGTTCTACTCACCAACTTAACAAGGATTGCATCTTAGATATTATAAGAAAACAAAGAGTCCTTCCTGTTGCTAAGTTTGGCAATCACAAATTCAACAATGACAATAACAATGATGACAATGACAACAAAAAGTCAGAACCAAAATGTCCACACAAAATAATATAGAGACCCAATAGAAAGAGATATTGAATACTTATGTAATAAATGGCTTTATGGAAAGAGCAGCATTTGGGATGGACTCAAAGAGCCAAGGACGCTAGGTCATGTCCATCCTAACATTCTGAAGCTCTGGGAGCTGGGTCATTAGTTAGAGGCCAGTCTGATCTGTATAATAAAGCTCTATCTCAAAATAAAGAACCAGAAGTGGTGGTCCATACTTTTAATCCCAGCATTAGGAAGACAAAAGATGGGGAAATCTCTGTAAGTTTGAGGCTATCCTTTTTTAACAGCAAGTTCTGTGCCAGTCAGTACTATATAGTGAGACCTCTTCTCAAGCAAGACAGCCAGCAAGCAGCTAACAAGTGCATGGTGATGTAAGGTAAACATGGAGACTCAAAAAAGCTGCTAAGGTCTCACTTGCCCAGGCTTAGTTCTTCTAACGTGCTAAGGCCTCAAACATGTTACATCTTTTATTTCATAACTACATGGAATTACGACTTAACAAGTATTTCTGGAGCCAACATGATTAAGAACTATGTCTCATAGGTATTTCTGACTACCATGTGAAAAGAAGAAAAAAGAGTTTTGGATTGGCCTATTTTTGATACAAATTTCAATCCAGTCAATTCCAAACCCAATCCAGTTTATGAAACAATAAAGAAAATGGATTAATATTGGAACTTATCTATATAATTCAACAAAAGGAAAAGAACAGATGTCGAAAACTAACTCTGCTTAAATTATCAGGTAAATTAAAAAGGGTTCAAATAACAAAAGACTTTCATCTTAATAACATGCATCATCCAGTGTGCATGTATTTATTCAGTATAAGGTTCTCTTAATGCGGCCATAGTACAGCAGACTACTTGCCTAGCATGCACGGTGCTACTGGGTTTGCTCTCTTAACAATGTCCAAAACTAAACAAAGCACCTTCAGGTCAGACTGTGAAGCACTTGCTAAGCAAGCATGAAGACTTGAGTTTGATCCCTAATATCCACATAAGAATTCCAGGCACAGTAGTGGCATATGCCTATAATCTTAGGGCTGGAGAGGTGGAAACAGGAAGAACTCTGGGGCTTGCTGACTAAAACCAGTCTACCTAAATGGCAAGCTCTAGGTTTAGTGAGAGACCCTGTCTAAAACAACAAGGGAGAAAATTAAGAAAGACACTCAGTATAGATCTCTGGCCTCCTGGCAGGTGCACACATGTGCATACACAAACACATACACATATAAAATAAAAATCTCCATAAAACATTAACTATAACTACATATATGCATATACATATGTATATGTATGTATACACATGCATATACATATGTATGTATACACATGCATATACATATGTATATGTATGTATACACATGCATATACATATTTTTTTCAAGACAGGGTCTTACTATGTAGCTCTATCTGTCCCGGAACTCACTATGTAGATCAACTAGCCTGGACTTCACAGATATTCACCTGCCTCTGCCTCCCATAAATTCTTAAATTTTAGGAAATTTTTCTCTACAGATGTTAATAAAGTTTTACTACTATTGGTTGTATATATACAGAGCAGTCAAAATTAAACAACTCCCCTCCATGGACATAATCAAATAGAATCGTTCTTTAAAAAAATCATTTTGGGAGACAAAGCCTTTTCTAGATAGGTTGGTTGGTTGGCTTGAAACTTGTAATTCTCCTGTTTCAGCATCCTGGGTGCTAGGATTAAGTGAACACAGCTCTGCCATGTCCCCGGCTCACATTCACATTATACTTCATACACTGCTCTGCACAACAGGTCTCAGAGCATGTGACTTTTTCCATCAGTCATTCTAATTGTTCAACATCCAAAAAGTTATGAAAGTTATGATCAACAAGTCAAAAGTAAGCCAGGCATCATTGGCCCACGCCTTAAATCCCAACATTAGGGAGGCAGAGGCAGGTGGATCTCTGTTAGTTCAAAGCCAGCCCAGCCTACAAAGTGAGTTCTAGGACAGCTATGGCTAGACAGTGAAAACCCTGTCTCAAATAAACAAATAAGTCAAAAGTACAGCTTGTTTCATAAAATACTTGAACAAAATACTAATACGGCAGTCTGGTTCTCATCTAATGACAACAAAATCCAACTCTCAGAATCAGGAGAGACAAAGAACCCATTTCATAACCATCTGAAAATGCAAACGTATTACACAATGTGTCCAGTACAGATTCTTCAATTATGAAGATGCACTAAATCTTAATAAACACTGGGGAGCTCTACTGAAAGCATCACATTAAAATTTAAAAAATAATCACAGTATTAAATACAACATAATCTTCTACTATGTAAATAAAAGTTAACTCTTGGAAGCCTTGCATCTGACATTTTTAAGTCTATCCCAGGCCTTTTCAGCTAAAGACACTGTAAAAGCCTAAATTTCAGACAATTCCAGAAATGATGTTCAAGAACACTAGAAGCAGAATGGTTTCTTAATGGGCATTAGCACATGACTTGGTATCTTATGACCAGCTTGTTAAGGGACCAGCCCCGACTCTCCTTCTGGAAACTAACTGCTTGCACTAAGCATTTCTTAAAGTTTAACAGGAAAGGACAGGGAAGTCAAAAAGACTGAGCCTTCCCACAACAAAACCCGTAAAATACACACTTGTGAAATATTAACAAGATCACCTATAAATGCTATCCAGGCTTTAAAAAAAAAAAAAAAAAAGGAAAACTGAAGTGGAGCTTTTAAAAGTACAGAGGGAAAACAAAACAACAACAACAAAAAAGTCTTTCCTTTCTGCACAAATACTGAATTACTAAATAATGCTCCTTTTCCTGAACTAAAGGTCGGTCGGTCTTCACTCTGACACGTTCCAACGTACTATTACTATTTTTTATCCACGGCGTGCCAATTCAATAGCTCTCTTCTGAACTTGGACAAGGAGGGGTAAAGTACAAAAGTTGCCGCACACACTTTCTACATCAAAGATCACTCACACCTCAAAGTTTACTATCTCAGATTTCAAGGCCAAACCCAGTTAGCTGGTTTGCCTAAACTACACCCATTAGAGCCGAACACCCCCTGCCCCCATTCTGGTGGGGGCCTCCAAAAAATACAGTTTAAAAGGTCGATTTAACCGCCCTCATATTCAGTACTTCTTCAGACACCGCGGTGGCCCAACCCAGATTCCTTACACCCCAGACAGCTGCGGCCTTGGGTTCCAAGTTACCAGATGCACCTTGCCTTCCAAACTAGATCGTAGATTTAATTCAAGCTCTCCAAAGTCCACCGCCAAAGCTGACAAGATCCAGGGATTGGGGGGCTAGGGGTAAGGACAGTCCCAAGCACCTCCTATCCCATCCCTGGCCAGGCACTCATTCCAAGACGACCTTTCGGCCCCGCACCCCAGCACATTCCGCAGCCCCCGCCCCGGGACAGTCGGTGCCTCCCGTCCAGCCCCACCCCAGGTCCCGAGCGGCTCCCCCTTGCCTCGCGGCAGGTGAGTCCAGGCAGCGGATCCACGGCCCCGCGAGCTGCTCACCTTGCTGAGGACCCCGCAGCGCTCCACAGGCGGCCCGGACTCGGTCTCCGGATCCTCCTCCGAGCCCGACGAGTTCCAGCTCTGGTTATCCGACATGGAGACGCGACAGCCGAGCAGGAGACCGGCCCCCGCTCCGCGAGCTGCGCCAGTGCAGGCGCCTAGTCCCTGGGGTGAAGGGTCGGGGGATGGCACAGCCAAGAGTGCCCGCTCCGGGGAGTGAGGGAACAGGAAGAGGGACGAAGCGCGCCCGCTGCGCCGCCGCCGCCGCGCCTGACACCGAGCGGACCGGGGAAGGAGGACGAGCGGCGAAGAAAGCCTGCCCTTCCAGCCGTCAGCCGCCGTGGCCGTGACCCCTGCGCTGCGCCCGGCGCCGCCACCTGAACTCGGCCCCCTAGATGCCAACCTCGGTCAGGGAGGGAGGAGGGGAGGAAGACGAGAAGAGCCAAGCCAACGGCAGAGACCCAGATCGACTCACACCTCCGCTACAGCCGCCATCTTCCTGCCGGGTCCACTATTTACCCTCCCTCCTCTCTCAGCTCCCTCCCCTCCGTCCTCCCATCCTCCCTCCACCCCGCCCCGGGCCCCTCCCGGCGGCTCACGACGCTCCCTACCTCCGGCCCTCCCGGGTGACGACGGGTAGGGAAGGAGGCGGAGCGGGGAGAGGAGAGAGCTGTACAGGGAAGCCGCTGCGCTGCATTCTGGGAAGGCTGGCGCTCTGTCCGCCGCGCAGCCTCCTGGGAGTTGTAGTCGCAATCCTAGGCAACTAGTGTGTGTCCCGGGCACGCGGAAGGCTGGTTGCCTAGGGGAACCTTCTGAGGGCAAGTGGGCTTCTTTTGACAGTTGCGTGTCCCTTCCATCCAGCCTGGCTTCCGATTCTGCCTTGCGTGTTTATGACGAGCCTGCGAACCGGGACGTGAGAACCCTCAGGTGAGGATGTTGGGTTGTGCGACGCTGCTTTCCGGAAAGCCCGGGAACATCTTTGCAACTTGCCTGGGCAAAAATGATAGGGGCTCAGTCGCTTTACTCTGGTTAGGAGTTTATAATCACTCCAGTCACAAACTGAAGAAATTTTTTCCTCTCTAAAACCGTCACTGCTAATTCCGCAGGACTACTGTCTATGTCTTCGGAAGTAGACTTAACACTTGACGTTTACTGCTGTTGAAGAAAGAATTCCTTCAGACTATTTTCGCATTGTTAATTTATAGAATTTTATCTTGTGAAAAGTAATGTTGAGGTTGTCAGAGAACAAACAACGTCTAAAGAATTTTTTTAAAAGGGAAATAAGGATCATATTATATCCTGAAGTTTTCTCTTAGTTGTGAACAAGTATCTCCCCAGAGACCCACGTTAACCATTTTTTTCCTTCCCGGAAGACAGGAAAATTTGGATAGAAACTTTCTATTATTAAGATCAAAACTCAAGTTTTATTTAATAATAAGGAATTAGACAATAGGTAGCTATCAAATTCCTGATAATTTCCAACTTTGAAATTCCTTATTAAACTGTAGAAAGAATTTCTGCTTGCTACCCAGATGGGAAAATAAGAAAGAAAATTTGAGTGTTTGGGGGTGGGGTGGGGAGTTAAGGCACAACAACTAAGAAAAGACAAAACAAACAAACAAAAAACTGGGAACAATAGAAGAGTCCTACACTCCACATAATGATAGGAAGTAATCCTGAGAAGTACTTGTGTAGAAGAAGCATTAGTGGAGACACTAAATGCAGTAGAGTCTAAATCTACTGTGTGTCAGATACAAATGTAAAATCATGGCAAACATAACTGAAAGCCATTCAAATGAATAAAACCTTAAGAGATAAAGTTTTTAAGAATGCCTTGTGAAGGTGTTAAAACATAACCCAAGGTTATCAAGACAGAGAGAGAGAAACGGAGAGAGAGAGGGAGGGAGAGAGAGAGAAAGGGAGGGAGAGAGAGAGAGAGAATGCAAGCCACTTTGTAAATTACAAGAGTATGCATTTATAATTGCTTTGCTTACTGAGTCAAATATTAAGACTTTCTAATTCTTGTACTAGGTTTTAGAATCACTGCTCTTAAATAAAATGGTTGTAAATATTGAGGAATTCACTTCAATTTAGAATCACAGAAACAATGTTATGTTTAATTTTTAAATAGAACCTTCAATTATTTTTGTGACTCATTTAGGTTTTGAGTAATTGTGACCACTAATACCGGGCTCCTGCTGAAAGACCCCCGAGGGGACCCTATCTCAAGTCTGGACCGGCGCTCACCCACGGACACACGAGAGACCTCCTTGATGCATTTGCATAAGGTAGTTTAATAACAAGGGCCCTTGGGTTGAAACCCGTCCCACGCAGGAGACAAGGGATTTCGACCCAGAACCCCAGAGGTGGGAGCTATTTATGGGTAGGGGTAGGGAAAGGCGGGAAAGTTTGGCGCGGTTACACATGATTGGTTATTTCAAATATCAGCAACTTGCAGAGGTGGCAGGATGGCTAGTTAGGACTTGTCTGGGCATGCCTTTTTACTTTCCTTTGTGGCCAGGAAATGTGTCTTCCTGCTTTGGGCCTACCCCACCCACAGGTGGATTTTCTTCCCTGAGGCTTGAGGAATGTATCCAGGGCAGTGAAGGCCCGAAATCCTATATTCAGTTCCGCCTTCCTGGAACTAGTGAGCCTGTATATATTTTATAAAATGGTCTTTATAATTTTTCACTCTACACTGCTTGCTCAGTTGAAAATTGCTTCCTTATGTTTAGTGTTAATGTATGAGAAATTGCCTTGTTACATGGGTCTATTGTACCAAAGGCTACAATCTTTTAAGTACAGGAAGGTTTTTGTATAGTGATTAGATTACCACATTGAAAATTATGGTTTGCATTATTACTGTTAGTGGAAATCAGTGCACTGCAATAGCCATACAGGAATAAAGGGGACAAGCTTTCTTTATCTCATAAAAACGATCGCTGTCCAGCTGTCTGTCTTACATGGGGTCTTTTCTAATCCTTGTGCAGGTTCCTCGTTCTCATTAGCTTTATTTTTAGACCTTGTATAACATGGGATTTACTTTAGTGTATAGAATGAAGTAAGAAATTAATTGTTGACTTTGGGTTTTTTGTTTGTTTGTTTGTTTGTTTTGTTTTGTTTTTTGTTTTTTTGCAACTGGGCATTTTATTGAAGTCTATTCTTTGTTTTGGGGGCAAGGGTTGTTGTATTGCTGTTTTAGTTGGTTGTTTGTTCAGTGGTTTGGATATGGTTTGGTTTGGTTTGGTTTGGTTTGGTTTGGTTTGGTTTGGTTTAGTTTGGTTTGGTTTTTTTTTGAGACAGTGTTTCTTTGTGTAGCTCTGGGTATCCTGGGACTTGCTCTGTAGACCAAGCTGGCCTGGAACTTCCAGAGATCCATCTGCCTGTGCCTTTCAAGTGCTGTGCAATTAAAAGCGTGCACCATCAGCAACCATCCTGAACAGTCTATTCTTCTTACTCTTAAATATGCCACCTTTATGACATATAGATACCCCAATGTATAGCCCTGCTACTGGGCTTTATTCCTTCCCTTTGAAATATTTATATCTATACTGTACTGATTTACTTGCTGTTTGGTTTTATATGTACAATGAAGAAATTGTCCCGCTCTTCTTTTTCATTTGGATGTTTTATATTTTCCAAAAGAAAGTAGAGTATTGAATTAGTTGAGAAATTGTGGGAAGATTTGGTGCCGGAAAGGTGCTGCTCAAACTTTAGGACCTGAAATTACATCTCTAACATCCATGGAAATGCCAGGCAGGGTGGTGCATGTCTGTAATTCTAGAGTTGTCTGGGTGGAGACACGTGTATCCTAGAGCTCTTTAGTCTGCCAGCCCAGCTAAAAGGATCCATTCCCAAGCTATGTGAGAGATCTTCCATGTCCCTAAGAACAAGGTGGAAAGCAATTAAGGAAAATACTCAAAGTTGACCTAGCCTCTACAGCCCCCCCCCCTCTCTCTCTCCTCTACAGTCTCTCTCTCTAAGTTGACCTAGCCTCTACAGTCTCTC